>CM038230.1:59729112-60941612 GCA_021442155.1 Cymbidium sinense | reverse complement strand
TTGGTGTTCACTTTACTAATAGTAACTCACCCTTGGATGACACTACTGTGAAAATGTGAGTCCCCATGCTTTCTCCCCGAGCCAACCACCATATACCTATAGACTTTACTTTTAGGGAATAGGACAAGACCACCGAGGCACCTTCCTTGTGGGTATTCTATTTGTAATTATGTCTTCATGATCCCATCTAAACAATACACATGTGTTAGCTACCATATTGGACAGCTTCTCCTTTCCTAGTAGCCACCCCGTGGATGTATACTATCTGGGCCAAGAATCTGAGATAAAGCTAAAAGCCCCGTGGCTCCTTAGTGTGGCTCCTCACAAACCAATAGAGTTTGTGCTAAACAAACAGATAAATAAAATGAAATCTCTTATGGATTGGGATAAGACCCTGGGAGGCACCTCTTCCCAAGTAGGCATCCTACTTTTGGGCGCACTAAACTCCCCATAGGAATCACCTTGACCACTCTGGGTTGAGATAACACCCCTAGGGGCACTCACCAGTCACCCTAGGTCAAGCTTTACTTGTTATGCCATCAACAAGTCACCCCAATGGTTATTTTACTTTGGAAGATGTGAGTCCCCAAGTTTTTTCCTATTATCGCATTGCAAACCCAGACAACCTTTATGTTGGATAGTTTCTACTCTTCGCTTGTTAGACTACCTCTTTGGACTAGTAAATATGAGGTAGGTCTAGGCTTATATACCCCCTTTAGTATAGTCCATCATAAATCGATAGAGTCCAAATAAAATTACTCAAACCAAGTCATACAAACTCAAACTTATATCCCCAATGGCATTAAATCTGAACCAAAATGAAACCCAAACTCAAACTAACAAAAAAAAAAACAAAACAAATCAATCAAAACAAAGCCAAGTTCGAATCTACATCCCGGTGGATTCAAAATAAATCAATCAAACTTCAAACCAAATCAATAAATAATTCAATCAAACTCAATCAAATTAACAAACCAAATCAAAACAAATCCAACCCAAATTTACATTCCTCAGGATCCTCCTCTCAATTAATCAACCAAAATTCAAACTAAACCAAAAAAATAAAATCAATCAACAACAACTCAAATCAAATTAAATTAAACAAATTCAATCCGACCTACATCCACGAGAGAGATTCCTTCCATAACTTGGGCTCAAGCTAAACCAAACAAATCCAAATTTATATTCATGGAACCCAATCAACACAAACCAGATGATATCCCTCACTCTTCTATACCTCTAAGCAAACCAAATCAAATTAAATCAAAGAAATCTAATCAAATCTCAATCCTAGGACGCCCTTTATTCCCTTGGCCTAAATCTATCTTTACCCAAACAAATTCATGTGCATATCCCCAATAGATCTCCCCTCATGTCCTTGACACAAATCAATTCTCAACCAATCAAACCAAATCTACCCATCTCTTTTGATGAGCTCGCTATTTTATTCCTCCAAAATAAACTTCCTTGTATTATGATCTTTGTTGAGTAATAAAATTGGCAATAACTTTTATACTATTTTATATCATATAACTATCTTTTGTAACCCTATTTCATAAGCATCTAGGAAGGTTCTACTTCACTCCACAAATAAATTTAGGTCCAACATTATACATTTGATTAATTATGTTTGAATCATTCACATTTTAAACTGAAATGCAAAATGAAATTTGACATCACATTACCGTATAGATATTGATCAAATTTTATTCAAATTTGTTCATATATTCAAATAAGATTTGTAAATGAACTTTTGCAATTAACTATGCTTTTGAAGAGTTATTTTGATTTCAAATGACTCATGGTTTTGTCTATCTCTTCATCTAGTTATGGATGACCATTGTTAGTACTTGTGATTTTCCGGATTTTGTTGATCACCTCGGCCAACGCCAATGTGTGTAGTATGCCTTGTCGTACACCACACCTACCGGAGGTCCTTTTATTTACCTCACTTTTGGATTGAGGATTCTTCCTCCTTATCCTAGACTTAGGAATCTTCTAAACAATAGAACCTCCTAGTAAGGTGTACCATAGGTTTAGGCTATATCTTAGGACCAAGGGAACCTACCTATCCTATGGCCCAACCCATGACCTATCCTTATCCAATCAATGCAAAACCTAACCTCAAATCAATGCAACCAAATTGAATTGAATTTGTTTCATATCCAAGCTCCACGCCAAAATGATTTAAACTCAAACCCATCTTAATCCTATGATCTAATCCTATGGACTCAACCCAAAGATCCTTCAACTAAACCAAATGTAATTAATTTTCATAAAAGCATTCTAACCATTCAAACCACTATTTCAAACTCTTCCAAAGCCTACAATCAAATCAAACCAACCAATTTGATCAAAACATTTCAATCAACCTAACCCAGCTCATTTGATCCAAAACATCCAAATGAGCCAAAATTTAATTAAATTGAAATCAATTGCAATCAAAGACATCAATTCTAAATCAATCATTAAAACTCAACTTAACTCAATTTAACTCCTAACTTAAATTGACCCCTTTAGCTCACTTGACCCAAAGTGGCCTAAAGGACCCATTTGATCCAAACTTCAATCCACCCAAATTAGATTGAACTAACTCATCCAAAACCTTTTACAATGATTGTTGATCACCCTTGATTGTCCAATTGCAATCAATTGTCAAACCAAGTTAATTTGATCACTTGACCAAAGTTGACCCAATTAGCCTACATGAACCAAATTGAACTGAAATTCATTCTAAACACAATTGATTGAAACCATTTGAGTCCAACCAACTATAAATTGAGTATTGAATATGACTTTAATTAATTGAGCCAAAACAAGTCCAATTGGCCTCTTGACCCAAGTTGACCCAATTTGACCTAAAAGGCCAAATAGGACCAAACCAAATTCCAATCCAAATTGATTGAAACAAATGCTTCAAATCCATCACAAATTGATTATCAAACATGATCAAACCCTTGATTGAACCCGCTTCAATTGAACCTAATTGACCCATTTAGCCCAAATTGACCTAAAGGACTCAATTGGATAAAATCATTCCCAAATCCAAATTAATTGAAACCAACACCTACAAACATCTTCAAATCATCAATTGAATCTAAACTAACCAATAGCTCCAATTTGGTCAATTTGACCAAATTGGTCACTTAGCCCATTTGACCCGATGAACCCATATGGGCCAAATCCAAATCCACTCCAAATCAAGTGAAACCAATAAAAGATAAAATTCCAAATCATCATTTGAATATGACCCAACCCTTGGTTTGACCAAATTTGACCAATTGGTCAACCTAACTCAAGTTGACCTAATTTGACCTACATGGGTTAAATTGAGCCAAACCTAACCAAACCAACTCCAAACCCAACCAAACTTGGCATGACCCATCCTTGAATTACCATGGGTCAGTCCAAATCAAACCCAACCCATTTCAAATCCAAATTAGACCAAACCCATTGGGTTAACCCTCTAAATGAGACAAAATCTCTATTTTGATGGTCAAACCCACTCTCCTCCCTTGTGCTAAGCTCAAATGGGACAAGAGGACCACTAGCTAATTGGGTAAGTCATGAGCTAGGTGGAAGCGAACTCAAACCATCCCATTGGAACACTTGGATGGGATGGTACACTCCACCTCGGCCTCTACTAACCCACTCACCTTCACCAATCAAGGATCACCACCTCGACCTCCTGTCATTGCCTACCGAATGCTTGACAAAGGCTGAATTGATGAGCCCTTGGATTAATTAGGGAGGAGAGTATACTCTCATCTCATCTTAAATACCCAAAGAGCTTTAATGAGTTGAGATGAACCTCCTTCTTGAGTTCCCATGATCTTCCCATCACCATGGAGACCAAACCATAGAAAAATAGAGTCTCATCTCCATCCAACCTCACATAAACTCTACCAAACCCATATTAACTTTACCCACACCTTCCCTAAGCTTGAGGTGAAACAAATCGACATTGATTGGTTCGAGAATCGGTGACCACTAGACCTACTCGACATTTTCAATGGCATTTAGACTACTGATCCATCGGATGGGAGGCAACTTGTGAGCTTCACAACAAGGCTTCATCTCTTCAAGATGACGCTACCTCGCCATTGATCTGCCTTGAGCTCCAATGAGGTAAATTTTGGGAAGCGTAGATATCCACTAAGTTGTTTGGCCTTTGTGAAAAAAATCTTGATTTCATGCAATTTCCACCATATGATCCCCTTAATTTTCTTCCTTAATGCTCTTGGAATCAACCCCAATGCTTCACAAGCTCGTGAGATTGGATCAAGTGGGAGGGTGGACATTTTTGTCTTCAATCATTCGGGGATGAAGGATCATCCACCCATTCCACGAATTGGAATCTAATTAGATTATTCAATTTTATCCCATAAGAACATGTGATTAATCCCACCGTCCGAATCTAAGATCGGCGGACAAAAGCTGCCGCCACTAACTCAACATGCTACATTGGATCGTTTAAGTTGCCAATCCCACGATGCAACATGGAAAGCATCATCACGCCTCCCATGTGTCACCAACGAAATTAGGAATTAATTAAGGTTAAAAATTAATAATCATCCTAAACTTCATAAAATCATAACTAATTATAAAAAAATAAAAAATACAATTAAACCCAATTTGGAAAGGGTAAACAGAGAAGAATTTAATAAAAGTAATTCATTAAGTTTTGAACAGTGAACATGGCTTAATTAGGTTTCAAATATTTCTTTAATTAGCCTAATTAAGCCTTAATTATTTGGGCAATTAATCCAAACATGACATGTTGATTTAATGGGATGTCCAATACCTCCCATAGTTATTTTGGGATTTATTGGCTATGTGATTAGGCAATTTGAAATTCAAACCTTAATTACCCTCATTAAGTGATTTAATAATTATTAAAAATCCCTAATAGTAAAAGTTATTAATTAGACTTCATTAATCATTGATTAATAGTGAGATAATGAGGGAGAATGATTGGGACCATTCTCTAATTACTTTCCCAAACTCATTTCATTAAAGAGAGTTAATTAATGTATGATTTAATTAATAAATTAATTAATTAATCATTAAAAAAAGTAATCAAATTGAAATGGTAATTAGATGATAATTAATAGTCAATCCAAGGTTCCTCTTTATATGCTCAATAACATAAATACCCTTAAGAAAATTATGATTAACCCATGGGTGTGGGAAAATTATAAAAGTACTTAATTAGATTCTCTAATATAATTATCACTTAAGTATGAGCATTGCATTGGTTCTTTAAGAGTATTGCAATTTTAATTTCATTGCATATCATTTGAGGCTCATGAATAAGTGATTAATTAAATTAAAGAAGCATGGGAAAGGGTAATTAAATGAATTTCTTAATGATTTCAACTTAATTAATTCATAAAATCCATCTAATTACCTCTTCTTAAATACATTGAAAAGTCACCATGGGATGGGATAAAATAGTAAATATTTTTTACTTTTAAGTCTAATTAAAAATGCAAAATAAAATTTAATAAGAAGCTTTGGTTTTCCTTAAATGATTATATTTAATGTGATTGTCCTTAAGAATTAATGAAGTTGAATGAATTATGTGGGTATGTTTAATCGTCCATTTCAATCACCATAAATGTTGTATGTCATGTGATATCATGCATTCATACTTTCAAAATTTAAATAATCAAATGAAATTTACTTATGCAAAATTACATGTGTTGACTTAATCTTATTATATGTGTGGATATTATAGCTAATAAATTTCAAAATTATTTTCAAAATTATAAATTGATAACAAAAATTTGAAGTGATATTAGCTATGAATATATATGTAGGATTTGCATGTGTTTATAGCCTAAGCATGTCAAAGTTTTTCTTTCTTTCCAACATTCATGTATGGGTTTACATATGTTTGAATGATAATAAGTATATAGTCTAGATAGAGCTTTACTTTGCATGTGTAAATAATTCAACCAAAAATACAATCTCTGCATGATTTCATGTAAATAGAAAATTTTTACTTTGAAGAGGTTCTTGACTTGAAAAAAATTTATTGATGAAAATTATTTTTAAACATTATTTTATGGATAATATTTCTTAAGGTAAAGCCCATTGATTGGAAGTATCAAGCGTTCTCCTTTATGGTTAATGAGTTGGTATGGTCCACCTTGGTAGGCCTTCTATATGGAAAAAGGGCCTTCCCAAGTGGGTTTTACCTCCCATCTTGCAAAGGGAAACAATTGGTCTCCTCAGAACTAAACAAGCTCTCATAGTTGAAAAGCTCTAGGGTGATGTAAGCTTGAATCATTTTGCTTTGTACAACTTGAGGTTCACGCACGTAAGCATTTCTCCTTCAAACCTTTGAGCTCTTCTTTGTAACCTTGCATTCTTTGGTTGTGATTTTGCTACCCACAACTATCCTTAGTGAAGGGAGTTGAACTTCTAAGGGTAGAATGGCTTCAAACCCATATACAAAGGAGAAAGGGGTAGATTGAATTGAAGTTCGTAGGTGTGCGGTAGGCCCATAAAGCTTCAAATAACCTCATGCTACTATCACTTGTTATCATTGAGCATCTTCTTTAGTATTTGGATGAGAGTTTTGTTGAAGGATTTTGCTAAATCATTTGCCTATGGGTAGTAGATGGTAGAGTATCTCCAATCTATATTGTGTCTCGGGCAAAGTTATTGATTTTAGTGGTCTTGAATGCGCATACCATTATTGAATATGATTTGGTGGGGTACCACAATCTATATATGATATGGTTCTTGAAAAACTAGAGCACATTCTCGCTTTGACCTCCACGAGTGGAATCACCTCTACCCACTTAGAAAAGTAGTCCATAGTAGTTAGGATGAACTAGTGACCCTTAGACAAAAGAAAATCAATCAAACCCACTATGTTAGTACCTCAACACTGAATGGCCATGAGGTAAATGTTCAATGTAGAATGTTGGGTGGCTAGTGTAGCACCACTCTATGTACTTGGCATTGGTGGAATCTCTTGGCTATGTCCATGTAATCGGTGATCATCGTCACCAATAGTATCTAAGTCTCTTAATTTTGTCTTTCATCCTGGAATAGATTGATAATCACGAATGTACCTCATCCGCGATCTTATGGGCTTCATACTTGTCTAAACAATGTAACCACATATAATTGAAGGATCGTTGTTATAAGATGCTATCCACGAGGGTGTAGGAAAGTGTCATCGGTTTCACTTGATGTGCTTGAGACTTCTCTTGAGGTAGTTTGCCTTTGTTTAGGTAATCAATGAAGGGTTGCATCCAATTTAGTTCTTCATCTTTTTTAGCAATGACAACCTCCCATTCAAGAAAGTATTTCTTGATGAGTTTGACATCGATAAGTGGTAGGACTTGCTTATTGTGGACCGCTATTGATATGGACTCATCTTCTAGATATGTCAACTCCTTGGCAAGCTTGACTAAGGCATCGATGAAATTTTCTTCTCCGGATCTTATAGATTATGACCTCTAGAATTTAAGCTAATTACTCCATGGTATACTTATGGTATTGATGGAGCCTTGACTTTAAGACCTTATAGGAACCAATGTTCGGTTGACAACTAGAGAATCGCAAAGATGTTGATGTTCGGATGCCTAGCAAAATGACTAACTCCAAATTGATGATCAAAGCCTCATATTCGCTTCATCATTGGTGCAAGGATTGGATAGATGATATGAGCATCTCATCATATCATAGTCGATGTTAGAGAACTATTCCTACCCCTACCTTTCCGGAAGAGTAGATTGTGGTTCTTCTTCTCTTTGAGAGGAAGCCATACCACAAAGTATATCTCTTAGTGATGAATGCCTGGTATCCCCTAAGTTCATGATTTTTCATCGAGAAGATCATCACTAAGTGGAGAATCGAGGAAGTTGGTGTGCTACTAAGAAATTTATAAGTGCTCTTCCTTTCACTACGAAGGTACAAATGAGATATCAAACTATGATAAAATCATGGACCATCATACCGGCATCTAGATAGCGTTGGATGTATCATGAGACATTGCGATTGGATTGATTCTAGAAATCAAGTTTACTTTATAAGAAAGCATATATCGGTAGCTTTCGGGATGCAAAGAAGATAAAGCTAGAAATGCTTCTCAATGGGTGGAAAATTTGCTTCAATAGGTATTGGATGATAGTTGTGATAGTAGAGTACATTCTCTTTCCCTTAGTCATTTGCTTGAGCTAACAAAGTGCCAATGGAGTTGTCTAATGCAAAGTGTAGAGTATTAGATGCTTGCCTAGGATAGAGGCGCTTGGACTAGCGATCATGAGATACAACTTGATGCTCTCAAAGGCATCTTTGGGGTTATCCCACTTGAACTTGACATCCTTTTAACTAGTGTTGAGAATGGTTGGCATCGCGATAAGTTGGATATAAAGCATCTTAGATATGCCAACCACCCTTGGAATGATCTAAGTTGAGTTAGAATTTTAGGGGTGGCATTTCTAATATCACTTTAATCTTCTCCAAGTCAATTTCAATTCCATGGTGTTAGATAATAAACCCAAGAAACTTCCACGAAGCTACTCAAATGCAAACTTGAGAGGGTTCATTTTGAGGTTATATTGTCTTAGCCGTTCAAAAATTACTCTCAAGTCAAAGAGGTGATCTTCCTTTGCTTTAATTTTGACCACAAGATCATCGATGTATCATTCTACTTGGTGATGAATGAGTTCATCAAAGATTTGAGTCATGGCCTTTGGCTAATGCGGCATTTTTAAGGTCGAAAGGCATGACCCTATAGTAATAAATTTTGATCGGGATTACGGCGTGTTTCTCTCATCTTCAAGAGCCAATTTTATTTGGTTATATCTAGATGAACCATCCATAAAGGAGAAGACTATTAGAGATGAGGCAATGTCTACCATTAGTTCTAGTATTGATAGTGAAAATTCATCTTTTGGATATGCCTTATTAAGATCCATAAAATTGATGCATATTTGAATTTAGCCATTCTTCTTCTTAATTGGGACAACACCGACCAACCATGAGGGGTATTTTTCCTCCGAATTAAACTAGCATCAATCGGTTTCTCAACTTTATAAATGATATGTTTTTCAATGTTTAATCAAATGCATCTAGGAGCTTATTTGATAGGGTTAGCATCTAGCTAAATTGCTAGTTTATGAATCGCTACATCAAGAGCCAATCAGGCATTTCTTCATAAATCCATGCAACACAGTCCTTAAACTCAAAGAGTAGCTTAACTAAGTCATTGGTTTCAGTTTCATTCAATAAGGAGGCATGATGCGTTAGGCATAGATTATCTATAGTTCCAAGTTAATTTCTTTGAGTTTGTCAATGGTTGATTGGATTTTTTATTTAAACTCGGAGGTGCATCCTTGACTTGGAAATCATCTGGATCATATGAAGTTTCTAAGCACACCTCCTCATACGAGTTAATGTGATTTAAAAAGAACTTATCAAATTCCAAATGATTGGTGATGACCAAGCGTAATCATCATCATCAAGCACTAAGCTAGTGGTCTTGATAAAGAATTCTTATATTTGTTGTTCCATAGCCTTTCAAAGTATTCGACCTATTCTTAGACCATTTTGTGGGATTAAACCTTTCTTTGCTAGTTTATGAACACAAGATGAGCACCAATCAAAAGGTAATTCTATTAATTATTTATATGAATCATCCTCAAGTTTTCCATCAACTTCTTGACTTGAGGATGATGCTCCTAGATAGAACTTTTGGATCTTTGAGCTTATACATGACTTAAGAGATTCCTTAACTATTAAATCCTTAACTTTTAGAGGAAAGTGGGGGTTAAACTAAGGTTCCCATAATGACGATAGTTTCATTTAAGCAAGACTTGGATACACTAATGCTTTGCTTGGGAATCTAGTATTTCTCCGTCCATCTTGAGTGTCACCTCCAACAGATCAGTATCAAGAAGAGTTTGTAGGTGTGCTATATATAGGACTCATCCTCTAAACTATATTCTAAATCTATGTAGATGCAGTGTACTCTTGGAAGTTGGAATAAATCTCCGGTAGGTGGTAGGTATGGAGGCCTTCCACCTCAAGGACTCCTCTAAACTTGTCTCTTCCTCATCCGTGAAGGTCCATCATCCTCCCCACTTGTTTGAATGGAGTAACAAACTATGGGTGGAATCTAATCTCGCTCCACTTCCTCCCTAAGGTCTTCTTCTCATTCCCTTTTCTTTTCCTTTTCAATTTCTTTTTCTTTTCTTTCTCTTTCTCATTTTGAATAAGGTCATAAAGAAGACATTTTATTTCTTAGGGAGATAGTAGGCCACATCTTCATAGATTCGACCTCTTGAACTACAAAGGGTTTGAGATATCCTTCGACACAATAATCGATTCCACCTCTTAAAAACTTGATGCAATGATATAAAGAGGATAAAACTATGTTGCTCTCATGTATCCATGGTCTCCCAAGCAAAGCATTAAAAGATGTATATAAGTTTGTTATGTGAAACTTGGCTTTCTTCCAATCATGAATCTCTAATGGAAACACTATGGAGCTTAAGACCCTATAGCCTAGTTCATTGAATCCTTTAAACATCATCCTCTTTATGGAGTTTCAAGATGTCGATCCTCAAGTAGGCAAGAGTTCTTATACTCATAATATTAATTGATGCACGAATCAATTAGAACTCGATAGCCTAATTTTTCCAACATCCACTATAATGTAGAGAGGGCGGTTGTGCTCGATCATGCTTAGAAGTAGGTCTTCATCTAATGTAACCCTTAGGACTTTTCTAAGAAATGTGCTTCCTCTCCAATAGCGATCAAATGAGCCAAGCATATTTCTAGATCAAACAAAGCTTTGATTAATGATTCCCTCATCTCTTTGGATAAGATAAGTGCATCATATATGCTTAGATGGTAGCTTCCTAAGGTGTGCAAGGATGTTGCAATCAACTTTGGGCTAGTCCTCCATAAGTATATCTATGGGTGTAGTAGTTGTGGAGGAGCTATCTGTTCAATAAAACTAATGACCTATTTTTTCTTATCTTGAGGTGCTACCCAGGATGTAGAACTTTTCCACTATGGAGATTAAATTTAGTGACTTCTTGAAATGAGAAATTTGTGGAAAGTTCTACCTACTCAACGCATACCTATAGCTTCTCCTAAAGGATCCTCGAGTGGATGACTCCAAGTTAATCTCAAGAGGTGAACCTTGATGATTGAGAAAAGGAAAGTCCATTTTTGAATCTATTTGGGATTGATCAATTATTTGAATTATTAGTGCTTTGACTTAAAGAGCTTTCAATTGGAATGAAATTATTGAGATCATTAGAAGTGGCAAAGATGTAAGTAGAATTAGACTTCTTCATTGATTTCTTTAATTTTGGGGAGGTGATAGAAACCAAGTAAAGTAAGTGGGATGAGGGGTTTGATGCCTTCATCCACTGATACATTATTCTAGAGGTGGAGGATCCGGTAGATGTGGTAGTAGGCTGCAATGGTGGAAGGAGTCTTTGGACTGGGATGGTGGTTGCTATGGCTCTATCTCAACAAAAGAAGGCTACTGCTCGTTGGGCTTCCACCCTCCCCAAGTTATCATTCATAACTAGTAAACCTTCCTTGATAGTGGAGGTTTGAGTTGAATCAAGAACCTATAAGGAAAGTTTCTTGATTTTAGAAATTATTTTTTAGAGGTGCGGGATAAAGAAATATCTCAACCTTCTTTTATCTTAAGAAGATCATAAGTATCCCCAAGGATTACTTTGATAGAACAGATGGTTATTTTGTTACATATTCTTAGGGATAAAACTCTTGACTTGTAGCTATGTTTAAGCCAATCCTTGAAAGTAAAATAATCCTCTTAAATATGGCCTAACTAGTGGTAGGGGTAGTAGTTAGAATCATCACTCTCCTCGGCTTTCTAGGCTCAGTAACAAAAAATCAAGCTTCTTCAAAAGGTTCATGAAGATCATCCTAATTACCTCCCTCTTGATTGAGTATGGTTTGTTGAGTTTATCAACAAGAGTAGGTGAAAAATAAATACCGGTGGTGGATATTGGTACCACTATTGAGTAGGTGGTGTTGTAGTGGTGGTGGTAGTGGAAGAAGTGGTAGTGGAGGAGGTTGCTAAAATCTAGGACTCTCCGAGCTCTCATTGGCTATTTCCCTTATCAACTACCACTACATTATGAGACTTCTTTTAAATACCTTCGAGGCCTTAGCTTGGATGAATATTTGGTTTTCTCTTGTAGGTTAGCATCTTTCGATTAGCTTCTCAAATATCTTAATGATGAAGCCCTTAAGCATGAAGGCGTCGGCCATGAATATTCTTGAGTAGAATCTCAATAGAATCGCTCTTACATGTGGCTCACATTTCATACTTAGGTTGAGCCATTTAAGAATGTAATCAACAAGGGACTCATTAGGCTTTAGCTTCTACATAATGAGGTCCCCTATAGTTACCTTTTCTTAGCTCTTGCAAACCTCTTAATGAAGAGGTGCTCTAACTCTGCAAAGGACTTCTTGACTGATGGGCGGGTTTGACATACTAATCAAATGCACAGACACTAACAAACTACTAGAAAAGTAATGCATTACTCCCCTTGTTATGTAATAACGTCCCCGGTATGCTATGTGCTACCTTGGGTTTCCACTACCATCAAAGATCATGAAGGATGGTGGCACAAAACCCTTGAGGTATTACACTACATCAAATTCCTTGGGCATGTTCTACTCTTGAGTGATGAGCTCCCGCTTGCACCAACGCTTCCTTCACCTGTTATTCTACCATCATATTTATGTCTTTTTCTTGCATGGAGTTACTATTGGTGACCTTCCTATGCAAACTATCGGTTCTCATCTATGAGTGCACTTAGGATGATCTATGATATGTACTAGCTCACGGCCAATTACCTTCCATGGGGAAGGTTGTGAAACTAGGGCTTGGTTATGCAAGGCTAGGACCACGCCATCAACTCCTCTACCCTTCACTCTATTTGATCAATATCATCCTCGCTTGATTTGTTGGAGGAGGCATTAAGTTGAGTTCGATACCTCACCTTCTTCAACTATAATGTCTTCCCGCTAAGTTGTTCCCTTTGCAAGGATCCTCGGGTATCTACCATGTGGACTTTTGTTAGGTCATGTAACATGTCATCCTCATCATCATCAAAGTATACTCTACTCTCCACTTGGTTAGATTGATCATCTCGACTATCTCCTCACCTGGCTTGATAGTCCTCCGGTATCATCCAAAGACCCGTCATCCACCGGTCCGATGCTACTAACACATAAGACTAATGATTGACCACCGACTAAGCTTTATAGAAGTTATGTGAATACTCAATGGGTGGAGTACTCTCCGATTGACTCAATTACCATAAAGGTTACCTTAGCATCCCTCCCTTCTCCTCCTCTAACTACGGTGGTGGAGTGACCATGACACTCTTGGGCGCCACTCCTTCTTCACCCGTTATGATGGAAGGTCAAGAAGAAGAGCTCAACCTCACCTCAATAGGTGAAGTACATGATGTGGGGTCCTTGGGCGTAGATCACCAAGGGTGAATCTCTTTCTCTAGATGGGGGCTTGTAAAATTTGGTGGGGCTGGATGGTGCATAAATTAGTGAAGGTGGGCGGTGAGTGGAGTGGTGTAATGTGGGTGACACCAAGCCTCTCTGAGATCTCCTCCGTGACTTTTGAACCGGTTATGACTATATAGTTAGGCATTGGCTCTATCATCATGTCAATCGAAAAATTAATCAAAGCAGATGTCACTACACGGAGAACCTCCTCCTATCCCGCTTGCCCACTTGGGCAATAACTTTAACCACAATGGCCCTCTCTTGGTAATCAATCCCTAACACTTCCATAGATCAATATCCTCAAATCATGTAGTACTAGACTTTGAGCTTCGTGAGCTCTCCCAACTCTCTAAAGTATGAAATGTAAACCATCATAGGGCCTCCTCCCATCCCTAGCTAGTGTCTCATACTCTGCGGATGGTGGGAGTAATATAGTAATCTTTCTATAGCCCTCCCTCTCTCTCGTGAGAGGGGTGAAACCGCCACTAAAGGGGAGAGGTCTCACGAGGGAATTCTCCTCAATAATATGGGAAGCTTCTTCTACCTCCTTCCGCATGCTTATAATATCTCTTGATCTTATGGTTCTTGTTATGGCATTGGGTCTTGGTTAGTGGAGCAGATGGGAACTAGAACCAACCACACAAGTGGGGAAGACTATCTTAGAAGCTAAGATACCCTTCCCCTTCGTGGAGCAATTATAGAGGCGACTAGACCATCGAGACTACAACAAGAACAATTGGCTTGACTAGCAAAACTACTAGGAGAACCTCAACTACCTTCTTCTTTAATGAGGGAAGCTCAAAATTATAATAGATCAAACTATAGGAGTGGCTTTACCGCCACCTCTTCTCTCGACGGTGGTGAGGGAAGGTTCCTCACATGTGACTTTGAAGTGCTCACCAAGTCCAAACTTGATGATGGGAGCCGGTGAATATGGCTGATCCGGGCCAAATTCACACTAGATGAGAAATAAAATTTCACCTTCCTAGAAGATATTGTGTAAGAATGACTAAAAGAAGGAAGAAAGAAGAGGCTGGTATCTCTATTTTGATTATGTTAAATGGGGTTCAATTTTATGTTAGAGAGATTTGGAGATTTGAGAAGAGACTTTTCTTTGAAATATTGTTGGATTTTGGTCTATTCATTTTGAGTTGGAAACCTCATTCAACAAATTTGATTATGTTAAATGGGGTTTGTTAATTTTGTTTAGAGATTTTGAAATTTTGGAGAAGAGATTTTTTTTTTGGATTGTTATTCTTGTTTGATTGATTTTGATTTTGAATGGGAACCCTCATTTAACAAATTTAATTATGCTAAATGGTGATCATTATTTTGTTGGAGAAGTTTGGAACTTTGGAGAAGATTTTTCTTTAATTTTGCTTTGGGCTTTATTAGAATTTTGTTAAATATTAGATGAACCTTGCTTCACCAAGCTAGTGGTAAGAGGTTCTTAATCTTGTTTGGTTTATGTTTGATTTTTTTTCTTTGATTACTTTATTTTTACTTATTGAGGGGACCCAATAGGGGTTTTAAGACCTACTTGGAGTGAGTTCCTAAAACCTAAAGAATGTTGGCTACCTTTGCTTAAGGATGAAATAAGCAAGGTGTCAATGAAAAGAAAGATAGCCTTGGACTTATATAAAATATAAGTCCACAATTGATGTTTGGAAATAACAATTGACTATGAAAGATGGAGAGAGGAACAATCCCTAGTGGAGTCATTAGAAAAAAATGTGGTGTTTAATTTGGTTGATGGGTAGACACCATGTAGATCTTAGAGGTACTTATTGAAGTGATTAGATATGACATTAAGGTATGATGTACTATCTCAAAAGATAGAAAGTTCCTAATCACCTAATAAGGACTCTAAAGCATGATGAGTCTTCATATATACCATAGATATTTTTCCTACTTTATATGAAAAAGTAAGCAGGTTTATTTTATCTCGTTCTTTAGTTCCCCATGAAGGAAAGCCTCCATAGTTAATTACATGCTAGAAATGGGATTTCTTAAAATACTCTCGATTAAAGTAGTCAATCAATTATATCTAAAGATTTCAAGGTTAGCTATCAATGAATTGGTTATTTTAGAAAATCAAGTGGGAATGTTCAATTGAAAAGGTTTATTTTGGGATCCAAAGGAGAAGAAGTAGAGTGTTCATGATACTAGAAAACCTATTGAGCACTCCAATCTATCTTATGGTGAGGCTTTATATGTTTGAAAGAGAGAGTTTGTTTTAATTTGAGCTGAAATTTATAATAGAAAGCTAGAACTTATAATCCATCAACAAAAGATTATGAAAATGCCTAAGAGGTGAGGATTTACTCATAGCCCAAAGGAAATAAGCAACCTTGGATCCTAAATCTAGGGAGCTTTTACAGCTAGAAGCATGACCGAATCTAAGGAGAAAGGGGACATAATGATTTACCGCCACAAAGAGAGAACAAACTATCCAACTCTTACGGACTTACAACCACCTTGAGTGGCTTTCGCTAACACCTCCTACAATTAAAACCAAGTAGGCTAGTCTTATGAAATTGCAAGATAGATAGGATTATTATTTAATTGGAAAGAGACTAGAGTGCTAAACTCACTCCATAAGAGACTAAATCATGACCGGCATGAGTATATTACTTAGTCTAAATGCAAAATCTTTTCAAATTTTATATTATTTTTGACACAATATCTTGGACAAATGCTTTAGGAGACTTTACACCTAAATGCATAATGAAATTTTGTTATTGGCCAAATTTAAAGAGAGAGGGTGAATCTCTACCATAAGTGTGTTCTCATAGGTCAAGTATTCACTAAAGTGCGAGAATGGAGGCCCTCATTTGTTTAAGGGTGATATAAGATGATATGCATGATGTTAGACATTCAATACATTAAGGGATTCTGAATCTTTTAATTATCTTGAGTATATCATAAACTTTAGAATGAGGTTGAAAGTTGTTTTAAATTTTAATTATGAGTTGGTAATTTGATAAAAAATTAATTTTTCCTTAAGAGCCTATCGCATTCTAGTTACACATTAAAACATCAAGCTTAAGAAACTAGGAAAAGGATGTTATTTCTATCGTACAATCAAAACACAACAACAATCATGTATAGACTATTGTAAAGAATATAAAGGTCAATGTGGCGGATACCATTGTACACTTGAGAAAGAGAAAATTAGGTAGCCAAGTTCTACCTTTATAGAACCCGGATGATAAAATAATATTATAATTTAGAATTGAATTTGATAATATGGGGTCTTCATTCCTTTCTTTTCTTCCTTCATTCTTCTTTCTTCTTTCAATTTGATTTGATTTGATTTACTTCAAGGCTTTATAGGGCATCCCAAGACTATGTTTTCTAGCCACTACTCATCTTAAACCCATATCACTAATCCTAATTCCTATTGTAAAATTACTTATTCATGGATAAGTAAAATCTAATTACAAAATAGACGTTAGTTAAACATATATACATTCCCATATTTTATTATTTGGACTTAGCCCTGTACATGGGAAACCAAGCCCATCGCCTTAATAGGGATTATGCAAATGGGTATAAGCAACCTACAAGCAAAGGGAATTTATATTTATTTTTAGTGGACCCTTAAGCACAATCTTCTATTGAAAATAATGTTAGAATAATCATGACTTAACTTCCAGCCTGCTCAATAATCCTAACACCTAGTCTATAACATTTCATCATAAAATAAAACACAACATCATTACATACACCATCCTAACTTAAAGTAAGAAGTGGTGACTTAGCATTCTAATGTGTGTGTTTTGGCTTAGTGTGGTATGTCTTAGCTAGGCTCTTGAATTATGATTGTCTAAACTTTTGAATTAATTGATTTAACATGATAGATGGTTTCACTTTAAGTTGCTTAGATGATTTGCAAATTTTAATTTGTATTTTTATTTGTTTCATTTGATATTCACATAGAATCTAAGTGTTGTAAAGAGAAGAAGAAGGCTTAACTTCCTTCATCCCTTAAGTTATTTTCTAAAATCATATTTTTATGATTTAGTTTCTTTTAGTGAATGATTTATTAAATATTTTATTAATATTAAGTTTGGATTAATCTTAAAGAATCCTATTCAACATGAAAGGCATCTTAAGACTAATGTAGTTGAATCACCATCACATAGAACATGATACACCATTCCTTTTCATCACCCATAACATGCATATAATTTAAGGTTTAATATTCCCATACATGCAACATATTTTTCATTCATAAAAAATTATGAATGCAAATATTTTTGTAGAAAATAGGACTTTCATCCCTTAGCTACACACACATATGTATAAATGTTTTAAGAAAATACGTGCCATTGTTTAAACCGGGAAGTGAGATAATCAATTACCTGGGTAATACCCTCAGATTCCCAAGATGTCCATACTATATACTTGCTTTTCTTAAATACATATGAATATATAGACATTCATAAGAATGGAAATCATGCAAGAGATTATATTTTTGGTTAAATTATTTACACATGCAAAGTAAAGCTTTATCAAAATTATAGTATAAATACACATATAAATAAAATTAAATAAGTATGTGCCTTTATTAATCATAAAAGTGAGATAATCAAATGACCTCTGGGGCTACTTAAAGTCTCGTATTCCTGGAAGTGAGATAATCATTTCTTTTGGTCTTTTTTTGAGATGTAGGTCTCCAAACCACCTTCTTCTTCTTCTTCTTCTTCTTCTTCTTCTTCTTCTTCTTCTTCTTCTTGTGTTTGTGGGACACCTTTATCCTTTTTATATTATGAGTTCCAACTAGTTCAATGTTTTATCTTTTGCATTCTAGATTAGTTATGTTGTAATAACTTTTTTTTTTTTTCTTGTTAGGGTGTACTAGTCTAGAGTCCGATAAGGTGAGTTCCCCATTTTGATAACTCTTTTACCCAATTTTGAAGACAAAAAATCTTGATTAGATGACTTATAATCTTGTGAAATGGATAATAGTTGGGATTATCAAGATTATCTACTTGGTGCACATGGTTTTGGTAATTGTAATCCTTGTTTTGGGGCATGTCTAAAGATCTTAGTAGTATATTCTCTTTGAACAAGTATTGCTTATACATCTTATCTTGGAGGGTTTACCTTTTTCTTTTCTTCTATCGCCTACTAGTCCCGAGGTTATCACACCTCCATTTTACTTTTATCAATTGTGAATGTGACTATTGTATTCAAATCATTTTTCTTTGCACCATGAAATTTTGGTTGCTTTCTTTTCCAAAGGATAATGTAGTTGGCACTAAGTCCTTTCTGCTTGGGCAACATTTTAAATGATCCACCCCTCTTTATAAGTATTCTTGGATAACGCCCCACTAAATGGGTGCTTTCTTGTCTCTTCAACCGTCCTTGTGTTCCCCTCCTGGGTGGTTGTAACTACTAGAGTCGAATCGAAAGAGTTAATTTTCTTGCTTTTAAACTCTAGATTATCATTGTAGCACCTTGGCATTGGGATTGCAGCATTGAGGCATTGTGGCACTTAAGTTGACACCTAGAAAGGGTAGTTGTGTTTCTAAAAATTTTGACATAGTTGCCAAAATTGTTGCATTGTTGCACTATAGGTAAAATTATTTTCTTTTATTTATTATTATCTTTTTTTAGATGCAAAAAAAATTAAAATTGAGTCTCTTAAATCCTTAATGACTAGACCTACCATAACCGGTCACTTAGCTAAATGGACAGTCCTATTTTTCAATTTGATATAACATATGTCCCACAAAGGATATAAAAGGGAAAGCTCGCTAACTTACTAGCCGCTCATCCCTGTCGACAAACTCTCCACTCAATGATGAATTTCCGATGAACAAATGTTTGAAGTAAAAGATGCTCAACAATCATCGAATGAGAGCTCTACATTGATGGGGCTTCATCAATAAAGCTAGCCAAACTTCTTGGTTTACTTACAATACATGTCGAATTGGCTTAATATTTATGATACCATAAGGAGGTATTCTCGATATTCATATAGTCCGATCAAACCTTGAACTAACAATGTGGTTGAATAAAAGTATTAATCATGGGTCTAGAGCTAGCAATTCACATGAAATTTAAGATGCTTCATATAGAGATTCTCACCTCATGATTCAATAAATAGTTTTAAATTTCAAGATAAATAAGCCTAAATTGGTGCTTTATCATAAGCATGTCTTTGAGCTTCTAAAATAAATCCTTGAAGTAACAATTACAAGGGTGTCACAATGAGATAATGTAAAGCTAATGCATTGGCTAAATTGGCCAAAGAAATGATAGAACCTTAAAGAAAGCCAATTATAATAATAATCTAAAGTAGCCTAGCATTGACACCAACCCTCCTACAAGCCTTTAAAGCTAAAGAAAATTTAGAGATTTCAATGCTAATAGAAAAAGATGATTAGTGAGAACTATTCATCACCTATATTAAAAGTGGTAGTCTACCAAAAGATAAATCAAAGACTCATCAAATGTCACATGGTGAATGATATGCCCATGGTGAAGCAAGATGATGAAAGTGATACTACCACACCAATCTAAAATGAAAAATAAAAATCAAATGAATGAGATACTATTGGCCTCAGATAGTTCAAGACATTGAACATGCCAAAGATGTTGCAGCAAATATATGTATTAATTTAAGTTGGAATCCAATTAATAATCCTCCATTGTATGGGGACATCATTTCATTGAGATTCCATTGATTATTTCTCCAAATGGGCGTAAGCAATTCTATTAAAAGAAATTAAAAGACAATGTAGAATTTTTTTTTCAAGATCATATCATCTACGATTTAGAGTACCTCAAAAAATTATATTCGATAATTGCCTTTAGGAATGCCAAAATTTGTCACTTCGTTGATAAATATAAGATATTTTGGTGATTTTATTTAGTATATAATCCAAGAGCTAGTGCTCTCGTAGAAATATTTAACAAAATGTTGATTAAACTTTTCAAGAAAATTTTCTCTAAAATAAAAGAAAATGACATGATAAATTAATTAAAGCCTTGTGGTTATACCATACTAAATACAAAATTATTGCATAAACAACATATGCTCCTCTTCAAATCAAAAGTAATACTTTCTTTTGAAGTAGAGCTACCTTTACTCGCATAGCAGTTCAAAATGAACTTACAATGAAGTCAAGTGTCTAAATACAATTCAAAGAGCTTGAAGCTCTAGATGAAACTCGATTATTGGCCAAATAAAATCTAAAATATATAGATCAAGGATGACTCGAGCTCATGACCGCATGGTTCATCCAAGAAACTTCAAAGTAGGTGAACTAGTACCGGTACATTGAAGCCATGTCATTCTACATCAATGAGAGGATCAAAAGTTGGACCTAAATTAGGAAGGACCATATATCAAAAAAAAAAGTATATGGAGGGGCGCTTATCAGTTCATTGATGCAAAAGGGATAAGACCTATGCCCCTATAAATGGACAATATGTCAAGAGATATTATGCATAAAGTTTTAAAGGTGTTATGCTTTATAAATGCAAGAGTCAAAATCAACCCTAAATAAATCAAATAAAGGGATAATTTTCACTTACAAATGAGAAGAATATTCTCATCTCAAAAGAAAATTCTTCTATCAATAGTGAGTAATTTTATAAGCCTTGCAATGCAAGATAAATTCTCCATCAAAGAGAAACTCTCTCCAATCAAGCTATCCTAAACTTGGATCCACCATGCCTAAAGAGGTTGTATATAAATTTAAACCAAGATCCATCATGCCTAAAGGGGTTGAATCTAATTTTAAACCAAAATCTATCTTTCCAAATGGGTCGATCAAATCTATCATGCCCAAAAGTGGTCGAATCTAAAACACAAATTTAGATTTCATCATGCCTAATGGGGCTAGATTTAAACCCAAATTTTGATTTCATCATGCCAAAAGTGGCTAATCTAAACTCAAATTAGATCCATCATGCCCAAAATGGGACTAGATCTAAACCAAAATTTAGATTCCATCATGTCCAAAAGGTGGATCAAAACCCAAATTTAGATTCCACAACACCCAAAAAGGGTCCCATCTAAATCCAAACCTTAGATTCATCATGTATGAAAGAGATCATATCTAAACCTAAACTTAAATTGAACATGTCCATCGGACAAGATTTAAGTCTAAAATAACCAACATAGCAAAAGGAATCAAATTTTAACCTAAACCTAAAATTAAATCCGCTATGTTTATATGGATAAGATTTACCTAAATATAATCAACATACCCAAAAGGGTGGGTCTAAATATAAATCTAGATTCAATATGTTCAAAGGATGATTAAATCTAAATATAAATTTAAATTTTGTAAAAATAGAGAACACTAAATAAAGCCTACAAGCATAGCTCATTTATAAATTTAGATATTATTACCTTTTATAATTCCTATAAAATTTATATATGCTTTTCTTATCAAAATTTACTATAGATTGGCTATAATGTTTACTTGGAAAATGCCAAATGATATGCCTCCTATTAAGCCCACTAAAGAATAAATATTGACCATTATTGAAGCCCATGAGTGCATTGTTGTCATATTACATGATCGGCTATCATGGCATTAAGATATGTTGATGGGAAAAGATATTTTTGAGAATTCAATTGCTCAATCATCACGCATTCTACCTCTTCATTCAAATCTTCCATTAGGTCATGATCCCCGCTAATTGGATGATTAATTTAAAGCGAGGCATAATCATGATGTTCCCTTAGAGTGGATTGCGATGCCTTAGCTTTGGGGATCAAGATGTACTTTAGCTAGATGTAGATATTGGTCCTTCTACAAAAAATAATTTGGCTTTTAGATTATTTCATATTACATCATGAGATTTTGCTCCAAAGTCGTGTTTGGCACACCCTTGCCAACTATCAATGGTTACATATACTAGTCACGACATCATCTCTGATGCATTACGACAACCTCAAGAGAGTTAGCATATATCGTAGTCCATGCATCATTTTTTAACTACAGCTTGCCTTCCATTTACTTGGATCTAAAAATAGTAGAACATTGAGAAGGACCACCAATACCTACTGGATGCCTCACATGAGATTATAGTCACCTTGGAAGACATGCAAGATATAGTATGTATTCTTATTAAAGGCATTCCCTACAAGGAGTGCCTTCCTCCATATCATGAGCTCACATTAGCTAGCTAACCAACATAAATGAGGTAGTTATGTATATTCTTTTGGTCTCCATTATGCTCTAGCTCACAATTAGATACGCTCGTGAGAGCTAAGATTAGTCCATGTTTAGACACGCTTACTCTAGACACATGGTCGAGAGTTTCTTTAATTCAATAGTATGTTAACCTCATTTCAAACAATTGGATAATCCATTTGGCATGGGATTTCATTCATATGAGAAGTCCTTTAGTGCTAGATTTGAGCTTAATGGAAGAGCTAGTTCTCATGTATCCTAGCATAGGACATTGACAAGAAGAAATCTATAGTGGCCTTTATTACCACTTGGTTGTGTTATTTTGTGTTTCGATCACAGCCTTTTCCTAATTTCCACTCTTTTGATGGCTAGTTTGCTTGCTTGTGGTGAGAGGATAACACTAGCTTGCATCATTAACCTAGTTATATCATGGATTAGATAGAGTGAGCATTATGATTGACTCACGGTACTAAGATGTAGATGTTCCTTGGAACTATTTACTTAGATGGATTCATTCATATATTAAAGGAGCTTTCGGTTGTCCCGAGATGCCACCCTACTTCAAAGAGTAGCGATTCCTCTAATTATATTGAGTATGGCTACAAACTTAGGGATTAGATCCAAACTTTGATGTTTGCTCCATCACACATGATGAATCATTTCATCTGTCATTGATCATCCTTTCACTGCTTATTCGTGAGTTTGGGATTAAGATTCACAAATTCTCTTACTAATGGAGAAACACAATACTATTATCAAAGCTAAGCTACATATGCATAGCAAAATACCTCATAGGGCTAACTCCTACTTGGATTTGTTACCGACATCATGAGTTTGTGATCTTGGAGAGATATAGTCCTAACAAAGTGGCTAGTAGTACGGATTCACTAAGAATACACCTATATATCGACTACCACATATACTAAACATAGTAGATACTCATTCCCTAGGGACACTTCCACTATCTATTTATTTAGCAGCAATTTCTACAACATGGGGCCTTTTACTTCACCCAAGGACCGATTCTAGTTTCCGTGGCCCCATAAGAGACACAAGAGTTTATTATGTATGATTACTATGGATCCTCCATACCTTCTCTTCTTTCTTAGACCTAAGCTTTTCTTATACAATGATAGATTAGGGAGAACTAGACCATCATGACATTTGCATTCCCCTTCAACATGCAACTCATGCTCCAAAGAGATCATCAAATGAGCGGTAGGAAGTGATGATGAGAGGCTTCATCCATTCAAGAGAAAGATAATATAGATATTCATATAATTTATTAGCTAGTTATGATATGGTAGTAGCACGAATAGATGAATTTACTTATATTCTAGTGGTTGAGCCACCAATAAGATAGATGGAGAGTGAGGTAACCCAAATATTATCTATGGATTCTAATACGCTTCCAGTGTATACTTAGCCAACAAAGTGATCATGTGCATATTGAAGAAGACCCATATATGAGGAATATGACACTTTGATGACTAGCTACAAGCTGCTCTTATCAAACTCTACTTGGGTGATAGTGAGTGCCACCTTGGATGATTACTCGATGTTGACTCTTGTGCAAAGCCACCCTATTATCAGTTCAAGTTATACACCTCAAAGGCAATCATCTAGTTTGGAGATCTCATGCTTTGTCTTTGAGATACATCCTAGGCCTTCAGATCCACAACATTATGACTCATCAAAGAGCCAATTTCATATAGTGATAGCACTATACCACTTTCTTCGAGCTTTGAATTAGAAGTTTTACCTAAAATTTCTAGCTTCTATGTGGAAGTGAATTGCTTATTAGATTGTGATGTCACCTTAGGTCTTGAAGCAAGAGAGCTACAAGTTTGGGAATCCCTATTCAAAGATGTTGAGTTTGGATTATACTTGTTATACATTACTTATCGAGATCTTGTTAGATACAATCTCTATTATAGAGACCTCACTAAGCACTATTTTGCATCAAGTCTCTCTAGTTTGCCAAGATATCTAGTAGTATTAGAGCAATGATATCCTACTAGGTAGAGTTTTCTAGAGCATAGATTGAGCTCCTTGACATATCTACTAAATTAAAAAAAATTACAATTGAGGAGATGGTATATATTAGAGAGGAGATCTATGGTCGATAAGTATCGCAGCTATAGAAGAGGATTGCTCAGATAGATGCTCAAGTGCCCAACCTTGAGCAAATTCTTTTTTCATTATTTCATGACCAACTACCCTTGTGTCTCTATGAAGCTAAAGCGGCGTTTACTATGGCTTATAGAGTTAATACAACTTCTATAAGTATTAAAAATATTTAGGTTAATTATTTATTGCTGAAACTTTTTTATGTCAAATTCTAATATAATATATAAAGTGATTAGAGATTTTAAAGACTATAGTTTCTCTCTTCCTATCATATTGCTACATATAATCATTGATAAATTAATAAGAAACAAATGAATGAATCATGTCCACTTGACATAATATATTCATTAGATGGCAATTTGTTCAGTATCTAAAAAAATGAAATAAATGAAACATCTAGACTTGGGGCATTATGGTGCTACAATTATAACACCTAAGCACTATCACCATAGAATTTATAAATGTAAACCACGCCCACTAATTTTCTACTTAAGTAACATAACACCGTGGTGTTATAATCCTAGCCTAGGTGTTGACACGATGACCTTCAGTTTAAAAGAAAAGAAACTATCCCTTCTTGCCACCGCTTCTGTTAGTGATAACCTTGGGGGAAGTGGGGAATGATTAAGGGATGAAAAATTATCAAATAAGTGAGAACAGTTATCCAAAAAAACTCTATAAAATGAGGGGAACTACCCACTCTACTTTCTTCCTTTTTCCTCTCTTCCACTACTCCCTTTCTTGCTCCAAGTCTCAACTAAGTATTATCTAGTACTTTCTTCTCTTTATAGCATGTTTCATAACACTATATGAGGGTGTTTTCCTCTTAGACAAGAGAGGACCAAAGCCAACTATCATTAACTCTAGGTAAATAATCTTGAAAATATTTTTTATACATTTTTCACCATTGAAAGAGAATTCTAAATTTTTATAGTTAATCTTGGATTTGGTGAGAAATGATAAGTCTCCCTCCATTGATCTTTGGTCCAGAGTAAGGGAGAAGAATTTAGTTTTGTTAAAAAATATTTTAGGCCCAAGAATCTCAATAATTTTAAGTTTGATGACCTTTGCGATGAACTTGGTTCGGCATTAGAAAAAATCCTCCTTTCATTGATCTTGGATTTGGAACAAGCGAGAAGATTGCTTCTTGCAATAAAACACTATAAAATCTAGCATTGTCAAAGTATTATGCCACTAAATTTTCAAAAAAATTCATGAATTCTTCAAAATTAGTTTTAGAACAGATTCCCACTTTGCGCCTCCAGTCCAAGTCGCAGGCACGAGCTTATGGAGATAATGTCTTTGGCACTCCTTATTGCACCGAGGCACCAATTCTTAGCATAATTATGCTAAGTTCTCAAGTTAGTGTCTTACTTGGCACAACAACACTATATTTCAACACGTAGTTCTACCCTATTTGGTTATAATATTAACGCATAAAATAATGTCGTAGAGCTATTATTTTAGAACCGAGGAGCTAAATCTTAAAATCCATTCCACCATTATACTTTATTCGGTGTGAAACAAAATACTATCTCCATTGATCTTGGATCTAGAACAAAGGATAATGGTGCTTTGCATTAAAGATCATGAAACCTAGCATTGCTAAGGTATTATTCGCCAAAATTTTAAATTTCTCCGAATATTGAATCTTAAGCACCGATGAAATAGCACAAAGGTACTAAAGCTCTGTATAAAAAATGAGTCCTCGTGAATCTTGAAACTTAGGCATCCAATAGTGCCGAGGCATTTAATGTTCCAACATTGAGTCACCGAGTCATCATAAAATTAAACATTAGACACTCATCGATAATGGCATGGCACAAATATCCCAAGACTAAGGCACTGCTCTTGAGAAATTAAACCTTGAGCACCCAACTAATAGGATCATGCCACGCTTTCAAACATATGAATAAATGTTGAGCTAAACTCAACCATGTATGAAAACTCTTGTTGTTGAATCATATGGTGGTCAAAGTTTCTCCCTAGTTCCTCAGTAGCTATTGTTGAACCATATGGTTGTTAAATTTTCTCCCTAGTTACTGCGATGTTGATTGGTTTTACCAACCCTTTTCCATAAATTTGAGACCTCCAATTTTTTGGAGTTGCTCGTTTAAGATCTTAGAGGATCTAGGTTAGAACTAAGGAGTGCGTGAGCTTTTTTTGCACCTCCATTCTCAACCAAATCCTCCAATTACTCTCTTAGTAAGAGAAGCCTTTTGAATCAAAACTTCTTTAGCGTAATCCCCTTGTGCATCTTCCATAACACACAAAGATTAAATTAAAGAATAACCACCATAACCTACTATAGTACTACCCTTAACAATATTATAAATAGGATTATAAATGATCCTCCCTACATCCACAAGAAATCCTTTTTGAATTTCATAATATAAAATGACCCTATCTCTAGTAAATTCACCGATATTGCAAGTGGGCATCAAC
This sequence comes from Cymbidium sinense, assembly GCA_021442155.1. Lineage (NCBI taxonomy): Eukaryota > Viridiplantae > Streptophyta > Magnoliopsida > Asparagales > Orchidaceae > Cymbidium > Cymbidium sinense. The sequence goes on along the minus strand of CM038230.1, from coordinate 60,914,331 downwards.
TTGGTAGAAATAAAATAGTGACAAGCTTTGGCCTTCATAGAGGCTAGTGGTAGGAAAATTGATAATTTTTCTTCCCATCTTTTCACTAGACATTGAAATTTCTAACAATGAAGAAACTAAGACTTTCATCAATATTGAAATGATCAATATAATAAAAGGGATACTAATCATATATAATATCTTGTAAATTGTAATATGCATTAATAGTACTACTATCAAAACTTACTAGTTTTCCCCAAACAAAAGTCTTGTTATTATGGTGCTCCTTTACATTGGTGAAGAAATCTCACACCATGGAACATAATAAGAGTTATTGTCATAGGATAACATCTCCCAACCTCGCCATTGGTGATTTTCTCCACACTATCATCCGAGTTGAAGAAATTCCTCTCTAAGATGAGATATTTATGGATGAAAGCATGGTGATATTGTTCCACTACTTCCACACTAACAAACTATTAGAGTCACTAAGCTGCCCTCTTCTTGCCCTTGTTGAAGTATTTAATTAGCGTGTTGAGTTTCTTAGAGTAGAATGAAAGCTAAGAAGGAAAATTGCAAGAAATTTATAAAAGAGAACTGAAGCTTTAGAATGAAAAAAAAAGTCATGGCATAGGGGTCCTATTTATAAATTGGACCCAATGCTATAGCACTACTTTGGCAATATTGAGGTGTCGGCCTCTCAATTTTGAGATTTAGGAATAATATCATAGTGCTCCATATGTAGTGCTTAGGCATTGTTCACCTAGTCAAAATGTTTACAAAGTCGATCAAAAGGAGCACTTACTATAATTTGTTACCATTAATTTTGTAATCACCGAACCGAAAAGCATGTCGATATTGAAGGAGCATCACGTTTCTAACTCGCATCAATGCTGGTCAAAATGTTCTATCCTTTTCTATTAAATGCATCCGCCATTCAATCAACCTTTTAATTTATTTTTGATTACGTGATAGTGCCACTTTTGTACTTCCTCAATAGTGGTCAATCCATTTATATTATTCTTGGCTTAGCCCTAACATTGGTTTATTGTGAAAAGCACAACCCTCTCTAGTTTTAAAACTCATGTTCCTACCGATGGTGAGGTGCTATCTTACTTGCATCAAGGTGCTAAGTTTCGTATCAAGACACCAATTTCTTAGCACCATAGTGTTATACCCTAAGCAATGCAACACGCCTTCTATAGTGTAGATGTTGTGCCCTAAAATTATATACAATAAAAATAATAATATCAAACCAAACATCTTTACATTCTCCATGTGGAAACCTCAATGAAATCTACCGGCCTTACAAGGGATGTAAGTTCAATCTATATGTTCATCATGAGAACACTCATATGGCATTCCAAGGGATGTAAGTCTAATATATATGTTCAACATGCAAATAGACTATAACCATTTGGTATTCTAAAGGGATGTAAGTCTAATCCATTTGTTCTCCATACGAACATTCTTACTTGGAATTTCCCAAAGAATATAGCCCAATATACTTGTTTGCTATTTGAACAACCTTATTTTCTAACTTTCCTATAAATGCAAGCCTAGTTTATTTCTGCTTCATCATACAAACATTCTCGACACCACAACACCTACCCTAAAATCTTGTATGCTCGGGATATCCGAGATGAGGCAACCCATGGCTACTAATAAGACTCCCTAATCATTACAATAATAGCCCTTTGATGTTGGTAGATTGGAATAATGATAGTCCCCGAATGATATAATCATGGGATTTTGATCGGACTACCCTCTATTTGCATTTTAAAAAAGATGAAATAAATTTAACATTCCAACTTGGGGTGCCATGTTGTTGCCGCCTTATAGAATCTATAAACTATAACCTCCATATGGTTACCAACTTAAATAACATAACATAGTAGTGTTGTGATCCCAATGCTAACGATCTATTATGATGGCCTTCAATTTTAAAATTAGGAAAATTACCTATCCTATCCCAACAATAATAACCTCCTAGGGAGCAGGAATGATTATGGAATACAAAAATTCCTCAATGGTGGGAATGGTTGTTTAAATTTCTCTATAAAAGGGGAGAACTTCCCCCTCATCTTCTTATTCTTTTCCTCTTACTCTCCCTCTAATCAACCTATCCCATTCTTGCTCCGATCTCTTGCACTCTTAACAACATGCTTTGCACTATCACACAAGAGCATTTTCCTCATGAAAGACACAAGATTGAAGCCCTACTATTAACTCCAAGTAAAAAACTTGTAGAAATTCTTTCATTATATAATTTTCACTAAGAAAAAAAATTTAAAATATTTTCACCTTCAACTTGGATCGATGAGAAATAAAAAAGACTTCACTCACAATCCTAGATCTTGAGTAAAAATGAAAGCCTCCATACCCAAATTTCTAGAATCTTGATATCCAATGATCTCCACCATTGCACCTAATTCCGGCGACAAGAAAACCCTCCCTTCATCGATCATAGATCTAGAATAATGGAGAAGAGTGATTTTGCACTAAATAAAAAAACCTAGCTTGCTAAAATATTATGTCACCAAAATTTTTATAGAAATTATTAATTCTATAAGTGTGTGGCTAAAATAATGGAGTTCTCACTATGTGGTGCCAAAGCCCGATTGAGATGCTAAGCTCTTGGGAATGAAATCTTTGATGCTTCATCTTGTAGCACCAAGGAACCAAATATCTAGCTCAGAGCTAAGCTCTTAGGATGGTATCATTCTTACAAGGTGCCATGACACTATATCTCACTCCATAGTGCTAAGCTCTTGGGGTACTCACATCTTTAAAATAACACCTTAATGTTATTTTTCTAGTGTCGAGGCCTACTTCCTAAAACCTAATCCACAGTCAAACTTTGTTTTGGTGTGAAATAAAATTTACCCTCCATAAATCTTAGATTTGGAACAAAAAGAAGGGTGTTAATGCTCAAAAAATCATTAAAGCTAGCACAATGTGTTATCTTATGTTGAAATTTAAAATTTCACCAAAACTATTAAATATTAGGCACTAATGACATGGAGCCACACCTATGGGTCCAGTGCTAAGGCATGAAGCTCTAGAGAATCTTGAATCTCGGTGAGCATTTGATAGCGATATGGCATTGCCATCTCAGACTAAGGCGCTTCACTTTTGGGAATCTTGAATCTTAGAAGAGCATTTGATAGTGCCATGCAACTGATATCTTACCATCGAGGTGGTGGGATCTACAAAAATTAAGCTTAGTCTTGCACTCCATAGTGCCAAGGTGCGATATCTTAGCAGAGGTGTTATGCTCTTGAGAAAATTTAAATTATGATAGTCTTCTAATAGTATCATGGCTCGATATCACGCCAAGATGCTACATTTTAGAAAACTTAAACTACAATACTCTTGACAACACCATGGTGCGATATCACAGTCGAGGCCCTTCCCAACTTATGGTGTTAAAGTGTTCATATCATAGTCACTTATAGCGCCATAGTGCTACACATGTAGCAACAGGCTTATAGCTCTCGAAGTTTTAAACTTTATCGTTAATGGAACCAAGGCGATGGTTTGGCAACATCGAGGACTGATCAAGGTCAACCTCGTCAAATTATTTCAATCTCATGCTATCTTAAGCATGGTGGTGCTAGCTTTATAGCATTGAGGTGCTCGGCCTTATAGCATCGAGGTCGAACCCTTGGTTTTAAGACAAATTCGTGCCTCATAATGCTATAGTGCTAATTACTAGATGCCAAGGCACTATTTTAACAAACGGCAAGCACAACCATAATAACACATAGGCACCATATTGTCTAAGGCAGACCATGAGAACCACAAACCGATATTTTACCACATAAACATCCGCCAAACTATGCGTCCATGCAAATGTAAGACCAATTTATTCATTTACTATGCAACAGACCTTAATGGCCTTCAAAGAGATGTAAGTCCAACCCATATATTTGGCTAAATGAACACTTTTATGGCTTTCTAAAGACATGTAAGTCCAATATGATGGCTTTCTAATCGATGTAAGTTTGACCCATGCTTGCAATGTGAGCACAACCCAAACCCTAAACCCTATAACCTTGGTATTTCAAGGGATGTAAGTCCAATATATTCATTCACCAAGTGAACACCTCTACATTAAAACTCTAGCTTACTTGGAATATATGAAATGAAGTAACCCATGGTCGCTAATAAAACTCCCTAGACATTACAACTAGGCCTCTCATGTTGGTAGTCTAGTATGGTATAGTCCCGTGATAACAAAACCATGGATCTTGAATGGGACTATTCTTCTATTTCCCTTAGATAGTCATCTATGCCATACCACACACACCATTAGACGATTCATATCAAAAATTTGTTTGTTGTCAACCTTAATTGAGAGTGCTCTCTTACTAAAGTAAGAGGGGTAATTAACTATAAAGGCTTACATTCATAGGAAGTATAACCTTGATCTAAATAAACCCTAAAATAATGATAGGAGAATTTGGTTAAATATATATCAATTTGCCACATTAAATGGATACTCTTACCCATCTTAATAAAGATGGCATGTAGCTTCTTCAAAGGTGTTTTTCTAAGTGATCTCTCTCCTATTTACCTTAGATAGTCATTCACATCACATATCTAGACACCAATTAATATCAATGAGATATGTCTATTTCCAACCTTAATTGAGAGTGCTCTCTTACTGCGGTAAGAGGGGTAATTAATTATGAATGCTTGTGTTCTGGAAGTAGAACCTAGATCTAAATAAACCCTAATATAATGTTAGGGGAAATATGGTTGAATACATATTAATCTACCTCATGAAGAACATACTTATCTACCTCATCAAGAACATACTTCTACCCATCCTAATAAAGGTAGTGGAGAGTTTCTAAAAAGATATTTTTTCAAGCGGATAAATACAAAGCGAAGCGGGTCCTTCAACATGAGATCTCTCAATTAACATGAAGCAAAATGTATAGCAATTCACAACTTAGTAAGATTTTATAGAAATGGAGGATAAGATCACTTTCCTTGTATAGGTGGCCATCTATAAATCTCACCATAAAGAACCCAAAGCAATGAAAAATGAAGGATCCATGAGTTTGGCTACTCACCGAGGTTTGTGAGAAAAAGACACATATCTAGGCCCCCACTCTCATCCATCCGATCCACCATTATGACTAATCTTATGACATAAGTGAAGAAGAGGGTGTATCAAAGAAGTAACTAACCAATGCTTTCCTTGTAAAATCACTAAAGCTTGCCCTCCTCGAAGTTTAAAATCTTGCATCTTGAATCATACAAGGGTCGCAGACCCCATTGTCCATATAGTATATTTTAGTTAACCACAATGTTGTTAGACTTAGACGATATGATGAAGTGTAGACTCTTTTAAGGAGTTGGCCCTTAGGTGATTCTCTTGCCTTCTTTAGGATGCATCATATATTTTACTAACTTTAAAATGATGTTTTCCACATAATTTGTTAGTGCTCAAAAGCCATTGAAGAGGTCTCAAGCTCTCCTACAAATGAGATAAGAACAGTAAGTTCCTGAAGTTCATCATTCATTTCTAGCAAGAGATGCTAGAAGTCAAAGATTTGGAACTCGTAGTCACTCAAGTAGCACACACTCACTCAAGGTTTGAAGGAGGGCCCTTCAAATATTCCTTGGGGCTCTAACAACCTAAGATAATCACTAAACTAATTGAGTGGTGAATGATCATGTCAATATTAATGAGTATAATTAAATGGCATAACTAGTAATACTAGTTAAGAATAAAGACTCACTGAGGCCTTGAGTGACTACCTAGGGAAGGGTATCAAAGGCATAGATCATATACTAGAAGATGACCAGAATTACCTTAGTGATATTTTAGAATCTAGATACTTACTATGCAAGAGCGATTATGTGCAACCCACTCTAGTGACACCTCTAAGTGTGTCAATGTTTGAGATTTTAGAGGTGATCTAGAATAAAGATTATTTTAAATTCTCACCACCATTGAAGGCTAATGGAGTATGTGATTGATCAAGGTATTGCACTTATCATCATGATCAAGGCCATGTCATGAGTATTGTCACAATTTAAAATATTTTAGTGGATGTTGACCTCATTTTTAATGAGGCTATCTTTTCTCCTCACCATAGTATTTAGGGTCCCCAATCCTAGCCTAAGAACTCTTCACTGCATTAATGCCACCTCTAATAATTATGTGAAACACTAAATTCAAGTCTAATGTAGAATGAAACACCAAATCATATCAAAAGAATTCTAAACACTAAACCAAAGTCAATTCAACAACCCCTAAAGAAGATCTAGTTAGGTTAGCATGCCTCACTATGACTTAACATAATTCAATTAAAATAAATGGGTTCAAACCTTTCTAAACTCAATGTAACTAAATTAAATTCAATATGAGAAATATTTTAACCAAAGTTTGAATTTAATTGGCGCATAAAAGGCTAATTGGGTTACCTTGCCCAAGCTAGCCCATTTAAGACCCTAATTAAACTAAAATCAAGTTAAATCAAATTATGAAAAATTTAGTCAAATTAATCCACCACAAAAGTTTGGAATACTTATTCAAACATAATTGAACATAATTCTAAATTTGATTGAGGCTTAAGTTGACTAATTGAGCTAATTGACCCAAATTGCCTCATGTGGGCCCTAATAAGTTCAAACCATTTAATTAGAATGAAATCAAATTGAATCGGTCTAAGAACTTGTAATTATTATTTAAAAAACTAAAATAAATTTAAATCTAATTTTAGGCCAATTAGGCTAATTGGATCATTTGACCTAAATTTACCCATGAGGGCCCCCACTAAGCCTAAATGGAATCTAATCAAAATAAAATAAAATTGAACTTTCTTAAAAGTATAAAATTTTTATATCAAATTATTAAAAGTTAATTCAAGCTCTATTTTTGTTCAATTTGGCCATAAGACCTAATTGAACCCAAATTGACCAATTCGGTCATTTCACCTTACTTTACTTATTTAGGTCAAAATAGTTGACCTAGGGTTAAGTTAAATTAACAAAATTTAATTAATCATTAATGATGCAAATAATTGATTTAGCATAATTAAAATGTAACCCTAAATCAATTTGTCAAATAAGACTCACTTGACTCAACCTAACTCAATTTGAGTTAAGTTGAGTCAACATAAATTTTGAGCCAAAATGAATCCTCTCACCTCCCCATACTACAAATCCAATCAAAATTTTAGCTTTAATAAAAAATAAGCATACTAAAAAGGTAATAAAAAAAGGATGTGAGTATAAAACAAATATACATTTTTTTCACATGAGGAGCATAAAAAGGCCTTCTTACACATCTCTATTGAACTCATTTTTGGATGAGATTGACAACATCTTTAATCTTAGTAATTAAGATCCTTAATTTTAGATTAATAGCACTTAATTAAGCACTTAAGATACTACACATAGTTACTAGGTGTGCAAAATCAAAATTAAATAACAAAGTAAATCAATCATAAATTTAAAATCAAAACCAAACTCAAAGCCAAACACCCTAAAGTGAAGGCTATGGCCACCTAGTGAACCCCTAAGACTTGGCCTAACCCAATTAGATTAGGTGAGCTCAACTAAACCTCCAAATTTATTTGGAATCTAACATATACATATTCAAATTGAAATCTAAGTTCAGTTGAGCATAGATTAAGGTAGTTGACTAGTTAAGTTCTAAATCACCTAAGTCTAAAGAAATTTAAATAAAATCAAAAATTTAAAATAAAAATATAGAATCAATTCATGAACTTAAATCAACATAAAAAAAAATCTAAATGAGGCTCAAGATGGTCAATTATGTTTTTGACCTATGAGGGTCCAACCAAATCAAAGGAATACTCATCAAAGTTTGACCAAATTGAGTCATTCCAAGGACTCAAAATCTCAAATGAACATGTTTAGATGCAAGTCTAAATAAACTTAAATCCAACAAGGTCTCAAATGGGTCCATTAGATTACTTGACCCAAATAGAACCAAATGGACCTTATTGAACCTAAATTCAAATTAAATTGAAATTAATTCAAATAATATATCCAAAATTATTTGGAAATTATAAATGAAGATAATTCAATAATTATTTGGGCTTGATTTTATCAATATGATCATTTAACCCAAGTGAACTCATTTTGACACATTAAGCCCAATTTGGGTCAAAATAAATCAAAATCAAAATTAACATCAAGTCAAATGAGATTAATTACTCCATATCATCTTAAACACATAATCAAATATGAGTGAAATCCAAACACACTTTAATTGAGTTAAAGATCATTTGACTCAATTAAACCCAACTTAATCCATTTGGATCAAAAAAGGTTAATATGGGTTACAATCAAAATTTAACTTAAATCAAATAAAATTAATTGATCACATTCATTACAAATGGTCAACTAAACATAAACAAACTTAAATATAAATCCTAAAATAACCAAAGAGCTTTGATGACTACAAATTTGTTCGATAGCATTAAAATTTAGAAATTTCATATTTGGATGATCAAATATGTCATTAAGGAAACATATTATCTCGGAAGAAAAATTTGCTATCCAATAATGGATTCAATCATTTAATAAGAGACTCCTAAGGCTAATGGGTCTTTTCTACCAAAGATTTTTCTCTTAAGCTACATGGAAAGTAGACAGGTTTATTAAAACTAGGTTCATGGTTCCTATAAAGGCAAGCCCCTATAGTTAATTACATCTATAGAAGGGTCTCTTCCTAAGGAAACTCTTGATTAAAGAAATAAGTTATTATTCTAAATATTTCTAAGTTTGTTTTCAAAGGATTGATATTTGGAATTTCAACTTGAATGATTCAAGGTGGAGAAAGTTATTTTAGAAACCTGACGGGATGAAGTAAGAAATTCCCATTGATATTAGGATGTCCAAGTGCACTACAACTATTCTATCATTAGGCTTTAAATTTTTAATTTAGATTTTGAAATGATATTTTCTTAAATCTAGGGCTTAGATTCTAGCATACAAGATTGTAGAAATACTTAGAGTTAAAGACTTACTCCAAAGAGGATGCTTTAGAGCATAAGTCTACAAGTTCTTCGACACATGTCGATGCTTGATTTAGTTTCATTTTGATAATTATCATTTCTCACACTTGAGGGAACTAACCTATCCCTAACTCTTTTGAACTTACAATTTTCCTAGAGAGGCGCCATCTAACACCACTAAAGTGCATTTTAAATTTAGAATGCTAAGTTCTATGAATATAAGATTGTTGGACTATTGTCTTTTAAGAAAAGAATATAAGAATCCTAGACTCACTCCCTAATCCCTAAGATAATATAGGGTATGAAATGCACTAACCAATGCACACTTTTCAAATTTTAATATTTTGACTGGATGATCATTTAGGCTATGGGTATGCAAAATATGCCTACATGAAGAAGGTGGTCATCCTCACACTCAAATGCCCCTTATGTCCAATGGGAGAAGTTGCCCAATTCAAGGATTGAAGTAATATGGTTGCATGATTTTTAAGAGCTAATTGGTTTCTAATTAATTTTAAGTTATTCCCTAAGACTTTAAATTTTGTATGAGGTTTTGAATTACTTTATTTATGTTTAAATTAATTAAATCATATTGGGTAAAACTTAATTTTTTTCTATGAGTCTATGTCCATGTATTCATCATAGAAAAATAGAACACAGAAAAGAAACCTAAAGAGCAAGTTGATTCTATTGTACACCCAAAATAAATCCAACAAATTTAAATTTATAAAATAGGCCAATGCAGTTGGGTATTATTGTACACCAAAGAAAGGAAATAGGCTGAGCTGTCTTATACAACCCATCCTAGAACTACAAATCAAGATCTATTGGTCTTCTTTCTAGGATCATCTCCTTCTTTAGGGATCTCCATTGGGTTTCACAGGGACCTCACCATCTCCGGTAGGGTTAGCTCCTTCTAATCGTAGACCCTTATAGATCCTAATTTAATTTTCATCTCAAATTTACATTTTAAATTTAAAAATAAATTTTAAGCCCTGTAAAATAAATGTCGAAAATACAAATATCATAGTTATACTTTACAAATATATGGACTTAGCATTAGTTTCTTGCCAAGCCTACCTATCTTATGGGCTATGTTAAGGTACTATTCAGTTCACAAGCAAAGAATAATTTTATAATTTCAATTTATAACATCAGTCCCTTTAACATAGCCCCTATAGAAGATAATGTTATTTCTAGAAATAACATCTTATCATCTAGACTAATGACAATCAATCATACCCATCTAGTCAAAAAATGTACACCACAAAATAATAAAAGCAATTTCATCACAACATCAAATTTTTTTTAAAATATCACGAATGGCCTAACCTAAGTCTAGGGTCCATGACCTATAAGTAGTATGTGAAGAAAGAGGGTTTGTATGGCAAGACATTACTAGGCTTTTAGGTTTCAATTTATGGTTTTGTGTATTTAATAATTTAATTATTTTGTTTTCATTTAGGTACATTTTATCATGTTGAAGTTAGATTAGGTTTTTAAGAATGAAGAATACAATAGGTTCCATTTTGGGTGGAGTCCATTCCATTCAACATCCAGTCCTAATAGGATGATATATTTATTCAAAATAAAGATTAATCCTAAAAATCTAACTACAATCCTAAGTATTTTAATTGAACTTTTCTTTAAATTTAGAAGGTTTGAATTAGTTTAGTTTATTTTCATTTAAATTTCTTTATTCTTTTCCATTTAATGTTTTATGTTTTTATTTCTTTATCAATAATGTTATGATTAATTTTAACTCAAGGTTTTAATTCATTTGCTATTATGATTTAATTTATTATTCTTCAACTCTATATCTCATTTACATTAATGATTTTTTATTATTTTAATTTATCCATTTCATGAAGTTCTTTAAGGTTTGTTAATAGATTTAGTCTTAGAAGATTAATTTCAAATTGTATATTTTATATATTATGGAATGGTTTAATTTACTTTAACTAATTTGAAAGGAATGATCATTATATCATTTAGAAAGGACACGTAGCCTAATGTAGTTTTTCCTTGTCATGACTTAAGGAATTTAGAGAAAGGTTATTCCTTTATATATTAAATTTGCCTTATGTAACTTTGTTATTTTAAGTTTAATTCAACATAGCTTATGGTTTTAATTATAAGTAACCTTTCATATTTGAATTTATACCCTTTCGCTCCTTAATCCAAATGGTTTTAATATATTTATATATGGATAACTCGTGAATTTTAGGGGTCAATGAGCATTATATTTCAGTTTATAAATGGAATTATTATGGTTTAAGTAAATATTATTGTTAAATATGATTAAATTTTATATTTTCTTTTAATCTTAATCTTTAACGTAGGTTCTACTATTTTTAGTTAGTTTAGGTATTTTATTTAAGTGTTATGATATCAATTATTGTATCTTAAATTTATATTATAGATTTTATAATTTTGTAATTTTTCTTATTTAATATTTTCTTTAAATTGACCCGAGACTTGGAAATTCAAATACTCCCAATCTAAAGATCAAATGGATTTGTAATTTTATGATAAGTGGGATTCCTTGCCTATTTACTTTTCCTAAAGTTTCACTTTGATCATATCTATAATTAAGGTAAGGTTTTAATCATTTCATTAAAACTTAAATAAGGACTAACTTAATAGATATTATTTAAGGGTTTTATTTTTCATTGAATCCGGTAATATGCATCCAAGGAGGGTTCATTCATATTTTTAGGGTTTTGGTTGATTTATTGTGATTTATTTAAGATTTGATTAATTAATTAACTTAATTAATTAAATTAATGGTCTAATTAAGCCATTTTGTAATTTATTATGTTCCCATAAGTTTTAATGACTTATTTATGATCATTAAAGTATGTTATGGCATTTTGAATTAATTTTATGAATTTCCATCATTTATTTAATTTGGTATTAATTTATTTCATGAAAATGAAGGTTAGGATTTGAAATTTCTAATATTAAGATTTATTGCTCAATAAATTAAGAAACATTTACCTAATATGTGTCTTAACATCAATTTCAATTCTCCAAAGTTTCATTTCAATTTGGTTATTGGTTCAGATTAATTCAGTTTGAAAATTTTCATTCAAACCAAAATTAAGGCAAAAATACACAAAAAATAATTTGGAGATTTAATTTTAATGAATTCCTCTCATCAAGATAAATCCATTGAGAGTTTGTATTTTTTTGGATTTATATTTAATTTCTTATGAATATTTGAATTTTAAAGATTTTTTTTTATTTTTTAATTATGAATACCCAAATTTTCAATTTGCATGTGAGATCCAATGGGATCCAACTTGGGGCCACTTTCCATGCGAGATCCACATGGATCCGCATTTAAAAGGTGGTGCACATAGGTTATGCAGATCATCCATCGGTCGACAAATATGATTACCCACGGTTCCTCTTATCAAATTTAATCAAAGATCTGATTAGATCTTGATCATCCATTCCTTTTAAAAGGAATGAATGATAGAGATTACATCTCCTATGGGCATGGTGGAGGCCAAGAGCCATCCATCATTTTCATGTGATTTTGACCATTCGATAGTCAAAATTGAGTGATTTTGATTGCAAATACATTAGTGAATGAAAATATGGAGATCTAAATTGTTTGATCTCACTTAAGATTAAATTCTATCAAAAGTACCAAACTCAGCTCAAGGGAGGTGCGTTAATGGCATACCTGACCTAGAGATCTCCGTAGGTTGACTCCAATAGTTGTGAAATGATGTGGGAAGCTTATGTGCCAAACGAATTGAGTTGCCTCCCCATGGATTGCATCCTAGAACAACCTCGCCTTTGATTCCATCGCTTTGGTCATTCTCCGACCTCCGATGAGGGGATCGGAGGAAGATGTGTTACTTTGTGTGAGGTAAGAAAGGTGATAGGATGGTATGTTTCACTTGGCAATAGTTTTAGCTGAAGATGCCATGGATTCCATGAGCCTTTTAGCTTGGTTTCTTTTCCTCTTGATTGGTTGAGGTGATTGCAACCTTTGGAAATTAGTAACATGGCTTACTAGCCATCGAACACCCTTAAGCTAAAGAGGTGGAACGGAATGAGGCTAGAGGCTTGGAATTGGCTTTAAATTGCCATGACATCTTCTTGGCTCTGGATTTATTTGAAGTTACTTAGGTGACTTAATATTTCTGTGGATCAACATTAATAAGGGTTAGGAATGATTTGGCATCACAGTGAATTAATTAAATATTGGGTTGAGATCCTTTGAGTTATGCCATTTAATAATTTTCTTTATTAGTTTGATCTAAGTTATCTCACTTGATGGATTAGCCTTGGATTAATGCTTGGATTATGTCCATTTAATCATTAATGAACTCTTTAATCAAAGGGTTTTAATGATTTTAAAATTTATGGAGTGATTGCTTTAGGTTTATTTCATTTTGATGTAATTGGATTTGGATTGATTTTAATTAAGTCAAATAGTTTATTTGGCTCAATTATAATGTGTTTAATTTTAATTGAGTTAATCCAAGAAATTTGGGATGCATTGGGTCAAACAATTCCAATTTTATTTCATTTTGAACCCATTTGACTCAACTAGGGCTTAATGGGTTAAGTTTGGATTCATTTTGGTTAAATGACCAATTGGACAAATTGGACCCAATGATGGATTAGTTTATGTTCAATAATCACATTCAAATAATTTTGAACAATTGATTTGAGTTTACTTGAGTTTGATATGGGTTTAAACCTAATAAGACCCTTTAAGATCCATTTAGCTCAATGAATTAATTAGCCTAATTAAGGCCACATTGAACTTATATTCTTTTAAATTCATGTTTACATATGATTATATCCTCATCTTAACCATTTAGAATGATTTTATTTGGCCAAATTTTGGTGGGTTAACCTTTGGCTTGGTGGGACCACATAAGTCAAACTTATGTAAAAGTGTTGACCAATCTTTGACTTTTGGTTTGTATTTGGATTCATTTAATTTTACATCATGGTTTTATGCTTTTAATTTAATTAAATTTGGGTTTGGTTTGGATTCAATTTTAATTTTCTTAAGTTTATATGGTTATTAGCTTAATTAAGGTAAATAGGTTTGGTTCCCTAATTAAACTTTAATCTAAGCTTAATCAATTTTGAATTTAGAGTGGTGTATGTTTAGGTTGAAGATTTGGATTTAACCTAACTAAACCCATTGTTAGATTAGTCCAAGGAGAGTGCACTAGATCACTAAGTATGATGACCTAAGTGCTTAGTTAGAGACTTTCTAATTTAGATTAGAAGTTATCAAGATTGTGTCTAGAAGAAATATTAACCTCATCCAAAATGAGGTCAAGAAAGACAAGAGATTTAATTTGAACCATTTAAGTCAAAAGGGTCAATGCTTGCAACTCCATCTAACATCGATTAATTTTTCTAAACCTTCTAATGGACACTTAGGAATAATTATAACCTAGATTAAATACATTGATCAAAACCCAAACTCAATCCAATGGAAGAAGATGGTGAAATGGACCAAAACCTAAACATTTAAGCATGAATTCAAATCAATTGTACTTGGATATAACTTGACCAATCTTACGATGAACCTAAGCGCTACCAAGGCTAGAGTCAGGAGCTACCAATCTATCCAAGGAGAGAGAAAAGATGTCATGGAAGAGAAGAGGAATTGACCCACCCTCCTCCCAATCCTACCAAACTTTCATTAAGCTAAGGGTTTAATTAAGTACTTTCATAATCCTTCACACACATGTGAGTTGGAAATTATTTTCTTAACCTTACTTGTATTGAACACCTAAGCATCTACCCAAGAAAGGATTGATTAAGTGATTAAGTTTTTTTTTTATTTATTTTTTTAATTTTTGGGTTTGGTTAATTGCTAGTGAATTAAATGGTTAAATGGTTAATCAATTTCTAAGTTAATTAAGTTTTCATTCAAATGAAAGAGACTTAGGGAAAAGATTTGGAAAAGGCATCCTAATCTCATGCCTTAGCTCTACACTGTTCCAAGATGATTAACAAATTTAATTAATGAATTTAACATCATTTAATAGGTTAATTAATCAATTAATTAATTAAGGGAGTGATTAGAGATTAAATAAGCAATTGCCTAAATTAATCAATAATAAATTCTAAGAAAATCATGGGAGGCAAGGTCATCCCACTAATTAAGGAGTTTGGAATTAATTATTGAAGTAATTAAAGAGTAATTAACATAATTACATCCCCAATAAAACTTAAATTGAGCAAATGTTACAATTCAAAATTAATCAAACTTAATTTTATATTATTCCCTTTGAATTATCTTTAAAATGAAGTTGAGTTTGTATTTTTTATTTTTCTACATTTAGTTGTGTATTTTTAAAGTTTATATTATTAAAGGGAATTAAAACCCTAATTATATAACTAATCCCATCAAACATGGACACGCGGCGTAACTTTTCATTTTGGCGTGATGGGATTGGTTATTTAAGTTGACAAATCGACTACACGGTCGATTGGTGGCGTGCGCTTTCCCTTGGACCATCCGATCAAAGATTGAACGGTCATGATCAAGCGATATCAAAAGGATTAATCACGGATCTAACATGGATTAATCAAGACCGTCCATCCAAAACATGCGGATAGATGGTCCATAATGATCCCATCCCTCGCGTGTGAGCCGTCCATCCCAGGCTTGATCCGATTACTTGAGCTCAGATTGAGCTAAGATCGAACCACACCATCAAGAAGTAAAAAAGAAGATCCAATGATTAATTTCAATTGGGATGATACTTTTCTTCACAAAGGACCAAAGAATTTCTACACTAAGCTTGGTTTTGAAGCATACCTCTCGTAGACTATCACCGTGCTCCCAGTCAAGGTAGCTTAGTAGTGGAGATGAACCATTGTTGAATGTTTAAAGGCTTGAGATCAAGTGGATCCTCCTATTGGTCAAGATGAGCTACAAGTGCTTGTGGCTTTAGTCTAGCTCCCTCTTCCTGGCTTAGATGCTTTGAACTTGACTTGGGTGAGCTCGATTCGTCCTCGATGGAGATTGCAAGAGGAATTGAGCTTTGGTTGTGAATTGAGCAAGGTGGATTCTCACTCACCTCCCCTATTTTTGATTTAGGCAAAACAAAAATGGAGAATTTAAAGAGCTTTTGGATGCTTGAGAGCTTGACAATGCTTCCTCTAGGTTCCTCTAGCTCAATTGTATGTGTGATGTGAAATGAAGTGGAATTAGGGGAAGTATATCTACCCCAAGGATCGGACGATCGAGCTTCTCCTTGCCATTTTGATCAAATTGATCTTATTGAGTGGGTTTGTTAGGCCATTTTAAGCTCCACATGGTTCAGTTTTGGCAGAGGAAGGAGTGGAGGAGCTTCCATGTGTTAAATGAGGTGTGGGAGGTGATCCCATGTGCTTATTTTGAGTAGGGTGGTCAATTTTGGCCTTGGGTTATGTTTGGCTGAGCCAAACCCATTGGGTCATGTGCACCCCATTAGTGTCCACTTGGTCCACTAAGAGGGTGCTAAGTGGCCATGAAAAGGATTTGACCAAATTCTAAGTTAAATTGGCTATAGGTTACCCTTGACCAATATCATTTGGCTTTGATTTCAATTTGGGCATATTTGGAATAGTTTGAGATTGGCCAAATTTCAAAGAATTTGGTTGTGCCAAATTTAAGTCAAAATGGGTCAACTTGTCAAGTTGACCAATTGATCAAATTGGGCCAAACCAAGAGTTGTCAGTTAATATGACCATTTGAAATATTTTGGTATCATTGGTTTGGTTCAATTTGGTTTATATTTGGATTTGATTCATTTGAGTTCACTTAGGTCAAATGGGTCAAGTTGACAATTTGACCCATTTGAATTAAGTTAGGTCATGGGTAGGCTTAAGTTTGGTTGGTCATTTGAAATGTTTTGCCAACTTTAGTTTCAATCAATTTTGTTTGGTTAAGCTTCAAGTTGACTTTTTTAGGTCAAGTTGAGTTCAAGGTCAATTGGGCTAGGTTGAATCTAGTTGGCCAATTGAGGCTTTGATCAAGTTCAACAAGTGATCTAGAATGAATTTGGCCCATTGGTTGCAATCAATTTGGCTTAGATCAAGATTTGACACATTTTAACTTTTAGGTCAAATTAGGTTAGCTTGAGTCAAGTGGCCAATTGGGCTAGGTTTGGCTCAAATGATGACTTGGTCAAGTTCAAACATTGATCATAAACTGGTTTTGATGAATGGTTTCACTCAATTTGACCTATGGTGGATTTTGGCTAGTTTAGATTTTATTTAGGTTAAGTGTTGACTTGGACACAAGGTTTGACTTTGAAATTTGACTGATTGATGATTGATTTATCATCTTGATGATTGCTCAATTTTAGATGGGCTTAGTTCAATCCAATTTGGGTAGGATCAAAATTTAGCTCAAAGGGTGCTTTAGTTCACTTTGGGTCAAGTGAGCCTAAATGGGTCAATTGACTTGATCAAGGCTTGATTCAAGTTTGGTTGAACTCACATATGGACTTATGATTGAAATATAAATCCAATTGCAAGTGATTTGGAGTTAAATGGGTTTTGATTCATTTGACAATTTCAAGTTCAAAGGATGAATATGGGTTTGACTTTGGGTTTAGTTTTGGTTTGATGATTGAAGTTTGTATTTATATTTGGTTTCATGATTGAAGGATTTATTGAATCATGAAGAAAATCAAGGTTTGGATTGATTTGAGTTAGATTTGGCTAAGTTCAAGAATTTGACTTGAAAAGGTATGGTTGGATTTAGGTTAGATTTGGATTTGAGTTTTGAATTTTGTTTTGGTTATTTGAATTTATATTTCATTTATATTTGTGAATATAAATGAGAATATAAATTGGTTATGAAAATCTCTTGAGTTTGAAGTGATTTGAACTTGATTTGAACTATGTCCATAAGATGAAATCAAAGTGACATAGGAAAAATTTTGATTTAGATTGATCATGGATTTTAATCATTTGGAATTGATTCATGATTTGAGAAAATCCTTTGGAATTGATTTATGGTTTGGGAAAATCAATTAAGTTAGAATTAATTTTGATTTAGAATTGGTTTGAGTTTGAAGTTGATTTGAATCAAGTTGGTTTGAATTTGAAGTTGGTTTGGATTTGAAGTTGGTTTAGTTGATTTTGAAGTTGATTTGGAAGAGAGTAAGGATTTGGTTCAAGTTATAGGGTAGGCAAGTTTTCCTAACACCCTAAGGCATGACCTATTCTATGGCTAACTCTTCTAAGTCTTTTATGGTCGTTAAGTGTTCACTTAATCACTTGAAGTGTCTTAAGACCAAGGAACTCTTAATGTCTAGGAGTCCTATGTCTAAGATGAAGAAGTTGAAAGCTCACTCCAAAAGTGAGATCAACAAAGGGTGCCCAATAGGTGTGGTGTGACAAGCACCTCGCGTGTGGTTTAACCAGATGATCAACAACACGAGCGATCACAAGCACTAACATAAATGATCTACTCCCAACTCAAGGTGGAGAAGGAATCAAGAGCTTAGTGCAATGTGACTCTACTCATGTCAAGGAAATAAGAGAGTGAACGAGGAATCCACTAGGGACTAAGTATATGAGCCTTCCACTAGGAAAAATGTTTAAGTCATCCATTGAGTGATGAGAGGTTTGATTTGATTTAAGTCTCGCTTGGGAGAAATTGATTTGATCTATTTATTTAGATTTGGTGCTCCACTGGGATGAAAAGCTTGTGAAATCCGTTAGAGGATAAATTCGAGATCCACTAGAATTGGAAAGGCTTGCATCTCGAGGAGAAGCATATAATTTGTTTTATTTATTTGCTTAATTTGGTTTGATTATTTTAATTGTTTGACTCCACAGGGGAGATTGATTGGATTTTGTTTTGTTTGTTTAGTTTAATTTGACTCCAATGGGAAGTTGGTTAATTAAATTTGTTTCAAATTTTTTTTTAATTTTGAATTATGAGATGAACCTTTGGTTTATGATGGATCGCAGTAGGGACCATGTCGAACTTGATCTTGCTCACCAATCCAAAAGTGTAGTCAACCAAACACGTAGGACTATACAACCAAAGGGGTGCCTTTGTGTGTAGCAGTTGTACTTAGGAAGAAAGAATAATAGACTTACATCCTCCAAAGTATGGATCGATTCTTTGGGGTGATCGGTTGGTGACACAATGAATCAAACCCAACCTAGGTGACTATTGAGTGAATGTCAGGGGACAAATTAGCTCAAAAGATAGTCAAAGATAATTTCATTTTTTAATTATTTTGGATGGATCCCATTGGTTTGTGATGGAATGCACTGAGTAGGGGCCATGTAGGCCTTGGTTTAACTCAATTTTACCAATCCAAAGAGTAGTTTCCCACCAAGGAGATAACTATCCAACCAAAGGAGTTACCTTTCGGTTTGTAATGGTCAAGTTTAAGAAGAAAGTGCGGGACTCACATCTTCCAAAATAAGAAACCACTAGGGTGATTGGTTACTTGTGCACCAAAACCCAGACATATGGTTAACTATTGAATGAATGCCGAGGGACTTAAATCAACTCAAAGATAGTGAAAGATAATTTCATTTTTTTTAATTATTTTGGATGGATCCCATTAGTTTATGATGGACTACGCGAGTAGCCATAGGCTTTGGTCTAACATAGATTTACCAATCCAAAGGGAGTAATTTTCCAAGATGGTAGAACTATCCAATCAAAGGTGCCTTTCGGTTTGCAATGGTCAATTCGGGGAAGAAAGCACAAGGACTCACATCTTCCACTACAAAAGACCACTAGGGTGATCAGTTCTTGGGCAACAAATCACCCGACCTGGGCTACGTCATGTGGCAACCATGCTAAAAGAATGTGTGTAGCTTACATCTTCCATAGAATGACTATCGAGGTAACTTGTGGCAAAATATATTAAACCCGACTAAGGGTGACTATGGAGAGAGTGCCATCCAGGGACTTATCTCAACTCAAGCGTAGTCAAGAAATTCTATAGGGAGTTCTCTCAGCCAAAGATAGGATGCCCTTGGGAAGGGGCCCTTTGGGGCTTGAATTCTAATCCATAAGTGAATTAATTTGTTTGTTTATTTAATTTATTTATCATGGACCTGTTACTTTGCAAGGGATCATACTAAGAAGGAGCTTATATTAGCCTAGACCTATCTGATTTACTTAACTAAGGAGGATCTATGCATCAACAAATTCTCCAACCACGGGGTGACTACTAGGAAAGGGGTGTCCAATCCAAGAGTAACCGGGTAGTGTTTGAATGGGGTTTCAAAGGATGTGATCCAAATAGAATACTCATGGGAAGGGGCCACTAAAGG
Organism: Cymbidium sinense; assembly: GCA_021442155.1. NCBI lineage: Eukaryota > Viridiplantae > Streptophyta > Magnoliopsida > Asparagales > Orchidaceae > Cymbidium > Cymbidium sinense. Next base: position 60,894,049 of record CM038230.1, on the reverse strand, counting down.
TTTGATCTAACATCATGGAAAAAGTAATTTGTAATAGGTATTGGTGGTCAACTCAAGGAGAAAGTGCAGGGGCTCACATGCTAAGAGTGGTATATCCACCGAGTGAGTTGTCGACATAGGGAACATCAACTAACCTAAGGTGCACTTGATTTATGATAATCAACAAGAAAGCTCGGACTCATATCCTCCTATTGCGGAGCGATTCGGGATAGTCTTGTCGACGGTGCTATCCAACCTAAGGCGCTAAGTGAATGCCAATGGGGACTTAAATCAACTCAAGAGTAGTCAAGAGGAAAGGAGCCTCTCGGGACTTATCTTAAACCTCAAATATACTCAACCTAGTCGGTGCATGGTGGTTAATTTAATAAGAAAGCGTAGGGACTCACATCTTCTTAGACAAAATCAACATGAGGTAGCTTCTTGGCTAGGCGTGAGTCTACCCGACAAGATGCTTGTTGGTTTGCAATGATCAAGTCGGGAAGAAAGTGAGGACTCACATTTCGACAAGTGACCATTAGGGTAATGTACTAACAAGGTAACATATCAGACCTAGAGTAGCTAATGTTTGAGTGTCACAAGGGACTTGATCCCACATCAAAATAGCCAAGATAAAAAATGTGTGTTTATTTTTTTGTGCTTGTGTTAAAGGGAATAGGATACCTCTTGGGTTATCTCACACCTACCTAAACACACTTGGGAATTTGATGAAATAGTGCCAAATGGCAATTGTGATCCCACCAAGAAAGGATCGCTTGGGTTCTCTTACACCTAACTTAGTTGTGCTAGTCAAAATAGGATGCCTCATGGGTTCTCTCACCCTATTTTAGTAGCAGGGTATTATGTTTGATTGTGTTCATGTTATGAAAGAGATAGGATGCCTCTTTGGTTCTTTACACCTAAACATGTCATGGGGATTTGTAAGACAAGCAAAGAACACTTGAATGAAGAAAAATTTTGATAAATTGGAATGAAATTTTTTTCTTTTGATGATAATTATTTTCAAACATGTTTTATGGGTAATATTTCTTCAAATAGACCCCATTAATTTGAAGCATTGGGTGTTCTCCTTTACAATAAATAAGCTAATAAGATCCTCCTTGGTAGGCTTTCTCTGAAAGAGCCTTCTCAAGTGGGTTCAAACTTTCCTTCCATCATTCGATGGTCAACATTTGGTCTCCTTAGACTACAAGTTTTCCTACTTGAAAAGCCCTAGGGAGGACCAGCTTGTTGAGAGCTTGAATCATTTTGGTTTTGTATAACATGAGATTCTAGCATGCGTAGCGTCTCTCCTCCAAACCTTGAGCTCTTCTAACCGTAACTTGGCATTCTACTTAGTGATTCAACAACCCATTATCCTTAATGATGGGGGAACTTCTAATGGTAGAGCGACTTGAATCCATACACTAAAGAGGCAGGGGTAGGTCTAGTTGGAGTTTGTATGTGTGCGTATGCCTACAAGGCTTTAATACTCATGCCACTATCATTTTTTGTCATCAAGTATCTTCTTTAGTGTATGGATGAGAGTTTTGTTGAATGCATATGCTAGGTCATTCGCTTTGGGGTAGTAGATGGTGGAGTATCTCTAATCTATATATTGTGTCTTCGGGAAGCTATTTATCTTGGTGCTCTTGAATGCATACCATTATCGGATATAATTCATTGAAGCACCTAAAACCTATATACAATATGTTCAAAAATTGGGCGCATTGAGCTATGATCTCTCTAGTGGGATTGCCTCTTCCCACTTGGAAAAGTAGTCGTGGCGCTAGAATGAACCGATGACCCTTGAAGGAAGGAGGATTGATAAGACCCATAATGTCATTACCCCAACACTCAAATGCCCATGAGGCCAACGTAGGTGTAGAATGTTGGGTGGTTGATGTAGGACCACACCGTGTACTAACTGATGACATCTCCTAGCCCGCGTCCATGTAGTCATGATCAAAGGCCAATAGTATCCTAGTGATCTTTTCTTTCATCTTATTCGGATTGATGCACTCGCATAGACGAATGTACCGATGATGATCCTATGGGCATCATGTTTGTCCAAACATAACCACATTTTGATCGAAGGACGGCATAAGGTGTCATCCACGAGCATAGGAAAAGCTCTGCTTCATCTAATGGGCTTGTGACTTCTCTTGAGGTAGTTTACCGGTGTTTAAATAATCTATAAAGCATTTCCTCCAATCCAACTCCTTATCCTTTTTTGAAATAGCATTCTCCCCTTTAAGAAAGTCTCTCGACGAGTTCATCATCAATAAGGGATAGGACTTGTCTATTTTGGACCCTTATGGACTCATCTTCCGGACATGCCAATTCTTTGGCAAATTTGGCCAAAGAATCTATCTGTTCTCTCTGAGAACTTTATAGATGGTGACTTGATTTGGGCCAACAGCTTCATGGTATACTCGTGGTAATAATGAAGCTTAGGTTTTAAAACCTTAGGACCCAACAATATGGTTGATGACCAAGAGAATCCCAATAAATATTGATGCTCTTGACACATATGGCTAACTCTAAACCAACAATCAAAGCCTCATACTCGGCTTCATTGGTTGGAGCAAGAGTTGGAGAGAATCTCATCATCATGGTGCAGGTTAAGAGAACTATTCCTACCCCTTCCTTTCTTAGAAGAGTAGATCGTGGTTCTTCTCCTTTATGAAAGGAAGTCACACCATCAAAATATATCTCCCAATGGCGTTATCAACCTCCCCTAAGTTCATGATTTGTTCTCGGAGATCATCACTAAGCGGAGAATCGACAAGAGTGGGTGTGTTGCTAAGAAATTTGCTAGTGCTTGTCCTTTTACCAAATGGAGGACGAATATGATATCAAACTGAGAGAATCATGGACCAACATGCCAAAAGTCGTATAGCATTGTCCGTGTCATGAGATATTGTAGTGGATTAGTACTCAAATCAAATTCACCATATGAGAAAGCATATAATGTCATATCTTTTGGGATGCAAAGATTAAAGCTAGGCAATGCTTTTCAATAGGTGGGTAGTTCACTTCAATAGGGATCGACAATGAATAAGGTAGTAGAGATCACTCTTCTCCCCTTATCATTAGCTTGGGCCAACAAAGTGCAGTCTTCCAATGCAAGAGTGTGAGGATGTGGCCCGAGGATAGAGCTACTAGGGGCTTCACCATATCTTGCTTGATATCTTCAAAGGCATGATGGCACATGTCACCCACTTGAACTTGGCATCCTTTTAGATAAGTGCTAAAATGACTTGCATCTCCCCGATAATTTGGAGATAAAGCATCTTAGATACACCAACCATCCTTAGAAAGATCGAGTTGAGTTAAACTTTTGGGAGGTGGCATTTCTAAGATAGCTTTGATCTTTATAGATCTATTTCTATTCCCCAATGTCGAACAACAAACCTAAGGAATTTCCCTGAAGCTATGTTGAATGCACACTTCAGGAATTCATTTTGAGATTAAATTATCTTAACTATTTAAAAACTACTCTCAAGTCAAAGAGATGGTCTTCCTTTTATTTAATTTTGACTACTAGATCATCAACATAACACTCAATGATGGATGAGTTCATTGAAAATCGAGTCATGGCCCATTGGTATGTAACACTAACATTTTTAAGGCGAAAGACATGACCTTATAATAATAGATTGATTGGGGTTTGAAAAGTAATGTTTCTTTCATCCTTGGGGCCATCTTGATTTGGTTGTAGTGATAATCCATGAAGGAGAATACGCATGAGATGAGGATGTCCACCATTAATTCTAGTATAGGAAGAAGAAACTTGTCTTTAGGGCATGCCTTATTTAAGTCCTTGAAATTGACACATATAATTTGGCCATTCTTTTCTTAACTTACTTGACACTTGCTAACCAAGTAGGGTATTTTCTTCCACGATGAAACCAGCATATCAATTTCTTGACTTCAAAAATAACCTGTTGTTTGATTTCTAATCGCATATGTCTAGGAGCTTAATTGATAGGGTTAGTGTTAGGGTCTATTATTAGTTTATGGACTGCTACATCAAGAGATAATCAGCATATTCATAGCTCCATGAAAATCAATCCTTAAACTCAATCAATAACTAAGTTATTGGTTTCTTCTTCATTCAGAATGAATTGATGTATGTCGGGCATGGATTTTCTTCTATCTAGAGGTTGATTGATTTAAGCTTGTCAATTGTTGAATGGATCTCCTCTTCAAATTTTGGCTGCATATTTGATTTGGAGATCATGGATCATCTAAGTTTCAAAACACATCCTCGTAAGAGTTAGTGTGGTTTGAGAAGAACCTATCGATTCAGATGATTGGTGACAACTAAGCAATCATCATCATCATTTGGACCCATCTTGAATCTTAATCTTGATCTTGATTATGCATCCTTTTCTATTATTTCACAACTTTTTTGAAGTACTTTGACCTGTGCTTAGACCATGTATAAGGAATCAAACATTTCTTTGCAAGATTAAGAACACAAGGCGTACCAATCAAAAAACAATTCCATTAACTTCTTTATATGAATCATCTTCAAGTTCTACATCAACTTGGACTTGAGGATGATGATCCAATAGAATCTCTTTGGCTTCAAATCAATGGAAGACTTAGGGGCTTCCTTAACTACTAAACCTTTAGCTTTTGAGAGGAAAGTCGATGAGCTAAGGTTCCTAATTCTGCAATAGTTTCACATAAACTTGATTTGAATACTTTGCTTTGCACAGGCATGGCCTTGCTATCCATCGAGCATCACCTCTAATGAAACCGAGAGGGGTGGTTGGTATGCTAATCACATTAGATTTATCCTCGAGATGGATTCCAAATCTATGTGAGTAGTAGGGTACTCTAGGAACTAAAACATAACCCATATTGGCTAGGCCAACCAGGGGTCTTCCTAGAACTGCCTCTATTTCTACATCAACCAGCCTACTAGAGGTCAGTCATCCTACCCATATGTCCATATGATGGAATGAACTGTGGGTGGAATATGGCTGCTCTACTTCTTCCTTAATGGCCTTTTTTCGTTCACTTGTATTTTCTTTTTTCTTTTCTTCTTTCTCTTTTCTTTTCTTCTTTTTTTATTTTTCTTTTGTGTTTGAATTTTGACCAAGTTCATGAGAAAAGGTGTTTGTGGGAGAAAGTAGGTTGCATCTTCTTATATCTTAACCTCTCGATAGAAAATGGCTTTTCATCACCTTTGACATTTCAATTCCATCCTTTCAAAACTTGATGCAACGATGGAGGGAGGATGGAATCATCTTATTGATGTATCCAAGGCCTACCAAAGCGTGAGTGAAGTATTTGAATCAATGATATAGAACTTGGTTTGAGTCTTCCATTCACCTATTTCCAAAGGCAATACTAAGGAACCTAAAGCCCTCTCTCCTTGTTCATTGAATCCTCTCAATATCATCCGATCTCCTCGAGCATGGATATCAATCCTCAAGTAGGCAAGGGTCTTTAGACTCATAATGTTCTTGATGCACGGATTCAGAACCTAAAGTCTAAATCTACCCTTGTCACTATGATGTAGAGGATGCTTCCATGTCCCCTAGAAGGTGTTCATCTGTGAAGGCGCTTCAAAAATAATGTGCCTTCTCTCCAATAGTGGTCACTGAGCTAAGCATATCTCCGATCAAGAAGAGCCTTGATTAATGATTCCCTCATCTCTTTGGATAAGATAAGGCATCATATATGCTTAACTTAGATGGCAACTTTCTTAGGTGAGAGGACATTGTAATCCACTGTTGGTCCTCCACAAGCATATCCAATGGTGGAGCATCTGTGGAGGGAATTCTTGATCAACCAATGACTTATTTTCCACTATCTTGAGTCACTAGGAGATAGAACCTTGCCACTATATAGGTTGACTGATGATCTCTTATGGCGTTAGTGGAAGATTCTACCTACTGTCTGCCATAGCTTCTCCTATGGACCCTAAGAATAAGATGATTCCAAGTCTATCTTAAGAGGTGAACCCATATTATTTAGAGAAGGAAAGTCCAACTCAATCAAAGAGAAGATTGGAGTTGTTATAATTGTATTTAGACTTGGAGAGTTTTTAGTAAAATTAGATAAACCATCAAGTGACATAGATGTAATTCAAACTAGCTTTATTCTTTGATTTCTTAGATTTTGAAGGAGGCACATAGTAGAAATCTAGTAAAGTAAGTGTGAGGGATTTGATTCCCTCATCGATACAATATGTCAACTAGAGGAAGAGATAGCTAAAGTAGAAGTGCTCACCGATGTAGTAGCAACTATGGACTGGAGGCTAGGCTGATGGTGGTTGTGCTACTGCTATCCCGTGATGGCATGGGCTATTACTGCTAAGCTTTGAGCTCTTACTCTCCCCAAGTTTTTTGAAAACTTGCAACCTTCCTTGATGTTGGAGGTTGAGTTGCCTTAGGCACTGCAAGAAAAGTTTCTTGATTTTGACATAATTTTTTTTAGAGGTTCGGATAAGGAGATATCCCAACCTTTTGGTTTTAAGAGGATCAGTATCCCCAAGGATAATTAAAGAACTAGATGGTTGTTCCACAAGGTATTCCTTTGGGATAACTATGGTGTTTATCTTGTAGCTATGCTCAAGCTAGTCCTTGAATGTAAAGCAATCCTCCAAAACATGACCTATCATGGTGGTAGGGGCAAAAGTCATTGCTTTTGCCCACTTCCTCGCCTAGATTGAAGCTAAAATTCGGTTTAAAATATTATTAAAGATTTTCATAACTACTACCTCTTAAATGAATATGTTTTATTTAGTTTATCCATAAGAGTAGGTGGATGGTAGCTACCCAGCGTTATGTGTACCGCTGTCAGCTGTGAGGAGGTATGAGGCCATGGAGGATGCTATGGTGGCCGGTAGGATGGCCTTGGTGGTGGTAAAGGAGGTGGAAGTGATAGTTGTGGAGCACAGGTCTCTCATCCGCTCTCTGCTTCCTTGTCTATCGCTTTTAGTTTCTTCTCATAAGCTCTTTGCAACTTTGACTTTATTGATTGGTTTGGGAAAGGCAATTTGGCTTCTCCTTGTGTTAGCTACCTTGTTGATTAGCTTCTCAAATATTTTGATGGTAAAACCTTTGAGCATGATGATGACCGGGCCATAAATATTCTTTAGTAGAATTTTAATGGCATGTTATTCAAACTATGGCTCACATTTCATACTCAAATTGCACCATCCGAGAATATAATCAATGAGGGACTCACCGTGTTGTTGAGCCACAATGACATCGCCATAGTCACCCTTTGTGAGCTCCAAAGAAACCTCTTAATGAAGAGTTGTCAACTCAAAGAAAGTCTTCACTAAAGTTGGAGAGTTTAGCATACCAATCAAGGCTATGCGCTAAGCTACTAATAAAAGATGGAAGAGTAATGTATCACTTTGCATTGCAACATTGGCTCTAGCACGCAATGTGCTACCTTCGGTTCCCACGCCATCAAAGCTCTTGAAAGAAGGTGGCACAAAACCCCAGATATTGGATGGCTCAAATTCCTCGCAGGTCTTTGGAACCGATGATCCTCCTGCTTGAGCCAACGCTTCTCTCACTTACTCAACCATGGTTTAATGTCTTTTTTCTATATGGAGGTACAATCCACTACCTTCTATACAAGCCGGTGCTGCCCTACTTTTGAGGTAGTCTTGGATCCAAGACATGCAACAACTCTGACTAGTCTCTAATAGTGATGTAGGGAGCTTGGTTTTGAAGTGCCAAAATTGCTAACAAGTCTTCAAGCCTCTTTCCCATCCTATCAATTTGTTCATCCTTTTGCTTTATTTTGAAGGAGGTGTTGGTAGGTGATCTTCCCGCCGCCCCATCACCTTTATGTTGATCATGAAGGAGGGAACCCCGGTGTCTACCATGTATACCCTCATTGAATCCTCTAATGATCATCTTCAGATCAAAACTAACCTCATCCTCTAAATCGGACCAAGAATATCCTAAGATCCCCTTCTCTTCCACTAGATACCGAGCTACAATATCATCTAGGGATGTCCGTCCAATATACAAAAGATCGAGGTTGATCGGTAGGGGATCACTATCATGAGCGATAGACACCAAACCTCCCTGCATCAAGAGTTGATCTTATGAGGATTACACTCATTGGAAGATAGATGTTCACTATCACTAGATCTGCATGGAGTGGTACTCTAGGAGGATCTATGGCCATGGGAATAGTGGTACTTCTCCTCCCTCATGCTACTATCTCCATAGCTGTGTGGAGGTGGTGATGGAACCACTATACTGAGGTTTCCATTCCCTTCACCATAGGGCAAGGTCAAGAGAGCTTGACCTACCTCAGGCGTGTAGATGGAATGGGATCTCTTGGCCATAACCGGATCACCAATGGGGTTCTTTTCTCCCCGGATGTTGCCTTCATGGATTTTCCTAACAAAGTGGATGATGGAACATATACCGGAGATGGTGGGCATGGGGTAGAGTGTGGTGGAGGCACCACCGACTCTCTCTCTAGAGCTCCTCCTATTGTGGGTAGTACCCATCAATAAAATGCTATCAATGTGATTGATGCGGTAGCACGCGATCGAGAAAGTCAACAAGTGAGGCTCCGACTCTCTGCTGTACCTCCACCACTCTTGCCAGACCGACGTATGGCTTCCCCGCCTCTCTGGATCTATCTACCCATACTATGGGGATGACAACACAAATCAAACTAAACCTCAACTCGATCATCCATTTCCACTCCACTACCAAGAACTAATCTAAGGGCATGACCTCACACTAATAGAGCCTCAAACTATATCAGAGGAGGTGAAACTAAAAATCTCCTAACATCCTTGTATCGATCCAGAGAGTGGAATTTGTTTTCTATGATGTGGGAAACCATCCTAGCAACTCCTCTACTACAGCCTTGGAAACCGCCTCCAACTCCTTGGCTATGTGAATGATACGCTTGATCATGCGTCTTATTTTGGCACCAGCCCTGAGGTAGCAAGATGGGAATTAGACCCAATCTTGAAGGGAGATCCCTAGAATTAGGAGCCTTCCCTTGAGGAGTCAATGAGTGGTGCTAGCCCATATTGGGATAGCAAGGGGAACAACCGGGCACTAGTCGGAAATACTACTAGGACCGCCACAACCTTCCTCTTAGCAAGGGGATCTTTGAATCGATGGTAACTCAACTTGGATGACCGCCGATCACCACGCTTGTCGATGGGTGAGGGTGGTCCCTCACATGTGATCCTAGCCCCCTCAAAGCCTCGACCAAAATGGATGAGGTGGGCAAGTCATACTATGGGAGGCCGCCCAATCCAAGGCTAAATCCATCCCAAAAAAGGACATGTGAACATGTACTTCTATGTCGCCATTGAAAATCAACTGAATCAAAGAAAAGTAAAAGTGTGCATGTTGAAACAAGCAAACATATTTCTTGCTTTGTTGATTTTGAATTTTGATTTAGAATTTGAACCCACACTCAACAACTTGAAAGTGTTAAGTGAGGCTCAAATGAATTTGGAGAGATTTTGAGATTGATTGGAAATGAGATTTTTTAATTTAGAATCCATTTTTCAACAAATTTGTGTATGTTGAAAAGGGTTCAAATATTTTTTAGAGAGATTGATGCTTCCATAGGTTCATATTTGATTTGTTTTTTTGATTTTGAGGACCCTTTATTTAATAAATTTGAGTATGTTAAAATAAAGGGTCAATGATTTTATTTTGATTTGTAATTTGGAATTGACTCACTTAGCAAATTTTGGTATGCTAGTGAGGTTTTGAAAACAATTTTTCTTTTGCTTGCATATTTGTGAATCATGTGTGATTTAATGGAATCTTCACTTAGCAAATTTGGGTATGCTAAATGAAGAATCCAAATGTTTTGTTATTATTATTTTCTTTTGAAAAGGGAATCTTACTTAGCAAATTTTGGTATGCTAAATAAAAGATCCAAATGTGTTTTATTTTGATGATTTTAAAAGAGGATTCTTAACAAATTTAGGTATGCTAAAGAAATCCAAATGTGTTTTGTTTTAATATTTGAAAAGAGGATTCTCTATTTAGCAAATTTAGGTATGCTAAATAAAAGAAATCCAAATGTGTTTTGTCTTTGTTGATTTTGAAAGAGATTCTTTACTTAGCAAATTTAGGTATGCTAAATAAAGGATCCATATGTTTTGTTTTAAATTTTAAAAAAAAAAAAATGGATCATCTTAGCAAATTTGAGTATGCTAAATAAAAGATTCAAATGTTGTTTGATTTTTTTTTGATTTGAAAAGAGGATTATTTACTTAACAAATTTAGGTATGCTAAATAAAGGATCCATGTGTTTGTTTTTGATTTTTATTTTGAAATTTTCAAAATAAGAACTTTACTTAGCAAATTTGTGTATGCAAAGGTTCAAATGTATTTTTTTATTTTTTTTTATTTTGATGTTTTGATTTTGAAAAGAGGATTTCACTTAGCAAATTTGGGAATGCTAAATGAGGAATCCAAGTGTGTTTTATTTTTTTATTTTGAAAAGAGGATCTCACTTAGCAAATTTGGGTATGCTAAATGAAGAATCCAAATGAGTTTCATTTTGATGTTTTGATTTTTTGAAAGGAGGATCTTAGAAATTTTATGCTAATGAAGGATCCATGTTTGATTTTGTAATTTTGATTTTGAAAAGAGATCCTCACTTAGCAAATTGGTATGCTAAATGAAAGATCCAAATGTTGTTTTGATTTTGATTTTGAAAAGAGGGTCTTCATTTAGCAAATTTAGGAATGCTAAATGGATCCTAATGTGTTTGATTTTATTTTTGAAAAGAGATTCTTTACTAGCAAATTTAGATATGCTAAATAAAGGATCCATGTGTTTGAATTTTGAAAAGATGATTATTAATTTTGATTTTTGAAAAGATGATTAATTTGGAAAATATGATATGATTTTGCTTTGTGAAATTTCATTCAATAAATTGAATGAGGATGTTCATTTGTGCTTTTGAATGGACTTTATTTTTGAAAAGATAATTATTGATTTTATTTTTTGAAAGATGATTGATTTTGTTTTGAAAATGAAACCTTCATTCAAATAAATTGAATGAGGATGTTCATTTGTGATTTTGAAAATATGATTGATTTTATTTTTGAAAAGATGATTGTTGATTTTATTTTGAAAATGAAATATTAATCAAATAAATTGAATAAAGATGTTCATTTGTGTTTTTTGGAAAATATAATTGTTGATTTTATTTTGAAAAGAGATTGTTGATTTTATTTTTAAAATGTGATTATTGATTTTGATTTTGAAATAATCTTATATATAACAATCATGAAGTTGTTAGATGAGGTGATTTATGAAAATTTTGTGCAAACATGTGCATTTTGAAAAGTGCTTTTGAAATTGATGTTTTATAAAGGATTTATTTTTCTTTATTTTTTGAATGAACACCTTACCATTGAAATGGTAAGAAGGAAGTCTTTAGTTATTTCTTTTTATTAAATTTTTTTTTCACCTATTGGGAAAACCCAATAGGTTTTAAGACTCACATGAGTGAGGTCTAAAACTAAAGGATGTTAGCTAGCTTAGCTTAAGAATGAAATGTGCTAAGTGCCAACTAAAAGAAAGAGAGATAGTCGGATTTATACAAAGTATAAACCACTATCGATACTTGGAGATAATGATCATTTACCAAAGATGAATAGAGGAATCTTCCCGTGAGTCGCAAAAAAATCTATGGTGAAATTATTTATTTTCATCTTCATATCTTCTTGATAAAGAAAATAATTAAAGAATAAAAATAAATAATGTTCCTTTATGTTGGACACCATGCAGATCCATAGATATTTCTTATTAGGGTGATCGGGTAACATTAAGGAATGGTGTACTATCTCGAGAGACAAAGTCACCATCCTACAATGGACCTAATCACCTTAATAAGGACTCCTAAGGACTATGGGTCTTCATATGTACTATAGATTCTTCCCTATTTTACATGGAAAAGTAAAGCAAGGTTTATTTTAAATGGGTTCATTAAGTTCCCTATGGAAGCAAGCCCCATAGTTAATTACATCCTAAAGAATGAGATCTCTTAAATACTTGATTAAGGTAAATGATCATTGTCTCCAAAGATTTCAAAGATAGGACTATCAATCAATTGGTTTATTTTTGGAAGATCAAGTGATTGATCAAGAGGGAGTTATTATCAAATTCAAAGGAAGATAAGTAGGGATGCTTATGATACTAGGAAGCCTAGTAAGCATCCCAAACTATCTATGGTTGGGCTTTATATTTTGAAATTGAAGTGATTTATTTGTTTGAGTTGAATTTTTATTAAAAATCTAGGACTTACAATTCCACAACACAAGATGAAAATGCCTAAGAGGTGAGGATTTATGCTTGTAGCTGCAAAGGGAAGTTGCAACCTCAACCTAAATCTAGGGAGCTTTCAGGCCAAGTACATCAAAATCTAAAGCAAAATGGGATTTGGTTTACCTCCACAAGAGAGGATAAACCACTTGTTGGACTTACAACGCCTAGTGCCAACTAACTCCTATGATTTTAAATACATGTAGGCAAGTCATATGCTTTTGCAAGATAGCTAGGTTGTTGTTTATTTAGAAAGAGACTAAGTCCTTAAACACACTAAGAGACTAGATCATGTAGGCATGAATAATGACTTAAATCTAATGCAAAATTTTATTATCTTTATTTTTATTTTTGACAATTGATTTGACACAGCTATGGATTCATATGCCTAATGCATGAGAAATTAGATTATCAAAAAATCAGAAGAAAGGAGGTGTGTTTTCACCATGGCTCTCAAAGGTCAAGCCATTCTCTAGTAAAAGGTGGAAGCCCTCCATAACAAGAGTGAAACAAGATGCTTTTATGCATGATGTGAAAACATACAACATCCGCTAAGGGGTTGCTAAATATTTTATCTTGATTTATAACCTAGGCTTTAGGTGAGGTTATGAGTTGTTAATTTTAATTTTGAGTTGATTAGTTGGATAGAAAATTTATTTTTCTAAGAGCCTAATCATCCGTGCCATTCATCAAAGAAGAAACTAGGAAAAATTTACCATCTTAATGCACAAGCTAAACAAACATCAAACAATTTATAAAGCTAGCATAAAAGAATAAAAGGGCTTTGTGGTCGCTCCACCACAAAACTCAAAATAAATTAGCTCACCCTTATACAACCTCGATTACAAATGAATTAATTACAATCAAAATGAGAATTCATGTTATGGGGTCTTCATTCTTATTCTTTCTTCTTCTTCTTTCTTCTTTTCTTCTTTTCTTCTTTCTTCTTTCTTCTTCTTCTTCTTCTTTCTTCTTCTTCTTCTTCTTGGTTGGTTGGAATGTGGTTGCTCCAAAAGACTTCACATGGTGCATAAGACATAGTCTTATGACCAATGTTCATCCTAATCCCCATAACATTCATTCCAAATTTTAATTGCAAAAATTACATGAAAATGGAAAAGTAAATCTAACTAAAACCTACAAAATAGAGATTAGCTAAACAAACCACACAATCCCAAGCATGTATATGAATAAATTGGACTTAGCACCCCACACATGGGTAACCAAGTCCACTGACCTATTTTGGATTATGCTTAGGGTATAAGCAATCTTCACAAAAAAAGCATTTATATTTTATTATAGTCTTAAACACACAACCCCTAGAAGATAATGGTTAGACTAAGATCATACTATTCATTCTACACACATACACCTAACATCCACTAAAATATTACATCACAAAATAAAATCAAGCATCAAACCATGCACCTAACATAGACTAGAAATGGTGACTTATCCTAATGTGTGTGCCATTTAAGGCTTGTGTGGTATGTCTTAGCTAGGCTTTAAGGTGAAGTTTTCTAAGTATGAAGGTTCAACTTAGAGGGTGGTTTCATTTAAGTGATTTAGTTGATTTTTTAATTTTATTTGATGATTTGATTTGGTTTGAATGAACCTACACTTAATTATTATGTTGTAAAGAGGAAAAGAGAAGAGAACTTCTCCCTCCCTACCTTAAGTAATTTCTAAGTAGATTCATTAATGTTTTTTTTAGTGAATATTTTATTATGTGTTTTAATTAATCTAAGTTTAGATTTTTTTTCTAAATAAACCTATTAAATAAGAAAGGTATTTTAAGATTAGTAAAGTGAATTACTATCACAAAACATACAACACTTTATTTCTTTTCCAACATGTGTATCATGCATATGGATGAACCCTAAGCATATCTATACATGCAAATGGAAATAATTAGCACACCTTCATGATGAATGCTAAGATATGTTGCTTAAGAAAATTTGATGTTCATGATGCATGATTTTGTTAAGTAGAAAAGAGTGGTTCTTTATCCATTATTCATATGCACATTTACATGTATGAAAGACATAAGTGAGTATGACACCATTATTTTCTACACTAGGGTGTAAGGTACAAGACTTACTTGGGCTACTTAAAGCCTCACAACCTTAGATGTCCGTGACTAATATACTTTTCTTAAATACATGTGCATGTAAAAAAAAGAAATGAATGGAAAAAGAGTCATGCAAAAGGTTTATGTTTATTTTGTTTGATTTGGTTATGCAATTTACATGTGTAAATGTGAAGATCCTTCTTAAAGGATAACATAGGAATGAATAGGAATGGATTTAAGCAAGTGTGTTCTTTTCAAATGAACTATACACTTTGCAAACCCTATTCAAAACTATGTTAAAAGAGAAGAGAAGGAAAGTCACATAATGCACATCTTATGTTATACTCACATGCAAGCTTATAAGTAATTATAAGTAGCATATCTTTCATTTGTAATGTTTGATTTATAAGTTTTGAAAATAATTTTAGATTTAATAGTGATAATAGTCATTCATATTCTTACTTTAGCCAAAACATGCAATTTGACATAAAGGAAATATTTCATTTTAATTTGATTTTTCAAAAGACATGAATGCATGATTTCACATGACATACAATATTTAGCATGCTAGGAAAGAAATAAAGTGATGTAAGCATGTGATTCATTCATTAATTAATTCTAAAGACAATCCTATGGAATAAGATCATTTAAAGTGAATCAAAATTATTTAAAGAAATTTTATTGTTTTGAGTTTGATTTGATTTAGGAAATGTGAAAAGGTTTGCTAATCCTAACCCATCTCCCACATGTGTGTTGTTTTAGTTTAATTTTTAGAACCATTAGATTGATTTTATGTTTTATTTAGGTTAATGGTGTTATTAAGTTCATTAATTACCCTTACCTACACCTCCTTAACATAATTATTCAAATAATTGTGAGCCAACATATGATATGCAACCACATTAAATTTAAATTAGTAATGCACCCAAGAAAGAAAGGGCCTAATATAATTGGCTCATAATTATTGAATTAAGCTAAAGGTTTAATTAAGTACTTTCATAACCCTTCCACACATGTAGTTGTAAATGATTTCCTTAAGCTTACTTAGTTATTGAACACCTAAGTATCTACCCAAGAAAGGATTATTAAGTGATTAAGTTTTGATTTGTTTTTTTTATTTTGAGTTTGGTTAATTAAGCTATTTAATGAAATGATTAAATCATTAATCAATTTATAAATTAATTAAGTTTTCATTCAAATGAAATAGACTTAGGGAAAAGATTTGGAAAAGGCATCCTAATCTCATTCCTAAGTCTACCCACTATTCCAAGATGAAACAAATTTAATTAATAAATTTAACAACATTTAATAGGTTAATTAATCATTTAATTGATTAAGGAGTGATTAGAGATGAAACAAGCAATTACCTAAAAATAATAAATTCCAAGAAAATCAGGAGAGGCGAGGTCATCCCACCAATTAACCCTAAGAAGTTTGGAATTAATTATTGAATTAAAGAGTAATTAACATAATTACATCCCAATAAAACTCAACAAATGTTTATTCAAAATTAATTAAACTTAATTTTATATTATTCCCCTTTGAATTATCTTTAAAATGAAGTTGAGTTTGCATTTTTTTATTTTTCTACATTTAGTTATGTATTTTTGAAGTTTTATGATTAAGGATAATTAAATAACTCTAATTATATAACTAATCCGCCCACATGGACCACTGATGCGGCAAGCTTTCCATGTGGTGTGATGGGATTGGTTATTTAAGTTGTCAAATTATTGCACATACCGATGGTGCTACGAAGCTCGACATCTTGGATCAAAGATGATCAAGATCATGCCTATGGTATCAAAAGGATTAATCACATATCAAAAGATTAATCGGGACCCCATCCAAAACATGTGGGATGGATGGTCCATGATTCATCCTTGCCTCACCTATGGGAGATGGAGCCCATCCCTTAGGCTTGAAAGCTCACTTGAGTTTGGATTGAGCTAAGATCAAACCCACACCATCAAGAAGTAAGAAGAAGAAGATCCAATGGCCAATTTCAATTGGGATGATACTTTCACAAGGACCAAAGAATTTCTACCTAAGCTAGTTTTGAACCATACCTGGAGGCTATCACCTCCCCAATCAGGTAGCTTGCAGTGGAGATGAAGCCTATTAAAGGTTTGAAGGCTTGAGAACAAGTGGATCCTCCTATTGGCCAAATGAGCTTCCTTTGGCTTTGGTCTAACCCTCCTTCTCATGGCTTGATGCTTGGAACTTGGCTTGGGTGAGCTCGATTGGGTCCTGATGGTGCTTGCAAGAGAATTGAGTTTGGTTGTGAATTGAGCAAGTGGAATTCTCACTCACCTCCCTTATTTTGGTTTAGCAAACTAAAATGGAGAATTGGAAAGAGCTTGGATGCTTGGGAGAGCTTGATAATGCTCCTCAGTTCCTCTCTAATGTAAAGTGATGTAAAATGTGAGAATTAGGGGAGTATATTTCCCTATAAGGATCAAATGGCAGTGAGCTTCTCCTTGCCATTTGATCAAATTTATCATATTGAGTGGGTTTGTTAGGCCATTTTAAGCTCCACATGGTTGGTTTGGTAGAGGAAGGGAGTGGAGGAGTTTTCATGTGTTAAAATGAGGTGTGGGAGGTGATCCCATGTGCTCATTTTGAGTGGGGTTCAATTTTAGCCTTGAGTTGGTTGGCACAAATCCATTGGGTCATGTGCACCACTCTCATTAGTGTCCACTTGGTCCACTAAGAGGAGCCAAGTTTCCATAAAAGGATTTGACCAAATTCCAAGTGGAATTGGCTATAGGTTACTTGACCTAAAGTTAAAATGGTCATTTGGCTTTGATTTCAATTTGGGCAGATTTTGAATAGTTTGAAATTAGGTTGTGCCAAATTTCAAAGAATTTGGAGTTGATTTGATGTCATTTGGCTCATGTTGACCCATTTAGGCCAAAATGGGTCAACTTGGATCAAGATGACCAATTGGTCAAATTGGGTCAAACCAAGGGTTGGGCCAAGTTCATATGACCATTTGAAATATTTTGGTATCATTGGTTTGGTTCAATTTGGTTTAAATTTGGATTTGGTTTATTTGAGTTCACTTAGGTGAAATGGGTCAAGATGATCTATTTGACCTAATTGGGCATGGGTTGGTTTAGGTTTGGTTGGTCATGTGAAATGTTTTCCATCTTTGGTTTCAATCAATTTTGGTTTGGTTAAGTTTCAAGTTGATTTGACCTTTTAGGTCAAGTTGGGTTCATGGTCAATTGGGCTAGGTTGGGTCTAGTTGGCCAATTGAGTCTTTGGTCAAGTTCAACAAGTGATTTAGAATTAATTTGACCCATTGGTTGCAATCAATTTGGCTTAGATCAAGATTTGACATAATTTGACTTTTAGGTCAAATTAGGTCAACTTGGGTCAAGTGGCCAATTAGTCTAGGTTTGGCTCAAATGATGACTTGGTCAAGTTCAAGCATTGATCATAAACTGGTTTTGATCAATGGTTTCAATCAATTTGGCCTATGGTAGATTTTGGCTAGTTTACATTTCATTTAAGTTAATTGTTGACTTGGTCAACACTTATGTTTGACTTGGTTTGACCCGATTTGAGTGATTGATCATCTTATGATGATTGTTGCTCATAGTGTGATGCTTAGATGGGCTTAGTTCAATCCAATTTAGGTAGGATTAGAATTTGGCTCAAAAGGGTGCTTTAGGTTACTTTGGGTCAAGTGAGCCTAAATGGGTTAATTGACTTGATCAAGGCTTTATTCATGTTTGACTTGGGTTAGAGTTTTGAATTTAGTTTTGGTTTGATGATTGAAGTTTGTATTTATATTTGGTTTCATGATTGAAGGATTGATTGAATCTTGAAGAAAATCAAGTTTGGATTGATTTGAGTTGGATTTTAAGTTCAAGAATTTGACTTGAAAGGGTATGGTTGGATTTAGGTTATATTTGGATTTGAGTTTTGAATTTTTTTTTGGATATTTGAATTTATATTTTATTTATTTTTTTAAATGGGTTATGAGAAAATATCTTGAGTTTGAAGTGATTTGAACTTGATTTGAGTTAAGTCTATCGATGAAATCAAAGTGACTTAGGAAAGATTTTGATTTAGATTGATCATGGATATCAATCATTTGGAATTGATTCATGATTTGAGAAAATCCTTAGAATTAATTCAATGTTTGAAAAAATCAATTAAGTTGGAATTTATTTTGATTTGGAATTGGTTAGAGTTGAAGTTGATTTGAATTTGAAGTTGGTTTGGATTTGAAGTTGGTTTTGAAGTTGATTTTGAAGTTGGTATGGGAGAAGAGAGTGAGGATTTGGTTCAAGCTATAGGGTAGGCAAGTTTTTTTCCTAACACGACCTATCATGGCTAACTCTTCTAAGTCTCTAGGGTTAGGTAAAGTGTTCACCTAATCACTAAAATTCTTTTAAGAGTAAGGAACTCTTAATGTCTAGGAGAAGTCCTATGTCTAAGATGAAGAAGTTGAAAGATCACTCCAAAGTGGGGTCAATAGTGGAGTAAACCCTTATGTCCCTCTTTTATGTAGATTTAGGTCATGCTTTAGCTTGTGCTAAAGCTCCTTAGATTTAGAATCTGAGGTTGTTATTTTTCTTGGGCTATGAGCATAAATCCTCATCCCAGATATTTCCATAATCTTGTGTTGATGGATTATAAACCCTAGCAATCTAATGAAATTTCAACTCAAATAAATAAATCCTCTTACTTTTAAAATTATAAAGCCTCACTATAGGATAATTTAGAGTGCTCTCTAGGCTTCTTTGTATCATGAACACTTTCTACTCACCTTCCTTTGGATTAAAAATAAATCTCTCCAATTAGACAATCCCACTTGATTTTCCAACATATCCAATTTATTGATAATCTTAACCTAGAAATATTTGGAGATAATAATTGACTACTTTTTGAGAGTTTTCTTAAAAAATCTCATTTCCTATGATGTAATTACCTATAGGCTTGCCTCCATAGGAACTAGAACACGAGATAAAATAAACCCTACTTTAATTTTCCATGTAAAGTAGGGAAGAATCTGTATATGAAGACCCATCATACCTTAGTCATCATTAGGTGATTGGTCCATTGTAGGGTGATGTGTCTATCTTAGAGATAGTGCATCATTTTTTAATATTGTACCATCACCTCAATAAGTACCCCTAATATCTATGTTGAGTCACGGTGCATCCAAAATAAACACCATAGATTTTTAGGCAACTCATTGGGGATGGTTCATCCCTCCATTTTTAGTAGTCAATTATTGACTCCAAGCATCGATAGTGGACTTATTTTTATATAAGCCCAAGACTATCTTTCTTTTATCGACACTTTGCTCATTTCATCCTTAAGCAAATGTGGCAACCATCCTTTAAGTTTTAGGATGTTGCTACTAGTAGTCTTAAAACCCCAATTGGGTCGCCATAGGTAAAAATAAATTAATCAATTCAAGAAGAATGACCAAACATCAATCAACAAAATTAAGAACCTCTTACCACTAGCTTGGTGAAGCAAGGTTCATCCAAAACTCAACAAATTTGAATAAAATACAAACCAAAAAATAAAGAAAAATCTTTCCCAAAATTTCAATCCCTTTTAAAAATAAAATTAATGAACCCCCATTTAATATAATCAAATTTGTTAAATGAGGGTTCTCATTTAAAATCAAAATCAATCAAAATCAACAACAAACCAAAAATAGAAATCCCTTCTTCAAAATGTTAAAATATTTTCAAAAAAAATTAACCAACTCCATTTAACATATCCATATTTGTTAAATGAGAGTCCTCCTTTCAAAATTAAAAGCAAAGCCTCTCCTCAAGAATTTTCAAAATTTCCCCAAAACATTTGAACCCCATTTAACATAACCAAATTTGTTGAATATAGGTTCCAAAATAAAATAAAAATCAAATACAACAACAACCCAACAAAATCTCTTCTTCAAAATCTTCAAAATCTCTCCAACATGAATTGAACCCCATTTAACATAATCAAATTTCTTGAATGAGGGTTCCAATTCAAAATCAAAATCAACAATTCAAGTCAACATCAAAGCAATGGCTAATCTTGTTCTCTTTTCCAACAATGCAAAAAATACATCTCCTTTCATACTTCTTATAGTCTTTCCCCATGTCTTCATGCAAGGCGATCTTCTCTTTATACTCGTGTAGATTTGGCCTAGATCATGCCATACTCATCGATGTCCCTATCATCAAGTTTGAACTTGGCTTTGAGCATTTCAAAGTAACTTGTGAGAGACCACCCTAAACCGTTAGCTAGAATTGGTAGGTAAGAAGCCACTCTTACAGTTAGACCTACAATTAGATTAGTTCCCCACTTTAAAGAAAAGGCTATTGAGGTTCCCCTGGTTTGTTAGTTATGCCGGTATAGTCGGTTTCCCTCAGTTCCAACATGGGCTAGTCAGCCTGTGGTTCCCACGCTCTAAAGAGGAAGGCTATCTTGGCTTCTAAGATAGTCTCTCTCACCTTTGAGATCGGTTCTAGTTCATGTCCCTCCACTCACCAAACCCAATGATGTAATAGAAATAGAAAATAATAAGACATTAAGAGCATGGGACCAAAGAGGTAGATGAAGCCTACCATGTCATTGGAGGGTTCCCCTCATGAGACCTCTCCACTCTTGGGTTACAATAAGTTTTTCAGTTCATGGGAGAGGAAGACTATGGATTGGCATTACCCCACCACCTATAGAGTATGAGACACCACCTAGAGAAGAGGAGGCCCTATGTTGGTCTAAATTATGTGCTTAGAGTTGGGAGAGCCCACGGCTCAAAGTCTTTGCATGATTTGAGAAGACTAGTCCCTAGAAGTGTTGATTAGATTCAGAGAGGACCGAGGCCAAGGTGGCTAGCAGCAAGAGAGAGAGAGGAGGAGGTTTGCAGTGACCTCTACTTTGATGGATTTTTTGATCGATGAGTTGGAATTGATCATTATGATCGCATTGCCCTTCAAATACTACCGGTTGAAGAAGGAGATCTCTAGTGGAGAGGTAGCTAGTGTCACCCATATTACACCACTCTACTTATCGTCCACCTTCACCGGTCAAGTTCCACCATCTGCGGTCCCCACCAAGTTTTACAAGCCCCATCCGGAGAAAGCCTCTCATTTGTTGATCTTGCTATGGCGATCCCACTCCATCTACTCCACCTATTGAGGTGGAGCTCCCTTGCTGACCTTCCATCCCAACTATGGTGAAGAAAGAGTGGTGACATAAGAGTGTCATCATCGCTCCACCACCTGGCAGTTAGAGGAGGAGAAGGGAGGGATCAGGTAGTCCCATGGCGGTTGAGTCGAGTCAGAGAGTACTCCACTAGTGCAGTATTGATTACATAGCTTCTACAGCCAGTCAAATGGTCATATGTTCTAGTATAGTAGATTAAATGATCATTCTTTGGATGATATTCGAGGACTATCATGCTTCAATGAGATTGATAGTTGGGGATGATC
This sequence comes from Cymbidium sinense, assembly GCA_021442155.1. Classification (NCBI taxonomy): domain Eukaryota; kingdom Viridiplantae; phylum Streptophyta; class Magnoliopsida; order Asparagales; family Orchidaceae; genus Cymbidium; species Cymbidium sinense. The sequence goes on along the minus strand of CM038230.1, from coordinate 60,872,234 downwards.
AATCGACTAGGAGGAGGGTAGACTATAATTTGATGCCAATGAGAATGACATGTTAGATGATCTAGCGGAAGTACATGGTTGATACTCAAGGATCATTGCATGGGAGCGACCTAGCCAAGAAGGCATTATAGTTGAGGAGGGTGAGGCATCTGAACTCAATGCCTCCTCCAACAAACTAAGTAGAAGGATAATCATAGATAGGATGGAGAAGAGGGTAGAGTTGATGGTAGTGGTCTAGCCTTGTAGAACTAGGCCCCTGTTTCATAGCCTTCCCCATGGAGGTCGAGCTAGTTCATACCCTAGATCATCCCAAATGCACTCCTAATGAAGATGATATCGATAGCTTGTATAAGAATGTCACCGATAGTACCTCCATGCATGAAAAGAATATAAAGCAAAAGGTAGAAGCGTGTGAAGGAAACAATGGTGCAAGCATGAGGAAGCTCATCCATTCTAAAGGATAGACCCCCCAAGGAGTTCGATGTAGTTCAATACCTTAAGGGTTTTGTTCAACCATCCTTCAAGATTTTTTATGGTAGTAGGAACCCAACACATACATAGCACATTTTCAAACTAGTTATTGCAATGCCTGGTAGTGACGCACTTTTATTCTAATTTTTTATCATATCCTTTCAAGGGTAGCATTTATTTGGTATGTCAAACTACCCAATGGTTTGGTGAAGACCATTGTAAAGTTAGAGCATCTCTTCATCCGAGATTTGTAAGAGCTCGGTAAAGGTAACTATAGGGGACCTCATTGTATAGAATAAAAAGCCAAATGAGTCCCTTGTTGATTATATTCTTAGATTGTGTAACGAGTATGAAATATGAATCATAGTTGTAAGAAAGCCATTGATATTCTACTCAAGAATATCAATGACTTGGTCACCTTCATGCTTAAGGGCTTCACCATAAAGATATTTGAAGTTAATCGCAAGGTGACTAACCTACAAGAGAAAGCCAAACATGTACCCTTTTCGCACCATCATGCAAAATCCTTAGAAGGTCTTTGAAAAAGCCCGAGATTGTCTGGTAACCAATAAGCGAGACAAGAGTTCAATTTGAGAGGCCTAAATTTGAGTAGCCTCTATCACCTCCTCTTCCACTACCGATCGCCATAATGACCACCATTGCCACCACAACAACCTATTCAATAACGACTAGTAACCACCATCGGGTAGCTAATTTCTAGTTACTCTTTAGAAAACTCAATAAACCATATTCTTTCGGGAGGTAGTCAAGAAGATCTTCAAGAATCTCTTGAAGAAGCCTTTTTAGCTACTTGAGCCTAAAGCTAGAAAGTGGGCGAGTAATGATCTTTACTAGTGCCCCAACCACATGTTAGGCCACGTCTTAGAAGATTGCATTACCTTTAAGTATTAGCTTAAATACTACAAGTCAAGAGCTATAATTATCCCTAAGAAATACTTATTAGAATAACCATCCAATTATATTAGAGTACTCCATGGGGATACCTTTGATCCTCTTAGAAAAAAAAAGAAGGTTGGGATATTTTTTATCCACTCTAAAAGATCATTTCTAAAATTAAGAAACTTTCTCTCTAGGTGCCTAAATTAGTTCAAACCTCTAACACCAAAGAAGGATTACCGGTTGTGAGGGACAACATGGAGAGGGTGGAAGCTTAGCAGTAGCAACATACAATTGCTAGGATAGATCCATAGTACAACCACCATCCAGTCCACCACTCTCCACCATTACAGCTACTACCAACTCTACCTCTAGTAGAGCATTATATCGATGAACGAGAGTACCAAATCCCTCATCCCACTTACTTCCCTCAAAATTAAAAAAATCAATGAAGAAATCGATTCCACTTGCATCTTTCCACTTCGATGCTCTATTGATTTTATTCCAATTGAAAGCTCTTCAAGTAAAAATAATAATTCAAATAATTAATCAATCTGTCATAAATGGATTTTTTTTTTTTGAATCACTTGAGTTCACCTCTTGAGATTAATTTGGAGTCATCGACTCCAAGGATCCTTTAGGAGAAGGCGTAAGTATGCGATGAGTAGGTAGAACTTACGACAAACCCCTCATTCCAAGAAGTCACTAAAGTCAACCTCCAATGGTAAAGTTCTACCTCTTAGGGTAGAACCTCAAGATAAGGGTAAATAGGTCATTTATTCTGGTAGTAGATAGCCCTCCACAAGATGCTCCACCATTGGATATGTTTGTGGAGGATCGTCAAAGTTGATTACAACATCCTCGCATCTTAGATAGCTACTAGCTAAGCAAAGTATATATGATGCCCTTGTCTTATCCAAAGAATGAGGAATCTATAACCAAAGCCTTTCTTGATCTAGAGATAAGCTTTCGGTGACCACTTCGGATAAGAAGTAATCTATTCAAAAGAGATCCTGGAGTTACATTCACGGATGAAAACCTACTTCTAGGAATAATCGAGCACAACTATCCCCTATATTACAATGGATGTTGGTAGATTCAAGCTATCCGAGTTTTGGTTGACCCGGATGCATTAGTCAACATTATGGGTTTAAGAACTCTTGCTTACTTGAGGATTGACATCTCTAAACTCCATATGTAGAGGCGATGTTGAAAGGATTCAATGAATAAAGTGAGAGGATCTTGGATCTATAGTATTGCCCTTAGATAGATGATTGAAAGACTAAATCCAAGTTTCATAAAATTGGCTTGGATAAATCTTTAAATGCTTTGGTTGGGAGACCATGGATACATAAGAACAACATGATTCCATCCTCTTTACATCGGTGCATCAAGTTCCTAAAGATAGAATTGAGTATTATGTCAATTGAGACCTCAAGCCTTTTGTAGTTCATGAGGTCAGATATATATGAGGATGTAGGCAACCTCCTTAAGAAACAAAAGTATATTCTCATGAATTTAGTCAAAATCCTAATGTGAGAGAATAAGAAAAGGAAAGAAAATAAAAGAAATAGAAAAGAAAATAAGAGAGAGAGAGAGAGAAATAGACCTTAGGGAGGAAGTGGGGCAGATTAGATTTCACCCACAATTTGTTACTCTATTCAAATAAGTGGAGAGGATGACCACCACCACCAAGATGAGGAAGAGGCAATCCGAATGAGTCCCATGGGTGGAAGGCCTCACTTACCATTGGGAGATTTAGCATAGAGTACACCTACTATCTTATAGACTTAGAATCTAGTTTAGATGATGAGTCTTATGTGATTACACAGCCGCTCTTCTCAATAAGATTTTATTTGAGGTGACATTCAAGCTAGACAATGATGAAGATCGATTCCCAAGCAAAGCCTAAGTGTATCCAAGTACACATTATGTGAAAGCAGTTAGGCACTAGTTGGGAACCTTAGCTCTAACCCGACTTTCCTCATAAATAATTGAGGATTTGATAGTTAAGCAAGCCCCTAAATCTTGTGCAACCACGAAGATGCAAAGATTTTATCTTAGAGCAACATCCCCAAGTCAAGAAGTTGATGTAGAACTAAAGGATGATTCATATACGTAATTAATAGAATTACCTTTTGATTGGTACTCATTGTGTGTGTTGTTTACTTAGCAAAGAATGGTTTAATCGTATGCATGGTCTAAGCATAGGTCATTACTTTGAAAGGTTATGGAACAATAAATGCAAAAGCTCTCAATCAAGCTGCGATTGTAGGCGGTCGATGATGATGATTGCTTGGTCATCACTAACCATTTAGAATCTAATAGGTTCTTTTCAAATCACATTAACTCATATGAAGAGGTGTGCTTAGAAAAGGTTAAAAGCAAAGAAAAGGAAGACCAACTCTTTGACTTAAGAGTAGTTTTCAAATGGTTAAGATAATATAACCTCAAAAGAAATCCTTTGAAGTGTGCATCCGAGTAGCTTGGAAGTTTCTTGGGTTTATTGTTTGACATTGTGGAATCAAAATTGACCCAAAGAAGATTAAAGCAATATTAGAAATTCTACCCCTAAAAGTCTAACTCAACTCAAATCATTCCAAGGGAGGTTGGCATATCTAAGTTGTTTTATATCCAACCTATCGCTAATGCCAATCATTTTCGCATCTAGTTAAAAGGATGCCAAGTTCAAGTGGGATGACCAATGTTAGCATGCCTTGAGAACATCAAGCGATTCGATGACACTACTAGTTTTAGCCATCGTTATCTCGAGCAAGCCTTATACTCTACATTAATGCATTAGATGACTCACTTGGAGTTTTGTTGGCACAAACAATGACAAAGGGAAGGAGAACACACTCTTATCTAATAGTCTAATCACTCAAGTAAACTATCCACCATTGAGAAGCATTGCCTAGCTTTAATCTTTGCATCCCAAAAGCTATGACACCTTGTATGCTTTCTTATAATGTAAACTTGATTTTCAAAACTAACCCACGCAATATCTCATGACATGGCCGATGTTATCCGGATGGTTAGCGGGTTGGTCCATGATTTTATCACGGTTTGATATCACTTTTGTACCCATCTGTTTGGTGAAAGGATAAACACTGTAGATTTCTTAGCGACACCCACTTCTTGACTCTCGCTTGGTGATGATCTCCCGATAAAAATTCACGAACTTAGAGGATACCAACATCCACCACTAGAGATGTACTTTGATAGTGTGACTTCCTCTCAAAAAGAGAAGAATCACAATCTACACTTCCAAGAAACACGTGGTAAAAATAGTTCTCCTAACTCTAGGCGTGATATGATGAGATTCTTGCTTCATCTCTCGATCCTTAAACCAATAATGAAGGCGAATATGAGGCTCGATTGCTAGTCTAGAGTTAGTCATCTTGTTAGGCATCCGGAACATAAATATTTTGGGGATTCTCAACTAGTGGTCAACCAAATAACTAGATCCTATAAGATCCTAATGTCCAAACTCCATCAATACCATAAGTACACAATGGATTCCTTGGCCTAAATCCAAGAAGTGAACATCTACAAGATTCCTCGAGAAGAAAATGTTATAGCGGATGCTTTAGCCAAACTTGCCAAGGAGTTAGTGTTGACCTCACTTTTGGAGTCGTTCAACTTCCTCATCATAGATCTAAGACCCTTGTAGACATTATGAGCTCTTTAGTCTTAATATACTTTTAGTGATTAGGTGAATACTTAAAAGCCTAGAGACTTAAAAGGGTTAGCCATAGGAATAGGTTATGCCTTAGGGACTTAAGAAAACTTGCTACCACATAGGCTAAACCCAATCCATGCTTTTCTTCTTAAACTAAACCTCAAATCCAACTCAAATACCAAATCTAAATCCAAATTCCAAATCAAATTATTGAAACCCATAATCAAATCCAAGATCAACATTCTTCCTAAGCCATTTGATTTTATCTTATGGACTTCCTTAACAAAATTTTAATCAATCCGATTCAATTGATTTTCTTAAATATCAATTGAATCTCTCAATCATTTACCAAATCCCAACTCAAACCTAATTCCAAATGTTTCAATCCTCGCTCAAATGAAACCAAAATTCCTTCTTAAGTCTTATGACCCACTCTCATAAGCTTAGCCAAATCTCCACTAAATTATCCCTTGGTTGATTTATTTATAAATCAATTATTCATTCATTTGTATTCACAAATATAAATGAAATCCTTACCCAAATGAGCAAGAACAAATCAAACTAAATCAAACCAAGCCAAATCCTCCTAAGCCCTATGGACCTACCTCCATAAGCTTAATCAAATCTTAACCCAAATCTACCCAAAATAAGTTGGTTTTATAAATCAATTATTCCTTCATTTATATTTACAAATATAAATGAAACCCACCCTTCAATGACCAAAATAAATCAAACTAAATCAATTCCCTACTTAAGCCCTTTTGACCTACACCCTCAAGCTTGGTCTAATTTTCTTCCAAATCACTCCAAACTCAAGTGATTTTCTCATGAATCATTTATATCTTCTATTATACCCCAAATATAAATGAAATATAAATCCAAATAGCCAAAACTAAGTCCAAAATCAAACCAAAACTCAATTCAAGTCTTTTAAGCTAATTCTTTGGACTTGGCCAAATCCTATATAAATCAAGCCAAAACCAATGGATTTTCTCATGAATCATTCCTTCAATCATTTAGCCAAATATAAACATAAACTACAATTATCAAACAAAACTCAAGTCAACCCAAGTCAAACCCAAGTTAGCCCTTTTGACTTGAAAACTTCAAATGTGCTAAAATCCATTAGACTCCAAATTGATTGTAGTTAGATTTATATTTCGATCCTAGCTCATATGTGAGTTCAAGTAAACTTGGATAAAGCGAAACTATACCAATTGACCCATTTAGGCCCACTTGACCCAAAGTGACCTAAAGGACCTTTTGAGCCAAGTTTTAATTCAACCCAAACTAGATTGAACCAAGGCTACCCAAATCATATATCATGATTAATAATCACCACAGGATGATCAATCACCTCAATTGGGTCAAACAAAGTCAACTTTGTCCTTTGATAAAGTCCAACATTTTCTCAAATGAAATCAAAAATACCCAAAACCCACCATAAACTAAATTGATTAAAACCATTGACCCAAACCAACTCATAATCAATGATTGAACATGACCAAACCCTCAATTAAGCCAAACCAAGTCCAATTGATCATTTGATCTAAGTTGGCCCAATTTAGCCTAAAAAAGCCAAAATGGGTCAATTCAAATTAAACCCAAATTGATTGCAACTAGTGGCTCAAGTTCATTCCAAATCAATTATTGAACTTGACTAAACCACTTTGAGCTCAATTTGACCAATTAGTCAACTTGACCCAACCTAGCCCAAATTGACCTAAAGGGTCAAAATATCCAAAATCTAAATTAAATCCAAATCAAATCAAACCAAAGCCTACAATCATTTTAATTAACCAAAGAAAATGAATCAACACCTAACCCAACCTAATTTGGTCAAATTGGTCGAATTGGTCAACTTGACCCATTTGATTTTAAATGAGCCAAAATCAAACCTAAGCCAAATCAACCTAAATCATTTGAACCAAAACTCTTAAAATCATCATTTGAACCTAACTCAAGCCTTGAATTGACCCAATTTGTCCAATTGGTCAACCCAACATGAACTCATTTGACCAAACGAAGCCAAAGCACCCAAAACCAACCCATGGGACCTTTGTGGTTGACCAAACCCACCCAAATTGACCATAAGTCAGCTCAAAGTCTGCCCATAAAGCAAAGTTGGCCCCATCCAAGGAGATTAGCCATTTGACAAACTTCTTCACATAGGATTATTCCCCATTTGGCAAAGGCCACTCTCCCATCACATGGGCATCCATCCAATAGCCAAATGGAGTATGCCTAGCCTTCCTAGCCCACTCTAAGCACACTAGGATCATCCATGGACCAAAGGAAACCCAATCTCATCCCCTTCACTCTAAGTCGAGCACCTAAAGGATCAAGGAGATAACTCGGTGGCTGCGAGAAAATGGAATTGAATCTCATCGCCTCCTCGACAATTAAGGGATGTAAACCCTCAATTCAAATGAGAATTCATTCATTCATTTTCTTCGAGCCCTAGAGACTAAAATGAAATTTCTTAGCCATTTTCCAAAGCTCCTCCATTTTTTCCCTTCTTAGTTTCACATCAAACTGAAATAGGGGAGGCCTTCCTTGATTCAAACTCATCCATCTCTCAACCAAACTTCAATCAACTTACACCATCCTTGAACCTAGTCGAGCCAAACAAATCATTTCCCAAACTCCATAGCCAACAAAGGGAGTTCGATCAAGACCAACACCAAATAGGGCGATCTTCATCTCCAAGGAAAGAAACCCCAAATCAAGCTTGAGCTCAGAGCTTCTCTACCGATGAAGCTACCTCCGATTCCACCACTAGTCTTGAGCTGAGGTAATTCCTCAAAATTGTAAATTTAGGAAAAAGTGGTTAGTCTTTTTTGAAGAAAATTTGTATGTCATGTAATTTTGATAGTTGGATGTGTTCCTCTTCTTTCCTTAATGGTGTGAGATTATTTTGGAAGCAATCCGAGCTTTGGTGAGCTTCGATCGAATGTAGAAAGATGGGCGACATCATCTTTCATCATTCGGGAAGGAGAAAGATCATGGGTCGTTTTCACATGATTTGAATGGATGGTTATGATTAAATAATGCTTAAATCCCTAATTTTTCATTCAAAACCATGAGATTAATCATGGCCATCGATCTTAGATCGGTCCATAACAAAGCACCGTTAGCGACTCAAGCTAATGTGATAACTTAAATAACCTATCTTGTATCCATGGAAAGTGCACCACAGCGTCCCGTCACGCCACATGGCAATGAGATTAGGGATTTAATTAGGGATAATTAATCTATTTTAAGGTTGAAACTTCCAAAATTCATAACTAATTGTAATCAAAAAAAAAATGCAATTGAGGGCATATTGTAAAGATATTTCGTGAAGAATTTAATAAAACTATTTCCAATTAATTTTGGACTATAAATAGAGCTTAATTAGGTTTAATTAAAAACTTAATTAGCTTAATTACTTCTTAATTAATCAACTTGATTTCAAACCTTTTGAGGATGTTTAGGGGATGAGCTGCCTCCTTTATTTTTCTTATTTATTGGTTGCTTAATTAAGGAAATTGATTGATTAAGCCCTAATTACCCTCTTAACTTCATTAAGGGTGATTAAGCATATGAACAATGATAAATTAATTATTTGGACTCCTAACCCTTTGTTGAATAGTAAGGAGACTTAAGGAAGTGGATTGGAGCCTCCCTCTAATCCTTTCTCAATTATTTCTCTCTTTTCAACTAAAGTCCTAATTGTTAATTAATTAACTAATTAGAAGCTTAATTAGCTAAATTGGAATTCAAATCATTATAAATCATGCTTAATCCAGTAGATGGCTTGTGGAAATAGGTGGGGACATCTTTCCTACCTTATCCCTTAAGCCCATCTCATTTCAACATAAATGTTAATTTTGGTTAGTCTCTTTTTAGAGAGGTGAATTAAGGAATTAATTGGTTTAATTGATTTGAAATTTTAATTAAACCTTATTTTTTTCCCTTAATCCATCTTGGGTAGAACCTTAGGTGTTCAAGAACCTATGAAAGCTTAATGAAATTATGATTAGCTCACATGTGAGAGAATCATGAAAATAATTAAAGTGAGTTCCTTAAGCTTATTATTAAATGATTATGAGTTAATTGTATTAAGCCCCTTTCATTTCATAGAGCATTGCTATTTACTTTTCAACTTATTTGCATATCATATTAGCTCATAATTATTTAATTAATTACCTTAAGATAAGGGTTAATTAATTGATTTAATCCATGCTTAACTTAATCGTCCATAAAATAACCTAATTGCTTTTCATTAAATCAAATTAATTTGCAAATGGGGAATTGGATTAGGATTAGCAAACATCTTTCTCATACTTCTTAAATCAAATTAAACATAAAATCAAAAATGGAATTAAGGAACTTTGGTTTATTTTAAATAAGATTATTTAATGTGATTGTCCTTAGGAATTAAATGGATTGAATGAAATCATGTGCTTATGTTCTTTTATTTCTCTCCAATTGAATTAAATGTTGTATGCCACTTGTGATCATGCATTCATCCTTTTCAAGGATTAATTAAATGAAATGATTTCCTTTATGTCAAATTTTCATGTGTTAGCTTAATTATTAAAAATATATGTGGTTATCACTATTAAATCTCAATTGTATTTTCAAAAGCTTATTAATGAATAATGATACATGTTGTGACATTAGCTAAACATACATATGAGTTGCATGTGAGTATAAGCTTAGTGAATGAAGTGAAGTTCCTTTCTTTAATTCACATGTTGATTTGCATAAGTATGAATGTTAGTGGGTATATTAGTCGACATTCTAGGGATACATGACTTTAAGTAGCCCCAATGAGATTTTTACCTCACTCCCTGCAAAATAATGGTGATGTACGTTTGATTTCATTCTTATGCATTTTAGAATTTTGATAGAGCTTTAATTCATTCACACAAATAAATCAATTAAATTAAATTCTACTTTTGCATGGTTTTTTTATTCTTATAGTTGCTTATACATCCATATGTATTTAAGAATAGTGAGTATATTAGTCTAGACATTCTAGGGGCGATAGCTTTAAGTAGCCCCAAGGAGATTCCTATCACACTCCCAGTGCAAAATAATGGCAAAGTACTTACTTATAACTTTCATACATTTTAATGTGTATTTAGCTAATGAATGAAAATCCTCTTTTCTATAAAACTCATTTATGCATCATTAAAGTGTGCCAAAATACATTGCATATATAGATATGTTTAGGACTTAATCATATGCATGTTATATATGATGGAAAGAAATGAATGGATATGTGTCATGTGATAGTAGTTTATTCCAATTAATTTTAAGATGCCTCTTATTGAATGAGATTATTTAAAGTGAGCTTAAACTTAGGATTAATTTAAAATATGTAATAAGCCATTCACTAAAGGAAATTCATTTAATTAATTTGCTTTAGATGTGGTTTAAGGTAGGGATAAAGAGAGTGATCCTTCTCTTTTCTTCTCTTTATAACACTTAGTTGTTAAGTGTAAGCCAAATAAAAGAAAACATTAAGTAGAACTTACAAATCAATTAAGCCGTTAAAGTTAAACCATCCTTCAAATTAAATCCTTTCTTACTTAGAGAATTATAAAAAAAATCTAGTTAAGGCATACAAAACAAGCCTTAATACACACACCTTATATTAAGTCATCACTTTTAGCCTTATGTCGAGGCGGTATGGTTTGATGTATGTTTGGTTTTATGATGTATTATTATCAATTGGATGTTAGTGTGTATGCTTTTGGTGTTAGGCCATGATTAGCCTAATTATATCTTATCAGGAGATTATGCTAAAGAGATGCTTAAAATAAATATACATGCTCTATTTTGTAGGTTGCTTAACCCAGCATAGTCTAGGGCAGAGTGGACTTGGTTACCCATGCGGTGCTACATCCAAATTATACATATAACTCTTGGGTTGTATGGTGTGTTTAGCTAACACTTATTTTGTAGGTGTAGTTAGATTTTCTTTTCCTATTTTAATGTAATTGTGCATTAGGAATTAGGATTTATGTAATGGGGATTAGAATGAGTGGAGGCTAGAAGGCTTTGTCTTAGGAGGCCCGTGATGCCTTTAAAACAAGCGGTCGAGCGAAGAAGAAAGAAGAGGAAACCTGAAGATATGAAGAATGAAGACCCCATAGCATTTATTTATTTATATTTGTAATTATTCTTTTATGTACCATGTTATATAAAAGAGCTTCTACCCATTTCATTTCTTTTGAGTTGTACGGTATCAAGCATTGGCTTATTCTTTTATGTTGGGTTTATAAATTATTTGGTGCTTTTTTTATAATTGTGCAATACAAATGACATGTCTCTTCCTAGTTTCTTTATATATAGTGATTTAATGTGTGGCTGGATCCGATTAATCTCTTAGGAAAGCATAGATTTCCTACCCATTATAACTCATAACTAAATTTTCTAAATAACTCATAACCTCTAAAGCCTAGGCATTAAATCAAGGTAATTAAAAGATTAGCAACCCCTTATGGATGTTGTATGATTAATATCATACATGTCATATTATTTCACTTTTGCTAAGAGAGGGTTTCCATCCTTGCGATAGGGAAGACTTGATCTTTGAGGGTCTCCTCTGGTGAAAACCTCTTTCTTTTGATTTGGCCCATAATTCATTTCAACATGCATTTCAACATATTAAAATTCTATAGCCTTTATCAAAATCAAGAGTCAAAATCAATAAGAATTGATAAGATTTGCATTAGAATAAGTCATTATTCATACCACTCATGCTCTAGACTCTGAGTGAGTTTAAGGACTTTAGTCTCTTTCAGCCATCTTGAAAACATATGACTTGACCACATGGTTTTAAAACATAGGAGGAGTTAGCTCGCTCAGAGAGTTATAAGTCTAGCGTCGGTGGTTTACCCTCTATGGAGGTAAACTATATACCCATCTTCACTTAGATTTAGGACATGCATTGACCCTGGTTAAAACTCCATAGACTTAGGATCTAAGGTTGTTATTTTCTTGAGATGCATAAATCCTCATAAATCTTTTATGCATTTCTACAATCTTATATTGTGGGATTACAAGCCCAGCTTTTAACAAAATTTCAATTCAAATATATATAATTCCCTTCAATTTTAAATGTATATAACTAACCATAGGATAGATTGGAAAGCTCACTAAGTTTTTTGTATCATGAGCATTCTCTACTCATCTCCCTTTGGCTTCAATAAGTCTTTCCTTTTTTATCTATCTCATTTGATCTTCTAACATAGCTAATTTATTGATAGTTCTATCTTTATAATCTATGGAGACAATAATTTCCTATTTTAATCAAGAGTATTCCTAAGAATTCACCTTCCTTAGATGTAATTAACTATGGGGCTTGCCCCATAGAAACTTTAGAACCAGTTTAAATAAACCATGCTTTATTCATCCATGTAAAGGAAAAATCTCAGTATATTTGAAGACCCATCATGCCTTAGGAGTCCTTATTAGGTGATTAGGTTCATTATAAGGTAGTGATTTCTATCTTTTGAGATAGTGCACTATTCTTTGATGTCATGCGATCACCTCAATAAGTATACTCAGATCTTTGTGGTGTCCCCATACATATATTTAAAAATAAACACCATAATTAGCATGCAGGAAGATGAGTCCATATTGATGAGGTCTAAAATAGACAAGTCCTGCCTTTTATTGATCTTGAACTCATCAAAAAATACTCTCTTGGAGGGAGGTTTCCATTGCCAAAAGGATGAAGAACTGACTAGAGGCAACCTTCATTGATTACCTAAATAAAGGCAAACTACCTCAAGAGAAGTCACAAGCACATCAAGTGAAGCAAAGGAAACTTTTATTACTCATGGATAATGTCTTATATCGGTGGTCCATCGATCATATGTGGTTACATTATTTAGACAAGCACGAATCTTATAAGATCATGACCGAGGTTCATTGATTATGCAAAGCTCACCTCGGTTCCAAGATGAAAGGTAAGATCAAGAGACTTGGATAATTTTGGATGTCGATGATCATTGATTGCATGAAGCTATGCCACCAATGCCAAGTACATGGTGTGGTCCTAACCACCCAACATTCTACATCCAACTTTAGCCTCTTGGCCATTCAAGTGTTGAGATCGACATAGTAGGTCGATTGATCCTCTTTCTTCCAAGGGTCATCTTTATCCTAGGCGATACTTACTACTTTTCCAAGTGAACGGAAGATCTCTCTTGGAGGTCAAAGCTCAACATGTGTTCCAATTTTTGAACCATTTTGCATATAGATTTGGGGTATCCCATCAAATTATATCGAGATAATGGTACATTCAAGAGCACCAAAATCAAAACTTGCTTGGAGACACAACATCGATTGGAGATACTCTACCATCTATTACTAGTGGGTGAATGATTTAGTAGAAGCTTTCAATAAAACTCTCATCAAATACTCAAGAAGGTGCTCGGCGATAATAAATGACAGTGGCATGACAACCCTATGGAACTCAAACTCAATCTACCCTTTCTCTTTAGTGTATGGGGTTGTCCTACCATTAGAGTCAAACTCCTATCACTTGGGATAGCTATGGGTAACAAAATTACAATAGAATGTCGGTTAGAAGAACTTAAAGGTTTGGAGGAGAAATGATTGTGAGCATGACAAAACCTCAAGTTGTGCAAAGAAAAATGACTCAAGCTCACAACAAGTTGGTCCACCCTAGAGCTTTTCAAGTATGAGAGCTTGCTTTAGTTCTAAGGAGTCCAATTATTGGAGTCAAAAAATGGGAGGCTAGTTTGAGCCCGTTGGGAAGGCCCTTTTGCCATAAAGAAGGCTAACCAAGGAAGATCATATCAACTTATCAACCATAAAGTAGAGTTCCCAATGCTTACAATCAACAGACTCTACCTTAAGAAATATTATCCATAAAACAATGTTAAAAAATAAATTTCATCAATAAAACTTCATTTCAAATCAAAATCTTTTCAAATGAAAAGCATTCTCCCTTTGTGGATCTTTGTGGTGTTTAGGATACAAGTAAGAGAACCCGAGCAACATCATATCCCTCATTAGCATAAAAAAACACAAAATTACACATAAATAAAACACAAATCCTTTGTTTGAGCTTCTTTGAGTTGAGATAATGCCCCAACGGCCTCACTCAAATGCTTTATGTCGGGTTTGATTCACTACCTATCTAGTGTATCTACCCAATGGTCTCTTGCTCGGAGAATGTAAGTCCTTGTGCTTTCTTCGGCATAACCACTGTGATTCTATGTTAGTGTGGTATGCCTCATAGCATAACCGATAAGCTACCTTCATGTTAACTTTGTTTAAGAAGATGTAAGTCCGTGCTTTCTTCTTGAGCTAGACATTGATACCTTGGCCGGGTGAGTTTATCTTTGAGGATTAGGTAGGACCCTAATGGCTCTTTCCTCTTGACTACTTCAAGTTTGGGATTAGTCATTCTTCATGACTTCCACTTGTAGTCACCCTAGGTCAAATAGTCTGTCCAGCCAATGATGACTATCCGGTGATCAATTTTGCTTAGAAAGATATAAGTCTTTGACTCTTTCTTCCTAGATTGATCATCTAGCACGATAGCACTTTAGGTTGGTTGGTTTTCACTTTCTTTAGATGAGACACGGTGGATAACACCGCCATATGTAAGTCCCCACACTTTCTCCTTGAGCCGCAGAATACTAATAATCTTCATCTTTTAGTGATCGGCTAATGCCAGCGACCTCCCTATGGGCACTATTTGGTCCTTTGCAACCCCATCTAGACTCTACATTTACTCTGGATTAGTCGGTTCTCCTTTTAATAACCACGGTTGAAAGTTTGTGTCTGACTCTCCCTTAGGCCGATAAATCAGATGAGCACCCATGGCTCCTTCTTAGTATGGTCCCTTGTAAACCAATAAGGTCCACGCTTAACAAACAAACAAATGAAACAAAATCTCTTGTGGATTAGGATAACACCCTTAGAGGCCCCTTTTCCCATGCAAGCATCCTCTTTGGGCGTTCCAACAAAACACCATATAGGAATCACCTTGACTCTTGAGTTGAGATAAGATCTCACGAGGCACTCACTCAATAGTCATCCTAGGTCGAAGTTCAATTTGTTGTGCCATCAACAAGTCACCCGCGATTGATTTTTTTTTGGATGATATAACCCCATGCTTTCTTCTTGATCATTGCACATCGAAAGAACACCTAGGTCGATAGTTCTTCCCTTGCGTAGACTACCCTTTTGAGTGGTAAATCTAAGATAGGCCCCGATTACATAGGCCCTTCTTAGTGCATTTCATCATAAATCGATAGAAAAAAAACAAATCAAATTAAACTAAAATAAATTCAAATGCCAACTTACTTCCTAAAGGTAAATCAAATCAAATCAAGTTAAATTCAATCAAATTAACCTCTCAAGTAGAGCTAAATCCAAATCAAATCAAATCAATCAAATTAAATTAAAATAAATACAATCTTGATCCCTAGCGATTCAAGCATATATCCCAAAAAATCTCCCTTCCATAAATTAAACCAAATCAAAACAAATTAAAACAAATTCAAATTTGCATCCCCATTGGATTCCTCCCAAACTAAATCAAACAAATTCAATCAAACCTCAATCCTAGATTTCCTTTTTCCTAAATCTAATCCAATGTGTGATTCCAAAGGATCTCTTCATGTAACATGAAATCAATCTTCAACTTCAAACCAATCTTCTTGGCTCTCTTATGTCCTTAGCATGAGATGAGTTGCATTACCTTAAGATATGATGATTCTATCATTGCCTCGACTTGGTATAGATTGTCTTCATTAGTGCTTTCAATCCTTTTTTGGACATTGTTGATCATTCGGTCATTTGATATGTATGTGCGGTGTGCCTTTATAGTTACAAACACATGGGGTCTTTGTTGACCTCACTTTTAGGTGATTCAATCTTCATCTTAAACAGAGTCTTAACACTAAAGACTTTCTTAAAATGATAGATACTTAGTAGTTGAAATGACAAGTTAATCAATACTTAAGACTTCAAAATTTAACATATGTCTTAGGATTTAATACCTTTATATGTTGTTTATATATTGTTTCTAAATGTATATTAAATATAATTTTTGCTTTCTTTAAAACATTTTATATATAATTTACATATTTGAATGATGATAAGTATATAGTCTAGAAATTCTAGGAATATGAGGCTTTAAGTAGCTCTAATGAGGTCAATTGATTACCTCACTTCCTTATGTTTGTATTTAATCATGTATAATTCAATCAAGTAAAATACAATTTCAAAATTTATGCATCCATGATCATTTAAGTGTGCCAAAATATATTGTATGTGTAGGTATACTAAGTGTTACATCATATGCATGTTATGGGTAATGAAAAGGAATGGTTTAACATATTCTATGTGATAGTAATTCAATCATATTAATCTTGAGATGCCTTTCATGTTGAATAATCTTAAGATGCCTTTCATGTTGAATAAAATTCCCCAAGGTTAACCTAAACTTAGGATTAATAAATCATTCACTAAAAGAAACCAAATCATAAAAATGTGCTTTTATGAAATAACTTAAAATGTATGAAGGAGGCTAAACTTCTTCCTCTCTTTATAACACTTAGAAGCTAAGAGTAAATTCAATGAAACAAACAAAATACAAATAAAATATACAAATCATTTAAACAACTTGAAGTGAAACCAACCATCATATTAACTTGAACAATTCTAAACTTAAAAAAAACAATTTAAAACTCTAGCTAAGACATACCATATGAAGCTTAAGCACACACATTAGAATGCTCACCACTTTTAGCCTTAGGTTAGGATGGTGTATGCAATGATGATGTGTTTTTATGATGTAATATTTTAGACTAGATGTTAGGAATGTGGATCATAGGCGGATGTTATGTCATTGGTAGCCTAACATTATTTTTTTTGGTAGGGGATTGTGCTTAAGGGCTGCTAAAAATAAATATAAATGTTATCTTTTTGGGTTTCTTATGCCCCAGCATAATCTATGTTAAGATAGGTGGGCTTGGTTACCAATGTGCAGTGCTAAGTCCAACTTATGAAATATCTTGGTTGGGTTTGTATGTATGTTTAGCTAACCTCTATTTTACAAGTGTAGTTAGATTTACTTTTCCATAAAAATATAATTTTACAATAAGAATTAGGATTATTTTTATGGGATTTATGATAAGCGGTGGATAGAAGGCTTATTCTTGGGGTGCCCTGTGATGCCTTCAGCAAATCAAATCAAAGGAAAGAAAAGGAAGAATAAATGATGAGGGAAGACCCCATAGCATGTATTCAATTCTAAGTTGTAATATTATTTTGTAACTCAGTTGTATAAGGGTGAGCTCTACCCATCTTTTCTCTTTTCATAGTGTGCAGTAGTACTGCCTCTCTTTTATGGTAGTTTATAAAAAAAGGTGATTGTTGTTATGTTTAGTTTATGCATAGGATTGTATCTTTTCATAGCTTTTATGATTGATGTTTAAACATGTGGCCGGATGCTATAGGCTCTTAGGGAAAAATAATCTTTCTACCCTAACAACTCATAACTAAAATTTAAAATAACTCATAATCCCATTTTAAAGCCTAGGTAGTAATCAAGATAATTAAAAGATTTAGTAGCCCTTTAGTTGTGTGGTGTATCTCTAACATCAAGCATAACATCTTGCTTCACTCTTAAATGGGGTCTCCATTCTTGCGATAGGAGAATGTTTGACCTATGAGGGCATCCCTTGTAGGGGAACACCCTTCTCATTGATTTAGCCAATCATCTAATTTCATAATGTATATAAGCATAAGTGACTTAAAGCCTTTGTCCAATAAATGTTTAAAAATAATATAAAATTTGAAAAGGTGTTACATTTTTTTTACTAAGTCATATTCTCATACCAAATATGATCCAGTCTCTTAGGGGCAAGTTTAGTACTCTAGTCTCTTTCCAAATTAAATAATATCTTAAACCATCTTAGAAGTACATAAGACTAGACTACATGGTTTTGAATCATAGCATGTGTTAGGCATCCATCTAGGCTTGTAAGTCCGGAAGAGTTAGTGAGTTTATCTTCTCTTATGGAGTAGACCTTATGTCCTCTTTTACTTAGATTTAGGTCATGCTTTTAGCTTGTGCTAAAGTTCCCTAAATTAAGGATGAGGTTGCTATTTTCCTGCAGCATAAATTCTCACCTCTTAGGCATTTTCACAATATTATATTGATGGATTATAAGTCCGAGCAATCTAATGAAATTTCAACTCAAATAAAGAAATCCTCTCACTTTCAAAATATAAAGCCTCATATGATAGTTTGGGTGCTCATCTTCCTATCATGAGAACTTCCTCACCTTCCTTAGATTCAAAAATAAGTCTCTCCAATTGGACAATCCCACTTGATTTTCTAAAATATCTAATTTATTGATAGTCTTAACCTTGAAATCTTTGGAGACAATAATTGACTATTTTAATCGAGGGTTTTCTTAGGAAATCACATATCCTATGATGTAATTAACTATGGAGGCTTGCCTCCATAGAACAAAGAATTACAAAATAAACTCTACTTTATATTTTCATGTAAAGTAGGGAAGAATCTATAACATATGAAGACCATCATGCTTGGGACTTATTAAGTGATTAGGTCCATTTGTAGGGTGATGTGTCTATCTTTGAGATAGTACATAATTCCTAAATGTCGCTCTTGATCACTTCAATAAGTAACCCATAAGATCTACGTGGTATCCACCCTACATTCAAAAATAAACACCATAATAACTCTAAATAAATCAATCAAAAGAGATCTTAAGTGGGTTGATTTGACCACTTAACTCAAATAAACCCAAATAGACCTCACTAAGCCAAATCAAAATCAAATTAAAAATTAATTTAAATCAAACATCCAAAATTATTTGAAAATTATAAATGAACATAATTCAACCTCTCCTTGGATTCAATTTGACCAATTTGCTCATTTGACATAAGTGAACCTATTAAGCCTAATTTGGTCAACACTAGTTAAATTCAAGATTAAACTCAAATAAATCAAAATTAGTCAAACCTAAATTGTTCAAAATGTGCTTCATAATTGAAGTTCAAATAAACTTTTATTTGCCTAATTGAATCATTTCATTCAAATAAACTCAACTTAATTAATTTAAGACAAAATGGTTCAATTTAAGTCAAACTCAAAATCTAATTCAAACCAAATAAAATTAATCAAATCTAAACATCATAAGTGGTCTATCAAGCATAAATAAAACCCAAAATAAATTCAAAATGACCCTAAACTACTTTAAGTTAATTTGCTTCATTAGTTTAAATGAGTCAACCCAATTATAAGTCAATTCAAATTCAATGTATTCTAAATTGATTAGCTTTAGGAAACCTTAAAAGATCAATTTAGCATCAATTAAATTCATTTTCAAAACCTATGGAGGTTGGGTGACTCAACCCATTTGGACTACTTTTAAGACAACTCATCATGGTTATGATATATTTAATTTCATTACTTAACTTCATCATAATCCAATACATTAATGTCAAATAAAGCATGCAAACATTAATGGAAGGAGTAGCCATCTCAATTGGAAGAAAGAGATGATTGGAATAACCATGGAAGTCATACAAAACAAAGATAAATAAATAAATGAAATCCAATCCATATCACATTACACATGGCCACTTTATGGAGAGGATTACCTCTTATACTCACCCTTGGACTTTGGAGGGTAGTTGAAGTCAGTTGATCACTCCTTGGGAGGAAGAAGACAAGCTTCCCAATTAACCATGGCCAACAATTATTGACTTCTCCTCCATGGAGGCTCTTGGCCAAGAAGAAGAAAAGGGAAGCAAAGTTATTGAAAAGAGGACTCATTCCAAGGCATTCTAAAGAGAGAAGAGCTTAAGCAATTCTTTCCTTGGGTCTCTTGCCCTGGCAACCGATTGCCATTCCAAACCCTTCCCATGTTATAGCTCACCAAGAGAGAAAGAAAAGGAAGTAGATCTTGAATCATCATTCCATCCATTCCAACACATTCTTGAAGAAAGGAGCAACTCGACCAACCCTTTTCTAAGATCCCCTGCAGAATAAAATTCAAACTTAGCAGGCTAACCTCACGATGGAAATGGGAAAATATTGCTCCTTCTCCTCAATTAATCTTACACCTTCCCTAGATGGAGGCTAACCAAAATGAACCTTTCTTGAGTCTCCTACCATCAATGAGCCAAAAAACAACCAAAGTCGATGAAAGATGGAGCTTAGTCTCCACAATATCGGGAGGCAAGCGAATTCATCCCAGCTTCATATCAATGAGGCAAAGGTGTTCAAAGCATATTAGTCATTGATGATCAATGTCATCAAGGTATACACAAAATTCACCACCTTTAAATTTGGTTTGCTCCTTTATGAAGAGAACTTGATCTCTAGTGAAATCCAACAATATAGATTTGTTCTAATAGGAGTCTTGATCATTTTTCAATTGAAATGCATGAAAATTCCAGCTAAATCATCGATTTTGCTTCTTAAAGGTGGATGGCTCTTGGTTCTCGCGGTGAGAACAAGAATAAAATTTGGGTTGTATGTTCCTTTTATTTGGAATCGACGGCCGATCTAGCGGCACCACTTGATTAAATCCCTTAAAGAAATCAAGATTTAATCTAAGTCGATTCAATGCCTCTACCTAACTCCGTCCGCCTCCATGTGATGTGGAATCCGCATCCCGCATTGACCAACCCGCTTGCCGGTGGAAAGGGTGCCTGTAATCTAGTTTAAATAGAAAACTCAAATTTTTTTGTATTTAAAAATACTAAAAATGCATAGAACTTCAAAAATATATATATAATAAACTACTCAACCAAAATATGCAAATGAGGGCTCTATGGATTCATCTCAGAGAGGAATCCATTAAATGCAAAATCCCTAAATTATATCGAGCATTTTTTAGTTTAATTAAATAAATCAAACCTTAATTAAACTAAAAATATTAATCAACTTGATTTGAAACTCTTAGAGATTGAAACTGAGGTTAAAATATACATACCATAAAAAAATTCAAATCAAAATGATGAATGGATTAGGTATTGAATTTCAAAATTCAAATGCTTACTTTCATGAAATAATTAATTTAAAATCTAGAAAATTAGAAAAATCATCAAAATGATTTAAACCACTCTAATTAACATTAAATAACCTTATGAAAATATTATATACCTCTCAAGTTAAAAAACATTTAAAATTAGGAATCATTAAAATTAACATTAAATAAATTTATCAAAGCTAAATTATAATAAATTAACCAAGCAAAATCATAAGTACCACACTCTAAATTAAATCAAGTAAAAAATCACATAACCTTCAATTGAAACCGACCTAAACCTAAGCTTAATCAAACATAAATTTGAACTTAATTAAATTACAATTAAGTATTAATTAAATCCTAAATTAAACCAACCTAGTAAACCTAAATCATCAAATCTTTAATTACATCATTAATCTAAACAAACATGAAATCAAATTAAAAGTTTCAGCAAACAAATAATCTAAATCAATTCAAACTCTACTCAACTTGTTAAAAAAGTCTAATCAACCCATGGTTAAACATTAATTAAGCCAATCAAATAAATTAAATAAGTCAAATCAATTAAATAAAGATAAAATTAAATTAAATAATTGAATCAAATTAAATTGGTCAACATATAAATTAAGTACACTCTAAACAAATTAAACATAATTAATCAAAACATAATTCATTTTGTTATGAAATCGATTAAAATTCATTTAAATAAATTTAATCTAAATAAACTAAATCAATCAAATGCTTAATCAAGTGAAACCTAAGTTACAATGAATCAATTTAGATAGAATAATTAATCAAGCTTCTATTAGCTAATCAAATCAACTATGAACATCCAATCATATTCAATTAAACCATTAATCAAAGTAAACACTCAATTTCATTAATCAAAATGATAAAGAATTATAACTAAATTTGAATTTGATAAATCATCTAAATCAAATTTTAAGCAAATAAATAAAATAAACAAGCCAACCTTAAACTATCCAATCAACTTAGTTAGCTATATGAAGCAAACCAATCTAACTAAATCCTAATTAAGCATTGAATCTCAATAATATAAAATCACATAAATTCAATAAACAACAAAACTAAATTGAACCCTAATTAATCATCAAACCCTAAATTAAATAGATCACAAATTTTAATCAAATCAAATCCAATGAAACTAAAGTAAACCTTAATCAATTCAATGTATAATCAAATTATGTTCAATTCAATCTATTTGAATTAGATGATATAATTATTCATTAATCATATAAGTTTAATAATCAAATTGAACATGAACTATCATTCAAAAGCATTAATCAAATTCTCATAAATGAATCAAATTAAATGAAACTCTAAATGCGAACAATCAAATTTAATTGAACTCAAAATAAACATTTAATTGCTTAACCTAAGTAAATCTATAAACTAATAATACTTAATGAATCAAATCAATTAAGTGAAATCAAAAGATTAAATTAAATCAAACAATCCTCAAACTAAAACCAATATATAAATCAAAACACCAAATTCAATAAACCAAATGATCAAACTATTAGTTAGAATCTAAATAAAAAGTTGATCTAAACCTTAATCAAATAAGAAGTTAATTAAACTAAAATATTTTAACTAAATCAAACCTATCTTAAATGAAAATATGAAATCATTAAGTTTAAATAACATAGAAATAATCCAATCAATATCATATAGATTAAAATCTTAAATTGAAACCCAATAGAAAAGAATTATATATTAATTTCAAGGTTATTCAAATTCAATTAAATTAAACATTATGGTGTGTTTATTTTTAGTATGTGTTCTCTATGTGTATATGTGAGGGGACAAGACGTGATTAGATGTACTTATTAGGGTGATCAAATATGACATTAAGGAATAGTGTACTATCTCTCGAGATAGAAGTCACTACCCTATAATAGAACTAATCACCTAATAAGGACTCCTAAGGCATGATGGGTCTTCAAATATACCAGATATTTCTCTACTTTACATGGAAAAGAAAATGAGAGTTTATTTTAAGTTCATTAAGTTCCCATGGAGGCAAGCCTCCATAGTTAATATCCAGGAATGGGATTCCTTAAGAACACTCTCGATTGAAGTAGACAATCATGATCTCCAAAGATTTCAAGACAAGACTATCAAAGGATTGGCTATGTTGGAAAAATCGATGAGATAGATCAAAAGGAGAGACTTATTTTAGATGCCAAAGGAGATGAGTAGGGAATGCTTATGATACTTAAAACCTAGTGAGTAATCCAATCTATCCAATGGTTGGGCTTTATATTTTGAAATTGAAGAGAGTTAATTATTTGAGTTGATATTTTGCTAGAATACTATGACTTATAATCCCACAACATAAGATTATGAAAATGCCTAAGAGGTGAGAATTTATGCTTGTAGCCAAGGAAACAACTACCTCAAATCCTAAGCTAGGGAACTTTGGTACAAACCACAAGCACATCATAAATCTAAGCGAAGGTGAACATAATTGTCTACCTCCATAAGAGAGGATGATGTCATTGTTGGACTTAGCCTGGGTGGCTACCAACTAACACCTCCTATGCTTTAAATCCATATGGCTAAGTCTTATGTATTACAAGATGGCTAGGCCGTTATTTATTCGTAAGAGAAACTAAGTCCTTAAACTCACTCCCTAAGGGACTAGATCATGAAGGGCGTGAATAATAACTTAATCTAATGCAAAATTTTAACAAATTTTATTTGATTTTTTACCTTTTTATTTTGACATAGGTTGTAGGATTTTATATGCCTAAATGCATGTGAAATTGATTATGGGCCAAATTAGAAGAGAAAGAGGAGTCTTTCCATCAAAGGCTCTTTGAGGTCAAGCCTTTATTCTAGCATAGATGAAAGCGTCTCTTAGCAAGAGTGAAATAATATGATATGCATGATATTATACATACAATCATCCACTAAAGGGTTGCAAATTATTTTTTATTATCTTGATTTAATTCATAGCCTTTATGGTGAGGTAATGAGTTACTATAAAATTTTAATTACGAAGTTATTAATTAGGGTAGAAAAATTAATTTTACACTAAAAGCCTATCATATCCAGCCACACATTTAAGCATCAATCGTAAGAAATTATGAAAAGTATATTGTTCTAATGTGCAATCTAAACACAACATCAATCAAATATGTATAAATTATGTTAAAAAATAAAGAAAGGTGCGTCGGGTTTGTAGTACACCCAAAAGAAAAAGATAAATGAAGCTCACCCTCATACAACCCGGATTATAAAAGAATACATGTTATGGGGGTCTTCATTCTTCATTCTTCACTTCTTTCTTCATTTTACATTATTTGAATTTGCTTGCTTCAAAGGCATCACAGGACCTCTGGAAAAAGCCTTCTTAGCCATCATTCATCCTTATCCCCATAACACTAATCCTAATTCCCAATTACAAAATTATATTTAAATGAAAAAGTAAATCTAATTACACTTGCAAAACAAATATTAGCTAAACACACCATACAACCCAAGCGTTATATGAATAGTTTGGACTTAGCACCCACATGGGTAACCAAGCCAACTTTGTCTGATGTGGGTTATGCTTATATGCTTAGGGTTAAGTGACCTACACAACAAATGCATTTATATTTTTATTATAATAACCCCTTAAGCACGCTATAGAAAATATGATTAGACTAATATCATAACATCTAGACTACACACATACATCAAATATCTAGTCTAAAATAATACATTACAAAATAAAACATACATTAAACCATGCATCACCCTAACATAAAGCTAAAAGTGGTGACTTAATTCTAATGTGTGTGTTAAGGCTTGTGTGGTATGTCATAACTAGGCTTTAGAGTTAGAATTTTCTAAGTGTAGAAAGATTCAATTTAAAGGGTAGTTTCACTTTAAATAGTTTAATTAATTTGCAAGTTTTAATTAATGTTTTATTTTATTTTATTTGGCTTACACTTAACAACTAAGTGTTATAAAGAGAAGAAAGAGAGGGAACCCTCTTTCATCCCTACCTTAAGTCATTTCTAAGGTGAGTTAATTAGCTTAGCTCTCTTTAATGAATGGTGTATTATGTGTTTAATTAACTTAACCCTAAGTTTAGGTTTATTCTAAATAACCCTATTCAATAAGAAAGGCATCTTAAGATTAATTGAAATGTATTATTATCACATAAAACACATTCATTCATTTCTTTCCATCATGTATATCATGCATATGAATAATCCTAAGCATACCTATACATGCAACATGCAATCTTAGCATGATGAATGCGAAGAAGTGTATTTGGAATTTAAAATTTTCATTTTTTTTATTGAATTATGAATGCATGCCTTTTGATAAAAGATGGATTTTTTATCCATTAGCTAAACACACAATCATATGTATAAAAGTTTTAAGTGAGTACGCATCATTATTTTCTACATTGAGGCGTAGTACAAGACCTACTTGGGGTTACTTAAAGCCTCGCAGTCTGAATGTCTAATATACTACTTTTCTTAAATACATGTAAATGTATATGCAACTATAATGATAGGAAAACTGATGCAAAAGTTATTGATGTAGAACATCATAAGGATCCAAAATTAGAGCTCAAGGTCCATTTACAAGATCTCAAGCTAAAGCCCAAGAAAATTCAAGAAGAAGGCATAGCCCATTAACCCGCTAAGGCTCATTTTATGATTTTATCTTTCTTATTTATGTAATTTTAATTTTCTTCTAGAAACTCCATGTTTGAAATTTTGCATTTAAAATTCAAAGCATGACATGTGAGGTGGTTGAATCCACATAAAATAATAGCATGTGAAATGGTTGGATAGAAAAAATAATGAGATAATTTAATGCTTCACATTAATGTGGCCACCCACCTTTCCCTCCATGTTTTAATTCTTTTCTTTTCTCAATCTCATCAAAAGAAAGAACACTCACCTCCATAAAATTTGGTATCGGAAAGGAAGCAAATTTGGTCAAAAGTTTGCTTCAAGCATCTCAAGTGGACTTGTCATCAAACTTGTGATTCTTTCTTGGAATTGTGAGGTTAATTAATTTTCTTTTATATGATAGTTTAAATACATATTAGTATCTTGGAAAGATATATATTACTTACAAGTTTATGGCGATAGCATAAAATTTCAATTAGTAAGCTCAATTATATATTTTAGTCATTTTCCAATTGTGTGAACTTGTGCACCACACCCACACCCACCCAACCCTAAAATTAGTGAAGTAGTGCTTCACCCTAAAATAACATAGCCATTAGTGCAAATCAAAATCTAATTACTTGATTTATTATCTTTGTTATTTTTTATGGTTAATTTTAGAATTTTATTTGATTAACTTATGATAACTTGCTTTCTTAAGAAAAAAGAGGCTTGATAAATTTGAGCATTTTTTCATTGCAAAAAATAAAAAAAATATGCATGCATAATAATATAAGTGTGTTAAACCGATGATTTTGGAAGCTAAATAGAACTTTCTCAAAAGACCTAAACTATCTAAGGAGAGCTTGGGATTTAAGTAATCTTGTACCCATCCCCCCCCCCCCCCCCCCACCGAGTTCTCTTAGCCTAAACATTCACTTTGATTGCACAATTATATTATACTTGTTTATTTTATTTTATTTTTCATTGATCCTTTTCATATATCTTTTTATAAAAAAAAAAACTCATAGCTCCAAAATCTATCTCTCAAGATCAAGTTTAAAATTTGACTAGATTGGTTGATGCCTTAGATCTTAGGATCCATGACAATGAATTAAAAACTCAACAAATATTAGAAGAAAGTAAGAATCAAATGCAAGAACTTAAATAACAAATGCAAACTCTTATAGCTCATCTACAAAATAATAGACCGCCAACTCCTCCTCCAATACTTGCTCAAACTGTGCCAATAGGGATAGATGGAGAAGATTCATATCAAACCATAGAAAACCAACCACTTAGAAGACCATCAATTGCTAGAAATGGTGGAAAGGAAATTATTTTAAGATTATAGAAGACTCTAATGATCCATCTTGAAGAGTTAAAGTAGAAACCCTAACTTATGATGGTATACATGATCCAAATAAATTTCTCAATTGGTTAGCTCAAATGGATGACTTCTTTGATTGGTATAAAATGGATGATTAACAAAGGGTTACTTTTGTTAAAATTAAATTGATAGTGCATGCTAAAATTTATTGGACAAATACTTTAGCTAAAGAATAAAGATTAAGAAGGAAAACCTCACTTGGATAGAAATGAAAGAAATATTAAGAGCAAAATCATCCCTAGGCATCATGATAAAAGCTACATAGTCAATTATTAACTTTGAGACAAGGTAATCATCTTGTAAATGAATACTTGAATATTTTGAAGATCTAGTTTCTAGAACGGTGTCGATAATGATTAGCAATTAGCTAATAAATTTATTATTTGACTTAGTGACATTAGAAATGAAGATGAATTATTTGACCCATAATCTTCGATGCATTTCATTATGCATTATTAGCTGAATAACAAAAGAAATCTATTTTCATCTTTAAAACTAAAAGTCAAGTACCTTCCATTTCATTCCATTGATCTATTGTTAAACCCACCCATCCAAATGACCCAACCCTTTTGCCTAAAACTTTAGTTGGAGGGAGCTCTAAGAGCACTAGAAGTAATATGTTTTAAATGTCACAAAAGGGCCATATGCAAAATCAATGTACACTCAAATCTTATTTTTAGAAGAAGTTGAAAACCCAATAGATGATAATCTAGAAGAAGTTTATGATGACACCCCATTATCTCATGAAGAATTAGAATTAATTGATGACCCTCGGGTTAATGTGAGGAGATGTCTTACTATAATTAAAATGAGGTAGAAGATTGGAGGAAAAAATATTTTTAGCATGTATGTTTTGTGTAATGAAAAGAGATGTGGGTTAGTTGTAGATGGAGGAAGTGCTATGAATGTCATTTCAACACACACCTTAACTCGAGCCAACCTAAAATTTGAGCCTCACCCACAATCCTTTCATATTAGGGGTAAATCAATACATCTCTTCCCATCACCAATCGATGTTTAGTTTCAATTAAAATAGGAAGCTATGAGGATCAAATTTGGTGTAATGTTCTCCTATGGGCATTGTTCATATTCTCTTAGGATGATCTTGATTGTATGATATGAATGTTATTACTATGGTAGGGAAATACTTATGTTTTAAACCACTATTTATTTACTAATCATCACTAATTAAAGTGATTAAGGATTGATCAATTGATTTCTTGAATTAACCAACCAATAAAATCCCATAAAAAAATAAGGGGGAGGTCATCCACCCCAAACATCCACGTAAAATTTGAGATTAATTGGGTGATTAATTAAGTAGTAATTAAGCTAATTAAATTTTAAGTAAAATCTTAATTAAGCCAAAATCACTATTCAAAATTAATTAATAATAATTTTCCGATTCTACCTAAAATATCTTTAAAAGAGTCTCATTTATATTTTATAGATTTCTCTAGGATTAGTTATGAATTTTCAAGTTTCAATTGATTTAACCAAATCTCATAAGGTATACTAATTTATTTAATTAAAATAGACCATTTGAACTTCCAAATTCAATATCTTTCAATCCCCATCATTTTATCTTTAACTTCTAGATTCTAAGCCTAATTTTAATCCTAAAAAATTTTACCTCAATCCGATTTATATTTTTAGCTTAATTAATAGAATTTGATTTTTACTAAAACTCAAAATTTTCTCAAACTATTTAGCTCAATTTGATGATTTATGATTTATTGGATTCCTTCGGAAAGAAAAATCCAACGAGCCCTTATTTATAATTTTTTGATAAGTCTTTTATTTTGTATGAATTTTTAAAGTTTGAGGTACTTTAAATAATTTTAAAATTAGAAAAATTTGATTTTTCATATTTAGCCCAATCAACGTCGTGCGAGGAGTTGACATGGCAACATGGCCATGCAACACGATGGGGCCATGTGGAATTGATGCATCGTCGGGTGAGAAATAATGGGGAGGGGGAGAGAGAACGATCTTGTAGTAGATCCGAAACGACGTCCGATCGAATGGTCCGAATCTAATATGCGGGATATAAAGGCGATCGCATTATCTAGGGGTCGAAGGATGTGAATCGGCGTGATTGGAGTCGTCGATCCCCAAAATGTGGGATCGTGCTATTGTGTACCGGAGAAACCGATAGGAAATAAGGAAAAAATGTGAAATCTCCAAGAATTTTTACCCGAACTCATTTTCATGATGATTCACACCAAAAAACTTTTATTTCATATTGGGATTGTATAAAGTAATGAATGCGAGGATTTCTAAGGGAAAATCCTAAGATCGCACAAAACATTACAAAAATATAAGAAATCCTAAGGCCATACTGATTTTGAAGATTACCTCACCGGGGATGGTTTCCATGGGCGGTGATGATCCAGCACAGTGGGGAAGAATCATGAGCCTTGATCTTTGCTTTCATTTTGGGATGATGCATTCTCTAATTCTGCCACTTCCTCACCAAAATTCACTTATTTTTGTGTTTTCATCCTAAACTCAAGTGGGAATGATTATTTGGTTGGTTTGGGAGCTCTAAGAGATGAAAATGAGAGGAATATAATGAGTTTTGCTCCTTCTAACTCTCTTGGTTTGAATGTGGCTGAAAATCCATCTTTTCTCTAAATTTTTTGGCTCTAAAATGTTGTCATTTGGCTTAGGGTGGTTGGGATAGATGATGGCTTAATTGAGGACTTTGGATTTAGCTCCAAAGTCCTCTTTTTTCTACCATATGATCTCCATTAAATGCCATGGATGCGGGAGTTGAATGCATATGATGAGAAGAATTAAATGAGGTTGGGTGGAATCTATGTGGGATTTAATTAGGTTGGGTTGATTTTGGGCTGATCCCAAATGGGTTTGGGTCAATTTTGATCAAGCCCCAATGGTTCATAGCTTTGTTTCAAGAGATTTGGCTTAAGTTGGGTCATATGGGTCACATTGGGTCATATTGGGTTAGGTTGACCAATTGGTCAAATTAGGTAAAACCAAGGCATAAAGGTTCAAATGATGATTTAAAGTATTGGTATGATCAAATTGGTTTAATTTGGCTTAAGATTGATTTTGGCTCATTTGGAATCAAATGGGTCAAGTTGACCAATTTGATAAAATTGGTCAAATGGGTTGATTCATGTTCAATTGGCTAATTGAAGATGAACATAGCCTTTGGTTTGAATCAATTTGGGTTTAATTTGAATTTTGACTAATTTGACCCTTAAGGTAAATTTGGGCTAGGTTGGGTCAAGTTGATCAATTGATCAAATTAGGCTCAATTATGACTTTGGTCAAGTTCAATAATCAATTTGGAATGAACTTGAGCCATTGGTTGCAATCAATTTGGGTTGGATTGGGATTTGACCCATTGTAGCTTTTAGGCCAATTTGGGTCAACTTGGGTTAAATGGTCAACTGACTTGGTTTGGCTCAATTGAGAGTTTGGTCATGTTCAATCATTAATTATAAGTATGTTCGATCAATGGTTTTAATCAATTTGGTATATGATGGGTTTTGGCTAGTTTAGGTTTCATCTAGCTAAAGGTTGACTTAGTCAAAGGACCAAATTGATTTGGTTTGACCCATTGATTACAATTGATCATCCTTCATGATCAACAATCATGGTGGAAGGTTTTGGTGAGCTTGGTTCAATCTAATTTGGGTTGGATTGGAAGTTGGCTCAAATGAGTCCTTTGGTCGATCAAGTGGACCTAAGTTGGTCAATTAGTTTGGTTTGGGCTTGATTTAGGTTTAGAGAACTTATATGTGAGTTTAGTATTGAAATATAAATCCAACTACAATCAATTTGGAGTCCAATAGGTTTTGGCTCAGTTAAAGTTTCAAGTCAAAATAAGTTAGCTTGACTTGAGTTGACTTGGTTTTGATAATTGTAGGTTTTATTTATATTTTAATAGATGATTGAAGGAATGATTGATTCAAGAGAAAATCCATTGGTTTTGACTTGATTTGGATAGAATTTGGATAAGTCCAAAGAATTGGCTCAAAGGGCTTAGATTGGATTTGGATTTGATTTTGGATATAGTTTTGGTTATTTGAATTTGGATTTCATTTATATTTATGAATATAAATGAAGGAATAATTAATTTATAAGAAAATTGATTGAGTTCCTATTAATTTAAAGGCTAATTTGGTTAAGCACATGGAGGTGGGTTCATCTAGCTTAAAAGGGGTTTTGGTTTGGTTTGATTTAGTTTGATTTAGTTTTGATCATTTGGATATGGATTTCTAAAGAATATAAATGAAGGAATAACGATTTATAAAGAAATCAATTAAATTTGATTTGATTTAAAGGGGTTTTGGCTAAGCTTATGAAGGTGGTTCATATGGCTTAGGAGTGTTCTTAGGATTTGAATTTGAATTTGGGTTTCAACCATTTGGAGTCAAATTTAGAATTAGATTTGA
The DNA here is from genome assembly GCA_021442155.1 of Cymbidium sinense. Lineage (NCBI taxonomy): Eukaryota > Viridiplantae > Streptophyta > Magnoliopsida > Asparagales > Orchidaceae > Cymbidium > Cymbidium sinense. The sequence goes on along the minus strand of CM038230.1, from coordinate 60,840,666 downwards.
AATTTGAATTTGAATTTGAGTTTTGATTTGAGATTTGAATATGGGTTTGATTTGAGAAGGTGTATATGGAGTGGGTTTTAGGCTATAGGGTAAGTTATTTCCTTAAGTCCAAGGCATGGCCTAATCCTATGATTAACCCATCTAAGTCTCTAAGCTTAGGTTAAGTGTTCACTAATCACTAGAAGTGTCTTATGACTAAAGAGTTCTTAGTATCTAGAAGAGTTCTAAGTCTAAGAAAAGGAAATTGAGAGCTCACTCCAAAAGTGAGGTCAACAAACATCTAATAAATTCAAAATTAATCTATTAAAATAAATGAGGTTAAACAAATTCAAATTTCAAAATCTAAATCAAATCAAATCAATTCAAGTAAATGGATTAATTAAGATATATAAGTTCTTAGCTCAATCCTTAGACTAAATTTTCACCACAGGTGAAAATTGCATTATATTAAGATCGGGATATTGAATATATTTGGTTTTGTTCACAAATTTATTCTATTCATCATTCTTTAAAATCTAAATTTAACTTCAACATGAAAGTAAACCTAAAATTAGATTGAAATCTAAAATCAACTAAATTATTTAAATAAAACCATCCAATGGTAAAATAAATAAATTATGAAATCCAGTCAAATTTAAAATGAAACAAGACCTAGAAATATGTTAGGATCTATGGGGTTTAGGGTTAGCATAATAACTATACCTATCGGTGGTTTCTGGAGCCTAAGAGGTCCCGAAGAAAGTGATGATCCAAAAGTTGATAAAACCCCATAGATCAAACTTTTAGTTCTAGGTCGAGTTGTATAAGCGACGACTACCCACTTTTTTCTTTAGTGTATAGCGGTACCAAACCACACGAGCTGTTTTATTTATTTAAATTTGTTTTGATTTATTTTGAGGTGCATAATAGAACTGTATGCTTTTCATAGGTTTATTTTGTGATTGTTCTATTTTGCAATAAAACTAGTTGTGTTAGGAAAATTAAATTTTATACTCCAAATAATAAGTTTAATTAAATTTTAATCAATTCATATCCTCACTCTAAAGCCTACAATCTTAATCAAGAAATAAAATATTTAATAACCCCTTAGCTGAATAGTTATATGTTTCACTATCATGCATACATATTTTTTTCTCTCTTCTGCGAATGAGTCTCTAACTCTTCTCTCGATTTGGGATAAATTTCTCCATGCATCAAATCATGAGGCAAATGATGAACCAAAATGAATAAATTGTACACCACACATGATCTAATTTCTTAGTAAATTTATGCTCTTGACTTTCTTTCTTAAACATCCCCCATCTTGCACTTACATAAGATTGGCTTACATGATTTCAAATCGTTTAAGTGCGGAAGTAAGAGGGATAGGTTTATCTTCTCATGTGAGAGAAAGAAATCGATAATTTATAAAATTTAGACTAGGTTCAACCTCGCTTATTTAGAAGCACTTTTAAACTCGTGTTAAGCATCCAATTAGAATAAGTCTTCAAATTTTAGGCATTTCTATAGTCTTGTGCTATTAGAATCTAAGTCTTAAATTTTAATAAAATTCTAACTCAAAATTCTAGATAATCTTAATTTCAAAAATATAAAGCCCAATAATAGGATAGTTGGAATGCTTACTAGGTTTTCTATCCAAAAGCATTTCCTACTCAATCTCATTTGGCTTATGAAAAGAAGTCTTCGTTCTTAGAATGTTCCCTTTTGAATTTCTAAATTAACCATCCTTTTAATATATACTTTGAAATCCATAGAGATGAAAGTCAATTTCTTTAATCGAGTATTCTTAGGAGGAATTCTTTTCCTTCTAAGATATAATTAACTATAAGGGCTTCCCATAGGAACGTGAACCACAATAAAATTAACCATGTTCTACCTCTCCATGTAGTTCGGAGAAGAATCTGATATTGAAGACCCATTAGCCTTAAGTGCCCTTATTAAGTAATACAATCTATTGTAGAGTAATATGCTTATCTTTTAAGATACTATATTTATCTTTTAATGGTGTATTTGATTACCTAAATAAGTATCCTCAAGATCCGCTTGGTGTTCTAAATATAATTCTCATAAAGGTGAGGTAGAGGTACCAAAGATGCTCTTATCCACAAACATGTCATTCCACGGAGGGATTTCTTTTAAGAAAGTAAAAAAAGAATTATCAAAGAGCGATACTAGGAACACCTATGATAATAAAGCTGTGTTGTCTCTATGGTGTAGGAATTCTTCACCAATGTGAAGGAGCATCGAGACACCAAAATTTTTGTGAGAAAGAAATGAGTAAGTTTTGATAGTATTACCATTAATAAATATTATAAATTACAAAATCATGCTTATGATGAATATCTGGCTATAATAGTCATGTAAATTTTGATGAAATTATTAGATTCCTCACTATTATAAATACTAATGTCCAATGGAAATGGCAAGAGAAAAAGATTTCCAATTTTCCTATGTCGTTGACCATAGAGACTAAAGCTTGGCACTTTATTTCAATCAAGTTGATGTCCATTGATAATATTAGTGAAATCCCTAAGGATAGGGTTTTTTTTATACAATTTAAAAGAGTTTTCTACACATGTAGGAAAGATAATTAATAATTCAATTTATATTATGATTAAGGGTAGTGACGGTAGGTTTTAGTCACATGTCTCTTATTTAAGCTTTGTGTCTTTAGGCTAGGGTGGTGGGGATGGATGAGAAAGTTCCACTGTGAAGGGATCACCTCACTAAAAGGGCAATTGAAGGGTTGGCATATAAAATGAAGGTAGGAGAAAGTTAACATACTCCTTAATCCAAATCTTAATCCTCCAAGACTTTAAATGAACAACTCCAAAAAATGATGGGTGGAGTATCGACCTACAAAAAAAAAGGGTTAATGAAAGCAACTAGCAATAATAAGAATTAGAAAGAAAATTTGATCATCATATGGGTTAACAAGTAGCTATTTTCATATATGGATGAGTATAACTTAGCACTCATTAGCATATTCAAAAAACTAAAACTTTAATGTTGCCCCAAACAAAATTTTCTTTCATATAATGGCATAATATCAACCTTATGTTAGTCATTAGCTAGAGCAAGGAGAAGAAGAAGAAGAAGAATAAGAAGAATAAGATGATGATGATGAAGAAGAAGAAGCAGAGGAGGAGAAGAAGGATTATTAGGAAAGTTTTTTTGTGTATTTTATTTATTTTTATAATTTTAAGTTTTGTATTTATATCTATATTTGTTTTAGTAGTTCGATGTTAATTGTTCATTTCTCACATGTGTTTTATTTAAATGTGTTATTTACATAATATTAGTTAATAACCCCAAACTTTAATTATTATAATTTTGAGATTGATATATTTGCATTTTAAGTTTGAGGATACTTTGGAAATTAGAATAAATAGTTGGAAGTTAAAACTAATTAAATAAAATTTTAACTCAAAAATAGCAATTTATGTTTGAGGTTCATTTAATCATTAATTACTTTCAAATTAATAATAACCAAATATTTTAAAAAACTAGTAATTTTGCTAAGTTAAAATTTTTTTAAAACACACATCACACATAGGAGATTCTTAATGAATTTAATGAATTGATATTAAAACAAATAGAAACACATATAATAAGAAATTACATAATTTAAAATATTATTAATTGAACTTATTAAACATTGTTAAGTAAATAAGGTCTTATTGAATTGTGTTGAGATTGTAGCATATTTATTTATCATGGGTTACAATACCAATACATTGTGTGTGTGTGTGTGTGTGTGTATATATATATATATATATATATATATATATATGTTAGAAAAAAGAGAAGAAAAGAAAAAAATTTATAAGGTGTCACTTAAGGAGTATCATGATTGAACTTTAAAATTATTACAATCTAAATCAATTCAATAAATTTATGAAATAACAATGGTCATAATTTCAATTCAAAAGTAAAAAACAATTGTGCTTATTTCTATTATATGGACACAAATATATGACTAGAAGCAACTAATATTCTAGGTCAAGTGTTTTGAAAAATTATCAAACCTAGCTTGAACAACTAGCTCAAGAAGACAAATTTAGCTTACACATAAGTTTATTGAGAAATTTCATAAGAATTAAATAAAAAGACAAATATGGCTCACAAAATTAATTTTATTTCATTCATTTAATTATTAAGTTATTTGTTGCTAAATTATTATACGTTATTTTTCATTATTTTTTTAAAATCATGAAGTTGTTTTTTTTAATAATTTGATTACTTACATTAATTATTCACTTATCAAGTACACTTTAAACTAACTTGAATCCATTTAATGTTGCATTAATTAATCTTTATGCTTTATTTATTAATTGTCTATTTAAATTTGATCATGTGACATGGATTATTTTCTTAAATAATATAATTATAATTTTCCATCTTTAAATTATTCTCTTTCACTCCCTTATTATTCTTTCACTTACTCATCATGCTTTGGCCAAAATCTACATTGATTTATTTTATAATATTTTAATTTAATTCATTAAATTATTGCATTAATATTTCAACTATATATATTTTTAAATTTAAATTATTTTGAATATTCAAATTCAAATTTTACATTATTTTTTTTAAGTTAAATTTAATCTTATGTAATTTGACTTGATTTCATATAATTAATATTTAAAATGAATTTAAATTACTCTATTTCCTTTTCTTAAAATTTCTTATTTTGGTAATTATTTTTTGTGCTATTTATTTAATTTATTCAAATTATTATAAATTCAAATATCTTATTTAAATGCTTTCTCAATTATTCCTTTTTTTATCTAGCAAATATACAACAATAACAAGAAGCCTTTATCCCACTATGTGGGTCACAAGAATCCTTCATCTCCATTGTGTCCTATTATGTGTCAAATTCTCATTTAATTCAAGTATATTAAGGTCATATTTTTCACATCTTAACCAAGTCTTTTAGTTTTGTCTCTACCTTTCTTAACATAAGTCAAATCTAATGCATCTACTCTTATTATCGGGTTATCGAATGGTGCTTTATGTGGTGAAACCATCTAAGGCAACTCTCTCTAATATTATCACTGAGCTACTCCAACTTTTTCTGAGCATACTCATTTCATTTTATCTCAGAGTAAAGCACTCATCCACCTAAGCATCCTCATCTCGTAACACTTAACTTAATCTTATGCTTCTTTATTTATTATTATACCATAATTCATTGCGGTCTTACCACCATCTTATAAAATTTTTCCTTAAGTTTAAATGGAACTTTTCTATCACACACAGCCATAATTCCTCCACTTCAACCATCTAACCAATTCTACTAATAACATCTCCATCTATTTCACCATAATTTTAAACAATAGAGCCTAAATATCTCAATCCTCACTCCTATTAATGACTTGTTCACTAATATCACAACACTATCCCTAGAACTTCTACAACTAAAATTACACTCCATATATTTAGTTTTTGATCTACTTGTGAGAAACTCTAATATATTTTATCAATCCTCCTTGTGTTTGGACAAGTAACAGTAGCACATATCCTTAATGACTTGAATATAACCAATATTAACTCCTTTCGTTCTAGAACTCTCCAAAGAACATCTCTTGAAACTTTATCATAAGCTTTCTCTAAATCAATAAATATCATATGTAGATCCTCCTTACTTTCTCAATACTTCTCCATCATACCTCTTAACACATGTATAGCATCCATAGTAGATCTACGGCATGAAACCAAACTAATTGTGAGAAACTTTTGTATCACATCGTAACTTCGCTCAATTACTCTCTCCCATAATTTTAATGTATGACACATTAACTTAATTCCTCTATAATTTGCACACTCTTATGCATCACCATTATTCTTAAATATAGGAACCAACAAACGCTTTCTCCACTCATGCATCTTTTTTTTTAAAATAATATTAAAAAGATTTGTAAGCCAAGAAATTCCTTGATCTCTTAAACATTTCCACACTTCTATTAGAATATCATCTACTATTTTTCCACATTTCATTTTCTTTAAATCTTCTCTAACTTCAGTTACTAATCGATGATAAAATAAAATTTTCTATTTTGTTTAGGGCATTAAGATTGCTAAAATCAATCATACTTTCAGATCCTTCATTAAAAGTTTATCAAAATACCTCATCCACCTATTTACAATATCCTTTTCTAAGAAAGAACTTTTTTATTTTCATCCTTAATACACCTCACTTGAACTAGACTTTATTCTCCTATCTCTTTGGTTGGCTAACTTATACATACATCTTTCACCTTCTTTGATATCTAATCTATTGTATAAATCACTAAAAGCTAAATTTTTTGTATCATATATTACTTTCTTAGAATCTTTTCAATCCACTTTATATCTTTGCCAATTCTCCAAGTATTTACATCTAAATTAAGTTTTATAATCTTCTTATCTTTTATCTTTTCGACTCCACCAACTATTTTATTAAAAAAACCTTTTCCTTTTGATTCTCCAACCACATTTTTTGTTTAATTTTACTTGCTACTTTTTTTTCCACAAACATTAGCTTCACATCCCAAATTCTATGCTCTTATAGCTTAAAATATTTTTATTTGTATTCTTTGAGTATCCTCATCTAATCCTGGGATAATAATTTGATTTATTTTTTCCTCTTACAATCTTTAAATCTTAAAATCTAACAATCATCAATGTTGGGTATTTAAACTTTCACTTGGAATGACCTTACAATCTTTACAATCTAAATGATCCACTTTTCTTATCATAAAATAATCAATCAGTGTTTTACTAGATACATTTTGTAAGTAATAATATGTTCATCTCTTTTCTTAAATAAAGTATTAGCAACTATAAAATCATAAGCTAATGCAAAATCTAATATGGTCTTACTTTCTTCATTAGTCACTCCAAATCCATAACCACCATGAATACTTTTAAAATCTTCTATAACTTTACCAACATGTCCATTTAAATCTCCTCCAATAAATACTTTTACTTGAGGTATCTTTTGTATTAATCCTCTAATTCATTCCAAAAATTTTCTTTTAAGCTTACATCCAAACCTACTTGAGGAGCATAAACACTTATAACATTGATAATCTTAGTATCAATAATAATCTTTAAAGCTATAATTCTATCTCCACATCTACTAAAATTTATAACATTATCCTTCAAACTTTTATCTATAATCATACCTACACCATTTCTAGTTTGACTTCTACCAATACCAAAGTTTTAAACCTAAACTATCAATCTCGTTGGCCTTCCCCAACTCATTTAGTTTCTTGAACACATAAAATATTTATCTTTCTGAACCACAATATCTATTAATTTCATTAATTTACTTGTAAGAGTACCTATATTATAAGATCCTAACCTAATTCTAGTTTCATGGACTAACTTCTTTGCCCACATTCATCCATAATGTGTGAACCCTTGCTTATTTAACCGCAGGCCCCGATGTAGCCCCGCACATTTTCACTATATTGGTCATACATTGTGTCACTTCCGGGATGCCCTAGCATTAACACAATGATTTAAAGGATTCATGTCATGATTATTTCGACAAGTTTTATGCTAACTACCTATCACAACCCTCCACATTATCTAGCTAATATATTTGTATTGATTTCTTTTATGCTTGGCCCATTTGTGATTTAATTGAAATTGATTTATTATTTAATTTTAAACTATTTCTTAATTAAGGCCTTAAAAATATATTATTAAAAGATTCGTAAATTTATTTTACATCTATAAAATGCTCGTGCCCATAAGGTATGTCGATTCTACTCCTCTTTGGATTACTCTTTCATTATTAGGTTTACTATTCTATTGAGTCAATGTATTATTAATTCAACTTTTTGTTTGCATTTTCTTGGATAAATTTTCATATGTATAAGTGCTCATAAACAACAACCTAGTAAATAAAAGCACACCTAATATTATCAAAGAGCTAATCTTCCCTCAACTCTATCATGATAATTAAAGTAATTATGGCCCCAAGAGGAGGAGAGAATTGGGTGTTAAACAAAATTTACAAATTTAAAGCTTCATAGTTATTTAAAATAGTAAAAAAAATGCAATGCAACAAAAATTGCAGAGAAGAAAGAGGGACAAGCACAAAGTTTTTTACATAATTTGGCTAAAAAAAACCAAATAGGCCTACATCCATGCCTATCCTCCCCTAGCTAGAAAAAAATATCCTAATAAAAGTTTAAAATCTTACTCTCATACAACGAGGTAAGTACAACCCCAACAAAACCTTGTATTCTCTTATAATTAGGAGAAAGATAATTACAATAAACACAAATTTTACACATAAAAAATCCAAAATATCTAGCAATCTATTCAAAATGAATGGTGATCATACAAAGTAAATTGATCACCATACAAAATATGAACTTGCAACAAGTTTGACAAAGTAAATGGCTCACTAATTTTAAGGAGATATGACAAATTTATCTTTCAAAAGTTAATAGTTAAATATAATTTAACTTAATACACAAAATAGACTAACACAAAAATGATTTTAAATGAATATGCAATTGTCTATTTTTAGATAAACTAAATTTTAGCTAGTGTCAAATTTGTTTTCAAGAAGGATTATAACTAGTTTCAATATAGCTAAATAACAATGATTGACTTTCAACTACAATGATTTTTCTTTAAATATGATCAATAAAAACATCAAAATAAAATAAATTTCAACAAGCTATAATTTAAATTTAAGAAATGATTAATAAATACAAGGTCAAATATAATTTATATGACTTAAATCATAACAAATCAATAGTTTTTATGATGACTTCAATGAATTTAGCAAATGGAAAATAAATCCAAAAAATTACTTTTATCTAATCCAAGCTTATGCTCCAATCTAATTGAAATTATGATGGGGCTTTCAAATAATGCTATGGTGAAATAGTATTATGTAACCAAGAGTTTTTACTATAAGCCTCTATCCCACTATATAGGGTTGGCTACATGATTCCTTCTTCTCCATTCCATTGTGTTTCAAATTCTCATTTAATTTTAATAAACTAATGCCATTTTTATACATATTAACCAAGTCTTTCGGTCTACCTTTTTTAACGTAAGACAAATCTAATACATCTCTTCTTAAGTCATTGGATGGTCGATGCTTTATGTGGCCAAACCATCTAAGATGACTCTCTCCAATCTTATATTCCACTAGAGCTACTTCAACCTTTTCCCAAACATATTTATTTCATATTTTATCTTTACGAAAAGCCACTTAGCCACCTAAGCATCCTTATCTCATCAACTTAGCTAAGTCATATGCTTCTTCTTTACTAGCCAACATTCAACACCATAAATCATTTTAGGTCTTACCATCATCTTATTAAATTTTTCCTTAAGTCTAAGCGTACTTTTCTATCACACAATAGGCTAGATGCATCCCTCCACTTCAATCCAACTTGAATTCTACATTGAATCTATTTCACCATCATTGTGAGCAATAGAGTGAGATATCTGAAATGCTCACTCTTTTTAATGACTTGATCTCCAAATGTCATAATACCACAACTCGAACTTCTACAATTAAAATTACACTCCATATATTCAATTTTAGATCTACTCATGAAACCCTTTAAACTCTAAGGTTTACCTCCATAATTTAAATTTTTCTTGGACTTCCTCTATAGTCTTATCAACAAGAAGAATGTCATCAGAAAAAAGCATGCACTAAGGTACATCCTCCTATAAATGCCTAGTAAGAACATCCATAACTAAAGCAAAAGATATGGGCTTAAAGTTGATCATTGACGTAATCTAACTAAAATAGGAAAATATTTTATCAAACCTCCTTGTGTTTGGAGACAAGCAAAAACTATAGTATACATATCCTTAATGGCTTGAATATAACCAATATTAACTCCTTTCTAGAAATCTCCAAAGGACTTCTCTTAGAACTTTATTATAAGCTTTCTCTAAATCAAAATTATCACATGTAGATCCTACTAACTTTCTCTATACTTCTCCACCATACCTCTCAACAAATGTATTGCATCTATAGTAGATCTACCTAGCATGAAACCAAACCAACTGATTTTGAGAAACTTTTGTATCACATCATAGCCTAGGCTTAATTACACTCTCCATAATTTTAATTTATGATACATTAACTTAGTTCCTCTATAATTTGCACACTCTTGTGCATCACCTTTATTCATAAAAATAGAAACCAACAAACTCTTTCTTCACTCATCTTACATCTTTTTAGTCTTTAAAATAACATTAAAAAGATTTGTAAGTTAAGAAATGTTTTATCTCCTAAAAATTTCAACAATTCTATTGGAATATCATCAGTCCTACTATTTTTTTTACACTTTATTTTCTTTAAGCTTCTAAAACTTCAAATTTAATAATGATGAGAAAAACAAAATTCTTTATTTTTGTTGCTAAGGTTGCTAAAATTAATTGTATTTTCGATCCTTCATTAAAATTTTATCGAAATGCCTCATCCACCTATTTTCAATATCCTTTTCTAAGAAAACCACTTTATAATTTTCATCTTTAGTACACCTCATTTGAACTAGATCCTTACTTCTCCTATCTCTTTAGTAACTTATACATTCATCTTTCACCTTTTTGATATTCAATCTATTGTACAACTCACTAAAGCTAAATTTTTTGCATCACATATTTTTTCTTAGAATCTCTAAGGGTCCCTTTATATCTTTCCCAATTCTCTAAGTTTTATAATTAAAATAAGTTTATAATAATGCTTCTTATTTTTATCTTTATCTTTTACATTTTAACTCCACCACCAACTAGTTTTATTAAAATAAGCTTTTTCTTTTGATTCTCCAAGAAAATTTTTTGTTTCTTAATTTCACTTGTTATTATTTTACACATAACAATAGCTTCCTTATGAACATCCCAAATTCCAAACTCTTGTAGCTTGCTCTTAAAAATATTTTTATTAGTGCCCTTTAAGAGTTCCCATCTAATTTATTTTTCATCTTTCATCTTTCATTTTAAAATCTAAACTTACAATCGTGTTGGGTACTTAAATTTTCACTCGAAATGACCTTACAATCTAAATAAATTTTATTTCCAAAATAATCAATTTGTGTTTTATTAGATCCATTCTTATAAGTAATAATATGCTCATTTCTTTTCTTAAATAAAGTATTTACAATTACAAAATTATAAGCTAAAGCAAAATCTATGAAAGTCCTACCTTCTTCATTACTCAAATTCATAGCATGAATCTTTAAAATCTTCTATCACTCTACCAACATCTATTTAAATCTCCTCCAATAAATACCTTTTCTTAGAGGTATCTTTATATTAATCCCTCTAAGTCATTCTAAAATTCTTCTTTTAAGCTTACATCCAAACCTACTTGAGGAGCATAAATACTTATTACATTGATAATGTTAGTATTAATAATAATCTTTAAATCTATAATTCTATCTCTAATTCTTTTAATTTTTATAATATTATCCTTTAAATTTTTATCTATAATCACCTATAATATTTCTAGTTTGATTCATAATACCAAAGTTTAAAACCTAAACTATTAATCTGCTTGTCCTTCCCATTTAGTTTCTTTAATATATAAAAAACTTATCTTCTAATGAACCATAATATATATAATTCTATTAACTTACCTACATGAGTACCTATATTCTAAGTTTTTGGGATGAAAGAAAATTTTCAGAAAGGTAAAATTATTTTCAATAACAAAAACTTATGTTCCACTAAAAAAAACTTCAAAATGGTTTTAATGATAAAGAACTTTTGAGTAAACCTTAGGTTGAATAATTTTGAATACCCAAATGATCTTTATAAATAAATCAAATTTTAGTAATATAAAATATTTTTCCATAAGATGTCTCAATAAATTTTTTCAAAAAAAAACTTGCTCTAGATTCAAATGACTCAATTAAAATTAAAATAAGAATATCAAAGTAAATCAAGAGAGATTTCTCAAGGAATATCAATGTTTGTGTGGAGATAATTAATGTAAACACAAAAAAAGTAACTTACTTGCTTTAGATCACAAAATAATTTTCTATGAAAAGAACTTTTAAGTTTAAAACTAATCAAAACATAAAATAGGAATTGAAATTTTGATCAAGTTGATTATAACTAATTAAATCAAAGAGATGACTCAACCATTTGCAATGAAATATCAAAGATAGAAATTAGAATGATGAAGAATTGACTCAAGGATTTGGAAATATAAACCAATTTGAAAAGAATCTCAAAATGAACCTTCTCAAATGATTACATTACTCTCCTTTTAAAAAAGATAATGATGCACCAAAAAAGAATCTAGCATGAAATCACAAACCAAAATCTCAAAACCTGAAATTTTTTACAAGATGGAGAAAACTCAATTTTGGAGTTGGATTGAAGTTATTATATTAGGGTTTTAGTGTTGCAAAATTATTTCAAATATTTCCTAATGAAGTCCATATCCAAGGAGTGGTATTTGGACAACATATAATTTTATGATTTATTAATTAATGGTGGTTGGCCTCAAGAATTATGCATTATGGAAAGAAATAATGCAATAATCATTTCAAATGGCCAAGAAAAATTAAGAAAAGGATTTGAATTTAATATGACAAACATAGGAGGGAATTTATCAATTAGAACATGGAATAAACTTGGAAAATTTCATCCAAACAAGGAGGGAACAAGAGTGTAATAGATTAAGAAAGTAAAGGATTTAATTTATTCAATTAATAAAATAAAATCTCATGCAAAATTAAATGGCCAAAATCATAATTAAAATGAAATAAAATAATAAATATAATTAATATAATCAACCATGAATTTATATAAATTTACATTTAATTTAAATATTATTTTAAAAAGTGAATTATTATTAATTTAATTAAATATAAAGATTGCAAAAACTTTAAATTCAAGAAAAAAATTTGGTAAAATATTGAATAAATAAAATAAATTAAGCACAAAATGAATAGATAAAATTATGATTTTACAATATTTATTTCAATAAAAGAAAAGAATTCTTTAAATGATGATTTTGTAATTGAAATAATCATAAATCAAGTAATGTGCATATAATTTAGTAAAAATGATAATTCACATATTGTTAAAAATATTATTCAATGTAATTAAGAAATGATGACAAATGATTAATATTATTTAAAGTGAGGCATTTATTAGCTTTATTGCAAGATATACAAAGTAAGACTCTAATCTAAGTCAAACTTATATGAAATAGCACTTGAGTTTCTATTGCATATTGAGTCTTATTGAGTCTTGTAATTTTGCTAAAATCTCAAAATAAAATATTAGTAATTCCACATGAATGTTTATTATCATAAAAATCCAAATTAGAGTCCATGAATGTTTATTCTCCCTTTTTTGATGATGGCAAATATATGTTGGTAACATGTGTAGATGAAGTTTCAAAGTGACCTTGCATCAGACTTTCAATTCAAATTCTTCAAAATAATTTTTATATTCTCCTAAATGTATGCATGTAAAGATGTGAGAAACCTACGTACTTACTTCTACCCCTTTTGATAATATTAAAAAGATAAAAATAATGATGCATAAAATAATTTAAACATTTGGATCTAACATATCAAGTAGGCATCTCAAAGTAAAAAAATATTCTTCTAGTAAAGATATGGTAAAAATGTTAGTAATTTATAAATTAGAGCTAATGAACTCAATATTAACATCACTTTTAAGAACATGATCCCAAATAAAATGGTGTCTAATTTTTATATGTTTAGTCTGTGAGTGTTGGATAGGATTTTTTTTTGTTAAAATAATAGCAATAGTATTATTACACTAAATTGGCATGCGATGTTGCTTAATTTCAAAGTCTTTTAATTATTATTTTAAATAAAGTACTTGAGCAACACAACTACCTATAGCTATGTACTCACACAATAATGGTTAAATCCATAGAGTTTTTGTTTTCTAGAGGACCAAGATACAAGTCATGATCCTAAAATTAGCATGTGTATGATGTACTTTTTTTAATTTATTTACAACCTACAAAGTCAATATTAGAAAAAACAACCAAATAACAATATAACAAGCCTAACCTAGATGTGCCTACAAAAGAATGAAATATATGCTTGACTACTATTAAATGGTATTCCTTAGGCTTAGCCTGAAAATGTGCATATAAGAAAATAAAAAATATAATTTCAGCCTACTAGCGACAAGGTATAATAGTGAACCTATCATACTCTTATAAAGCTTTTGGTCAACTAATTTTTCTAACCCCTCTAAGCTTAATTTAGTAAATGGGCCCATGAAAGTTTTACTTGATTTGAATCTCTTCATACTAAACATTTTGATCAATTTATTTATGTGCTTGGTTTAATTAAAAAATGTGTCATTTTTTGTATTACTTCAATTGAAGACCCAAGAAAAAATTAAGCTCTTCCATCATATTCATTTCAAACGCCTTAAACATCAAAGATAAAACCACATAGCATAAAGATTCATTAGTACTTCCAAATAATATATCATCTACATAAAATTGTACTATAATTAAATCATCACCTATATTTTTAAGGAATAAGGTTGTATCTACTCTACCTTTCTAAATTCATGAGCTATTAAAAATGACTTAACATGCCATACTAAGCATGAAGAGCCTATTTCAAATCATATAATGCTTTCTTTAGTTTACATACATGATCAACGATAATCAAGGCTCTCAAATTTAGGGGTTGCTATATAAATACATCTTGAACAATAAAACCATTCTAAATTATACTCTTGACATCCATTTAAGAGAGTATAAAATTCCTATATCAAGCATATGCAAGGAGCAACCTAATGACCTCTAATCTTATTATAGTGCAAAGGACTCTTTAAAATATATATCTTCAACGCAAGTACTCTTGTAAAACTAACCTAGCTAATAATACAGTCTAAGTCATTTACTTTATTTTTAATATACAATCTATGCACCATCAAAGTACAACTCCCGGTGAATGCTAGTATTCCCTAAGTTCATGATTTATTCATCGTGGTGATCATCACTAGAGTCAAGGTAGAGGCTTCAAAGAAATCCGTGAGTGATTGTCCTTCCCCGTCTGAAGGGGTAAGAAAGTGATATCAAACTACGACAAAATATTGGACCATCGCCAATCATTCGAATAGCATCAATCGTGTTATGAGATATTGCGTAGATTGATTTTGAAAATTAAATTTACTTTAGAAAGCATATAATGTCGTAGCTTTTGGGATGCAAAGATTAAAGCTAGGTAATGCTTCAATGGGTGGATAGTTTGCTTCAATGGGGATTAGATAACAATAGATAGTAGAGTGCATTCTCCTTCCCTTTGACATTGGCTTGGGCAAAACAAATTGCCAAGGAGTCATCTAATGCAGAGTGTAAAGTATAAGTGGCTTGCAGGGATAGGGATAAGATTGGCAACATCATCAAATACAACTTGATGCTCTTGAAGGCATCTTGGCACTAGTCACTTGAACTTGACATCCTTTTACTAAAAAGAAAAGTTGGCATCTACGATGGGTTGGATATAAAGCATCTTAGATATGCCAACCACCCTTGGAATAATCTCGAGATGAGTTAGACTTTTAGGGGTGGCATTTCTAATATGCTTTAATCTTCTCCGGATCGATTTGATTCCATGGTGTCGAATGAACCCAAGAAACTTTCCTAAAGATACTCAATGCACTTTAGAGGGTTCATTTTGAGGTTATATTATCTTAACTACTCGAAACTACTCTCAAGTCAAAGAGATGGTCATCATTTTCCTTACTTTTGACCACGAGATCATCGATGTAGCATTTAACTTGGTGATGAATGAGTTCATCGAAGATTTTAGTCATGGCACCGGTATGTGGCACTACCATTTTAAGGTTGAAAAGCATGACCTTGTAGCAATAAATTCGATTGGGGTTCTAAAGGTAGTGTTTCTTTCATCTTTAGGTGACATCTTTATTTGGTTATATCTAGATGAACCATCCATGAAAGAGAAGACTACATGAGATGAGGCAATGTCCACCATTTGTTCGGTATTAGTAGTGGAAATTCATCTTTTGGAAAAGCCTTAAGATTGCTAAAGATGCATCTGCAATTTGGTCATTCTTCTTCTTAACTAGGAAGACGCTAACCAACCGGGTGAGGTATTTTTCTTCCGGATAAAACTAGCGATCAATTTCTTAACTTCAAAAATGACCGTTGTGTCTATGCATCTAGAAGCTTGATCGGCTATATTGCTAGCTTATGGACTCGTGAGAGTAGGCATTTTTCATAACTACATGCAAAGTAGTCCTTAAACTCAATGAGTAGCTTGACTAAGTTATTGGTTTTAGTTTCATTCAACAAAGAACCGATATTCATCTGTTATTTTCAATTCTCAAGTTGATTTCTTTGAGCTCATCAATAGTTGACTTGATTTCTTCTTCAATTTTGGAGGTGCATCTCGATTTGGAAATCGTCGGATCTTCAAAAATTTCTAAGCACACCTCATTTGAGTTAATATGATTTAAAAAGAACCTATTAGATTCCAAATGATTGGTGATGACCAAGCAATAATCATCACCATCGATTGGGCCTACTATACCAAAGCCTAGTCCCGATCTTGATTAAGAGCTTTTGTATATATTATTCCATAGCCTTTCAAAGTAATTTGACTTGTGCTCTGCATGTGGAATAAACCTTTCTTTGCTAACTTATGAACACAGTACCAATCAAAAGTAATTCTATTAATTCTTTATATGAATCATCTTCAAGTTCTATATCAACTTCTTGACTTGAGGATGATCCTGATAGAACATTTGAATCTTCATGGTTGCAAATGATTTAAGGGCCTCATTAACTATCAAACCCTCAACTTTTTTTATGATGAAAGTGGAGTTAGAAGATTCTCAACTCTGATCTCTAATAGTTTCACATAATGAGGACTTGGATACCCTTATGCTTAGCTTTGGAATCGGTCTTCATCTGCTCAAGTGTCACCTCCAACAGATGCACAATTGAGAAGAGCTAATCGGTGTGTTAACTACACTCATCATCCAACTAGATTCTAAGTCTATATAAATAGCATATATACTCACGGAAGGCGAGATGAATCTCTTGGGTGGTAAGTATGGAGTACTTCCACGAGGGACTTCCTGGACTTGCCTCTTCCTCATCCTAGTGGAGGTGGTTCATGCTCCCTATTTGTTCAAATGAAGTAATGAACTATGGGTGAAATCTAATCTCGGGCTCCACTTTCTCCCTAAGGTCTTCTTCTCATTCCTTTTTCTTTTCTTTTTCTATTTCTTTTCTTTTTTCTTTTCTTATTCTTTTTCTTTTCTCTTTTTTCTTGTATTTTTTCTCTGTCTTTTCTTTTTCTCTTACATTCAAATTTTGACAAAGTTCACGAGAATAGACATTATGTTTCTTAAGGATGTAGTAGGTTGCATCCTCATATATCCCGACCATATGACCCAAGGGTTTGATGTCTTCTTTGACACAATATTTGATTCCACCTCTTAGAAACTTAATGCACTAATGTAAAGAGGATGGAACCATATTATTCTCATGTATCCATCTCTAAGCAAAGTATTGAAAAGTGTATCCGATTCTATCATGTGAAACTTGGCTTTTCTCAATCATCTATCTAAGGAAATACAATAGAGCTTAAGGCCCTCGCCTTATTCATTGAATCCTTTCAACATGATCCTCTTTGTTTGGTGTTTATACATGTCAATCCTTAAGTAGGCAAGGGTTCTTAAACTCATAATATTGATGGATGCACCGGTCAAAAACTCGATAGCCTAAATCTGCCGATCTATTATAATGTGTAGGGGAGGGTTATGCTCGATCGTTCCTAGAAGTAGGTCTTCATCTTTGAATGTAACTCCTAGGATCTCCTTTGAATAGCATGCTTCCTCTCCGGTAGTAGTCGGTGAGTTATGCATATCTCGATCAAGCAATTCTTTGATTAGAGAACCCCTCATCTCTTTGGATAAGACAAGGGCATTGTATATGCTTAACATATGGAAGCTTTCTAAGATGTGCAAGGACATTATAATCAACTCGACTAGTCCTCCACAAGCATATCCATAAGTGGAACATCTTATGAAGGGGCTATCTACTCAATAGAACCAACGACTTGCTTACCCTTATCATAAGGTGCTACTTTATGAGGTAGAACTTTACCACTTCTAAGGTTGACTTCATTGACTTCTTGGAATGAGAGGTTTGTGGTAAGTTCTACACGCTCATCGGGTATACCTATAGCTTCTCCTAATGGATCATCGAGTGGGATGACTCCAAATCAATATCAAGAGGTGAAGCTATGATTCAAAAAAGGAAATCCATTTAAATCAAATTAGGATTAATCAGATTTGTTTAAGTTATTACTTTGACTTAGTGTGCTTTTGATTGGAACAAAATTGGTATGAACATTATAAGTAGAAAAGATGTAAGTGGAATTAGATTTCTTCATTGATTTCCTTAATTTTGGGAAGGTAAATAGTAAAAATCAAGTAAAGTAAGTGGGATGAAGGGTTTGGTGCCCTCATTCATCGATACAATGCTCTACCAGAGGTGGAGGAGCTAATGGAGAAGGTAGTAGCAATAATGGTGGAAGGAGTGTTGGACTGGGATGGTAGTTATGCTACTAATCTATCTGAAACTCCAAGGTAGGTGCTGATGTTGTTGTTGAGCTTCCACCCTCTTTGAGTTGTCCCTCACAACTAGACAACCTTCTTTGGTGTTGGAGGTTTAAGGCGATTCACTGAGAAAGTTTCTATACTTTAAAAATTATTTTCTTAAAGGTGCGGGGTAAGAAAATATCCCAACCTTCTTTTTCTTGAGAGGATTAGAGATATCCCCAAGGATTACTCTAATGGAACCAAATGGTTGTTCTACTAAGTATTCCTTAGGGATAACTATAACTCGATGACTTGTAAGCGTGTTCAAGCCAATCCTTTAAGGTAATACAATCTTATAAGATGTGTCAGCATGTGGTGGTATGGGTAGTTAGGATCATCACTTGACTCACTTCCTCAGGGTTCTTAGGTTCTGAATGAAAACCGTGCTTCTTCAAGAAATTCTTGAAGATCTTCCCGCTTCCCTCTTAAAAGAATATGGTTTATTGAGTTTATCGCGAAGAGTGGGTGGAAAATAGCGATGGTGGATCTGTACCGCTATTGAGTAAAACTATGGTGGTAGTGGTGGTTGTTGTGGTGGCAGAGGTAATAGAAGAGGAGGCATTAGCGAGGCTGCTAAAATTTGGGCCTCTCAAAATGAACTCTCCGTGCTTATTTATTGACTACCACTACTATCCCAAGCTTCTTCTCAAAGACCTTTTAAGTCTTTTGGTGGCCCGGTCTAAAAAGGGTAACTATTTGGCTTCCTCTTGTAGGTTAGTTTCCTTGCTAATTAGCTTCTCAAATGTCTTAATGGTGAAGCCCTTAAGCATGAAGGTGGCCGGTATGGATATTCTTGAGTGGAATCTCAATGGCATCCGCTCTTGCATTTTATTCATATTTCATACTTAGGTTGCACCATCTAAGAATATAATCAACAAGGGATTCATTTGGCTTTTGCTTTTCTACAATGAGGTCCCCTACAATTATCCCTTGCTAAGCTCTACAAATCTCTTGATAAAGAGATGCTCTAACTCTACAAAGATCTTCACCAAACCATTGGATAGTTTAGCATACCAATCAAATGCTACCCCAAAAGGCTACTAACAAACAACCGAGAAAGAAGTGCATCACTACCACCATTGCAACAAGCGGCTCAAAATGTGCTATATGCTACATTGGGTCCCTTCGCCATCAAAGATCTTGAAGGATGGTGGCACAAAACCCTTGGGGTTTTGAACTACATCAAATTCCTCCGGTAGGGTCTACCCTTTAGAGCAGATGAGCTCCCAGGGCTTGCGCTTGCTTCCTTCACTTGCTCTACTTTATATCATTTTCTTGCAGAGGTGCTATCAAGAAACTTCTTGTGCAAGTTCGACATTATCATCCATGGGAGTGCACTTGGAATGATCTAAGGTATGAACCCGTCGGCCTCCATGGGGAAGGTTGTGAAACTAGGGCTTGGTTCTGCAAGGCTAGAACTACTACCGAACCTCTACCCTTTATTCCATCTAATCAATTTGAACATCTTTTGTTTGATTTATTGGAGGAAGCATTGATTTGAGCCCGATGCCTCACCTCCTCAACTATAATGCCTTCCGGCTGGGCTCCCTATGCATCCTCGTATCAACGATGTGGACTTCTACTAGGTCATCTAATATGTCATCCTCATCGGATTAAACTCTAGTCTACCACATCTCTTGGTCGATTGATCATCCCCAACTATCTCACCATCATGATAGTTCTCCGAATGTCATTCAAAGACCGGTCATCTACCCGATCCCTAATCTTCTTGGCGCATAGGGCGATGGTGACAATTGGACTAAGATTTATGGAAGCTATGCACTAAATACTCTAGACTTGCGGTACTCTCCTTGGCCGACTAAATCATCATAGGGGCTACCTCGATATTCCCTTCTCCTCCTCCAACTATTATTTTGGTGGAGGGGCCATGACACTCTTAGGTCGCCATTCCTTTTACACCTGGGATGGAAGATCGGGGAGCTTGGCCACACCTCAGTGATGGAGTGGGAGATCATTGGATCATAGCGGATCACCAAAGGAGAGGCTCTCTCTCTCTCCATATGGAGACTTACGAACTTAGTGGGGGCTGGGATGGTGGGACTGGTGGTGAAGGTGGATGGTGAGTGGATGTGATGTGGGTGACACCAACTACCTCTCCATCGCAGATCTCCTCTTGCGATTGGTGGTATCGATAAGGATAATGCGGTTAGAATGATCACTGTCGATGATCGGGAAAGTCAACCAAAGTGGAGGTCGATTATCTAGCATACCTCCTCATCTCTCTCTTGCCCTCTTGGTCACCTTGGCCTTAGTGGCTGCTCTCGATAATCGATCTCCTTCTAGGGATCGGTCTTCTCGAGATCATGCAGTGTACTAAACTCACGTGTCTGCTGGCTCTCCTAACTCTACAAAGCAAAGATAGTAGACCATCATAGGACCTTATCCTCTCCCTAGCAGGTGTCTCATGCAGGCAATGGGGTAATGTAATCCTCCTCTTCCTATGAAGCTTAAAGGGGTGAAACCACTACCACCCAAGAGTGGAGAGATCTCACAAGGGAACCCTCCTCAAACATGGGAGGCTTCATCTACCTCCTTGGTCACACACACATAATATCTTTTACTTTACGGTTCTTATTATTATGTTGGATTTTTGTGAATGGGGGATAAAACTAGAACCGACCTCAGGTGGGGAGATTATCTCAAAAGCCAAGATAGTCTTTCCCTTGAGGCGGAAACTACAGGTAGTACTTGCACTAAAAGCGTAGCAAGGTGGCAACTAGAACAATGAGGAACCTCAACAACCATCCTCTTCAAAGAGGGGAACTTAGAATCGATTGTAGGTCAAATTATAGGAGTGGCTTCTTGCCTACCACCTCTCTCTACCGACAATGGTGAGGCTGGTCCCACATGTGACTTTGAAGTTCTCAAAGCCAAGTCCCGAAATTGATGACGGGAGGAAGTACTAAGAATGGCACGATCAGGGCCAAATCCACACTAGTTGTGAAAGAAAAGATCGACACAATAATACATGGTGAAAATAGGCTGAATGAAGAAGAGGGAATCTGAGTGGAATCTCTACTACACTATTGGAAAAGAACAAAATTAGCCTTTCCTTTGATGTTGACGAATTATTGAGATTTTGATTTTCAAATTGCAACCCTTATTCAACAAATTTGATTATGTTAAATGGGGTTCAATTCACGTTGGAGAGATTTTGCGTAAGAGAATTTGTTTTGGATTTGTTGTATTTGATTATGGTTTGGAACCCTTATTCAACAAATTTAGTTATGTTGAATGGGATTCAATTATTTTAGAGAAATTTTGATCATTTTGAGGAAGAAACTTTGTTTTTGTTTGTTGTTATTGTTATTGGTATTTAGTTTTGATTTTATTTTAAAAGGGGTACTCTCATTTAACAAATTTGGTTGTGTTAAATAGAATTGGTTAGTTTTACTTGAAAATATTTTTTTGGAATTTTAAAGGAAGGAATATAGTTTTTTTATTGTTTGATTGCTTTTGAATGAAAACCCTCATTTAACAAATTTGATTATGTTAAATGGGGGTTCTTTAATTTTGTTTGAAAAAGGGTTTGAAATTTTGGAAAAGATTTTTCTTTATTTTTGGTTTGGATTTTATTTAAATTTGTTGAGTTTTGGATGAACCTTACTTCACCAAGCTAGAGGTAACAGGTTCTTAATTTTGTTTGATTGATGTTTGGTTATTCCTCTTTAATTAATTTATTATACCTTTGCTTAAGGATGAAATAAGCAAAGTGCCAATGGAAAGAAAGATAGTCTTAGACTTATATGAAATATAAGTCCACTATCGATGCTTGGGGATAATAATTGACAACTAAAGATGGATTGAGGAATAATCCACTGGAGTCGTTAGAAAAATATGTGGTATTTATTTTCTGGGATGGGGTGGACACCACAAGATCTTAGGAGGTACTTAATGAAGTGATCAAGTATGAAATTAAGGTATGATGTAGTTTCTTGAAAGATGGAAACATCAACAATAGACCTAATCACCTAAGAAGGACTCAAGACATGATAGGTCTTGGTATATCTATAGATTCTTCCCTTCTTTACATGAAAAGAAAAGTAGGATTTATTTTACACCGTGTTCTTTAATTCCCCATGGATGCAAGCCTCCATAATTAATTATATCCTAAACAATACAATTTCCTAAGAAAACTCTAGATTAAAGTAGCCAATCATTATCTTCAATGACTTCATGGTTAAGACTATCAAAGGATTGGTTATTTAAGAAAATCAAGTAGGATTGTTCAATTGGAAGACTTATTTTAGAATCCAACAACAACAACAAGCCTTTATCCCACTAAGTGGGGTCGGTATATGAATCTTTCGTCTGTGTCCTATTATGTGTCAAATTCTCATTTAATTCAAGTATACTAAGGTCATTTTTATACATCTTAACCAAGTCTTTTTAGGTCTACCTCTACCTTTCTTAACATAAGATAAATCTAATGCATCTACTCCCTAATCGTCATTGGATAGACGCTTTATGTGGCCAAACCATCTAAGGCGATTATCTCTAATCTTATCTACCAGCTACTCCAACTTTTTCCCAACATACTCATTTCATATTTTATCTCTAAGAGTAAATCCACTCATTTACCGAGCATCCTCATCTCAAGTAACTTAACTTAGTCTTATGCTTCTCTTTTATTGGCCAACATTCACATAAGTCATGCGCCTTACCACCATCTTATAAAATTTTCCTTAAGTTTAAGTAGAACTTTTCTATCACAAGATGCAATCCTCCACTTCAACCATCCAACTTGAATTCTACTAATAACATCTCCATCTATTTCACCATCATTTTGAATAATAGAGCTTAAATATCAATCGCTCACACTTATTAATGACTTGTTCACTTAATGTCACAACACTACCCCTAGAACTTCTACAACTAAAATTACACTCCATATATTTAGTTTTAGATCTACTTAAATGAAAACCTTTAGACTCTAATGTTGACCTCCATAATTCAAGTTTCTCTTAGACTCCCTCTCTAGTCTTATCAACAAGAAGAATGCCATTAGCATAAAGCATACACCAAGGTACATCTTCCGTAAATGTATAGTAAGAGCGTCCATAACTAAAGCAAAAAGATAAGAGCTTAAAGGATCCTTGATGTAATCCAACCAAATGGGAAAATATTTTGTCAATCATCCTTGTGTTTGGACATAAGTAAATTATAGTATACATATCCTTAATGACTTGAATATAATATTAACTTCTTTCTATTCTAGAACTCTCCAAAGAACATCTCTTGAAACTTTATCATAAGCTTTCTAAATCAATAAATATCATATGTAAATCCTCCTTACTTTCTCTACTTCTCCATCAAACCTCTTAACAAATGTATAGCATCCATAATAGATCTACATGAAACCAAATTGATTGTGAGAAACTTTTGTCACATCATAACTATGCTCTCTTTCTCTCTCCATAATTTTAAATATGACACATTAACTTAATTTATAACATAATTTTCACACTCTTGTGCATCCTTTTCCACACTTCTTTTTCCCATTTCATTTTCTTTAAAGCTTCTCTAACATTTACTAATCTGACGATAAAAATAAAACTCTCTATTTTTGTTTTGGGTATTAAGGTTGCTAAAATAAATCATTACATTCAAATCCTTCATTAAAAAAGTTTATCAAAATATCATCCACCAATTTTCAATATCCTTTCTAAGAAAAGCACTTTATTATCTTCATCCTTAATACATATCACTTAAACTAGGTTTTAATTCTTTTGTATCTTTCGTTATTAACTTATACATACACCTTTCACCTTCTTTGGTATCTAATCTATTGTATAAATCACTAAAGCTAAATTTTTTGCATCATATATTGCTTTCTTAGAATCTCTCCACTTTATATCTTTCCCAATTCTCCAAGTTTTACATCTAAACCAAATTTTATAATAATCTTCTTATTTCTTATCTTTTGCACTCGACTTCACCACCAACTACTTTTATTAAAATAAGCTTTTCCTTTTGATTCTTCAAACATATTTTTAGCAATTTGCTTAATTTCACTTCTACTTTTTCCCACATAATATTAGCTTTTTTATGAACATCCCAAATTCTAAAAAGCTCTTGCTCTTAAAAATATTTTTATTTGTGTTCTTTAAGTGTCCCCATCTAATCCTGGGATAATAATTTGATTTATTTTTTTTCTTTCTTAAAATCTTAAAATCTAAAACTAACAATCGATGTTGGGTACATAAACTTTCACTTGGAATGACCTTATAATATTTACAATCTAAATGATCTATTTTTCATTAGAAAATAATCAATCTGTCTTACTTAGATCCATTTTTATAAGTAATAATATGTTCATCTCTTTTCTTAAATAAAGTATTAGAACTACAAAATCATAAGCTAAGGTAAAATCTATATGTCTACCTTCTTCCTTAGTCACTCTAAATCCATAACCACCATGAACACTTTTAAAATCTTCTACCACTCTACCAACACGTCCATTTAAATCTCCTCCAATAAATACTTTTTTATTCAAGAGGTATCTTTTGTATTAATCCCCTAATTCATTACAAAAATTTTCTTTTGAAGCTTACATCCAAACTTACTTGAGGAGCATAAACACTTATAACATTGATAATCTTAGTATCAACAATAATCTTTAAAGCTATAATTCTATCTCCACATCTATTAATATTTATGACATTATCCTTCAAACTTTTATCTATAATCACACCTACACCATTTTTAGTTCAACTTCTACCAATTCCAAAGTTTAAAACCTAAACTATCAATCTCCTGGCCTTCTCCCCAACCCATTTATTTTAGAATCCAATGGGAGATAATTAGGAAGTACTCATAATACTTGGGAAGCCTAGTGAGCACTCTAATTTATCCCATGGTGAGGCTTTATGTGTTTGAAAGTGACGTAATTTATTTTGTTTGAGTTAAAATTTTATTACACTCTTGGGGCTTATAAGCTATCAACACAAGATTGTGAAAACTAGAGGGAGAGAATTTATGCTTGTAGCTCAGGGAAACAAGCAACCTCATATCCTAAATCTAGGAAGCTTTAGTAAGTTAAAGCATGACCTAAATCTAAGTGAAAGGGGACATAAGGGACTATTCTACAAGAGAAGGTAGACCACAAACTCTTGACTTACAAATGCACTGGGTGGCCTAACACTTCATATAATTCAAAACATGTAGGTCGGTCTTATGTAATTACAAGATGGTTTAAGTAGTTTTTAATTTTGAAAGAGGCAAGAGTCCTAAACTTACTCCCTAAGAGAGTAGATCACGCTTTGGTATGAGCATATAACTTAGACTAAAATGTAAAATCTTTTCAAATTTTATAATATTTTGACACATTTATTTGGACAAAGGCTTATAATATTTTATGCCTAAATGCATGATGAAATTTAGTTGTTGGCCAAATCAAAAGAGAAAAAAGGGTGAAGCTCCATCATAAGGGGTTGCTCTCATAGGTTAAGTGGTTCTAAAGTGTTGCAAGAGGCCTTCATGTTTACAAGAGTGATTCAATATGACATGCATGATGTGAGACACATAACATATACTAAGGGATTCCTAAATCTTTTAATTTTCTTATTTACATCCTATGTTTTATGATGAGTTATTAGTTATTTTAAGATTTAGTTATGATTTATTAGTTGGGTAGAAAAATTAATTTTATCCTAAGAGCCTAGCATCCAGTTCACACATTCAAACATCAATCATGAAAAAACTATAAAAATTATGTTGTTCTAGTGTGCAAACTAAACATAACAACAATCATTTTATAACTACCGAAAGAATAAGAGATGTGATTGAGTACCATCGTACACTCTAAAAGATAAAGTTTGGGTAGTCGAGCTCTACCCTTATACAACTGGATTACAAAATAATATTACAATTGAAATTGAATACATGCTCTAGGGGTCTTCATTCTTCATTTCTTCTTTCTTCTTTCTTCTTCTTCTTCATCCCTTTGATTTGATTTTCTTCAAGGCATCACAGCCACCCCATAACTAAGTCTTCTATTGCTTATCTTAATTCCTATTATAAAATTATATTTTTATGAGAAAAGTAAATCTAACTATACTTGCAAAATAGATATTAGCTAAACATCCATACAATCCCAAGCGGTTATATTTCATAATTTGGACTTACGTATTACATGGGTAATCAAGCCCACATGTCCTAATATGAATTATGCTTAGCATAAGCAACTGCAAAGCAAAATATTTATATTTATTTTCTAGCCCCTTAAGCACAATCTTCTACAAAATAATATTAAGCTATTAATGGCCTAATATCCTATGATCCACATTTCTAATATCCATCTAAAACATTACATCATAAAAAAAATACATCGTCACTACATACACCATTCTCCTAACCTAAACCTAGAAGTGATGACTTAGCACTCTAATGTGTGTGGTTAAGCTTTATATGGTGTGTCTTAGCTAAGCATTTGAATTATGATTTTCTAAGTTTTGAAATTATTTAAGTTAATATGATGGATGGTATCATTTCAAGTTGTTTAGATACTTGTAAATTTTAATTTGAATTTTATTTTATTTCATTCAATTTACACTTAGCATCTAAGTGCTATAAAGAGAAAAATAGGCTTAACCTCCTTCATCCCTATCTTAAGTTGTTTCCTAAAAGTAACTTTTATGATTTAGTTTCTTTTAGTGAATGATTTATTAAGTGTTTTATTGATCCTAAGTTTAGGTTAACCTTAAAGAAACATATTCAACATGAAAGGCAACTTAAGATTAGTGTAATTGAATTACCATCACATAGAATATGTTGCATCATTCCTTTTCATCACCCATAGCATGTATATTATTTAACACTTAGTATACCTATACATACAACACATTTTGCACACTTAAATGATCATGGATGCATTTGTTTTAGTAGAAAAGTGGACTTTCATTCTCTAATCAAATACACATACACATGTATAAAATATTTAAGCAAGTACGTGCCATTGTTTAAACCGGGAAGTGAGATAATCAAATGACCTTCTTAGGGCTACTTAAAGCCTCAGTATTCTTGGGATGTCGACTATACTTGCTATTTTAACTACATATGAATGTATATACAACTATAAAATGAAAATCATGCAAAAGATTATATTTTTTTGTTGAATTATTTATACAAGTAAAGTATAAAGCTTTATCCAAATTCTAATATGAAGATACATATGAATGAAATTAAACAAGTACATATCTTTATTAACTAGTGAGATAATCAAATGATCTCCTTGGGGCCACTTAAAGCCTCATATTTCCAAGATGTCACTATATACTTATTACCATTCAAACACAAATAAATCCATTCATGAGCATAGGAATGAAAGTAATCGCCTTCACATGTTTAAGCTATAAACACAAGCAAATTCTATACATATATTCATAATTACTATCACTCCAAATGTTATTATCAATTTGTAACTTTTGAAAAATAATTTTGAATTTATTAGTAATAATATCCACACATATAATAAGATTAAGTCATCATATGCAATTTTCCATAAGTAAATTTCATTTAATTTTGAAAATATGAATGCGATATCATATAACATACAACATTTATGGTTATTGAAAAGGAGTAGCCAAACATTTCTACATAATTCATTCAAGGGACAATCACATTAAATAAAATTCCTTAAAGAAAACCAAAGCTTCTTATTAATTTGATTTTGGATTTTAATTTAACTTAAATAGAAGAGATCTTTTGTCATTTTTATATTCACATGTTAGTGGTCTTAATTTAATTAAGGAAAGATAATTAAGTGGTTTTATAATTTAATCAAATTGAACCATTAAATAGTCTATTTACTTACCCTTCCCTATGCTTCTTTAATTTAATTAACCATTTAATCGTGAACCACAAATAACATGTCATGAGAAAAATAAAATTGTAATGCTCCTAAAGGACTTAATGCAATTGGCTCATAATTAGAGATTACTTAGATTAAAGAATCTAACTAAATGCTTTTATGATTTTTTCACATTTATGGATTAATCATAATTTCCTTAAGTGTCTTTATGTTATTAAACACATAAAAAGGAACCCTAAATTTAAATGTTAATTATATGATGTGATTATCAATTTAATTTAATTTAATTTCATTATCAATTGATTAATTAATCTCTTAATTAAACCTCTCATTTAATTTCATTATCATTGTTCAAAATAAAAAAATAAAATTATTTTATTAAATTCTCCTCCATTTAACCTTTCCAAAATGTATCTATTAGTATTTTTGGATTTTTTTATAATTAGTTAGGATTTTAGGAAGTTCGAGCAACTAAACACATTTTAAACACTAATTAATCCCTAACCTCCATGTGGACGGATGACCGACGTGAGTGCTTTCCACATGGCATCGGGGTTAGCCACTTAAATCGTCGACGGTAGTTGAAGTGACGGTGGACGCGTGCTTTTGTCCGCCGCATGCGATCTAAGATCATATGGTGGGAATTAATCCCACGGTTCCTAAGGATTAAAATTGATAAATCTAACGGATTAAATCATGATCGCCCATTCCAATCACGGAATGGACGGTGATTGATCCATCATTCCCAACGATGGAAGGCGGGCACCTTCCACCCTTCTCCATCCGAGCTCACTAGAGCTCGTGAGGCATCGTGATCATCTCCAAAAGCCTCATGGAAGAGATCTAAAGCATCTAATAGTTGGAATAACATGAAATCACACTTTCCTTCAAAAGGCCTAATAAAAAATAAATTTTTGACAATTTATCGAATTTACCTCGCCGAGCTCGATCGGCTGACCGACGAAGCTTCATCTTGAAGAGATGAAGCCGCTAAGAAGCTCGAGCCTTGCCTCCTCACTAGTGGCTCTATGGATCAAACGCGGTGGAATCCCCAATTTGTCTTGGATGGATGTGCTCAAATCGATCGGGAATTAATTCATCTCTCTCGCTAGAGCTAGGTAAAGGTGTGGGTGAAATTAATTTGAAAATTATGGAGTTTGGATGAGGTTGGACTGAGATGGCCTTTGTCATATTTTGGGTTTGGTGTTTTGGCAATGGGGAAGCTCAGGGAACTTTGGGAAAGCTTGGGGAGTTTGTTTTAACTCTCTCAAGCTCTAAGAATGCTCTAATGTGAGTTGGAGTCCAATGGGAGGAGTATACACTCCTCCCACTCAAATTTGTCACATAAATTAGTTCTACCTTAGGAAGACGCGTCTGGGGCAGCGCCCGCAGTGACCGAGGGATGTCAAAGAAGTGCTTAGGTGTCTCAATTTAAGTGGATGAAGGTCTCAAGTGGGTCGCCATGGTGAGGTGGAGTGTCCTTGGTTTCCTATGTGGAGAGAGGTCAAGTTAGCTCACCTCCCTTGACCTATGGTTGACCCAACTAGTCTTAGGTCAAGTTAGCCATAGGGTCAAGGATCCAAGCTAAGCTTTGGGTGCTACTAAGTGCAAAGTAGAAGGTTTGACCACCCAAACATGAATTTTGTTCTATGTGGAGGGCTTTTACCCAATGGGGGGAAATCGATTTTATTTGGGTTGGGTTGGATTTGTTCACCAAGGATGGGTCATGCCAACTTTGAATGTGTTTAGAATTGATTCAATTTGACTCAATTTGACCCATGTAGGTCAAATTGAACTAGGTTAGTTAGATTGACCAATTGGTCAAATGAGGTCAAACCATAGGTTTAGACAAGTTCAAATAATGATTTGGGATGTTTAGAAGTAATTGGTTTGACTTAATTTAGATTAGATTTGAATTTGACTCATATGAGTTCATTTGGGTCAAATGGTGACCAATTTGGTCAAATTGGCCAAATTAGCTTGTTAAGTGTTGGTTTAGGTTCAAGTGATCATTTAAATATGATTGTAGGTTTTGATTTCAATCAATTTGGATTTTGGAATTATTTAGACCAATTTGACCCTTTAAGTCAATTTTGGCTAAATGGGTCAATTGGGTTGACTTGGATAAATTGGATTCAATCAAGGGTTTGATCATGTTCAATAATCAACTTATGATGGATTTGAATCATTGGTTACAATCAATTTGATGTATGATTTGATTTGGCACAATTTGGCCTTAAGGTCAAATTGAGTCAACATGGGTCAAGAGGCCAATTGGACTTGGTTTAATTGATCAAGTCATATTCAAAGATCAATTTTAGGTTGATTAGAATCATTAGTTTCAATCAATTTGATGCATAATAGAGTTTAGTTCACTTTGCTTTACAGCTAATCAACTTGGGTCAAGTGATCAAAGGCTTGGTCCAATTGGTTATAATTGATCAATCAAGGATGATCAACAATCATTGTAGAAGATTTTGAATGATTTGGTTCAATCCAATTTGGGTTGGATTGGAGTTTCTCAAATGTCCTTAGGTCACTTTGGGTCAAGTGAACATAATGGGTCAATTAGTTTTGGATTAGGTTTAATTGAGTTTGATAATTGATTTAGGATTTATTGATGGATTTGATTACAATTGATTTGGTTTTATTGGATTTTGGCTCATTTGGACATTTTGGGTTCAAATGGGCTAAATTAGGTTAATTGATTTTGGTCAATTGGCTTGATTTGGAATGAAGATTTGAATAGTTGGAGTGCTTTTGTGAAAATCAATTAAGTTTGATTTGATTGAAGGAATTTTGGTTAAGTCAATAGGATTGGTTTAAGGGTTTAAGGTGGGTTTGAGTTTAGATCATTTTGGCTTGGAGTTTGGATGTGGAATGCAATTGGGTTTGGGATTGATTTGAGGTTGATTTGGCTAAGGAGAAAAGACATAGTTCATGGGTTGGGTAGGTTATAAGATGGGTAGGCTACCTTGGATACCAAGGCATAGCCTAGAGTCCTCCTAAGTCTCTAAGTTTGGGTTAAGTGTTCACCTAACCACCGTAAGTGTCCCTACAAAGGAAGTCTTAGTGTCTAGAAGACTCAGTCTAAGATGGGAAGATTGAATCCTCACTCCAAAAGTGAGGTCAACGCTTATAAAGCAACCTTACATGATGGAGCATCTCTTACATAGAAAGCTATGTTAAGGCACAAGGAGAAGGCTAAAGATTTAATATTCTAGAATTTGGAAGAGGGAAAGATAAATTTCTAGTGGGATAACCGGTTTTAGGGAATCAAGGCAAGAATTCTTGAAGCCATTGCAATCCAAATATGTTAGTTCTTGAATTATGGATAAATGATTTAATGGGACTTTTTTTTAATCTAGAGCAATTTGTACCTTATAGCATAGCTAATGAAATTATGAAGATCCCCATTAATGTTACTAATATAGACAATTTAGTGTTGAAATTTAATTATAACGATTAATATCTAAATGCATTTACATGTCAATAAGAATTGAAGTGAATACCAAATGGGGTAGTATTATTTAAACCATCAATATCATTTTTTATATGGAGTTTGTTCCATGAATTGTTACCCAATGGAAACATCATAAAGCTCAAAGGATTATGCCTTCCATCTAAGTGTTGGCTATGATATGGAGAAGGAGGATTACAACCATCTATTTTTTAAATGTAATTTCATCATGCTAATTTGGAGGAGAATGGGCTGCATAATAAATATACAAACACCTATTATTGGTTATGATTTGCTTATCATTGTTTAATGAATTGGAAACTACCTCATGTAAACTGATATATTCATCTTAAAACAATCATTGCCATGATTATATGTTGTTTTATTTGGATGGTCGGGACAATGCAAAACACAAGAGTATTAGTGTTCACCAAAAGGATATTCCAACTAATCAAATCTTATATGGAAAGAACATACAACTTATGTGTCATTAAAGTAGCAATGGTGAAGGCATATCTAAGGAAATTGATGTGTTGGGCCTATCTACACAATTGCACAAATATCCAATCTATACCTTAGTTTCTTGGATCAAATTAGATCAACCTTGGATCAAGATAAATATTAATTGTTGTTATATCACTAAGAATTATAACTCAAGTGTCAATGGTGTGTTTAGGAATGATAAGGGTCCCTTTCTTTTATTCTCTTAGCCATGTCTTGTGGGATCTTTATTACATGATAAAGCATTATCTTTTCTTATTGCTACCAAGATTTTAACAAATTTAAAATGGATAAGCTAAGACTAGAATTGACTCGACTACCCTTTATTAATCTACTAAATAGCCTAAATCACATTCCTTGGTTCCTAATTAATATATTTAAAAAATATTCAATTTGTTGCAAAAGAAGTATGTCAAGTGGACCAACATTCATTGGGAGGGGAATCAACCAACTAATCTTCTAACTAAACGTGGAATCCATTCAAAAGTAGTTTAAATCTATACTAAGCTAAATAATAACTTCCTCAAGCTTTTGCATAGTGATGCAATAGGTTTTCTTTACATCAAGAGTTTTTTTTTTTTGTAATTTTGTTCTTCTTCACCACAAAATCCTTAGTACTACAATTTTATAGTTGAATGAATCTACCTTTATAAAAAAAAATATTATTACATGATTCTTGATATCTCAATTTTTGGTTGTCTTGCCTTCTTAATTATTTAAATTGAATTAAATTTAATTTTGAAACCTTTCCTAATGCTCTCTTATCCATGGCTCTTATCTATAAAATAACTTGCTTGCAAAATCCTTAAGGAGTTTCTTCATTTTGGAAGCCATACTTTCTCTCCTCTCTTTCTTTCTTTTCAAGCTTTTTCAAAAGATGTAATCTTAATCTTCTTCAAGCCATTATTTTGCATTAGAGAAGAGCCATTCAAGTTTGATCTTGTTTATCCAACCTCTTTGAAGGGTTTGAGTAAGATTTTTCATTAATTTAATTTAGTTGTGCTTTTATGTTTCAATTTCACTTGTTCAATGATAAGGTTTGGATTTACCTTGCTAACTTCTTTTGATCATTACTCATTCTTCACCTAACTTATTTCATCTAGTGATTTGGTTTGATTATCATGGCTTTATATGAGATTTGATTATATTGTTCTCTAAGGTTATATCTTGGAAGTTTGATCTTTGTGCATTGTAAGTGATTTAAGTTTAAAACTTTTAAAATCATTATAAAAGTTTATTCTATTATTTCATCCAAGTACTTATCATAAAATTCATATCATTGCATTATTTTTCATTTAATATAAATCATCATTTTAAACATTTTAAAATAATAACAAATTTATGAGCCTTTTGATTTGTCATCTTATTATTTAGTGGGTTGTGATAACAAAATGTTTTTAAAATTTTTAGAGTTATATTTAAAAGACATGTATTTTGTTTTTCACATTTTAAAGTTTTTGGTGTTGTACTTTGCCTGCTAGGAGAGTATATAATTTATTTGGGGTTATATTTGCCCAAAGATAAGAAAATATATGCTAGAGTTGTATTTTCTTGGTAAAGCAAAGTAGGTGTGTTGGGATTGTTGGCCTCATTTTTGGAGTGAGGATTCAATCTTTCCATCTTAGACTTAGGACTCCCTGACACTAAGACTGATAGTCATAGGACACTAGTGGTTAGTGAACACTTATCCCCAAACATAGAGGCTGGGAGGAGTTGCCTCGCCTTAGGACTAAAGGAACCTACCCATCCTATGGCCTAAACCAAACCCCATGTCTAACCCTAAGTCCAAAGCCAACTTCAAATCGATTATAGCTAATCCCAATTGAATTCCCTTCGCATCCAAGCTCCAAGCCAAAATGATTTAAACCTAAACCCACTTTAATCTAACCCAATCCTATGGATTAACCAAAATTTCTTCAATCAAACCAAACTCAATTGATTTTCACAAAAGCACTGGACCTTTTAAATCTTCATTCCAAACTCTTTAAAATCTACAATCAAGCCAATTTATCAAATCAATCCAATCACCAAGCTAGCCCATTTGAACCCAAAATGCCCAAATGAGCCAAAATCCAATTAAACCCAAATCATGCAATTAAAGCCATCAATCAATTCTAAGTCAATTATCAAACTCAATTCAACCTATTTCAACTTAAAACCAACACAATTCACCCATTAGGTTCACTTGACCCAAAGTGACCTAAAGGACCCATTTGAGCCAAACTCCAATCCAACTCAAATTGGATTGAACCAAACTATTCAAAACCTCTTATATTGATTATTGATCACCCTTGATTGATCAATTGTAATCAATCAATGGGTCAAACCAACTCAATTCAATCACTTGACCTAAGTTAATCCTATTAACCTACATGAAGCAAATTAAACCAAATCCCATCCCAATTCAAATCAATTGAAACCAATGATACATACCAATCATAAATTGATCCTTGAATATGACCTTACCATCAATTGAGCCAAACTAAGTCAAATTGGCCTCGAATTAAGTTGATTTAACCTAAAGGATAAAATTGGGCCAAATCAAATCCTACATCAAATTTATTGCAACTAATGATTCAAATCCACCACAAATTGACTATTGAACATGATCAAACATTTGGTTGAACCCAATTTAACCAAGTAAGTCAACCCAATTGACTCATTTAGCCCAAATTGACTTAAAGGGTCACATTGGTCTAAATCATTCCTAAATCCAAATTAATTAAAATCAAAATCTACAATCACCATCAAATGATCAATTAAACCTAAACCAACACCTAACCAGCCAATTTGGACAATTTGACCAAATTGGTCAACTTAACCATTTGATGCATATGAATCCATATGACTCAAATTCAAATCAAATCCAAATTAAATCAAACCAATTGAATAAAACATCCAAAATCATCATTTGAACTTGTCTCAAGCCATGGTTTGACCCAATTTGACCAATTGATCAACTTAACCCAACCTAGCCCTATTTGACCTTCATGGGTCAAATTATGCAAAACCCAACCAAACTAAGCCCAAACCCTTTCAAACTTGGCATGACCCATCCATGGGTCACCATGGGTCACCAAATCTAACCTAACATAAATCAAACCCTAATTAACCCATTATCCATTGGATAAAGCTTTCAAATAGGCAAAATCTATTTTTCTGGTCAAACCCTTTCCTTTGCATTTGGCACCACTCAAATCTTTGTTTGGACCCTTAGCCATATATAACTAACAAAGCTAGTTGGGTCAGCCATAGGTTAAGGAGGTGAACCCACCTCTTTCCATTGGCTTACCAAGGGAACCAAGGACACTCCACCATAGCCATAGCGATTCCTCTCTTCATTCACCCACTCAAATAAAGCCACATCGACTTCTAACATCCTCGACCACCTACTGTACATCTTCCCAAGGTAGAATCAATCATCCATGATTTGAGGGGAGGAGAGTATACTCTTCCCCATCTCACTCTCACACACATTAGAGCACTTCTAGAGCTTGAGAGAGTCAAACGAACTCCCTTGAGCTTCCCTTGAGTTTCCAGCCTCCCCATCACAACACCAAACCTAAAATAGACAAAGCCTATCTCCATCCAACCTTACTTAACCTCCACAATTTTTAAATTAACTTGACCCACACCTTCCCTGCTCAGACGATCAAGAACAATCAATTTATCGATTCAAGCACCGAGACCACTCTTAGACTAACTCAGACAAGGATTCCGGATTTTGTCCATAGAACCATCGGTGGGAGGCAAGGCAAGTTTCTTAGTAGGGCTTCATCTCTTCAAGATGAAGCTAACTCGATGATAGATCTTGAGCTCGGATAAATTCGGCAAAAAATAGAAAATCTATTTTTTGTTGGGCCTTCAAGAAATAAATTGTGATTTTGTGTGAACCCCAGATAGATCCCTCTAGATTTCCTTCTTGAATCTTTTGAAGTCGATCCACGAGGCCTCATCGATGAGCTTGGATCGATCAGGAGGTGGGTGTGTCTTTCATCACTTGGGGAGAGATCATCCACCATCCATCGCATGATTAGAATGGATAATCGTGATTAATCCGATTAAATTTACTCAATTTAATCTTAAGGAACCTCATAATTAATCCCCACCATCTCATCTTGGATCGGATGGCGGGGATGAAAGCGTGTCCGCCATTGCTAACTCGCTATGTCGGATCATTTAAGTGGCCAATCCCACAACACCATGTGAAAAAAGCCACGTTAACCTCCGCATGATGGGATTAGGGATTCGTGTTCAAAATGTGATTAATTACTCTAAAACTTTTAAAATCATAACTAATTATAAAAAAATATTAAAAATACAAATAAATACATTTTGTTAAGGTTAAACATAGGAGAACTTAATAAAAAATAATTTCATTAGATTTTGAATAGTGATTAAGGTTTAATTAGGGTTTGAATGTTTTCTTAATTAGCTTAATTAAGCCTTCATTACTTGGAAAATTAATCTCAAACTTGGCATGTTGATTTAATGGGATGACCTCGCCTCCCATGATTTTCTTGGGATTTATTGGCCATGTAATTAGGGGAATTTGAAATTCAAACTTTAATTACCTTCTTAATTAATTTAATGATTATTTAAGGCTCTAAATAGTAAAATTAATCAATTTAACTCCATTAATTATTAATAGTAAGATGATGAGGAAGAGTGATTAGGGGCGTCTTTCCTAGTTACTTTACAAAAAATTCATTCCATTAAAGGGAGTTAATTAATGAGAAGCTTAGTAAAGAGATTAATTAATCAATTAATAATGAAACCAAACCAAATTTAAATATTAATCAAGTCGAGATAATCTAATTTGAAGTTAAGGGTTCCTCTTTATATGTTCAATAACATAATAACCCTTAAGGAAATTATGATTAGATAAGTGTGAGAAAGTCATAAAAATATTTAATTAGATTCTTAATATAATTAATCTCTAATTATGAGCCAATTGCATTAGGTCTTTTAGATCATTGCAATTTTATTTTTCTCATGTGCATATCATTTGTGGCTCATGATTAAATGGTTAATTAAATTAAGAAGCATAGAAAGGGTAATTAAATGGATTGTTTAGAGATTCAACTTAATTAAATTATAAAAATCACTTAATTATTTTTCTTTAAATAAATTAAAATTATCAACATGGGAATGGGATAAAAAAAATAGCAAATGAACTCTCCTCTTTAAGTTCAATCAAAACTCAAAATCAAATTAATATGAAGCTTTGGTTTTCTTTAAATGATTTTATTTAATGTGATTGTCTTTAGGAATTAGTATAGTGAATGAATTATGTTGAGATGTTTGGCTATTCCTTCCTCACCATAAATGTTGTATGCTATGTGATATAATACATTCATATTTTCAAAATCAAATGAAACTTACTTATGTAAACTTGCATGTGATGACCTAATCTTATTATATGTGTATTATCACTAATAAATTCAAAATTATTTTTCAAAAGTTATAAATTAATAATAACAATTAGAGTGATAGTAGTTATGATAATTCATGTATTTATGATTTGCATATATTTATAGCTATATATATATATATATATATATATGATTTGCATATATTTATAGCTTTAAGCATGTGAAAGTAGTGCTTTCTTTCTTATGTTTATGTATGAATTTACATATATTTGAGTGATAATAAGTATATAGTCTATACATCCCAAATACAAGGCTTTAAGTAGCTCAGGATGTCATTTGATTATCTCTCTTCTCGTTAACAAAGACATGTACTTATTTAATTTCATTCTTATGTATCTTTATACTAGAATTTGGATAAAACTTTACTTTACATGTATAGATAATTCAACCAAAAATATAATCTTTTGCATGATTATCATTCTTATAGTTATATATACATTCATATATATTTAAGATAGCAAGTATATAGTCGGACATCCCAAAAATACAGATTTTAAGTAGCCCCAATGAGGTCATTTGATTATATCACTTCTAGTTTAAACAATGATGCGTACTTACATCTTTTATACATGTGTGTGTGTATTTTATTCAAGAATGAGAATCATCTTTTCTACCAAATGTATACATTCATAATCATTTAAGTGTGCCAAAATATGTTGTATGTATAGGTATACTAAGTGTTAAATCATATGCGTTATGGGTGATGAAATGGAAATGTTCAACATATTCTATGTGATGGTTATTCAATCACATTAATCTTAAGATGCATTTCATGTTAAATATAATTTTTTAAGATTAACCTAAACTTATGATTAATAAATTATTTAATAAATCATTCATTAAAAGAAACTAAATCATAAAAATGTACTTTAGGAAATAACTTATGATATGGATGAAAGAGGTTAAGCCTATTTCTTCTCTTTACAACACTTAGATGCTAAGTGTAAATCAAATGAAATAAAATAAAATTCAAATTAAAGCTCACTAATCTCTTAAACAACATGAAATGAAATCATCAATTATGTTAACTTAAACAATTTCAAAACTTAGACATCACATAAAACCACCATTAAAATGCTAAACACAACTTTCTTTATATTAAGACGGTATGTAATGATGATGTGTTTTGTTTTATGATGTAATATTTACGGATGTTAGGAATGTGGATCGAAGCGGATGTTATGCCATTGGTAGCCTAATATTATTTTCTATAAGGGATTATGCTTAAGGCTAAAAATAAATATAAATTTTTTATTTGCGATTGCTTACCCTCAAGCATAATCTATGTTAGAGTATGGGCTTTTTTATGTGCGGTACTAAGTCCCAATTATGAAATATAACTGTTTGGGTTTGTATGTATGTTTAGCTAACATCTATTTTGTGTGTAATTAGATTTAATTTTTTTATAAAATATAATTTTACAAAAGGAATTAGGATTAGTCTATGAGGATTAGGATGAGCGGTGGTAGAAGGCTTAGTCCGGGATGCCTGTGATGCCTTGGAGAAAATCAAATTAAAAGGAAAGAAGAAATGAAGAAGGAAGACTCCCATAGCATGTATTCAATTCTAAATTGTAATATTATTTTGTAATTCGCTTGTATAAGGGTAGAGCTCATCAATTTTCTCTATTTGGAGCGGTACCAAGCACCTTTTTTTATTCTTTCACGATAGTCTATAAAATGATTGTTATTGTGTTTAGTTTGCGCCTAGAAAGATGATTTTTATAATATTATTTTGTAATTCTTGTATAAGGGTAGAGCTTCAATTTTCTCTATTTTCTGGCATCGAGCGCACCAACCTTTTATTCTTTCACGATAG
This sequence comes from Cymbidium sinense, assembly GCA_021442155.1. Lineage (NCBI taxonomy): Eukaryota > Viridiplantae > Streptophyta > Magnoliopsida > Asparagales > Orchidaceae > Cymbidium > Cymbidium sinense. Next base: position 60,800,990 of record CM038230.1, on the reverse strand, counting down.
TCTATAAAATGATTGTTATTGTGTTTAGTTTGCACTAGAACGACATGATTTTATAATTTCTTAATGATTGATGATGAATGTGGCCCGGATGCGGTAGCTCTTGGATAAAATTAATTTTTCTACCCAATTAACAACTCATAACTAAATTTTAAACAACCTTCAACCTAACTTTAAAACCTAGGCTATAATCAAGAAAATTAAAAGATTTAGCAACCCCTGTGTATGTTGCATGTCTCATAATGCATGTCATATTATACTACTCTTGCAAAATGAGAACCTCCATTTCAAGATTTTAGAGATTGCTTGACCTATGAGAGCAATCCTTCATGATGGAGATTGCCTCTTTCTCTTTTGATTTGACCCATAACCAAATTTATAAAATGTAAACTTTATAAATTTTAAATTATTTTGACACATTCATTTGGACAAAGGCATTAAGATATTTTATGCCTAACCATCTTGCAATTTCATAAGATCGTCCTACATGGGTTTAAATCATATGAGGTGTTGGTAGCATTTCAGGGCGGTTGTAAGTTAAGAGATGAGTTTATTCTCCCTTATCGGTAAACCATTATGTCCCATTTCCACTTAGATTTATATGCTTTTTGCTAAAGTTCCCTAAATTTAGGATCCGAGGTTGCTTGTTTCTGAACGAGCATAAATTCTCACCACTTTAGGTATTTCTATCTTGTGTTGATGGATTATAAGCCCAGTATCCTAATAAAATTTCAATTCAAACAAAATAAATACTTGTATCTTTAACATGAATTATATAAAAGAATCACTTTTATAAATTCATTTATCAACAAATATTAATACAATTATTACTTGTTCTCATTTTAATTCATCTCAAACTTCATCAAATATAATGTAATAGTTTGAATCACCAATTTCATCTCATATAAATTTTTAATCTTACTTGAAAATATAGATTAAATATCCTTTAGAAATTTAGGTGTATAAAAGTATTTCGAGAAGCATTTTGTAATACCACTATATTATATCCTCATAATAATAACCTAATAACTTAATTGATTTAATAAATTTATCTTGACTATTTGATTTTTCACTCCATCATGACATCTAAAAGGACAAACTTGAAATGCAAGCCATTTTGTAAGATCAATAAAATTATGAGTTGAAGTTGATTTCTTGCAACTTGTTAAGAAGATTGTTTTTCAAAACCTTTATCAATGTGTTATGATGAATTCATCATATCATGGTAGTTTTTCACAAGTTTTTATATTTAGAATTTGGTTATTTACTTATATAATTTATCAATGGGCATTTATCACCATTGTCAACTTTCCTCCAAATTTGAAATCCATCCACTGTAAAAGCACTAGATCCAGAACGACCATGTGGCTTTGCAAAAAGAAAACATAAAAGGAAATATGCATGATTTTGTTTTCAAACAAAATTATAGCCAATCTGGAAATAACTTATACCACTAAGGAGGAAAGCGATGATCATATTTGTCAGCATAATTAAGGATATTGGAGAAGTTGGTTGATAACGTCCTAACATTCAATATGTTCTTCTAACTTCATCTCTTTGATGACAAGCATAATCCCAAATAAATCTTCAAATATCGGATCAGGCTTTAAAGATGTCATGTTAAATACTTTCATTTCAAGTCAATAAATTTTTTGTGAGACAACGATCAATTTTAATAGTTTAATGATCAATGAGAAATATTCTCCATAGAAGATGACCTACATATAGAAATCTTAGCAATTTTTTCGTGTATTTTTTGAATAGTGAATCTATCTTAAAAATGCCATGTTAAATGCTTTCATTTCAAGTTAAGAAATTTTTTGTGGGACAATGATCAATTTCAATAGTTTAATGAGTAATTTGAGAAATATTCTCCATAGAACTTGACCTAGATATAGAAATCTTAGTAGTTTTTTGGTGTATTTTTTAATAGTGAATCTATCTTATTTCTTACCATGAAAAGAACTTGAATAAACAAATAAATAGACATAAAACTAAAACATCAGTACACTTTTGTTAACAAAATGTTGAATGAGGGAGAAACATACCAATAAAGAGGGAGATAAATCACCAATGTTGCAGGTAGAGAATAGTTTGATACTTGATAGGGGATTGGGCATGTGCAGGTTGAGATGAAAGTGAAAGTTGTCTAAAAAAAGCTGCACAAGATGGGCTGAGGGCATTGGAAGCACATAGTCGGGTTGGGGTTATTAATTAATATTTTAATTGTTAGCTATTTTAAAAAAAAACTAAAACATTCAAAAATATTTTAATATTTTTAAAATTAATATAAAAAAATAAATTAAAAACACAACAAAATTGATCCCAAACAAATTCTAAATTTATTAATATTAATACCAACTCCAGAAATTCTTTTGAATCAATCATAATAATCACAAAACAGACAAGTTTCTGTAAACGTACTGATAGCCTCCATTAAAATAATAATATCTTAAAAGAATATATAATCCTGTAAAATGGAAAAGATTTGTCGGGCAACTTAAATAAGAAGATATCCCTTCAAATTTCGTCAGCTTTCATTAGCTTTTATTCTTTGCTCTCCTTTCTCTTCTGCCTTTATATATATATATATATATATTATTAAATAACGTGAGACTTAATTCTTCTTTGAAAGATACTTAAACAGCGTATCTTTTAAAAAAAGAAAAAATTTTAGCAAAATCCCTATTGTAATTTATATTTTCGAAAAAAATAAGAAGATATTTCTTATATCTTAATTAAATTATCTTAGAATGTCCAGTGCCAACTATTTTCATAAAATTATTTTTGACAAATAGACTAATTCCAAATTAAAAGGAAGCGCAAATAAAATATTATATTAACTGGATAGTGTTAACATTATTTGAAACTGACTCAGACGAGCATCGCTTTACCAGATTCTCAGGTGCTTCTTGGCTACAAGAACACGAAAACAATAAAAATTTAAAGTGAGTCAAAAGAAAGTAGCTCTTTAAATGCATTTTATTTTGATAATCTTTTAATTTTTTTTTTAAATTTACAATTTTAAATTAGACTCAAAATTTAATATAATTACAGATAATTTTTTTTAGCTTGTAAACATGAGCAAAAATATATTTTCCTTGAAATTTTGTTCAAAATTATAATAAAAAATAGAAATATATATATAATTACCATTGGTTTTCAATTCTTCTCATAAAAAATAAAACTCTATTTTTCATCAGTAAAAAGGAGTATTTTACTCAGTTTTCCCCACCTCGGTGTATTTTAAACTCTTGCAATCAAATAGACTTGAAATTTCTCCTTCAACGATGAGTAGGTCAAAAAAAATGTAATTTTGATTCAATTTATTTATCATTTTCATATTTAATACCTTTCCGGAAAAAGGGGCAGGGAAACCAATTAGAGAGCCAGCGCTGGCTGAGAAGATCTTAAAGAACTGCTGAGCACTAATATTGGTGTGGGTACGCGTGTTATGCATAAGGAGAGGCGCGCTCTATTGGAATCCAAATCAAGAAATAAAGGAAAATAAAGGAAGAAAGGTAAAGTAAGAATAGAAATGGATAAGTGGGTGGTAGTCGTGTAGATAGCATACTCCCCTCCATTGAATAATATCATTTGAACCTGCACTACTCCTAACCAATTCAGTGCTGGCCCAATCAGCAATCCATGTGTAGAAAATCATATCATTAGCATTTTATCAACAAACATCAGTGCATGAAAATATGAATGGAATCACAAAAGAAGGACAAATGCCTTATAATTTTTTCCATAAAATTATCACTTCCTAAACATTTTTTCCATCGACAAGCATCCAAATGAGACTTAAGCTATTTTCTAATGGTCGAATTCCCACTAAAACAAACAGATCATAGATTTATGTCTTATGGAAGGAATAATGATTGCTATTTAATATAATCAGAATCATAATTCATCATTATGGAATGGTGAAAAAGATACCTTATATTTTGAAACAATTTATAACCAAAAACACCTTTCCAAAGATAAATATGAAAACGGAAATGTCCTTTCACCTTAAGTGGCTGCAGCACTATCCAACAAATCAATTTCCAACCATGCAGAGACCAGCCACTATAAAATACCATAAAAGGATATGTGGCTGGCACACTCTTCAATTCCAACTCATCCCTCTCCTTAATTCAGGTGCACCTATTTCCAAACAACCTTTCATTTCCCATGGCCATCACTGAAACTAAGCTCATCATCCCTAACAGTAGAAATGAGGAAGCAAATATTGAAGATATCAATTATTCCCAAAGAGCACAATGGCTAAGAGCTGCAGTCCTGGGGCCAATGATGGGCTTGTTTCCACTGCTTCTCTTATGATAGGTATTGGGGCAGTAAAAGATGATGCCAGGGCTATGATCTTATCTGGTTTTGCTGCTTTGGTGGCTGGAGCTTGTAGCATGGCCATTGGGGAGTTTGTTTCTGTGTACTCCCAGCTTGACATTGAGGTGGCCCAGCTGAAGAGGGAGCAAAAGAATAACGAAAAGAGGGGAGTAAGGTCCAGGATGCAACAACTCAAGAAGGATTGCCCAACCCAGCACAAGCAGCAATCGCATCTGCCCTGGCATTCTCAATGGGAGCAGCAGTCCCCCTCCCAGCAGCAGGGTTTATAAGGAGATATAAGGTGAGACTTATGGTGGTTGCGATAGCAACAAGCTTAGCCTTGGCAGTTTTGGGTGGGTTGGGGCAGTGCTTGGTCGTGCTCCGCTAGTGAAGTCAGTGTTGAGAGTGTTATTGGGTGGTTGGGTAGCCATGGCAGCAACCTTTGGAATCATGAAACTATTCAGGTCTAGTGGCCTTTAAGGTCAGCCATTGGCTAAGCTTTGTAAAAACCTCCACCCCACCCCCGTCCATTTCCTCATCTTAACAACCTGCATAACCTATGCTTCCATGAAACTAGTTTGCTATGTATGTTTAAGGTGTTCAATATAGATACTACAGTAAGGAATGGTTGGAAATAGAGTGCTTTCAACTATTTTGCTTCTTTCTACTGACAAACATTTGAAAGGAAAAAAAAATCAATATGCTCTACAATATGTTAAGATTCTTAAAAGAAACAAAGCTAAAGATAGCTTTAATCTATAAAATTAATCAAGCTGCACTACACTAACAAAAGTTGCTTGATAAGATAAATGCAGTACTTGAAAAGCTTTGAACGAAGAAGAATTGCAGAGGAAACACAGCATCACATCTGTCTATTGATAATAGGAAGTCATCATGGAAACCTCAATTTACAAAAGAAAAACATACCTTGTGCATGGAACTCCGCTGGTACGGGAAGAGTTGACGTACGCATCTTTTTTCTTGCATTTGTAGATAGGCTGTTTCCTTGATGCATGCAGCTTTATTCTTGCATTTGTAAATGGATTGTTTCAGGAACATGGAAACACCAGAATACATTACTCGTTACACCAAACCACCCGCCCTTCTATGAAACCTCAAGCGTGAAAAACAATTTCTTAAAAGAAAAAGATATATGTTGAATCTGAAACTGTTGGTCATGACCAACTAATTTGGATAATTATGTTCAAAGGCCTTCAGTTTGTCATGAATCTTCTTCTAGCCTGCAGCTCCTTGAGAAATGTTACCTTCAGTTACCTTGTATGTACAAAAATTCAATCCAAGAATAGACTGTCTGATAGAAAAAGGAATCACCGTGTACAGCCAAGTCCCAAAAGAGGTGAACTCGAAATGGCATTAATGGACGAACATGACCAGAGCAAAGCACAAAATATTGAAATCATACCCAATCTAACACGGCCTTAGTCAAAGATCCCCTCAATTTGGTCAAGGCTTGTATGAATTCATCCAATCAGCAATCTGCCCACTAGCATAACTCTTCCAATCGACTTTGATCAACATTCTCCAAATCAGGCAAAGACCAAACTTGGCTACATTAATGATTCATTTCTCATGTATTATCATTATAATCAATGATTAAAAAAGTATGATTTAATGTACAGGTATCGATCTAAGTCTATAAATAAAATGTCAAAGATTAATACCATGCAACACAAATCTATACAGTCTCAGATAATTCTAGGTACTAAAACATTTAAAATCAAGTTGCTCTCTCTCTCTCTCTTATTTTCTTTTTCCCTTCTCACTTTTTCACGACACTCCAATAATTGGTTTGGTGTGATTACACGACAATTTGGATGCAACATTCTCAACGATCAGAGAGCGTGAATCATATCAAGAACTAAAAGGAGCGCACCACAAAGATGATGTAGAAAACAAAGAAGGTTTCATCAACATGGAGCTAAATCATATTGAATTATTTTAAAATAAAAAAAGAATAATCTAAAATGCGTAAGAACGATTCCAAGAGAAATGCCAAAGGTGGAGATGTCCAAAGGGTTATCTGACTTTGTAATTAGATGAAGAAGGCCATCAACTAGAGCAGTTCCATCAAGCATCGAAGAAGAAAAATTTAACTACCCAAATTCTGAAGAATAAGACTCATCACCCTACTGACAAGAAGATAGAGTAACAAGAAAAAAAGAAGACATAATTGGACAATGCGTTCTCCAAAGAAATCACAAAGCAATACCTCATGTGAAGTTCAAGGTTGTGATTTCTTTGAAGAAGGCTGCACATTTAGACTAAGCACTGCATTTAGTCCAATGCAAAGAAGGAAATTAATATCAACACTTTGAGAACATATGGATGTGTGTTAGTAGTCAGTAAATGAAATGTCGAGAGTGGATGTAAATGTGATCTGCGACAAGCTAAATGTGAACCCAAGAGGCCAACAAAGCAAATGATGAGACATGTAGCAGAACCCTACAAATCCAATTTAGCAAGAAGTAAAAAAGTTGCTAGATGTTAGATTCTCATGAGAAGTGCAATAATCGAAATGGCTTGCAAACAAGGTGATGGTGCAAAAAGTGAACAAAAGTGTCAAATGTGTATCAATTATACCAACTTGAGTTTGGTGTGTCATAAGGATAACTACTCACTCTGCATCGATATTGTAGTCAACCCGTGTTGGATATTCAATGATGAACTTTTGATGTTTCTCATAATACCATCCGATTAAGATGCATCCCCTCCAAATTGTGAGAAGGTGATATTTATTATTAGTGATGGTTTATATTGTTATAATATAATATCATTTGACTTTAAAATGTTGGAGCTATATACCAACATATGATGGATATAATCTTTAAAAATAAAAAATATAAAATTGAGATGTATGTAGATGACTTATTCAATAAAAAAAATTGAACAACATACTATACAACAACAACAACAACAACAACAACAATAACAAGCTTTTATTCCACTAAGTGGGGTCTACATGAATCCCTCCATTGTGTCCATTATGTATCAAATTCTCATTTAATTCCGTATACTAAGGTCATTTTTATACACCTTAACTAAGTCTTTTTGGTCTCTACCTTTCTTAACATAAAACAAATCTAATCGTCTACTCTCCTAACTAGTCATCGTCTGACACTTTATGTGGCCAAACCATCTAAGCGACTCTCTCTAATCTTATCTCACCTGGAGCTACTCCAACTTTTTCCCGACATACTCATTTCACATTTTATCTCTAAAAGTAAAGCCACTCATCCACCGAGCATCCTCATCTCGTAATACTTAACTTAATCTTATGCTTCTCTTTATTGGCCAACATTCGCATATAAGTCATTGGTGTTACCACAACAACAACAATACAACAACAACAAGCCTTTATCCCACTAAGTGGGTCGGCTATATGAATCCTTCTTCTCCATTGTGTCTTATTATATGTCAAATTCTCATTTAATTCAAGTATACTAAGGTCATTTTTTACATCTTAACCAAGTCTTTTGGGTCACTCTCTTAACATAAGAAATTTAATGCATCTACTCTCCTGCGGTCATTGGACGACGCTTTATGTGGCCAAACCATCTAAGGCTCTCTAATCTTATCTAGACCGAGCTACTCCAACTTTTTCCCAACATACTCATTTTGCATTTTATCTCTAAGAGTAAAGTCACTCATCCGAGCATCCTCATCTCTATAACACTTAACTTAGTCTTATGCTTCTCTTTTAGCCAACATTACATAAATCATTGCAGTCTTACCACCATCTTATAAAATTTTCTCTTAAGTTTAAGTAGAATTTTTCTATCACAGGGGATGGTATCACTTCAACCATCCAACTTGAATTCTACTAATAACATCTCCATCTATTTCACCATCATTTTGAACAATAGTTCACCTAATGTCACAACACTACCACAAACTTCTACAACTAAAATTACACTCCATATATTCGCTTTAGATCTACTTAAACGAAAACCTTTAGACTTTAATGTTGACCTCCATAATTCATGTTTCTCTTGGACTCTCTCTCTAGTCTTATCAACAAGAAGAATGTCATCGAAAGAGCATACACCATGGTACATCTTCCTGTAAATGCCTAGTAAGAACATCCATAACTAAAGCAAAAAGATAAGGGCTTAAAGTTGATCCTTGATGTAATCCAATTGAAATGGAAAAATATTTTGTCAATCCTCCTTGTGTTTGGACACAAGTAATAGCTAGTATACATATCCTTAATGACTTGAATATAACCAATATTAACTCATTTCTATTCTAGAACTCTTCAAAGAACATCTTTTGAAACTTTATCATAAGCTTTCTCTAAATCAATAAATATCATATATAAATCCTCCTTACTTTCTCTATACTTCCATCAAACCTCTTAACAAATGTATAGCATCCAGTAGATCTACCATGCATGAAACCAAACGATTGTAAGAAACTTTTGTATCACATCATAACATATTCTCAATTACTCTCCCATAATTTTAATGTATGACACATTAACTTAATTCCTATAATTTGCACTCTTGTGCATCACCTTTATTCTTAAATATAGAACCAACAAACTCTTTCTCCACTCATGACATCTTTTAGTCTTTAAAATAACATTAAAAGATTTGTAAGAAATTCCTTGATCTCCTAAACATTTCCACACATCTATTGAAATATCATCAGTCCTCTTGTTTTTCTATATTTCATTTTCTTTAAAACTTCTCCAGATTTACTAATCTGACGATAAAAATAAAATTCTCTATTTTTGTTTAGTATTAAAAATCAATCGTCTTTCGGATCCTTCATTAAAAGTTTATCAAAATATCTCATCCACCTATTTTCAATATATTTTTTAAGAAAAGCACTTTATAATCTTCATCCTTAATCTTCACTTGACCAGGTCTTTACTTCTCTGTCTCTTTGGTTGTTAACTTATACATCTTTCATCGATATCTAATCTATCATTGTATCATTCTGTAAATTTTTTTCATATATTCTTTCTTAGAATCTACAGTACTTTATATCTTTCCCAATTCTCCAAGTTTTACATTTAAACCAAATTTTATAATAATCTTCTTATTTCTTTATCTTCTTCTCACACTCCACTATTTTTATTAGAAGTTTTTCCTTTTGATTCTTGGCATTTTAGAACTGCTTGATTTTCATTCTTTTTCTCACATAATATTAAACTTCTTTTATGAACATCAATTTAAGCTCAGGCTGCTCTTAAAATATTTTTATTTATGTTTTAAGTGTCATCTAATCCTGGACGATAATTTAATTTATTTTCTCTTACAATCTTTCATCATAAAATCTAAAACTAACAATCAATATTGGTCTTAAACTTTCACTGAATGATCTTACAATCTTTACAATCTAAACGATATATTTTTTTTAGAAAATAATCAATCGTGTTTTCTTAGATTCATTTTATAAGTAATAATATGTTATCTCTTTTCTTAAATAAAATATTAGCAATTACAAAATCAAGTTAAAGAAAATCTAATATAGTCTACCTTCCCATTAGTGTCTAAATCCATAACCAGTGAACACTTTTAAAATCTTCTACCTCTACCAACATTTCATTTAAATCTCCTCCAATAAATATTTTTTTCTTGAGAGATATCTTTGTATTAATCCTCTAATTCATTCCAAAAATTTCTTTTGAGAACTACATCCAAACCTACTGGGAGCATAAACACTTATAACATTGATAATCTTAGTATCAACAATAATCTTTAAAGTATAATTATATCTTCACATCTATTAATATTTATAACATTATCCTTCAAACTTATCTATAATCACATTCTGTACCATTTTAGTTCGACTTCTGAATACCAAAGTTTAAAACCTAAACTATCAATCTCCTTGGCCTTCTCCCCAACTCATTTAATTTCTTGAACACATAAAATATTTATTTTTATGAACCATAATATCTATAAATTTTATTAATTTACTTGTAAGAGTACCTATATTTCAAAATCTTAACCTAATTCTAGTTTCATGGACTAACTTCTTTGCCATTAAATTCCATAATGTGAACCTCTTAACACTGCAGGCGTAGATCTGACCGCGCACATTTTTTTGTATTCAAGCCATACAAAGACGTTATTTTCGGAGGCGCCCTAGCATTAACATAATGATTTAAAGGATTCATGTCATGATTATTTCGACAAGTTTTCTGTTGTCGACTACCTATCACCTTCCACTTTTCACATCCGGGACTTGGATAGGCAAGTAGTGTTCATTCTGGTCTTACCACCATCTTATAAAATTTTTCCTCAAGTTTAAGTGGAACTTTTCTATCACACAACAAGTCGGATGCATTCCTCCACTTCAACCATCCAACAACTTGAATTCTAATAACATCTCCATCTATTTCACCATTATTTTGAGTAATAGAGCTTAAATATCTAAATAAATCACTCTTATTAATGACTTATTCAATGTCACAACTACCACTAGAACTTCTATAACTAAAATTACACTCTATATATTTAGATCTACTTAAACGAAAACCTTTAGACTCTAATGTTGACCTCCATAATTCAAGTTTCTCTTGGACTCCTCTCTAGTCTTATCAACAAGAAGAATGTCATCGAAAAGCAAACACCAAGGTACATCTTCTCGTAAATGCTGCCAAGAACATCCATAACTAAAGCAAAAAGATAAGGGTTTAAAGCTAAAACTATTAACACATTAAGATAGAACAATATAAAAGGAATCCATTAAAATGCAATTTTAGAGCTCAAGAAGATTTTTGGATTTTCTCATCACACATGAAGGAATCAAGACAACCCTATAGAAAGTCAAAGCAATACTCAAGATACCTTCGCTAAGAACTTTAAAAACTTAAGGGTAAATTTGGGGTTGAATAAATTCATCTTGAGGTTGGAAAAGTGTTTGATGTTTTTCAAGATATTAAGAAGTCTGAAGTGATTCTCTTGGAATGATGAATATGAAAAAGTGCTCGGTCGGTTGAAGTCATTTTTTGTGTTCACTACAATTACTTCAAAGTCCAAAGTTCGAGGATGACCTCTTACCATACCTTGGAATCGTAAAGGGGTCAATCATTTCAATACTTGTCTAAGAAAATGCTGAAAGCAATGGCCAAACTACTATGACGGCAAAATACTAAGGGCATCGAACTAAGATATTCGATAATGGAGAAATTGACAAGGGCAATGGTGATTATAGAAGACGACTTACACTAGGATTCATAAGTCAATGGAGCTTATGGAAAGCAAGATGATATTGAAAAGCCCAACAAGAGTGGTCATCTCTCATGCTGCTAAAACCTATTTTCAGATCACAAACAACCAACTCAATGATGAAGTACTCATTAGAGACTATAGGTTTGCAATTGGAGTAAGCGCAAAACATCTAACAATATTTTTCTATTCACAGCTAATAGCGAATCAGGTGATAGGGCGATATGATGTCAGAAAACTCATTACATAAATATTTGTTCAAAGTCAAAGCTAAAATTGACAAATTTGAATACTTCAAGATAGAGCGCATATTAAAGGAACAAAATCAATTCATTGACATACAATCTAAAATGAGGAACTTGAATGAAAAACTAGCCTTTAAACTTACTTGCCCAACAATTGAAGAAATTATGAAAATAGAGTTTGAGAATGTACTGAGCTTAGTAGATTTACTGATCGAATACCTCAAGTCGGGTACAAATTACCTAGATGTCAAAGATCTAAGGCAACCAAAAAATCTAAGTGGCAATACATACTTATTGATGGAAAATTATTCAAAAAATCAACAACAATGATGTACCTAAGATGCATGAAAGACAATGAAGTCATTGATATATTGAAGAATGCCCAATCGAGAGAATGTAAAAGTCACTTGGGAAGAACTTTCGTAACAAAATATTAAGACAAGAATATTTTTTGGCCAATTTTAAGAAGAGACTCCAAAGCCTTTTCAAAGATATTTCTCTAGTGATAGAAGTTCACTCTTATATAGCAACCTTCTTATTAGTCCAGCCTATATCAAGTTTAAGGATGTTTGCATATGAGAAATAGATTCAAACAACCCCTTACGAGAAAAGACAAAAGAAATTCTTATAATCATGTGTTGACCTCCATCCATGTCGCATTCGGTCGAGCTCATAAGAATAAATTCGATGGACTTCGGATCTGACATCGCAAATAGCTGAAATACACTTGGCTCCAAAATCGTCAAAATGATCTCACAGTCGACAAGCGGACTTATCGTCGTGTTTAGAGCGTCGAAATTGATCGATATGTGCAATTCGACGGTCGGCCGATCAAGTAAAAACTCCGTCGGCGCTCTATCGCAGTCGAAGGCTGCCGCGATCGGCAGCTCCATTCGCGAAATTGATTCGCGTCGTCGCCGTCGAAACCTATCAAATGAGAGACAATTCATGTCTTCCATCCATGCGACAGGAGCCGCACCATACGTCGCGCGACCAGGCCGCGATGCGCGTGGCGCCGGGTGCCCTGCGCATGTCCGTGCTCTCCGGCGTGTTGAATATAAATACCACGCCTTTCTTAGCGTGCGGGAAAATCCGTACTTTCTTGTGGGTGCGTAAATACCCGTTACACACCTTTCGCATGGACGGAAATCGTGTTTGCTGGTACCTTAGAGCCTCATGATGCCTTTTTTTGCATGGTGGGATGGCGATTCATTGGTTTATCACACATGCCTTTGGCGTGGTGGCAAGCCCCAGTAGCCCTGCATTGGGGCGATCTGGGATGTTGCTAAATCTTCGCCAAACTTTCTACAACAGGCTTACACTGACATAAAACCATGCGTGAAATTGTTATTTAAACTAACATTGTAAGTGTATAGTACCCGTATGTCTTTCTTGGCGTGAGGAAAAATCTATTTAAGTATATCGAGCCCATACATGTCTTTCTTGGCGTGGGATACTTGTCAGTAGTTTTATACCACTCATACGTCTTTCTTGGTATGGTGGGGCCCATACTAAAGTAGCCCGTATCTGAGACGGACGGATCTTCGAAATCTTTGTCAAATTTTACACCGATATGGGGATAAACAACTTAATAAAATTCAACTGTAAAATTAATGTTTTAACTTGACATTGCAACTATATATAGAATGTGCACTTTTTTTTGGCGTGGTGAGAAAATCGTGTTACATGTAGGTGCTTGAAAAGATGTCTTTTCTTGGCATGGTGGGATGGCGATTTAATACCCATACATGCCTTCCTTGGCATGGCGAGCAAAGCTACGTTGTAGCCCCTTTATGTGGGAAGACACAGGAGGCTAGAATCTTTGTCAAATTTTATTTAAAATTATAAACTTGCAATAAAACTCAATCAAAATAGGTAACACTATTCAAATCTCTAAAGTTATATCAATTTGAAATTAAACAACCACATTGGCGATACTGAATGCTTAAATTTAGCATCGAGGATCTTTGCGTTGGTTGATTCGGTTGGGTCCGAGTCGTTAACCAAAAAATCCAATAATATATTATAAGAATCTCAACTCACTAAAATATCTTGAATTTATACATAAGTATGATGATCGATCCTCTATTATTAAATTAATAGAGTTTGAGGATCTGAAACAATACATTCAGATGATGGTGTTGAATGAAGATTTCAAGGAGGATACTTTTATCAAAATGTGATTGTAATTTCAAATAAAATTAATATAAATTAAATATCAATCAAATGCAAATCAGACAAATCACTAAGTTATAAATACTTGAATGAAATTCTATCTCTAAAAAAAACTTAAAGCTAAAACTCAATCCGCTTGATTATTTCTTTGAAGGTGACAAATTAAAAAACTTCACAAAGCAGTCATCAATCAGTATGTTTCTCTCAAACAATCTCACGTCAAGAAAGGCTGTGTCTCTGACCGTGGTTTGGTAAGGCTACACATATTATGGGTTCTGACGAGTCCTCTAATTGGTTCTTGCAAATAACACTATTATATATCGCGATTGTATGCTCACGATAGCTCTGTCATTTGAAATGTGAACCATAGATGCACGATAGCAAAAGACCTCTACTAAGGTGGACTTAAGTATGTCTCCTTAAACAAACACCACCAGTCTGAGGATTTCTTAGGCCGCCATGGTCATTGATCCCGGGTTGATTACCTCTCGACTAGTAGTAGAAGACGAGATGATGGAATCATGGGATCTTGATTGGGCGTCATCGTTCTCCCAACCATCCGCTTTAAGTTCAATGATAAATTTCATAAATTGAAATTCCAAAATTCCACATATTCTTCTTATCCTTACGCATTAAAGTAACGACTAACCTTAATCGAAAGTTCTCTCTTAGCATTGAGAGGAATAATTAACTATATGTACTTGTCTATAGGAAACACAGGAGATCTAAAGTCTCACAAAATGAAGTGAAATCTCCGAGTAATGTCTTATCTACTATTCCATCCCTTGAAAATTTTATCAACAATTTAAATTACACTCTTCATTCGAGAGGTTGGTAGCAAATTTTGAGCTCACATCATGATTGATTATTTTACAAAATGGGTTGAGACAAAACAATATCTCGATATTATTTACAAATCTGGGACTTAATGGTGATAATCAATGATAATGTAATTCTAGAGAAGATTGCTAAAATTTTCCAAAGCTAGAGTATTAGCCTTGTTTGCCTCAGTTCATTACAAAGATAAATGAACAAGTGGAAGTGGTGAACAAATTAATTCAACTTATTAAAGAAATGGGTCGAATTGCTTTGGTATAATGAACATTGTGAACTACTCCATCAACATCTACTAGACAAACACCTTGGGTCTTACCTCATGATCAGATACTATTAATGGAATACAATTTGCATTGCCAAAGGGTTAACAACCACATCCAACTTCAAAAAATAAGAACTTGACAAATGGAGTAGTGCAAACGAAGATGAAATGAAGGGTGGGACATTAAAGGAACTCATATATAGTCTTGATATGTGGGATCCGAAAATTCATCGACCTTTTTTGGAATGAAAAGAGTTATTTTAGTATGGTAAAATTTGGAAAGACGGATGAATAGTAGATAAAACACTACCAGAGATTTAGTATCATTTTGTGAGAAGTTTTTAAATCGATTCTAGGTTTCTATAGGCAAACACATAGTTAATTACCTAAAGCTGTTAGAAGCACTTTCGATCAAGTAGTCGATGAATCGTTAAATAGAGTATAAAATAGCGTGAGTGGAGTTTAGAATTTATAAAATTTATCATTTTAATTTAAAATTTTTAGTGGGGAGCGATGGCGTGATCCATGGTTTAGTCATCTGGTACGTCATCCACTGTCCTTAGTCGGAGAAGGTACTTCGACCAAACAGCCGACGATCGCTGTCGACGCGTGTTCGTCGTCCAAGGTATCGTAGACTTGGGGTGAAGTTTGTCTATGAACAAATATAAGTCGGCCTTAGCTAACGAGGTTTTCTTGCGACATTATATTCCCAGCATTAAAAAAAGATTGGAGAACATCTGATTTGCGGTAGTAAGTAATTTAATGTTGTCGTATCGCGATCTCCAGGTCGGAGGGCTTTGGTGCGTGTAGTCGTTTATGTGGTGTCGTTAGCAATACCGGACAAAAAAACAGAGCGTCCTACGAACAGAAATAATTGAGTGTGAAAATAGTTATGATTGATTTGGCGTTAGGCTTTGAGAGCAAAATTTTCTTAATTTATCACCCCAAACAATTGGGAAGGGATGGATTGATTTTAAGTTTTAATTTAAATAATTCATTTTATTTCATTTATATTTTGTTATTTTATTTGAATTTTGATCGTTTATGATTGATATAAATTTGAATATATGATCATTTATTATTTAAAATTTTAATAATAATCGTCATTCTCGATCATATATATGATTAATAAACTTTTCTTCTGTTTATCTATGAGGATCGGTCTAAATTTAATGCCGAAGTATAATCTTTCACAATTATACTTAACATGTAGGATCGGGTTTGAAACTTTTCTTGAGCTTGAAGTATGTCGGTTGATTCGTATCTTGTAATTATATGTATTAAACTACCGAGATATTATTAACTTAAAATTCTTATAATATCATAATTGGATTTTAGATTTTGTTAACCCGTCTAAGACCAAAAGGATGTGTAACATCGTTCTTTTATCTTTCATTAGGATTGCGTATCTTTCTAGATATTTGATCTAATGAATACTTCAACATACATACATTCTTTTAAAATATTGTATGGACGTGAATGTTTAAGTTGAAGTGGTTGAATTTGACGATGTAAGAGTCAAAATGCAAGCATGAGTTTTGATATAGATTTTAGGTTTTGTTAACGGGGCCGGTCACAAGATCAAACCGAAAAATGTAGTATTTGTTCATTTTTTTATCGACTTAGTTAACACTTCAATATACATATGGGTATCTGTTCTTTTTTAAAGCGTTGTATGACATTAAGATGTAAGTTGAAGTGTAGATGTCTTACAAATGTCAATTTTGGATATGGTATTTTTTGGGTTTTTAACCCGTTCAAGATCAAACCGAAAAGCAGGCCTTATCAACTCTATCTTCTTGCGAGGATGGGATCTAGATTATTTATTTCAAAATCTATCATTCTCAGCTTGTAACTTGGGACAACGTAGAGGATCGGGTTTGAGACTTTCTTCTTGAGATCTTGAACTTGAAGAGATATTCAATGATCGATAGATTTATCTTTTATTCTATAACAAAATTACTTAAGATTTTATTAAGTTGAAAATAGTATAATACATCATTAGATTTTTAGGTTTTGTTAACCAGGCGTCACAACCGGTAAGTGTAGTATCGTTCTTTTCATTTAATTGCTTGCGTATATTGGCATTTAAAATTTATTAAATACTTCAACATATATATAAGTATTTGTTCTTTTAAAATTTTATATGAATGATGAAATCGAAGTTGAAGCATTGATGTTTGATATAAATGTTGAATTACAAGCATAAGCTTTGATACAAAATTATAAATCAAATATAGATTTGTTACTCAATGAATTTGACCCTTTCAAGTGGGTATGTAGATCAGCGGATAATACGTTACATGGTATAAGGCGTGAGTTGGCTCTTTTCTATTTGTCATGAGTCAAGTATAAATCTTATTCTATAAGATATGTGTTGACTCTTTTCGCATACTGCGTGGATCAGTGAGGTATGTTACATAAGAATGTGAATACACATTACAAACTAAGTGATTATATATTCTAAATGATATAGGCTTGGTTCTTTCAACTTATCCTTCAAATGTATCGTTCTTTAATAAATCAAACATACATCTATTTTTATAATATGAATTTGATTCTTGTTTGGGTGAATCAAATGATTAAGCAAAAGAATATTGTTTAAAAGTCGTAGATTTAATTTAACTTTCAGTATTAAAGACGTTCAAATTGAATAGAATCTGATAACACTTTGAATATCGCGATGAATCATTTCATTTAGGCATTTTAGCATGAAACCCAAAACTATGAACTCATATGTAAGCATGGTTCATGATTCATGCTTGATTTAATTTTCTTGAATATTTGTATAAATCATATCTCTTAATGTCATTTTCCATAAACTTACATGTAAAGGGAGATTAATTTTTTTTCTCATTTGTCTCATGACATATAACGCATTTATATCTTTGTCATTCTCTTTAATGTTACATGATAAAAATGTAGAACTAAGAGAAAGTTTTTACTTACGTGTCTCTTAAGATGTCTTATTTTTTTAAGAACTCATTCGTAGTATATAAAGACATACTTGTGTAAAGTAAAGTTTAAATCATACCCATTGTCGCATTTCTCACCCGTTTATATAGCATACTCACCACTTAGGCAAAATGAATTTGACTTTAAATAAGTAATTGTCATTATCTTATGAAGATTCAAGTAAAATTAGAACTAAGCATGAGTGAAAAATTGTAATGTCATATGGTATAATGAATGGGCTAAACAAAAATAAACATATGCACAACCTTCTTTCAAGCACTTGGCGTATTAGACATTTTGTTTACCAAAATTTTCCTCGATATCATCCCTGGAAACTGAGTCTTGGGCCACTCAAAGGCGTGCATGGTAGGTGTCGCGACACCGCTAAATTTATTTTCGCACGCGTGCGTGGGTTAACACGATATAACATTTTCTTGTCGCGTTGAACAACGCGTGAAGCAATCTTATATCATAGTTTTCCCGCCACATCGGAACAACGTGAGCAGTCTTATAACAAATTTTCTCGTTGGAACAAGCGTGAGCAGTCTTATCACAAGTTTTTCCGCATTAACAACGATGTGAATGTACTTATAAGATTTTTTTCGCGTTGAACAACATAAACATGTAATGAGTTTACCGGTAGCGTTGACGATGTAAGCGGTCTTACGATTTCTCTACATTGGAACAACGTGAGCAGTACTTATCACAATTTTCCCGCCGTTAGAATAATGTGAATGGATCATAAGCAAAAAACAACACAAGCCTTAATCCCACTTGGGTGGGATCAATTTTATGAATCCTTCGTCTCTTATTATGTGTGTCTCATTTAATTCAAGTATCAAGATCATTTTTATACATCTTAACCAAGTATTTTTAGTTCTACCTCTACCTTTCTTAACATAAGACAAATCTAATGCATCTACTCTCTGTCATCTGTAGACGCTTTATGTGGCCAAACCATCTAAGGCGACTCTCCCTAATCTTATCTACCCAGCTACTCCAACTTTTTCCCAACATACTCATTTTGCATTCTATCTCTAAGGGTAAAACCACTCATCCACTGAGCATCCTCATCTACACTTAACTTAGTCTTATGTTTTTATCTTTTTTGTACATTACCATAAGTCATTCGGTCTTACCCATCTTATAAAATTTTCCCTTAAGTTTAAGTGGAACTTTTCTATCACATAATAAAGCCGGATCATTCCTCCACTTCAACCATCCAACTTGAATTCTACTAATAACATCTCCATCTATTTCACCATCATTTTGAAAAATTGAGCCTAAATATCTGAATCGCCACTCTTATTAATGACTTGATCGTAAAGTCACAATACTACCACTAAAACTTCGACTAAAATTACACTCTATATATTCGCTTTAGATCTACTTAAACGAAAACCTTTAGACTCTAAAGTTGACCTCCATAATTCAAGTTTGTTGGACTCCCTCTAGTCTTATCAAGAAGAATGTCATCAACAAAAGCATACACCAGTACTTATAAGACAAAAATTTAACAAATTTGCATTCACATGTGCATCAAATTAAAATATAGATACCCTTTCATCACCATTTCACCGAATTTTGCATTTGGAATATTCAAATAACAACGTAACATAAGCTTTTAATCACATGTGAGCATCTTTCCATTCTTCTCATTTTGAATATAAAGAGGACATACCTTTCTTAAAGCCCACAAGTAACATAGCAATTAAAGGTCGAGATATGCATATATTTCATCTTTGTGAGATAATCATAAAGAAAATTTTGCATATCTTATATCTTCAATTCTCAACACTTTCATGTCGTACAAGATAAAAGATACAATAGAAAGGAGAATAATATAAATCATACTTTGTCCCAAAATAAACTTGTTTTCTTTTCTTCCCCAAATCAAGAGAAAGAAACATGCATCACATATTAATAACCCAATTGAGCCTTACTAATTTTACACATTTTTTTTTGTTTGATAAATCAAATAGATGCACCAAAGAAATGTTTGGTGATAAAGCAAGCAATCATATTAGATGTGATATTATGCAAGCTAAGAAATTTCAGGTTTTGTAAGAAGGTGCTTACAAGAAATGAAACTAAGTGAGAGAAAAACCACCATTAGTACAAAGAAGTGAGTAACATGCTAAGCTCACATATATCAAAAGTCAATCATACAAAGAAGACAAGCAACCATGTTAAGCTTGATATGCACTAATCTGAAACTTCATATCTAATTAGATGATCATTTGCATGATAATAAGATGTCAAGTGGTAGAAAGAGGCAAGTATGCAAGTGAGAATATGCTCAAAAGCCAATCATTCCCTTCATCCCCTTTTTTCTAAAGTGATAGCCAAGTAAGGTTCGTACCAAATAAGGCAACAAAGTCCATACCAGATAAAGTAAACAACCGTATTAAATTTGATATCATATAAACCCAAATTTCAGTTTTGTAAAATATTAAAATCCCATTTTTTATCTTTCCCAAATCAGCATAAATAATTGCAATTATTTCGATTTTGTCAACATCCAATATGTATAATCAAGAAAATAGCCATGTTTTACCAATCAAGCACAAGACACCAATATGTCATGTTTCAATCCTATATTTAAGCAAGCATGATGCCAATCAATTCAACATTCACGGATAGAGCTCCCATGGTCATTTCACCATGCAATGCTACTTCTAGTTCGCCATCCCCAATTAAAACTGCACCTCTATAAATGAGCATCACTAATGCGCCAGAAATACATACAGCAATGCCTAAGACCTTACACCAATCCTCTCTTGTAAAAATATTAATCTTTTCAACACCCATAAATGATGCCAAGATAAATGTAAAGACTGGTATTACAGGCTATACAACTACTACATAAGTGGGATTTGTGTGACCAAGGCCAATAAGAAACAAGAGCTGATTACCGAAAACTCTTGTTAAGCCCAAAAAAGAAAAAAAGGCAGGAAGAGCTGGCAAGTCATTGGAGGTCGGCTTGCTCCCTCAGTTGCTATAGGAAAGACGGAGGGAAAAAGAAGGACATAAGTGAAGAAGGATCACTCAATCAAAAGACAAAACCGAAGAGATAAATTTCAGCAATCCAAAAGCAATTCGTAAATCAGCATGAAATACCATATACTCATCATTTCCTTTTGATTTCACAATCACAATAGACTTTAGGTGAAACTTAACTAACCCGTAAAGCAAGAAAGAAATTTAGGGTTGAACAGAAATAACCTGGAACTTTCGATTGCAAGGGGAAAGGAAGGGATAGAGAACCAAGCTTGGCCGATTAGGGCTTGCGTTCAACTTGGAGATCTTAGCCGTGTCTCGTGCGTCAAGGAGCTCAGGAAGAAAGGGAGACAGACGAACAGAGGTGTTCGATCCTTGTGTGCAAATCGGAGAGAGAGGAGGCCAAGTACCTCGTTGTGCTTGGCTACGGCTAGGAGGAAGAGACGGACGATAGGGGGGGGCTAGGGCTCACGAGAGATGGACGGGGAAGACTTTCGTTCGGCTTCCACGCTGCTCGGGACGAACGGGAGAGAGGAAACCACGCGAGAGGAAGAGAGGAGGGAGGAGTTTGCCGAGGGAGTTGCGTGAGAGAGTCGTGTGAGCAGAGTACCCTTAAGCAGTTACTGATTATCTTAGTTATAAATTATTGTAATTTCGCATTAATATTTTATGAATTTACTGCAATAATAAACCCCAAGAATATGACAATCGAATCGACGACGCTCAATGCATTAATTTGTTGAATCGAAGGCTGATCATTTGATTAACAAATGTATTTGACGTCACGGCGCGAATTTCTATATCGAATTAATCATTTAATTTAATTAATTTTAATATTTTCACGAGCCGAATTTTCAAATCGTGAGTTTGATCGAATCTAATCATTAGGGGTTTTAATCTCAATTTATATAATATTTTATCTCATTAATCATTTATTTTAACCTCCATTCATTTGACTTGTAAAACCATATATGGAGGTCAACAATGAAGCACAAAAAATTCAAGAGAAGTGTTGCAAAGATTACAACTCAAATATCAAGTAAAAGGTCTTTAAAGTAGAAGACTTGGTTTTGAATAAAGTTGACATTATAGCCAATCAAAACATACTCCATGCTAGATTCCACCTAGCAACACCTACACATAGTCAAAGGGAATGTCAACCCTAGAGAATACAAGCTACAAACCTACATTGGAAAAGAAGTGATGAGAACATGAAGTGAGATGAACTCAAATATTCAACTATAATCAACTCTTCCCTTTACTTAATTTTACAATTTTATTTTTAGCAAAGAATGGTAGAACTTGTCTAAGTTGATACCTAAGTCAATAACCTCTAATAATACTAATGGCCCCAAATTCTGGCTTCATACATTTATTAATAAACTCTCAAAATCAATAATTAATACTCGCCACCCCAAAAAATTTTATATTTGATAACTACTAAAAACCTACATATTTGTTACAAAAATTTGACATCGCCTATTTATACTTTCGAAAATACCGAGAATTGGCTTCGCACAAGCTTTCGGTTCGATCATGCTAATCTTATCCTTGATCTTGGATGACAGTGTCTCCATGTCAACGACATCTCCGATTCAACTATTCCGGGCTCGCACCGCAAAGTCTGGAAGCCTTCACAACCGTAAGTTCACGATTGTCGCCAACTTCTTTCATTATCGCACCATTCTCTGAGAGGTCCCGACGATCTTCGGAAAGTAGGCCATCTCCAATTCGGATAATAAATGAGGTTACGTCCATCGAAGTTCCGGTAGTTAAGCTCATGAACCTGCGGCCTCCGCATCCCCGATGACGCAGATCAACGAGTGCATCCTCGGCGATTGGAGCAACGTCGACCGGGCTGCGGCGACCGCAATGGCGGAAGCAGCTCGATTGTCTCTCGACATTTGGTCCAGTGCAACGTGATGGTTTAACATCGATCATTCTATAATTCTACAGCCTCCTGTATGACTAAGAGCATGGGTGATCTCCCTTTATTTAGCTCGTGAGCGTCAAGGAATTGTAGAATATCGCACCTCCTCGACAACGAAAAATCAATTAATTAAATGACACTCTCTTTATTAATATTCTTTAAGTTAATACAATAGTCAGGGGTATCAATTTAGGCGTTCTCTCAATTACTTGATTCTTTTAGTTCTTTAAAGAAGAGTTCGCTTGAATCTAATAAATGAATAAAATACTCTCAAATATGATGAGAATTATTATTCATCAAGTAAATGAATACTTGAGGAACTAGAGCAATGAAATGCATAAGCAAATACTTGGGGGGGAACTTATCGAGTGGACAAACACTTGAGCAACTCTACTATGAAGAAATGAACATCCCTATAAAGCGTATGACCAAAGTCAATAAACTTGAAGGTGGCCAACTTCAAGTAAAGGACTAATCAACATTAGATAACCTCTTTTCTATTTAAAGAAAGAAGGAGAAGGCTTACTAGTTTGAATTCACAATTAAGATGATATTGGAAGGATAATCTTAAAAGTAGAAAGACTACTCCTTATAAGAGCCAAGACTCTCGGTTAAAGACTTGGTAAGTGAGTTAAACCACGAGATGACGAACAATCAACACATAATATAGATGCTAATCTTATTTTACTTGATGACTATCTAAGAAAAGAATATCTAATGTGTGAATAAAATAGAAAACAATAAATGTAGATTACAAACAACAAACTTAATCAAAATTGCCACTAATTGTGTATTTTCATAAATTCAATAAAATGAATTCAACAATATCAAATATTAAAATTTCTTCTCATATATCCTTTAAGCACTAGTCAAGAGTAGAACTCGACTCCTCCCTTTGTGATGAATAAATTTTGCATTAGGTAGATTGAGAGTCCATTTAATGGCAAGTTTAAATAGTGACTACACGTGATGATCAAAATTCACGAAGGAGTAGCTCATTAAAGGAGATGTCTTATTCAAAGGTATATACAAGAGAAAGAAAATGACGCTGACTTTAAAAAGCCCAAAATTATGCAAAATCTAATATTCACCAAACTCATTGAGATCATTCATTTAAAATCAATCTTTTACTATAAACTTTTATTCCGTGAGTTATATTTATCAAATCACCCGGCAAATATGGTTAGAGTTCTAAGATATTTTAATATTATCTCTCATCTCATATAGAGTTTGACATTCATCCAAACAAATCACCTTCACATGGCGGTAGATATTGCTCAAAAGATTTATCTTCTTTAATTGGAAGGAACATTCATCAAATCTTGAATTACTTCTCTAAAACATTCTCACCCCTCAATACAAAGAGCATTGCTTTACAAAATTAAGTACCCATAAGACTTTCACAAATATTCATTACTTAAATACATTAGCTTTATATTCATTGTTTTGGACTTTATTCACCAATTAATTAAGTTTTACATTATTAAGTTCTTTACACCTAGAAGATTCATTTTGTTACTTTGAATAGTTTTGATAATATCACAAATTACATTATTATTTATCACGAGTATATTCAACACAATATGTTCATCGTATTGTATTTAGCACAATGTGTTTGTTATATTATATTCACAACAATGTGTATACATTGCATTTGTTATACTAAATTCATCACAATTAGATAACTATAGCTCATCGTTCTTTATAGGAGAAGCAATAAACAAAGCATACCAAATATACAAAAAATAAAATTTTCATCACAAATGCAGAATCCCCTCTAGGTTAACGTAGTGGAGCTAATGTAGAGCAAGAAATCTCCACCACTTGCATGAAGGAAACTACATTATTCCACTGCCTTTTCCCTACTAGGGCTAGCAGTTGCCGAGCTTCACTCTCCATTCTACCCATTGCCTCATCGTCATTGATGTGAATCCGGCTTGGAAGACCTTGAGGGCAACCAGAAGATGGAGGAACCACTTCTTCCTCTTCTGCTTCTTCTTCTCCCCTCCTTCATATTGTTTGGCAGGTCTAGGTGACTCCTCGACATCCTCCTCCTTTCCTCCTTGAAAAGAATCTCTAAATCAAGCACTCACCAAGCAATACTTAACCTTGGAATATTGCTCTTTCTCATATAGCAGACCATTGACATTATGCTTGCAAAAGAATTTTGCATTACTTACATAGGCACAACCCCATAGAAATTGAAGATGTCCACCAACTCGTTTCAAAGTGGGAAGAGAAGCTAAAACTAAGCTTAGTAACACCACACTTCATCCTTGTATATGGTGTTAGGGAACTCTTCCTTCTCCGCTGCCCGTAAATTGTAGGAATCATTAAATATACACTTTACCTGGAGTGCAATCCTTTTGGCAGTTAACATCTTGGGAGTAAATTGAGATGGAACTGTCAAGAACTCACTGCATTTCTTAAGTGAAGATGAAACTGCAATTTTTTTGACAAAGAATAGAAAGGAACTGGGAGCAAGAGAGGCTAATGCAAAGGAGGAGCTAGCTGGAGAAAGCAAGGGTCGTGAAAAGAAAAGACCAAAGCCTAAAACTAAGTGGACTATATATAGAATTATTTTCAAATGCATTAAATTGAGGCAAATTATATCATATTTAACACGTGTCTCTTCAAATCCTATGAAATTCAAATTTTACATTCATTTTTTGAGATTTAGGATCATTGCTTTACATTTTATTTTAATAATATTAAAAATAAAACCATCATCATAGCATCACACCAAAAGAAAACATTTAAAATCAAAATCCCAACAACATAAAAACACAAATACAATTCATAATTACATTGGGCAACAATGTTCTACCTATCAAAAGAAATAAAATAACTAAGAAAGGATTCAAGGGAGGATTGAAGGGGAGGATCTAAGGCATCTTCCTGGTCTCCAGCAAATTCCTCAGCACAAATTCATGAATTGATTTAATCGAGAAGATTTTGCGAATCTCTAACTAGCGAGAGTTGAACATGAAGAGCGAAAACCTCCTTGCAAAAATTCTCATTCGTCTCAATGAATGCACTCTTCAATTTGGCTGCCTTCTTCATTGATGAGGACTTCTCCAAACCGAACTCATATTTATTTGCTGCAACTTTCAACTTCATAGCATTGACCTAGGCACTCAATTCTCAAATCTTCTTCATAAGCAGAGCCTCCATAGGCAAATTGGAAGTCATTGCACATGCTCTCAAAGAGGATTCCCAAAATATCGAACTAGGAGTCTTCTAAATCAGATTGCCCAAACTTAGCATTTCTTGATCCTAAGTAGGACTCAGGGCATTAGCTTTAGCACTATCCAAGAAGAGCTAAAGTTGTACTTTCAGCTACGTCCTACATACGCATTTTGTTGAACTCAGCCACTTTTTCAACACACAGCATATCACTAAGGAGTTGGTTGACCTCTTCCCCAACTTTTACAAAAACAAGCAGGAAGGATTTAATTTCTTAAAAGTAATGACTTGACCTTCCTCAATTTGCCCATCTTCAATAGGAGCGTTGATGTCTAGGATAACAACTAGATCAGCAGGCTGGGCCTCTCCAAGTAGCTTCATTGTCCAAAAAAGGACTACATAAAGTTTTCTACCCTTATTCATGAACAAAAATAGAAAATAAATAAATAAATCTCGAGTAATCAATTTCAACTTCTTTCTCAGGATAACGACTCTGTATAAGGAACAACTTGTGCACCTAGAGTGATTGATTGAGAGGAAGAAGTAGATTGATCCACAACAACAAAGTCTTTCTTATTTATTATCATTATGATCGTTGATTATACATGTAGCCGATGATGTAATGTAAATCTGAGTTTATAAATAAGAGGTCAAGAATCGATAATGAGCAACACAAATCTATGCGATCTCATGTAATTCTATACTTAAAACCTTTAATGCAATAATATCTGAGAATTCTCTCTCTCTCTCTCTCTCTCTCTCTTAGATTCCATATTTTCCCTCTTATTTTTCTCATCCTCTCAGTCTTTCACAACACTCCAATAATTAGTCCGGCATGATTTCATGGATAAATTGGATTCAACACAAAAAATATTTCAATAGGTTTGTGCAATAGTTGTAGTTTACCTGCATAATTATCAAATTTGAAATTTCCTGTTCAATAACAAGATCAAGTGAGCAGCTGTTATCAATTTCACAATAAGATCACAATGATAGCAATCAGCTAATAAAATCCTCTTGATCAATCAATAAAGCTAGAAACTAAAATACATGTATGAAACAAGTCCATCAAGCGTTAGAAAAACATATCAAGTGACTCATCATATCATTCTAAACTAACAAACTATACATTTAATATTTTTCCCTTCAAATTCTCACTTTTAAGCAGCCTACTTGCACTCAGAAACCTTAAGCCGCTGCCACATATGTAATCAAATTAGTTCGATGAAGTATGCTTACGAGATATAGGGAGTTTTGACATAAAATAAGATTCTATACATATGTACACAAGAAATGGCTTCACTAGACCGGTGTTGAATCTCCAGAATTAGATTTTGCAGAATCAATAATGTCTTGCACAAGGGATCCACCTTGTTTAAGTATTAATTCCCTCATATGCTTATAAGTTTGGAATTCCTTTAAAGCATCAGCCGCAGTCATCGACTTCAATAGTTCTGAAGCTGTAATATCCAGACACGAAGAACTATCAACCATTCCCATATCATTTTCATCATTATTTTCCTTTCCCGGCTGGAGTTTGCTACATGATGTTTCATCATTGAAAATTTTCGATCTGAGCGTGTTGGAATTATCAAGTTGTAGTGGTGCTGCAGTCCTGAGCATCCTAACAAGAACACCAACAGCTGCATCAGGAGATATTTTGATTGGAATCAACTCTCCTGGACCCAGATTCTCACCAGCATGATCATTGCAATCAGCAGATTCGACTCTGTGAAAGAAACAAATAAGCCAGTTGAGTGCTTACAATTAAATTAAATGAACATAAAGAACGCATGCTTGAAAAAAAAAAAGAACAAAATCTATGATTTGTTTAGTACATTCAAAATTTAAATTCATATGACGGAAATATTAGTTATAAATAGTGAAGTCAAATGAATGACGAAGAACTTAATTTGTATGGACTCAAATGTATGTCATGTCTTAACCTTTTATCCATCTAATATTATGAGAAAATGTTTGTATAAAAACTAATGTTTTGCGCAACTAAGATTTAAAGAAAGGCCAAATTTGTGTATTTTGAGAATAAGCGTGCTGAACTTGTAGCTGTGATGAATTATAGCCCATTCTGCATCTTTATAATATTGTTCTCAAGATATTATGATCCCACTAATGTCCACCAATTTAATTTCAGACACGTTCAACCATATAAATTCATACAACCATTAAGCGAAACAAACTTTAAAATTTTTCAAACAATCCATATTAGCTCTACCAAAGATCTTGTCTTTGAAAAATCCATGACTAGTAAGACGTAGAAGAACAAATTATAAACTTCACTATTTTTAGACTTTTACATTTAAAAAAAAAAAGAATTTGGAAAATAATAACATGACAAATCTAAATCAAGAAAGACAATTTTATAGATTATCCTTTATACAGGGAGAAATGAGTAAGCAGTAATTTTAATATTAGTTTAAATATTGGACCTAATTTAAAAAAAGTTCATTTGTTGTATTTTGAATGTACACATCATATGAGAAAAGTTCTATTTTTTATTTTAAAGTATTTAATATATATTACATAAAAATGTTTTTTTAATGCCAACAAATAATATTATCATCTTGTGTGTTAGAATATCGAAATAGAGAGAGAATTTAATGTCACTGGCAAGCAAATCTTTCATATCATTAACGATAGAGGGAGATGTCAACTTTAATAACCATTGTATCAAACTGGAAACTATCTAAATCCAAAGTTTTTTTTGTAACAGTGAGTCTAAGATACAATTAGGCAAATAATTGATGGAAGATATATATGCCATTATTAATAGGCTAATAGGAGATCCATTTGAAGAAGGCTATAAATAAAAATTTTCTATTTATAATCATGTCGGTGGCCCATTCACAACTAAGTATGCCATTGACAATAAATATATAAAAGATTAGATATCACTAACTAAAATTTCTACATAATTTTCATTTTTAATTGATTAAAACTTTTCTTTAATGTTATATTATAAGTGCAATACATAACCCTAGCTCTACAAAAATTAGTTATCAAGACTTTAGAATTACCTTGCAGCACTCCCTAAGAGAAATTAGAGTATTTTTGAGATGCGATAATAATTTATAAATCACAAACATATTAATAATTCATATGTTTCATGTATTTATTATAGATTTATACAAAAAAGTGAAATCAATTAGATCAAAGTACTTAAATTATCTATTTTTTATCAAGTACAGTGAAGCTCTAAAGAAAATATTTAATTAGAGAGATATTATTTATCCAATTAGTTTAGTGTCAGTTGATAAAATTATGAGTCATTAATTAGGAAAATAGAGGATATTGGAGAAACAATTTGGTAATAAAAATCTCACTTTGAGACAAATTGAAGATGTTTAAGGAGAAATTGACTAAAGCTGGTTTATAAATTTTAGTAGGTCAAAATAACAAGGAGGATCATCTATGATGAGGGCTAATTATCTCAAGTTGTATCTACTCTTGTTGTGCAACAAAGAAAAGATGAAATTGATTCATAGCAGGAAGAAGAAGAAAAATCTGAAGATGATGAAATCATACTTAAAGAAGAAAAAGATTATGTGAACCAAAAAAAAATGATGACTACTTAATTTCTTTATCTTACTTTATAAAACTTGAAACTTTATTAGTTTATTTATGCTTTAAAATTTAATCACTATTATGAATTATAAGTCTTTTTTGCAATATTTAAGTATTTAATTATCACAACAAACTATTAGAAATTGTTAAAAATCTCAATTTGAAGGTTCAAGTTTGTTTTCAAGTTAAGTATGTTGATCAACCATCACAATGATTTATGGTGCAAAATGCTGGCCAATAAAAGAAAAGCATAAAATTAAGTTAGGCAATGCAAAGATGAGGATGCTCGTAGATGAGTGGCTTTACTCTTGGTTGTTTGGTTGGCAAAAATGAATCAATATAAAAGGAATGCGATTAAAAAGAATCATGTAAAGGATTGCTTTACAATTGTTTGGTTGAGAGCTATGAATATATCAATATATTTATAGCCCCATACAAGATTATGAGCACTTTGTTTCTCTAAATACACTAAGATATTGTTTCTAGCAAGCAAAAAATAAAACATTTAAGACCTTCCAAAAGCTTAAAATGTACATTCTAAGAATAAAATTATTTGACTTATAAAATACATAGAGATCATGAAGAAGAACTTAAAATAAATCATTCAAGGGTTATTATGATGAGAATGATTTAGGTGTAATTTCTGCTCCTAAGACTCCCTAATACAATAGAGTTATAAAAGAAAGAATATTAACTAAAAAAATCAATGCTTGATAAATAAAATTTACCTAAATAAATTTGGACAAAAGATGTAGACTTGCATGTTATTTAATAAATAAAGTTTACTTGAGACCAATTTTGAAGGACCATCTATGAATTATTCTTTGAGAAAAAATTCAAAATTGGTCAACTGTTTTAGCTGTAAACACTTTATCTTAAATAATGAAAAGAATCTTTAAAAAAGTTTCATTGTAAATCAAGCGATGAAATTTTCTTATGTTACTCTATCATTAGAAAAGCTTATTGAGTATTTAGCAAAAGAAAATTAATTAGGGAGAGTACATGCATTTTTTTTACGAGAATTTAGTTAATCTTATTAGAATGGATGTGAAGCGAAGATAAAATGAAAGAGGTGTATAAAAAATTTAGAAAATAAAGTAGATGATTATTTATCTAAATAATAAAAATATAATAAGAATCGACAAGAAAATTTAAATATAGGATACTCATTCAAAAGTGGTATAACTAAAGGCATACTAAAGAGAGAGAGAAAATTTTATATTTTATGTGAAGTTGAAATGAAGTCTATTAAAAGTATTACAAGATAATTTTTTGGATAGTAGAAAAAATAATAATTCAATTTATGAGAAATGATATTTGGCAATTACTATAAAAATAACTTAGATGAATTAAGATATATTGTTAGATATAAAACTTTATTAGTTGCACAAAGTTACAGATATATTGAGGGTAGAGATTTTGATGAATTATTTACACCCATAGCAAAATTAGAAACTATAGATTGCCCATTGTCTATATATGCCTTAAGAATTTTAAACTCCTTTGGATGGATGTTAAGATTTCATTCCTAAATGATCTTACTGACTATGATGTCTTTGTAGTAGAGAAATCCTCCAATTTTAAGAGCCAAGATTATCTTGATCATATAATTAAACTAAAGAAAATCATTGTATGGTTTAAAACAAGCTCCAAGTGATTAGTATGATAAGTAATTTCTTAATTAATCATGTTAAAATAATTACCACTCTATTCAACAAGAATATAGGCAATGATCTGATCATTATACAAATTTATGTAAATGAAGTATTATTTGAAAGCAAAATGAATTTTATGTCTTGAGTTTTCGTTAACAATATCTAAGGAGTTTGAAATGAGTATGATGGAAGAACTAATTTTTTTAGAACTTCAAGTGAAGCATTAAGAAAATGACACCAATTTATCAAAATAAATATTCAAATGAATTAATTGTTAGATTGACAAGGAATTCAAATTAAGCAATTTACAATAAGCCAAACTAGAAAGATTTAAATGATATTCAAAGATAAAACATATTAAAATATATTAACTTCATTAAATAATATTATAATTTATTTATTTATCTAGACTTGAGTCGGACAAGGCCTCCAGCCCTTTCCCACAGGATTCCAGGTCTACCAATTATTGACCTCTATAATCTAGTATGCATTAAACCATAGAATGTATAAAATGCTGGGCTACAACTTACACGTTCAGCCATTGGATAACTATGTAAATAAAAAAAGAAAGGGTCATCTATGAGCCTCTGAGCTATGAAAATATATGATTTTCACTTGAAATCATGATCCAATTTCTGTAGAATAAAAATAAAAAAAACTAAAAAACAAGATGTACACCGTATATATCCCCAAAATTAGTTAAATGAACATCTTGTTTATGCTTTAATTTCTTTGACTTTTATTCTATTGAAATTGGATCACAATTTCAAGTGAAAATCATATATTTCATATTATTGTAACATTGTCCAATTAAGATATTCGAAAATGATAAAATTC
The DNA here is from genome assembly GCA_021442155.1 of Cymbidium sinense. Lineage (NCBI taxonomy): Eukaryota > Viridiplantae > Streptophyta > Magnoliopsida > Asparagales > Orchidaceae > Cymbidium > Cymbidium sinense. Next base: position 60,768,798 of record CM038230.1, on the reverse strand, counting down.
ATTTACATTCCTGATAGTAATTTGCTGGAAAATACTGTTCGTTATCACAGGAATTGCGGTGGATCTGAAAAATTAAAATCTATCAAACTCCCAAGTCAACAACATCTCCGATGATATAGTTTCCTGAAAAGCTTATTAAACCCATTAACAGCTGCTCTTCATTCCTCATACTCCCTTAAGTAAAAATCAATTTTCTTAAAACCTTCTTAACAATAATCTATACTCACAATAGATCTTCAGTAATCGTGAAAACACTGAAACCTATTCAATTAATAATCTGTTTAGCTGGTTTATCAGAACCTTGAGTTTATTGTTATCATATTTAGTAAGTAATATACCTTTCCAATTTATAAATCCTCAATAGCACTAAACAGCTGCTTCTCATATGACGATCTGCTGTTCACCCAAGTACAACTACAGCATCCAACAGTCCTTTATGAAAATCCCTAGAACCCCATAATTGTTTTGCCCAACCAGCTCTCCAAATGGAAGATATCAAAGATTCCTATTTTACCAAGAGATTATTCCAAGGATTTAGTTTATATAACTAGATCCTTAGAATTTTAATTCATAAAACCTACATCTATTTCTACATTCTTAGCCCTCTAGCTGAATTCCTTCTCTCTCTCTCTCTCTCTCTCTCTCTCTCAATCTCAAAGATATATATATATATATATATCACTATTTAAAATTGCATAATAAAAAATCCATCTCAACTCATTTTTGAAAAAATCACCATGAGACTTACACCTCATTGGTGTTATGTGTGGCCTATGCTCATATAATGTGAGGGTTGTCTCAATATGTGAGGCAAGTCTCAAGGCCTCACCACAATTTTGTTGAGACATGTGCTATTGAATCTATATTTATTTAAAAGAAAAATTAAATATAAGTTTTAATCACTAGATAACACTCATGTTGTATCGCATAATAAATATTTCCCAAGTGCTTCTATTCTTGAGTCCTCTTCACTCTTCGCATAGCATTGATCACCACCACCACCATCATTATTTGTGTTCTTACTTTAATGTTGGATAATTGGAGTGGAAAAAATTTATGTTAGATTTATTTTGAATTGTTATTTCAATAGTTCCTTATTTTGAAATATTATGTTACATTAAGGTTTGTGTAACACTTCTTACTTCATGATTTGATGTCAAGATAGTTATATGCTACTTAATGATTTGCACAATGCAATACTTACTATATTAGGATATTTATGTGTTATATTTTAATATATCAATAGATTATAATATTAAAATATTTTTTCTTGCTTTGTACATTGATGTGTGCACAATACTTCTTATTTTGTGCAACTAAAATAGACTTCAGAGTTTGGACATGTACAACTATAGGTGGGTAGAAAATGCACAAAAATTAATATAAGAAAATGGTCAATATCAGGTTAGGACAAAGTAAATCACATAAATTTGGACTTCCATACAATTTGTTGCATGTCGAAACTGCCAGATAGTTCAAGTACTAATCTAAAAAAGTTGCACAATATTGAATACACATATGGTGACAAGACAGGTAACATTATGATGCATCTAGGAGCACATTCTGCACAAGGACATCTGAATGTTTGCTTGCTCAAACACTTTCATACACATAATTTTTTTTAAAAAAAACAGAAATATGATAAACATAAAGAGAGAAAAAGCTAAAGAAAACATTCATTACAGAAATGCAGAAACTTTGAGCAAAAGAAATAAATGAATACAAAGGGAAATAACTAAATCTAGTTGTTTAAGGATTTAATTAGAATCCGCATGAGGGAAGGAAGCATATTGTTCAACAAAGTTCAGAACATTGGATCATGAAAACTAAGTGTAACCTTGCACTGCAGCTCATCATAGTATACCTGTATGAATTTGCGACCTCCTCATCATCTTCAGCAAAAGGACAGGAAATGACAGAATCAAACTCATCCATTAAAGATATCCTGCTGGAATTTCTAGATGGTAAACGTGATGGAGTGTAAGATGGAACTTTCAACATGGATAGATTTTCAACATGGTCTTTACCAGAAGAGAAAACCTACAGCAAAACATACGAAACCTGATAAATACACTGCATAGAAAGTAGGCAGGTACAGAAGACCTAGCATAGACAGCACAAGTTTATAACGTGGCAAATCAAAATTTTCTTTTCTTATGCTACGATTTCATGAATAAAATAACTACCTTCGGCAGTAACATGCCAGTCTGCAACTCCATCAAACTTAATGATTCTTTCTTTAGTTCCAGCACATTTTCAGGTGAAAAGTCTGGGGAGTGGATGTTGTGCTAAGTTCAGTGCCAATACTATCTGCTTGTGAAGAGCATCCCTTGCTGTAAGAATAAGGCTGAGGCAAACCTTGAATTTGGCCTCACGTCTCTTTGGCACTGGCAAGGGGATGCTAACAGGAGCACTCTCTAAGCGCAGAGCTTTGGACAAATGGGACGGAGGGGATGGAGAAGATGATGCTGAAAATGGCGGTGATGGCCTGTATTCATCAAAATTTTTGGTATAGGCTGCATATAAACCTTTTGGTAAAGAGCATGGTGATGAAGAAGTGCCAACCAAATGATTAGGAGGGGAAGACGGATGTTAAAATTACAATCCAAAGCTCGGGAATCAGAATATGTAGATGATGGAGTGAGAGAAAAGGAAGGAGTGTCTCCATGATCATTGCTCCAACTATGCCTTCTACTTAATGAAACACATGAAGGTGCGGATCCAGTATGAGGAAGTGACTGGAACCTCTTCAGAGGATCGCCAGTGGACTCCCAACATAATCCATAATAAATTGAGTGGACATGGGGTAGAAGGCTCTGAGATCACAACTTCAATTTTCTTCAAATAGGTCACAGAAAGGGACAACTTTCCAAAAAAAAGTGTCAAGAGGCCCAAAACCAAGTTGATTCATCTCAGCATCCTCCTCAAAACTAAGCGGATGAACAACAGATAAAATCCTGTGAGAAAGGCTTAGTGGGTGGATCTGACCAGAGGCATTGAGATCTCTGAAGAGCTTATAAGTAGGTAAAAGCCTAACAGCAGAATACAGAGATCTGAGTAGGACCATGATCCTCCAGTAAGCTTTCATGTACAAGACCTGGAATTGGATGAGAGAAGCAGCCCGGCTACATTTCTTTCTTCCCTGATGAGAAGATTCCCTAGTGAGCCAACTACTACTTTGACTGTCATACTGCACAATCCACCTCTCCACTATCTTTTCACTTCTATTTTCACGGACAAATTCATCTCGACCTGAAGAGAGGAACCCACCTGGAGAAGGAAAACTCACATTTCGAACTGATTTCCTATCACTCAAGATTACATCAACAACCACTGGCTCAAGGTTGCTCTGCCGCCATAGGTCAAAATTTTCTAGTGCAGCTGGGCAGTCTCTCAGGGCCAAGTTAAACCATTTATCCCTTGGTCTAAAGCTCAATGAAGACGCGTGGAAGAAGGAGATGAGATGAAAGGGTCAGCACTGTAATTCCGGGAAGAAACATATGGAGACCTCGATTCAAGAATGATATGGACGCTTTTAGCAAAGAACTCAGTGACAACTTGTTCGATTATAGCTCGCTCGGATTTTGAACTAGATGGCGATGCCATAAGAAATCCAGGAGTCGAAACAAACTCTCCAAAGAAAAAATAAAACAAAAGAAAAGCAAATTAAGATGAAGGAGGAAAAAACAGAGCTTGACTTCACTGCAGCTGGAGATTTTGCAGCCTCAGCCGACGTTCAGTGGAAATTAGACGCAGGAAACTTTCCACTACTCGAAGAATCTGATCACCGATTAAAGGTTTTAAAAAAAAAATTGTTTTTTCGTTCGGTGAATAAACTTCCTGGTTCCTAGGGTTGCACGAAAGAGTCAAATGAGCCGTTACAGAACTCTAGGTTCGAGCATACACCGAAAAAAAGGAGCAATTGACATAAATCGAACTTTGCGGAGTTCGATCATCAAATTAACGCCAAAAAAAGGTGGTTTCAAAACCAATATGCAAGAGATGGAGAAAAGAATATAGATATTGACAGAGAAAGTGATACCTCTGCGCTGCTTGTTTATTTGAAATTCAATAACGTTAGTGTTATGAGTTTTTCTATAAATTCTTCCATCAGCGCTTTTCCCCTTCCGATTGATCAACCCTTTTGGCGATGGCTTTGCGCCTGCGGCATTTTGAACTTAGGTTTATGGTTTATCTATCAAAAGAGTAAAATTTATCCATGACGCAAACTGCGTCAGCAATCTAGTTCTGAGACTCCAAGCGCTCATAGATGACCATTTCTCTTTCTATTTACATAGTTATCCAATGGCTTAACGTGTAAGTTGTAGTTCATGCATTTTATACATTCTATAACACACTATTTTAAAATTAGATCAGATCAGTTGGTTCAATCAGTTTAATCATAAATCGGTCATAGGACCAATCGGATTTATTATAAAAATTCTTTTCTGAATTTTATAAAATAGACGGATTTAAATAAATTTCATTTAATTTCTTTTATTTTTTTAATAAAAAAATTTAACTTTTTTAACTAATAATTAAGAGTAATATTTTAATTAAATATTTTAAGATAAATTTAATATATCTTAGTATATATTTAGCTAAACTAATTTATAATATAAATATCAAGCTACAATATCATGATACCACTTAGGAGAGTCCAAATGCTTTCACTTAAAAGCTCTTTTCTTCTATATAAAGAGTGTAACACTAGATTATTTTATGATGTGGGATAAAAAGTTTTAGAAATATATTGAAACTTGACTTAAATTATAGGAATAAAGAATTAAACTAAAGAATTCATATTTTAAAATATTAAATGGGCTTTTAAATTTAAAAATAAAAAATAACATTTTAATTTTTAACTTTATACTCTTATTATAAATTTTTTTATAATATAAATAAATTATTTAGGAATATAAATTTTATAATAATATATTATAAATATTTCACATATTATATATTATATTATTATTTATATTTTAGAAATTTAAAATAACTTTTTTACATTAAAACTTTATATTTTTATTATAAATTATATTAATATTTATAAATCTATATAAAACTTAATCTTAATTTTTTAAATATATTTAATATACATATATTTAGATATATAATAGATATATAATTATATCTTAATAAATTTTAATTTAATTTTAAATTTATAATTATTAAAAATATTAATATATATTTTTTATTTTATGTTTATCATATATTTATATTATTTTATCATTTAGATTATTTTTAATAATTCTAAATATTATTATGTCATCGATTCAACCCCATCGAACCATCAACCTCAACCTCTTTCTTCCTGCTCTATATCTCGGATTTTCACAACCTTGAGTTGAACTCATGTTAAAGTCCACATTACCCAAATAGATCCATGTGGACTCCACTAAACCTAAATCAAATTTTCTTAAAGACTTAAAATCATCATATCAACTCAACCAATGCAAATTCAAGCCCAATTAAGGTCTAATTTAGTCAACTGGGTCATTTGACCTAAATAAACCCTATCAAGCTAAAATCTAATTAAATTGAAATTAAACCAAATTGAACATTTCATATCACTTTAAATAGTTGACTAAGTAATCTAACATTTTTAGCCTAATTTGACTTATTTAACCAAATGTCCTAAGTAAGCCCAAATTGACCAAATTAGGTCACTTTAGGCTAAATCCAAAATTAGCCTAAATTAACTACAACCAAATAATCTCAATCACTAAATAACTCAATAAGCAAAATTGAAGCTCAATCAAAGCCCAAAATATCCAATTGGGTCTTTCGATCCAATTTGACCCATTTAGGTCAAATTAAGTCAATTTAGTTTCAAATCAAATTTAACCTAAAATAATTAATCTTAAAAGCATTAAATGATTACTTGAATATGATTTCCTAACTTTAATCCAACCAAATCCACGATGTTAATTGACTCAACAAATTGGGATAACCAAAATTTTAACATTAAATGAACCCAAATGAAGTCATGCAAATCCATGGATTATCTAAACTTACTAACCTCGATAGATATGAGTTCGGTGATATAAAATGGTGATCAAACACGAAAAAAGTAAAACAAGCGTTGATTTTGAAGTTTTCTCCATATGCCCACTTACAAATGATCCTACCAACATGCTTCATTCCAATGCTTGGACTTTGAAGATTGCCAAATCAACTAACCATTGAATTTAGGAAGTCTCAATCAACAATTCCCCATGGTTGGCCACCTCCAAGGTCCTCAAATGGAATAAAGTTTTAGCCTAGATCAAAACCAACACCATAAGCTTCCTCAAGGTAATTAATCACTTCCTACCCATTCACTAGTTCCCAAGCAACCAAAACAAAACTCCTCCCCTATCTCGAGCTCAAATTCAGAGAAACACCAAGTTTTGATGAATCTACTATAGAGATAGGTCTTTAGAGCAATCCACAAGAATGTAAGAGGAAAACACGTCCCAAAGTTTCATCTCACACGAAAAAAAAAATCTATTTAAATCAACAAAATCACTAGACATTAGCTTTGATGAGGTAGCCAAACCATAGCCAACCCTAGATCTTAGTCCTTTGCAAAATGAAATTGTGATTCGGATCAGAACATCTAGATCCCTTGCATTTTCATTTTTGATCATTTTGTAAATAATAAATTGTAAAATCATAGCTTAAATCGTGACATTTTGACTCATAAATATGGGCAACTCCCATATTTCATCAATGATGGGGAGATGATCTTTACATCATCCATTCCTTATTATTATAATCAATGATCATGATTTAGTCATTTGATTAATTTCATTTATTTTCTTTAAGATCATAAGATTAAGCTATCAATATTTGATTAATTAGTTAGGATCAATCTTACATCCCCGCTACCATTCTAGATGTTCCAACATCCAATCGTATGATAAAACACGTAAAGGCACACCGCCAACTACCGACCAATTAAGTTGGAAACTAGGGATTTAGGGATTTAGGGATTTAAGGATTTAAAACTTATAAAAAAATAAGTAGAACTTAAAAATTATAAAAAAATTATAATGCTCATAAAAGAATAATCCCTCTACATATTCAATATTTGAAGAGGAATCAATGAACTCAAAGTCCCAGGATCTTATGACATGACCTTGTCTCTCCTTCGTCCATCCACCGCCTGGGTTCTTGTTCCATTGGTTCTGTGCTTAGAGGCCCTTCCTCTTGCTATGGTTGCTAAGATGCAATCTTATCTTTCTTAACGGTGAGGACACTAGCCACAACCCTTCTAACTTTGAATTCCCTCCCTTCTTTTCCATGGCTACTCTTCCCGTGTAATGACCCATCTCTCCCTTCATCGGACATCACTCCAAGAAGCAAGGGAAACCATCTATTTTCTTGAATGGAGATGTGATTAGCCTTCTCGATGAACCTTTGAAATACACTTTCATTGGAAAATGCATAAAAAAGGGTTACACTCTCAAAAGTCAAGACTTTTTTTATGAACTCAAGCTTCTTGGAAGTCGGAATAGGGTTTGTTTGACGAGCATTTTCTTATCGGTTGTCCAGAGGATGATTATGCTCAATTTTTTTGCCAAGTGGGTCTATTACATTAATGACTTGCCTCTAAGGATCTTAAAATGGACTACGATTTTAATCCTAAAGCTAAATCTCTTATTGTCCCAATTTAGATTCAACTGCGGCCTTAAAATTCACTTCTTCCACAAACAACTCTTATTCTCTATTGCATACTGCCAATGAAAGACCTTTGAGGTTATATATCCCAATTTCACGCCATTCTAGACCTTTAATGGCTCGAGTTCTCATTGAGTTTGATGTTACATCACGGTTTAATGATGTTGTCTAGATAGGCACACAAAATCGGATATTAGAAAAGATTCTTTTAAATGTTACTAAGTATTGTGTCTGCGAAATTCAACAACTACTTAGGGACTTCATATCCAAACAATCACACTCGATAATGTTAACCAAGATTTACAACACCAATCTTTACCTCTATCTCACACTCATACCAAAATGATAACACCAACACATTGCTCAAATCTACTTGACAGAACAATAGACATTCTCTCCTTCAACTAGAACTTGACAACCAACCGCCACTTCTTACCAAATCGGGACAACCCTTTTGGGTGAAGCCTCCCTCAATGAGTTTCACCAAATTACATAGCTGGCACCACTATAGAACTAATCAATTCAATGGGTGACACCACTCTCAATGAGATACATAACCTCACACAAGAAAGGCAACAACATAACGTAACTCTACTTGAAACTCTTAAGATACCCTCATCTCCTTTAGACTCACCGGATAAATGATGAAAAATAAGAGTATGATGGATACCAATAAAACTAACGCACTTCATAACCCCGGTCAATGGCAAATATGCAAATGCTATAGCAATTAGAATTAGATACCAATGAAGGTTGGGCCTACATTAAAAGAGCAAGAAAACTTAAAGAACTACTCAAAGAATTACCAAAAAATTGCAAGATCAAATAGTATTGATTCTCGTCAATTCTTGATAGCAGGAAGCAATCCAAACCTCCTCCATGAACTTTCTATTATGGAATGTTAAGGGCTTTGCTAAGCCCCACCCAAAGCAAGACTTCACTACCTTATTAATCATCATCAGGCATCATTGTGTTACTTGAACCAATGATTTCCAACCCCAACCAACCATAATTCAAAGAAGGTTTAATATGCAAAGTTTTTATTGTAACTATAGCAATAAAATTTGGTTGATGTGGAAGGCACCATTTCAAGAGGACATCCTCATTGATCAACCCCAATTCATCCATACCAATGTGACTATGGGTAACACTTTAATTTTGCCACAATAATATATGATGCTTCCTCCAACAGAGGAAGAAGGGAACTTTGGAACCGCTTAATTCAAATTGGCAACACACACATCACCTTTGCTTGTTAGTTGGGACTTTAATATGCTAGCCTCAACGAAGAAAAGAGTGGAGGAAGGCCTCCCAACCCCTCACTAATGATTGAATTTGTGGAACATATCCTCCAAGCCAACCTTGTTGACCTATAAATAAAATTCATAAGTATAATTGAACAAATATGTCAAAATTGGTAAAGATCGAATGTGATATCATCTGATTGGGGTTGTAACGTATTGATCATGATCGAAATTCATCGAGATGTCCTCGATCATGAAATCAAATACACCAATATATTGAATATCAAAATCAATTAAAATTGATATTTCACATCGATCAATTGTCTTATGACAATGGAAAATCAATTGAATAGTTAATTTCATGCATGTCAAAGTTAGGAGGCCTCTATGTTATCCAAATGAACTCCTTTCACTAAACTGACCGTTGTTGTACCAAAATATCATAATCTATCAAGCGGGACCTTTCACGATTGATTGAGTGTGGAAAATGACAAGCTTTGTAATGTAATAACACGTAAATTGGGCCCAAATTTGCCCCAATCAATTTCGACGTACCAAACGATCTCTAATCATAAAATAGGTTGTGTCATTGGGTTTAGAGCATCTAATTCACTTAGAAATGACACCCATTTTGAGTGGGATTAATTTCAACAAAAAATTGCTCAAATTTCGATGCAGTCAAGTCATACTAAAATAAAAAAATATGGTTATTTATTTAAATTTCATTAAGTGTAGTTTTGACAACCGAATCATTCAAAAAAATATTTTTAAATTCGTTCATATATATTGGGTAATTAATTGAGTATGATTTATTTCCTAAATAACTTTTAATTCCACTCAAAATTTGGAGTCCCGTTAGTTTCCACCTAATGGTATATGGAAATTGATTAATCGCCATTAATCAGCATTAATATGAGGATTTTCCCTCTCAAGTTTGATTAATTTCAAGCAGTGGTGCTCTCTGATTTAGATAGGCATTCCAGCCGTCGCTAATTTTCTAGTAGGTGATTCTTGAATTTTCAATTCCTCTCTTTTCGTCTGTCCAAAATTGTGTCTCCAGCTCATCCTTCTCAAGCCAAACCCATACCCTTCGCTCCCAATCAAGAATCTTGTTCAGCTGGTCTTGCATGTCTCTCCCTCGTCCACATAGAGCCTACAGTCGATGCCCTCTCTCTCCCACCTGATTTGAGGCACAACCAGTTCTTCCCGTCTTCTACAGTATCCATGGTAGCATTCCTAAACAACCCGTGACTCTCTCGTCGTACTTAGCGTAGCAGAATAGAAACTCACTCAATAACCTTCATCTGCCCTCCCACATACTTTGCACGCATTACAACTTACATAAATCTCGTGAATCTACCTACCAACTGGATTTTGTAAATCCATATTTAACCTTGCTAAATAGGCTTAAAGGATAACATTCTATATTAAGTTAAATCCAGCCTAAAATACAAGAATATTTATCTTATTGATTTTGAAAATGCATTTGATGCCAATTTGAATTTACTATGTTTTAAAATCTCACTTGATGATATTTGGTTATAGCATAAGATATTATGTCACATTAATATGCATTCTTTAAATAAAACTGCAAAACTTAATTTTGTAGACGATTAAACTTAAATAAATTTTCATTCTGATTGTGTCTGTAATGCATGTGCTCATGAAAAATATTCTAAACATTTTCTAAGCATAAAAATTATGCTTCTACTACTAGACCTTTAGAATTACTACATATGGATTTGTTTGGTCGCATCTAGTACTACAAGCTTAGGTGAATAATTCTATGGCTTCATTATTGTTGATGATTTTTCAAGATTCACGTGGGTCATATTTTTAATATATAGAAATGATGCTTTTAAAAATTTTATAAAATTTGTTAAACATATTCAAAGGAATATGAGTCTTTTAGTTAGTAAAATTCAATCTAATCCTAGTGGTGAACTTGTAAATAAATATTTTGGAAATTTTTTGATGAGTTTGGTATTGAACATAATATTTCTGCTCCCAAAACTCCTCAACAAAATGTTGTTGTAGTAAGGGAAAATAGGATTTTAATTGAGTTGTGTAGAGCTATGCTAGATGAGTATAAGTTGACTAAGTATTTTTGGGTGAAGCCATTAACACTGCATGATATTTGATGAACTGTTTTATTTGAGACCTATTTTAAACAAGACCCCTATGAGGTATTCTTTAGTAATAAATCTAATATTAGTTACTTTCATATCCTTGGATGTAAGTGCTTTATTTTGAACAAGGAAAAGATTCTTTAGAAAAATTTGATAATAAATTTGATGATGGTATCTTTATAGGTTATTCTATGAATGGTAGATCTTATAAGGTGTATAATAAAAGAAAAATGATTATAGAAAAATCGTACAAGTTATATTTAAAAAAACATTATAGATTCTATTTGAGATGATGTAATTGAAGATAAAGTAGATTAATTTAATAAAATAAATTTGGAAGAAAATATAGATGATTCTTTACCTAAAGAATGAAAATTTATTAAGAATCACCTTAAGGGCTTAATTATAGGAGATCATTTCCAAGGTGTTAGAACAAGAAGACAATCTAAGGAAGTGATTAATTATTTTATATTCTTATTTGAAACTAATGCAAAATCTATAGATGAAGCTTTAGAAAATCATTATTAGATTTTAGCTATAGAAGAAGAATTAAATCAGTTCATAAGAAATGATGTGTGAGAATTAGTCCCTAGACCTCAAGACCATAATCTTATAGTAACTAAATGGGCATTTAGAAATAAGCTAGATGACTCAAAACACATTATTAGAAATAAGTTAGATTGGTTGCACAAGGATACACTCATGTTGAAGGAATAGATTTTGAGGAATCTTTTGCCCTTTAGCAAGACTAGAAGCTATTAGATATCTCCTTGCCCATGCATATTACAAAGACTTTAAACTTTATCAAATGGATGCAAAAGTGCATTTTAAATGGCTTTACATATCAAGATGTTTTTGTAGAACATCCACTTGATTTTGAAAGTCGGAGTTTCGATCATTTTTCAAACGAAAGAAAGCCTTAAATGGATTGAAGCAAGCTCATAGAGCTTGGTATGACAGATTGAGTATGTTACATATTGACCTTGAATTTAGGAAGGGTAGAGTAGACACCACCGTATTCCTTAAGAGCTTAGGTGATGATTTGATTATTGTGCAAATATATATGATGACATTTTATTTGCAAGTATATATGAATCTTTGTACATTGAGTTCTCATCTTTAATGTCTAAAGAATTTGAAATAGGTATGATGGGTGAACTCAATTTTTCTTGGGACTTCAAGTTAAGCAATAAGAAAGTGGCACCATCATTTGTCAAACCAAGTATACAAATGACTTAATAGAAAGGTTTGACATGAAGAATTTAAATCTAGTAAGACTCCCAAGAGCCCTTCTACTAAGCTTGCTTTAAATGAATCCAAAAAAATATGTTGATCAAAGCTTTATAGAAGTATGATTAATTCACTTTTATATCTTCTTGCTAGTAGACGACATTATGTTTGTTGTATGATTATGTGCTTGTTTTCAAGCTACTCCAAAAGAATCACATTTAACGCTATAAAGAGTATCTTTCATTGTTTGATTGCCTTTTCTAGGTTGGGATTATAGTATCCTTAAGATTCACTTATATGTGACTTGATTGCTTATTAGCGACTTTATAGGTTGTAAAGTAGATAGAAAAACATCGGGAACATGTCCATTTTAGGATCCTCTCTTGTATCTTAATCTACTAGAAACAAATCTCTATTGCTCTTTCCACGATGAAGTTGAGTATATAGTCTAAGTGTTGCTCGGGTTCTTTGATTGAAGCAATAATTAGAAGATTTTGGACTTAAATTAGATCACATTCCTATTAAGTGTGATAACACTAGTGCAATTAATTTAACCAAAAATTATATCCAACATTCTCGAATAAAGCATATAGAAATTAAACATCATTTCATTAGGGATCATTTTAGCAAATGTGATGTTGATATTGATTTTGTTTATAGTGATTTGCATCGATATTTTATGAAGCCATTATCGAAAAGATTTTATACATTGAGATGCATGCTAAGTATGCTAGATCCATTCATGTAATTTATTGTTTTCATATTTAAAATCTTTTGATGTTGCCAAAAGGGGAGAAAGTATTATATTGGTCCTTTTCTTTGTGATGCATAAATTTAGTGGGAGCTTTTCTTTTTGTATTTATTTTCAACTAGCAAGATTATTTGATGCAAAATTGTTTAAATTTGCTTACTTGTTATATTTAATTTTAATGCAAAACTTAGTCATATTTTTTTTACTATATTTCATATTTTAAAAGAAAGGTTGATGTAAGGTCACATTGTACCTTTATCGATATTCAATATCAATATAGGTTTCTCATCATAAAAAATGGGAAGATTGTTGACTTCAAGAGCCCCACCTTATTTAAATTGATTTTGATGATAACAAATATTTGTTTAAATGCTACTAAATGGTTTAAATTCAAGTGATGTAGGAAAATTCTTCAAATCTAGATTCTTGGTCAATTTGAAAAGCTAAAGCTATTGAACTTGAACTACATGGAAATTCTAAGAATTATAATATTTAGGAAAATAATGACCTCAATAAAATAAAATAAATGAGTTATTAATTTCAAAATATTTTACTTAATTTTATCCATTTTTCGAAATATTAAAGTTGTATTATTCTTTAATTATTCCATGAATTATCCATTTTGAATAACATGAACTTCGTGCATGAGTTAAGCTTCATTTAATATACTTTAAAGCAAAAAATAAGTTCATACTTAATTAAATAATTTTTATGATTAATAAAATTTATTATTCATTTATTTCTTGCATGAGAATAATTTATTCTAGAATTATTCAAATTATCCTTTTCTCTCTCATATTCTTTTATTTTTTTTCTCTCCTATCATCGTTATCATCCCAAATAATGTTTTAGCTGAATTTTTAATAGTCATTTGACTAATAAATCATTTGAGATTTATTCAAATTATTTCCATAATAATTTCTTCGTTTTAAAATTTTAAAAATTTATTCATTTGAAATTTTGAATTTATTTTTAATATTCATTGATATATCAATGAAAAATTGATTCTATTCATTTATGGAATGATTTGGATGTCCCTAGCATGATTTATTTTAGTAATTAGATTTTAATTAAATTATTTCAAGTTAATTCAAATTTAAATTCAAATGAACCTTGATTTAATAACCTTTCCTTTTTTTCTTTTAATTCATTTTAGGAAAGTGTTTGGCTAGCCACATTAACTTAATTTAAATTATTTTAAATTATATTCATTACTTAAAATCATCTTAATTAATCATCTTGAATTTAAATTAATTAAATTCATTGATTTGAGATCATCCTATTTATGAAAATTAGTGTTGGTCAAAAATCTTATAGAATTTTGCATTTATTTTATTTAGATTAATTAATATTATTATCTATGAAATATTGCTCAAATTGATTAATCATGTATTAATCATATCATGCACTAAATTCAAATCAAATCCTTAGAAACGAGCTTAGCCACCACCTTTCTTGGAGATATTATTTTTTAAGCAAATTAATTTAATTTTCTTTTGATTGATTGAAATTCTTGAATTAAATTTTATTTACTAAATCCCATTAATCCATATTATTATTTGGCCGACCATACATGCTTAAATTCACTTTTGATTTTAAACTTTTAATCATGTGTTGAATTATTCAAAATTCAAATTCTTTCCAAAATTTTCCCTCTCCTTGTCATTTGGGTGAAATCCTTATTGCTTGAATTAGTTCTCATTTGATTGGTCTGCTTAATTGCAAATATATCTTTCTCTCACTAAATTTCATCCTTGGCTGAAATCCTCTCATAAGATTTTAGCATTGTGAGTTTGAAATTCTCCAATCAAATTTGAATAATTTCCTTATTTGGATTTTTTTGGCATGCCTTGGCCAATCCAATCCATTGTTCTTATTGGATTCCAAATTCAAATTTGCTACCTAATCAAGCTTTCGCTTTCTTTCTCTCATAGACAAACTTCTTAAGGAAGGAATTCTTGATTATTTGATTGAGATTATAAAATTAAAATCAAATTATTTTCTAAACTAACATCCCTCCAACTTCATCATGTAGACCCACTAGACCCTCTTTCTGTTTTAAGATGGCTTTGTCTTAAGAGAAAAGTTTCTTAGCTATTTCTCCACTCTCTTGAGCCTTTGCTACATCATTCCCAAGGAGATATTTTTGTCATTCAAGTGCTACAACTCCTTCATCATCCTTCCTTTACCCTTGCCCAAAAGATTTCATTAAAGATTAGTTGGGAAAGCGTAAAGGATTAGTGTAAAACCCTTGTCCGAAAGCTTAAATGGTTCTTTTATTTTTCTAAAGTGCTTAACTTCGCCTTACCTTTCTTTACTTCTTGGCTGATTTATTCAAATTACTTGAATAAGGATTTGTGCTTATAGTTCTCTTCCTCCTTATTTTTATAAATCATCAAGTGGAAGACATCTTGTGTTTATTTCAAATTGCATACAATATAATTCTTATGAAAAATAACTTAAAGTAAATTTATTTGATTTGTTTTATCATATTAATTTGCTTATTATATAACATAAGATTACATACATCATTGGTTCTAGTTTATCATTCATATATTGTAATCAAGGTATGGTGATTTAATACATCATTTCATGTTGCTTTGATATTAAGCTTTCAATTCTTTTGAAACAAATCAAGCATCTTTTCTTATTTCAATTCAAGATTACATACAAGTGTTTAAAATTACATTCAATATTAAATAAGTAAGAATTAAGCTCTCTCTTTATCACTTGCCTTGATATTGTTATGGTTGGGTTGTGAGTGCAAAATATTTTGAATTGAGAGTTAGATATTTGTGTCTCTTTCTTTCTTTCTTTTTGTTCTTTATTTAGGTTGTACTTGTCGTGAAAGTATGGTGTTGTGTTGTACTTGCAGTGAAGGAGAGTACGGAGATTTGGTGTAATCTTAACTTTGATTTAGTGAATTTCTAGGTTGGGTTGCTAGTGGTCGCATGACGATTTTTTGGGGTTTGTCCAATCATGTAAAATCTCTAAGTTATGTTTCTATTTATTCTACCCCTTTACTTTTCTTTATTGTTGCTCAAGATATTGTGATTCATTAAAGTATAATCATTTAAGATTAACTTCTCTACAAATCATTAAAATTAATTTTTAATTTTAAAATATTTTAAAACCCAATTCACCCCCCTCTTTGGTGCCATAGCTTCATAACATACTTTATTGGCAATCTTTATAAGGGAGAAATATTATCCTAATGAGCATCCAATGGTTGTTCAACAAAGAAGTAAAGACTTACACTACTGGAAAAACTTCCTAAAAATAAAAATAAGGCAAATTTGTTTTCAAATGGAAGATTGAAGAGGAAAAATTAACTTTTGGCATGACATTTGGATAATTGATTAGTCTAGCATGCTACCGGGTTTCACACTCTAATAAGAAGTATGTCTCTGAATTTTTCAACATTAAATGGTAAGATGGTTTAGAATTATGAGGAGTTAGAAAGAGTGGTACCGCTAACCTTTCCATGGAGATTAGGCACATACCCATTGAACACCATATAAGATCAACCATTGGTCTTGAAGGACAACAACCAAGAGACTATTTCCAAAGTAATTTATAGCAAGCATTCTTCATTTCTTAGGATTGATTTGGGCAATATGATTTGGTATCATTGCATCAAATCTTCTATTTCATTCTTCACTTGAAGACTCCTTAACCCCATACCACTAATGATTAAATAAAAATTAATGGAGTCTCACTTTCCTCTAAATGCCATCACTATCAAAATTTAGAAGACTTGAACCATTTGTTCTTGTTATGCCATAAAGTAGTCTCCATTTGGAAGACATTAGAAAGATTATTCAACATATAACCATAATACTAACCATTTTAGATTTAGCACAACTACTTCTATTCGGAAAAATACCACTAGGAATAAATTTGGAAGACACACAAGATTATTAATCCCCTTACTAACCTTTTGATGCATTTGAGTTAATAGAAATTATGCAAATCATAACAACACACTATGTGACACTCAATTTATTGTGCAAATTAATTAATTATCTCCAAAAGCACATAGTATGGGTATCCTAAGCAACTCTTACTTAGAAGGGAGAAGAGAATTTGAAGTTCGAGAAGCTTAATAAAGGTGAAAATCATATAAAATGCTCTATAGTCTACTAAATTAAGCTGAAACACCTAGGCTTTAAGTTCAACATCGATGTATCTTATAGGAAAGATACTCAAACGCTAGTTTGAGCAGGGGAGGGGGGGGGGGGGGGGGGGTTTGGTTGCATTTTAAGAGATTAGAATGGCAAGATTATATGCATATTTTATAAGCAAAGCAAGGCAATTAACTCCCTCTATCTGAAGTAGATGGCTTATTATTTGCACGTAAGATAGCTTAAGATAGCCAAAAATTTTCATAATAATCCATTTGGATTGAAATAGACTCACACACCATTGTGAAGATCTATCACTACAAGAGGTCACCATGGAATCTAACATACCTATTTAGAAGCATTTAGAGAATTGGGGCATCATTAAACATTAACGCCACTCATATCTACAGGGAGGGAAATGACTAGTTGACTACTTAGCTATCGTGGTGAATCTAAACAAATCACATGTATTTTCCTCACAATTTTGATGTTATTAGTCAACTTTCTCTAAAGGATAATCTCACCTTGCCCTATGTTGGGGAATTTTGTAACCGACTTTTACTCAATGGAAAATTGAATTTTTATTAAATAAGTATAAATTACAAGCCTAATCAAGATAAAACTTTCAAGAAATATTCTTATTGGTACCTTCTACCTCTAAAGATTTTCTTGAATAATTTACATAAAACCTTTGATTGATAATTAATTTTCAAACTTAAATATATATTTAAAGGTTAATAATCAACCTTTAAAATACAAAATAATTATGAAAATTAATGAATCACGTGAAACCATCTAATGAACAAAATAACTTTAAATATAAATCATTAAACCATTTAAAAATAATTAAAGATAATTTATTACATAATCAAACCTAATTAAACATAATTAAATTAATTTAATAATCTTAATATTAAAGTTTATAATAATCATCTCATTTAGAATTTAAGAAAGGCTTCTTCAACCATTGTTGGCATGCTCATCCTATTAGAATTAGGGTGTTGAGGAGAGTGGACCCTACCTAAAATGGGGCCCACTATTTTGCTCACTCTTTAAAACTTTCAGTCTAATCCTAATCTAAACAAGATTAAACCCTAAAATTTATTTTAAAATCATTTAAACAACTGAACTAAAATCACCAAATGTTAAAATAAATTGAACTTTGAACTTAAATTAAAACTTAAACTATAAAATTTTAGTATAACCTTACTAGATCGACCTCCTTGAACGCACTAGATTACTTAGTATTGACTATAGACTTAGATTAATACAATACTTTATTCTTGATGTGTTAATTCTTTTGATTTTTTCTTTTGGTGTACTATTTTTAGATTGGATGTTTGGATTATTTGGTTTTAAACTAATGTTAGGATTGTTTGATTATATATGAGATTTTTTGAATTTATTTCTTACACTAACATTATTTTTGCAAGGGGTTGTGCTTAATAAAAGGGACTATTATAATGAAAATTATAATTAACGTCATTTACTTGCGTGTCTTATTTTCTTAAGTCCTTAAGCATAGACCATTAGGATATGTAGGCTTGATAACCTCTAGTGATATGCTCATATATTTAAATATATATGTTTGGGTGAATGTGTGTTCTACTAATCTCTATTTTGCAAGTTTTTGTTAGGCTTAAAATTAATTTAAAATATAATTTGATACTAAAATTAGGTTTTATTTATGGGGTTTATGATTCTGAATATAAGTTGATAGTCTCTTGCAAAGCCTAAGGAGGTCTTTAAAGAAGGAGACAATACAAAAAATAAAAGTAAATGAGGAATCCCATATATCAAACTACTAGTTCTAGCTGGGTTTTATAAGGGTGAAGTGACCATTTTTTTCTTTCTTTTGAACCGCAAAATAGAACCTAGCCACACCATTCTTCTTTTGATTAATTTTATTTATGTTGATGTGATATGGAAGCCCTATTTATGCAATAAGCTCTTATGATAAAATTAGTTTTTACCCAACTTAATTAAACAACTCAAATAGAAAGATAATAAACTCAACCTCTTATGATTAGAACCCTAAGGTTAAATGATAAAATAATCAAAATTCTCAAGACTTGAGCATCATGAGTACATATATCTTTATCACTTCTTGAATTGGCCACTTCTCTCAATAGATATAAAGGGGTCATCGACATTTGAGTATGATCACTCTTCTTGAAGAAGTTTATCTTTTCTTTTGATTTATCCCATCACTGGTTCTATTACATCTCATTATAGGCATGGTTTCATACCTAAAGCCTTAAAAATAAAATCAAGTGTTTAAAATTGTTGACCTCACTTTTGGGAGTGAACTCTCAACTCATCATAGATCTAGGACTCTTATAAACACTAAGAGTTCCTTATTCTTAAGACATTTCTAGTGATTAGGTAAACACTTAACCTAAGCCTAGAGATTTAGAAGAGTTAGCCATAGGAATACGTTATGCCTTAGGGATTTAAGAAGACTTGCCTCCCTATGCCTTAAACCCAATCGTTGCCTCCTTTTCAAATAAAACTCAAATTCAAATCCAAGATCATAAATCAAATCCAATCCCAAATCAAATGATTGAAACCCATGATTAAATTCAAATTCCAAATCCTTTCCTAAGACATTTAATTTTATCTTATGGACTTAGCCTTAACCAAATTCAAATCAACCCCAATTCAATTAGATTTTTAAAGATCATAAATACAATCTCAAATCAAATCCCAACCCAAATCATAAATCAAATCCAACTCCAAATGATTGAAACTCATGATTGAATTCAAACTCTAAATCCCTTTTCTAAGCCATATGGACCATCTTCATATGCTTAGCCAAAAACTCCTTCAAACCAAATTAAATTTAGTTGATTTCTTTATAAATCAATCATTCATTCATTTATATTCACAAATATAAATGAAATCTAAATTCAAACTATTCAAATCAAATCAAACTAAATCAAACCAAATCAAATTTCCAATTTTAGCCCTTTTAGCTAATTTTTTTGAACTTGGCTAAATGAAATCCAAATCAACTCAAAACCCATGGATTTATTCATGATTCAAAATATCCTTCAATCATTATTCCACATATAAACACAAACTATAATCGCAATCCAAATCCAAGTCAACCCAAGTCAAGCCCATGTTGACCCTTTTGACTTGAAATTATCATATGAACCAAATCCATAGGGCTTCAAACCACTTACAATTGGATTTATATTTCCATTCTAAGTCCATATGTGAGTTCAATTAAACTTGAATCAAGCCATGATCAAGCTAATTGACCCATTTAGGTCCACTTGACCTAAAGTGTCCTAAAGTCCCTTTTGAGCCAAGCTCTAATCCAACCCAAATTGGATTGAATTAAGCCCATCCAAATCACATATCATGATCAACTATCATCTTAGGTTAATCAATTATCTTGAATCAAACCAAGTCAACCTAGCCCATTTATCAAGTCAATCTTTAGCCCAAATGAAACCCAAACTAGCTAAACCCACCATATACCAAATTGATTGAAACCATTGACTCAAACTCACTCATAATCAATGACGAACATGACCAAATCTGAATTGAGCCAAACCAAGTCCAATTGGTCATTTTACCTAAGTTGACCCAAATTGGCCTAAAGATAAAATGGGTCAAATCATGATTTGATCCAAATTGATTGCAACCAATGGCTCAAGTTCATTCCAAATCACTTATTGAACTTGACCAAATTCATGATTGAGCCTAATTTGACCAATTGGTCAACTTGACAACCTAGCCCAAATTGACCTAAAGGGTCAAATTGGCCAAAATCAAATTAATCCCAAATTAAACCAAACCAAAACCTACAATCAGTTTACAACCAATTGAACATGAACCAATATTAACCCAACCCAATTTGGTCAAATTAGTCAACTTAGCCCATTTGAAGTATTTGACTCCAAATGAGCCAAAATCAAACCTAAGCCAAATTAATCAAAACCAATTGAACCAAAGCATCCCAAATCATCATATGAACCTAACCCAAGTCTTGGTTTGACAAAATTTGACCAATTGGTCAACCCAAATAAACACATTTTGACTAAATTAAGCAAAATCACCCAAAACCACCTTATAGAACCTTGATGGCTAACCCCAACCCAAATGGACCCAAATGGTCACCAAAACTAGCCTAAGTCCATGTGGGACCCAAGGGAATTGACCATTGGACAAGCTCATTTGCATTGGATTCTTTTCATAGAGGCAAAGTCCACTTTGCCTCTCCCATGACCCTCCACTTGCCAAATGAGGCATTCCTAAACTCCCATAGCCCCTAAGCCACCTAGCACTTGCTATGGACCAAGGGAAGAAAGCCAAGACACTCCCTCTCATGGCAACCTAATGGATGCAATGAAGGAAAATTAGTACACAAACTCTCCATATCAAGCCTTGAGACCTGCACCACCACTTCCTCCACTCTTAACATGCCACGTGGAACTGATGGTGACCCCTCAGATGACGATGATAGAAAATCGGATTTTTAGGGATGAATCTGTCCATCCATCAAGTGCAATTGAGGGATATACCCCTCAATTTGAGTGAAAAAGACACCATTAGCTTTGTGTGAGTCCTTAAGAAGTTTTCAAAATCCTAGAGCTTCCTCAAGACTTCTTGAGCTCCCTCGATCAGCATTTCTCCTTCATGAGCAAAGCCAACATAAGACACCCCCTTCCATGCAATATTCCTCCTCTACTTGATCAAATACAAATTCCTTGCACCCACACCATCTTCTTACTTCATTGAAGCCAACCGAATTATCTCCAAGCCTTTCGATCATCAAAGACTAGAGTTCGATTGAAGTCGAGGCTACATGTGTGGCTTGATCAATCGAGAGCCCTACACCAAACCAAACCCAAGCTTCTCAACAGGGACCTCTCAACTAGACAAAGCTACCCCCGTTGATCCCACCATCTGACATTACCGATGAGATAATTTTGCAAAATTGAGCCTTGTATAGAAAATTGTTTGGTATTTTGTGAAGAAAATTTTAATGTCATGTATTTTTAGCCATTGGATGTGTGCACCTCCCTCTCTAAAGGTGTGGGATCAATTTGGAGGCAATTTAGGTGAGCTGTGACGAACGAGGGAAGATGGATGACATCCCTCTTCACCGCCACGAGCGGGATGGATTACACCATCCGCTTTGCATGATTAGAATGGGCGGTCATGATCTAATCCCACATTATATCCTCGATTCCTTTCCTAAACTGTGAATCAAATCATGGCCATTAGATCTTAGATCGATGGTCCAGTTAGCAAATCCATCACAATCAAAGATAGATGTGATAACTTAAATAGCCAATCCCATTACGCACGTGGAAAGCGCATCACATCATCCGCCACATGGCGATGGGATTAAGGCTTTAATTAAGCTTAAATAATATATTTTTAAGTTTGAAACTTCTAAAAATCATAACTAATCCTACAAAAATTTAAAAAAAATACAAACTTAGGCTCATTTTAAAGATATTTGAGTAGAATCTAAGAAAATTATTATAAATTAATTTTGAATAGTGATTTTGGCTTAATTAAAGTTTCATTAAAATCTAATTAGCTTAATTACTCTTTAATTAGTTGCTTAATTAATCTCAAATTTTATGTGGATATTTAGGAGGATGACCTCTCCCCTATTTTTTGGGATTTTATTGGTTACTTAATTAGGAAAACTAATTGATTGTGCCTTAATCACTTTTTTAATTTAATTAATGATAATTAGTGAATGAATAGTGGATTAATTAATTATTTAAGCCTAATTACTTATGTTGAATAGTAAGGAGGTTAGGGAATGTGATTGGGATATTTTTCCTAATTCATTTCCTAAGTTTTCTTTACTTTTGGAATCAAATTACTTAATGATTAATAAAGTAATTAATTGCTTAATTAATTAATTAATCTTCAAGATAAAATCAGAGCTTATGTGACCAAATATAGGACTTAGGATTGAGATTATGGCCTCTTTCTTGATCTCTTTCCTTAAGTTAATTTCATTTCATTAATTGAACTTGCTTGCTTAACTAAATGTGTTAATGAGCTTAATTAACCCAATCTAAAATCCAATTCACATCTAATCTCCTTTAATCAATTTTGGATAGCCTTTTAGATGTTTAATAGTCTAAAGGAATCTAATTAAATTATGGTTAGCTTATATGCATAGAAAAATCATAAAAGTAATTAATTAAATCCATTTAGCCTAATTATCTATTAATCATGAGCCAATTGCATTAAGCCCCTTTCATTTCTTAGGAGCATTGCTAATTTACTTTTCAAGTGGTTGCATATCATATTGGCTCATTATTAATTAGTTAATTAACTTAAGGTGATGTAGGTAAGGGTTAATTAATTGATTTAATTCATACCTAACCTAATTAAGGCATGAAATCAACCTAAATATTCTTCATTAAATTAAATAAACTCACACATGGGGAATGGGATTAGAATTAGCAAACCTTTCTCATATTTCATAAATCAAATCAAACATGAAAATGAAATGACATTAAAGGACTTTTGTTTGTTTTAAATAATCCTATTTAGTTTTAGTTTGATTATCCTTGGGAGTTAATTGATTTGAATGAAATCACATGCTTTTGTTGTTTTATTTTCTTCCAATCATGCTAAAATATGCCACTTGTACTCATGCATTCATGTGTATTAAATTAATCAAATAAAAATAATTTTCTTTATGTCAAATTGCATGTGTTGATTTAAATTAAAATATGTGTATTAGTATCACTATTAAATCTCAAATATATTTTCAAAAGTTTATTAACGAATGAATATACATATGTATTGTAATTTTAGTTACATATACATAGGAAATTTAAGTGAATATATAAATTTAGTGTATGAAATAAAGTCTCGCCTTACATTCATGTGTTGATTTACATAAGTAAGAATGTTAGTGGTATATTAATCTAGACATTCCATGGACACAGTAAGTAGCCCCAAGGAGGTTCCTAGCTCGTTCCCTTGGTGCAACAATGGCGACATACATGCTTGATTTCATTCTTATGTGTTTGAACATTAGAATCTAGAGAGCTTTAATTCATTTACACAAAATAAATCAATCAAATCAAAATACAATTTTTGCATGGATTTTTATTCTTGTAGTTATTTATCCATCCACATGTATCCACGGATAGTGGTATATTAATCTGGACATTCGTGGATGCAATACTTTAAGTAGCACTAAGGAGGTTCCTACATCATTCCCTTGGTGTAGAATAATGGTGACATACTTGCTTAAAACTTTTATACATGTGGATGTGTACTTAGCATAAGAATTTAGTTAGAGCTTTAAATTAGTATGAAAAATCATTCAACCAAATGAAATGTTAATTCCAAATATATTTACTCACATTCATCATTTAAGTGTGCTAAGATACAAATTGCATGTATAGCTATGCTTTGGATTTAATCATATGCATGATATTCATGATGGAAAGAAATGAACAAACATGTGTTATGTGATAGTAATTCATTTGAACTATCCTTAAAATGCCTTTCTTATTGAATGAGTTTATTTAAAGTGAACCTAAACTTAGGATTAATTAAAACATGTAATATGTTATTCACTAAAGGGAATTGATTAATTAATTTGCTTTAGATGTGACTTAAGGTAGGGATAAAAGAGAGTGATCTTCTCTTTTCTTCTCTTCATAACACTTAGTTGTTGTGTAGGTCAAATGAAACAAAAGAAAATATTAAGTAAAATTTGTAAATTAATTAAACCATTTAAAGTGAAACCACCCTTGATAATTGAATGTCTTTCATACTTAGGAAATCTTAAGCGTATTGCTAGGGACATACCACACAAGCCTTAACACACACATTAGATTAAGTCACCACTTCTAGCTTTATGTTATGGTATGGTTTGATGTATGTTTTATTTTATGTTGTAATGTTGTAGGCTGGATGTTAGGGTGTATGTGTATAGATTGGATGTTAGGCCGTTAGCCTAATCATATTTTCTAGAGATTATGCTTAAGAGACTATTGTAATAAAAATATAAATATTTTTCTGTGCGGGTTGCTTAACCCCTAAGTATAATCTACATTAGGATAGGTGGACTTGGTTATCCATGTGCAAGGTGCTAAGTCCAAATTATCCATATAACTCTTGTATGGTGTGTTTAACTAACACTTATTTTTGTGTTGTTAAATTGACTTTTCCTATTTTTAATTTAATTTTACAATAAGAATTAGGATTAGCTCTATGGGGCTTAGGATAAATGTTGGTTACAAGACCAAGTCTTATGTACCATGTGATTTTATGGAGCTTGCCCAACCAAATGAAATAAGGAAATGAAGGAAAGAAGGAGCTTTGAAGATTTGAAGATCCCCATAGCTCCCATCCATTTATTGAAATTAAATTGTAATTATTCTTTCATTATACTAAGATGTATAAGGGTAGAGTTCGCTACCATTTCTTTTTTGGGTTGTATGCGTGACCTCACCATTGTTATTCTTTCACTTTGAGGTTAGAAATTATTTGATGATTTATTTATATTGTGCAAAAAAAAAATGGCATTTATTTTCCTATTTTCTTCATAAATGATGATTTAATGTGTGGCGGATGTGATTAGACTCTTAGGAAAAAATAAATTTTCTACCCGACTACAACTTATAACTAAATTTTTTAAAATAACTCATGACCTCATATAAAGCCTAAGTATTAAATCAAGATAATAAAATATTTAGCAACCCCTTTTGGATGTTGTATGCTTAATATCATGCATGTCATTTTGTTTCACTCTTGCTAAGAGGGTTTTCATCTTTTAGATTGAAAAGCGCTTAACCTTTGAGAGCCTATGATGGGAAAACACCTCTTCTCTTTTGATTTAGCCCATAACCAACTTCATCATACATTTAGGCAAATAAAATCCGACTGTGTCAAAATTAAAGAGTCCAAAATTAAATAAAATTTGATAAAATTTGCATTAAACTAAGTCATTATTCATGCCACACATACTCTCTTAAGGAATGGGTTTAAGGACCTTAGTTTCTTTTTAATAAATAATAATAACCCATCTTGCAAAATCATATGACTTGACCACATGATTTTAAAACATAGGAGGAGTTAAGCTTTGCCCTTCTAGTTATAAGTCTAATGAGTAGTTTACCCTCTCATATGGAGGTGAACAATATACCCACTTTAGATAGATTTAGGTTATGCTTTGGCCCCAAAGCTCCCTAGATTTAGGATATGAGGTTACTTGTTTCTCTTTGGGGCTACAAGCATAAATTATCACCTCTTAGAATTTCCACAATCTTGTATTATGAAATTATAAGTCCTAAATTTTTAATAAAATTTCAACTCAAATATATAATTCTCCTCAATTTGAATATATAAAGCCAACCATAGGATAGTTTGGGATGCTCACTAGGTTTCCTAGTATCATGAGCATCCCTTACTAATCCCTTGGCTTCAATAATAAGTCTTTTCTTTGATCATCCCATTTGATCTTCAAAATATATCTAATTTATTGATAATCCTATCTTTGAATTCTTTGGAGACAACAATTGCCTACTTTAATCGAGAGCCCCTCCCCACCCATACACACATATATACATCAACCAAGAATAAACACCATAAAAATAAATAAAATATGTAAATTTCTACATTAGTTAGAAACATATCATATTATTCATGATCTTAGTTTTAGTAAGTAAGTCTAGCTTCTTAATCTTTTATAATTAATAATAACCTAAACTATCTTGCATTTCATAAGATTGAACTCATAATTTTTAAGTGTAGGAAGTATTAGCTAGCAAACCTACTAAGCATAATATAAGTCCAAAAGAATTAGGATAGTATACTCTCATGAGAGAGAACAACTACATCCTAAATTTCTTCTATTAGACTAGGTTGAGCTTTTAGCTTATATTAGAAGCACCTTTAGGTATTAGACTTCTCTTTTGCTATGAAAATAAGTTCTTGCCTCTTAGGTTTTCTATAGTTTTGTGCTATTAAAATATAAGCCTTAGCATTCTAATAAAATATTAAATAAATTTTACTTTCAAAACTATAAAGCCCAATTACAAAATAAGTTAAAGTGCTTACTAGGCTTTCCATTATCAAAGTACTTCCTACTTATTCCCATTTAGAATCTAAAAGAACTATTTCCTTTGATCTTGAAATTAAACTTTAAAATTTATAGAGATAAATAGCTAATCTTTTTAACTAAGAGTTTTCTTAAAAGAGATTCCCTCTCTTTAGATGTAATTAACTATAGGGTATTGTCTTTATAAATAACTAAAACTTGATATAAAATAAACCTCATCTGATTTTATCCATGTAGTTCAAAAGAAAAATCTCTAGTATAAGTAGGCCCATCAGCCTTGAGATACTTAAATTAAGAGCTAAGTGCTAAGTGTGACTTATGTGAGAGTTTGTGAAAATCATAATTACATTCTTCTTCCTTCATACCAAACTTGAGAGATCTTTAGATTCAAATATGAGAAAGACTTATGCTTTTCTTGTAAATCATCAACTTCAAAAATTTTGTGATTGATGCTTTTGATTTCTTCATGCTTTAGATAATTTCCATATAAGAACCCATTTTTTGTCATGCTTATTTTTCTTTTAATTTTATTTTTGTATGTTTAGTATTCTAGAAAAGAGCATGAAGTGGAGGTATCTATAGTGAAGAATGATATAAAGAGGTTGTTCAAAGGTGATGTCAATGTAAAGGATTACGTGCATATGATAAATATTAAATTTATTTGGTGCTAGTTATGGAGTCTAACTATGGTGAACACTTAGGCTAGTAAAGTTTAGGCCAAACAACATAAAAAATTGGTACATATTTATTTGGTTGCTTTGTTATTCTTTTATTTCATGTTAATTTTTGATGCTTAGATTGTTGATATACAAAACTATAATTCAAGAAAAAAATTTTTGTTTCTAATATTTATAAATTTTATTACTTAATTTAACCTCTCTTAGACACATGTAAAATATTAATTGGTATCACCTTCAACTTTATAATTTTTGGCTTTTCATTGAAATGCAATCCTTTAGACTTTACATTTTTATTATTATTCTAACATGTTACTTGACTATAGTATAAATAAATTTAACAACCACCATTTTTTTATGGAATACCTTTTAATTAAAAAAAATCTTATGATGATATACTTACAATGTAATATGAAAATCTAGAATCTTATTTAAAAAATTATATAAATTCTATGATTTTCATTAATGAGGTGAAAGAAATTCTAAAATGAAGAGAGGACCTTTATAAAATTAGATTTGGTCATAGTAATGGTAAATGTATGAATGCATCATATTGTTCTTTAAAGTATTATGATTTCATGAAAGTTTACAATCTAAGAATAGGAATAAAATTGGAAATTGGTCATCACATATGAAAGATTGGATGAGGTAAGAGAAAGCCCAAAAAAAAATTTTAATGTAGTGGTACTAGCTATTTAGGATGAAGCCTAGTAAGGGCATCACAAAGATATTTGAATGATTCAACAAAATTTTCGTAAGACTTCATGCACGTGTCAAAGATCAATTTGATAGGGAACAAGTAAATAAGATCCTAAAATCCTTACCAAAGGAATGTGATCTTAAGATAGAATCAATTCCTAAAGTTGAGGATTTGAGTTCTTACACTATTCACATAATAAGGGGAAGAAAGAGAAATTAATGAACAAGGTAAAAAATGTAGTACTTAAGTGCCAATGACTTAATTGATTATGAATCATCTCATTATGAAAATGAGGATAACTAGATTGCACCATAAATCCAATAAACTAGGAAGTTGTTAGAAAATTCTCTTTAAAAATAAAAATAAAAGTCTAATTGTAATCTCAATAAAAAATTAAAGGCTAACTGAGAGAGAGAGAGAGAGAGAGAGAGAGAGAGAGAGAGAGAGAGAGAGAGAGAGAGAGAGAGATCTCAATGTGGTTTAAGTTAATAAGCTAAGACATTACAAATCGAAGTGCTGATGTATATTATACATTGTTTAGAATTAATGATATTTTTGGTTGAAAAAATATGATACATTATAAAAGAACAAGCAAATTTAAATTCATGATATATGAAGCTTCAAAATAAACTAGAATGTGTCAAAAGGAAATTTTTTTATTTATTAAAATACCATCAATGCGTGATAAATTACATGGAGAGGTTTCTATTTTTAATGTTGAGATTGAATGTTCAAAGAATGTGAATGCTTCTAGTATAAATAATTTACAATTCATTTAACTGAAAAAATATTGCTCATACAAATTTATGATGCACAATATGTGGTAATCTAAAGCATTTCTAGAAATTATAAGGGTGGAAATTTACATAGTGTATCACAATGTATTTGGATGCCTTTATTTAGTTATGCACTAGTTATTAGATCACATTTTATGCTCATTGGTCATATCATTCATTCCACTATTAGACATAAAGAAATTTAGATTCTTAAGGTAATGGACTAATTTATTATGTAGGTATGCCTTCACTCTAAGACTAGTAAAAGTGGGTGGTACATAGACAACAAATAGTTGAGACTATCATGAAAGGCCATTCATTATTTGCATTACTAAGCAATAGATTGTAGATATGTGTTATTAGGAGATAAAACCAAAAGGAATAAATTTGAGTTGACTCCATTGGCTATGGCTCTTATACCTTGAGAGAAGATCTAACTAGTTGATGGGTTAAAGTGTAATCTATCACCAACCAACTCTTCAATAATGGATATGAATTTCAAATCTTATATACACAATATATAATTCAACATTTGTATGAAGATTATTTTACTAGTAGTAGATATAATAATATTTATTTACTTAAGTCATATTATGTCAAATGTTTGAACATCTTTTATAATGTTATATGGCTTTAGCATATGATATTTTGTCATGCAAGTATCTTCACTTTATTTAAGTTTTCTAGATAAGAACTAGTTATAGGTTTACCAAAACTTAATTCTTTCAAAAGTTAGGTGCACTAAATTTCAATTAATAAAATAAATACATACTTCTTTCAAATCTAATAATCATATTTCAACTTCAAAACTATTAGAATTGTTGCAAATGGACCTATTTGAACTAGTCACACCAACTAGCTTAAAAGAAAAGGTTATGGATTTATTATTGTTAATTATTTCTTTAGATACACATGGGTAGTATTTTAGTTAGTAAAAGTTATGCAAAGTTTGAATTTACTAAATTTGTAAGATGGATTCATAGAGAGGGAGATAACAATTATTTATATTATAAGTGATTAGAGTGATAAATTTGAGAATGAAGAACTCAAAAATTTTGTGATGAAAATGGAATAAGATATAATTTTTTTGGGAATCCGGGACACATAATGAAATGATGTGGTAGAAAGAAACAATAAAAGTTTACTAGATGTGATTATAATTATGCTTAGTAAATATCACTTAGCTAAATACTTTTGGGTTGAAGTATTGAATACAAATGGATTAAAAGATAAACATTATATCAATAATTAAGAAACACCCTATTAGATTTTAAAAGCGGTAAGGCCTAATATATCACACTTTCATGTTTTAGTTTCATGATCTATGCAAAATAATAGAAAGGATAGCTTGAAGTATATCATGATTAGGCATACAAAACAATATAAAGGAATGTTTTAAGATACTTAATTATAGAAAATCATATAGAATATTTAACAAGAGATGCTTAGTAGCTAAACAATTAACTTATATGACATTTGGTAAGTAGGACTTAAGAGTACAAAGGATAAAGTACTTATATATAATAATTAATTTAATATGTTAGAGAACTTAAGTTGAGATTGAGCTTGCAATTAATAGTAATGATTCTCCTCTACAAGTGCTTCCTAAAATGGAGACATACCTTAGGTAATTCTAAGGAACTCCTTATAGGAGATCTATCTTTCGAAGTTAAGTCTAGAAGTGCATGTAGAGAAACGGGTTGAGCATTTAACAACTTTTTCACATATTTAGCTTAGTGCATAGATGAGGTATTTCATGATAAATTATGGGTAATTAATATGTAAGAAGGGATAAATTAGTTTATAAGGATTGATGTTTGGGAGTAAGATTTAGGCCCATCAACCAACATATAATTGAAAATAAATGAGTTCACAAAAACTAAATTAGATGATTTAGAGATTTTAGTGAAAAATAAGGCTAGATTAGTAGCTTTATCATACAACTAGATTAAGGGTTTAAATTTTAATGAGTCGTAGGCTTCGTTATAAGAGTAGAAGCCATTAGATTTTTGCTATCATTTTTTTATTATAAAGGATTCAACTTTATCAAAGTGATACTCAAAGTGCTTCACTAATAAGGCTATTGAAGGACACATTTATTAAACAATAGCCACTATTTGTTGATCATTTGCATTTATATTACGTGTATGAAATAAATAAGCCTATAAATGAACTAAATCAAGCCCCTAGAATATGGATAAGGTTGACACTACTCTATTTATTAAATGATTGGAGATGATATGATTGAGACTTAAGCTAATATAGATGTCATTATTTTTTGGAGTCACACAAGAATATTATTTAATGAACTCACCAATACAAGGAGTTGAGACATGTGAGATAAGTTTAATAGAAGAACTTATATGCTTTCTTAGACTTTGATCAAACAAAAGATGTTGAAATTCTTATTTCTTAGACTAAGTGTATTCATGAATTAATTTCAAGATATAACATGAAAGGACTAAAGCTTATTTTCACCCATGTAGGTCCAACAATGAATTAGATAAGGATAAAAGTAGGAAATTAATAGATTTATAAGTTTAAAAAAATTGGAACTTTACTATAGCAATTGGACTAGACATTATGTTTGTTGTAAGATTATATGCTAGATTTCAAGTTACCCATTTGAATACTATAAAAAATTTTTTATATATCTAATAAGTTTACTTAGTCTAATAATGTAGTATCCTTTTAATTACTTATCATTCAAGTTTATAGATGTTAACTATGAAAGATGTTGAGCTGATCGAAGAGGATATTAAGTACATATCCATTTATTGGACTCTTATTTATATCACGGACCAATAATAAATAGAACTCGCTTATTCCAATCACTACAAATGAAAAGTATGCCACTACAAGAAACAATGTTGTGAAATTATTATGGCATTGATAGGCTGAAATGCTATATATAAACCTAAATACTATAAACTTAATTTTTAAATTCCTAATTAGGTGCAATAATAAAAGTGTAATAAGCAATTTAAAAATTTAATTCAACACTCCATAACAAAACATTTTGAGATTCAATATTAATTCACCAAAGGTCATATAGGCTGAAGGTGATATTTTTATATGGTTTGTGCTTCACCAGCACCAACTTAATGATAACCCTACCAAACCTATAAATAAGAATCATTTTTTGCCCACTTAAAACAATGGTTAATATTGCTAAATCTCATATTATATATCCTAATTTTTTAGTCAATGATATGATGAGCATAATATCTCTAGATAAAATAAAAATCCAAATGTTGACCTACAAAAATTTTTTTTTTTAAAAAAAAATTTAGTGTTGACCTCCTTTTTTATGATCTTAGTATTTGGATTTCTAATCCTAAGCTAAGACCATCCTCACTTTGACACTTAAGACAATTCTTTAATGACTAGGTGAACATTCAATTGAATATAAAATAAGCAACACTCATAATCGATTAAATGAAGTTCAAAATCTAAATCTATAACTAAATTGAAAATTAATCCTAAGATTAGGCCTAGGTTAGTCTAGTGGGCCCCACCAAGACCTAACTTAGCCCAATTGGGCTATGTAAGTTCTTACACTTCCAAATTCACCAAAATTAAACTAAAACATTAACTAAAATATTTTTTGATCAAAATCTAAATTTAATTTACTCATAAGTGAGTTGATTGGGTTGAATAACCTAATTAATCCACATAAACTCTATTTAGGCCAAATTCAAACCAAATCAAATTAAGCCAAAATTAAAATTGAATCAATCCAAAATCTTTGGACTATTATTCAAACTCAATTAAATATAAAACTAAATTCAACCGGGATTCAAGTTGGCTAATTAGGTCATTTGACCTAAATTGACCTATGTGGGTCTCACTAAGCCCAAATAAAATTCAATCACTTTGAGTTCTCCTAAAGGCTCAAAATCATTAGTGTCATACATGTTCACCATTGCATAAGGAGTAGAGTTGACTCTTTTCCCACCTTTCTTGACCTTAAAACCACCA
Source organism: Cymbidium sinense (assembly GCA_021442155.1). Taxonomy (NCBI): domain Eukaryota; kingdom Viridiplantae; phylum Streptophyta; class Magnoliopsida; order Asparagales; family Orchidaceae; genus Cymbidium; species Cymbidium sinense. The sequence continues at coordinate 60,735,452 of CM038230.1, read as the reverse complement.
AGTATAACTTAACTCGACAAAGGTTGGTAGTGCTTGGCTCTGGGACAATCCACATAGAAGCAAGTGGGCATACTCATTCCAAAATTTTGTTTCAACCAAAAGATCATATTTAAATAAAAAAATTCACTTAACATTGGCTTGAGTGAAGTAACTTATAAATCCCTTAGCCAAAATTTAGGTGTTGATGCTTTATGAAGAAAGAAATGGACGAATTTAGGATTTAGCCATACAACTCAATTACTCATTTCATTTCTAAGCTAACAAAAAAAAGGACTTGTAGCGATAATTACCAAAATCAAACTAAAGGGGTGGCTACAATGTCATCTACCCTCTCTTGCCATATATGGGGAATGAGAGTAGTTGGCTATCCATCCTGTTTGATTGACGGATGACCATGATTAAATCTCATGGAATTTGATTTAACCATTTAATAAGTTGGGATTGGAAGGCCTAGATTAAACTAATTCCCACTTGCTAGCCACGTAAGCGGATGTGTGGTAGAATGGCGAGCCAACACATATAAAGCAAATCCCCATCGGGTGTTAATAGTGATAAGTAGAATAATAGAAAATTATTATATTTTTAAAATTTATTAAAAATAATTAAAATTTTGAAAAATAAAGAAAATAGAATACTCAATCAAAATCACAAATAAGCCTTCAATGGATTTAGCATTCCAAGAGGAATCCTATGAACCCAAATAGGCACAAAATTTATTCGATGTTTTGAGATTAGTTTGAATTTGATTTAATTTTTAATTAATTATAAATTATTAATCAAATTAAGCTAAATTTTCAAAGATTAAAATTAATTTTAATTGCTACTTATCATCAAAATTTCTAGTCAAATAAGCTTCTAGATAACGAGTTATTAATTTTCAAAGTTTAATGAGTGCTTTTGAGTAAATAATTAATTAAAAATTATAAAAACTATGGAAACATATCTAAATGATTCAAAACACTTTAATAAGCATTAAAGAATATAGGAAAGTTAATTAGTTCCTTTGAATCGCACTAAATCATAAAATCATCAAAATGAAGTTTAATTAAATATTAATTACTTATTTTAATTAACTTGAAGTTTAAAATCTATTATAAAATTATCTACTTGGCTTAAAAATACAAATGATGCCATTCAAAATTCAAATTTCAGAGAAGAATACAATGATATAAAAAGCTCTAAATTTTATTAAGTATTTTGAGATTAATTTAAGTTTTATTGAAAATGATAATTCATTAAATACTCCAAAATGTGAATCTAATTGAATTAAAATTTTAAGGGTATAATCCTAACGTCAAGATCTATTAACTCTAAAAGTTTTAGGTCTAATAGAGCTCTTGATTAGAAGTTATAATTTTGAAACACATAAGGATATTTTAAATAAAAAATTAATATAAAATCATGATTATTACAAAGATATATTAGAATGATGTAAAACATCTTCACTAGTATTAGAGGCCATAACAAAAATAGTTAAGCTCTCTAAATTTGATTAGATTTCAAAATCACCTAAATTGTAGTTTCATAAAGTATTAAAATTTAATTAAATGATTTCATTGGGCTAAACTTTAAGAAAAATATAAAAAAAACCCACTTAGCCAAAAAAAATATGAATAACCTCTCTAGATTTATAATCTAGGGAGGAATCTAACAAAATCAAAATCCCTAAATCTTATCAAATATTTTAAAATTAATTTATATATTACAAAAATAATAAATTTTTAATTACTCTCAAAATATAAACCTAGTTGAACTAAAATTCTTATGGTAGAAATTAACGCAAATATCTTATCATAAAAATTTCAAGTCAATGAGGGCTTTAGATCAAAAGTTGTGATTTTTTTACCATATTTGGGCTAGCTTTGACAAAATAATTAATCTAAAATTATAAAAATCATAAAAATACATCATTAGATTCAAAATATCTTTGTTAATATCAAATACTCCAAGATATTTAATTAGACTCTCTAGATTTAATTCAATCTTAAAATCACTTAATTAGAGTTTAATAGGGAATTAAAATTTAATTAATTAAGTTACTTGCAATACTTCAAAAATTCATATAAATTCAACTATAGAGCTAAAAATTATAAATCCATTTTGGGATTTAGTATCAAAAGAAGAATCAATCAAAATTAAAAACTCTAAATTTTGCTAAATAGTTTAGAAATAATGTAACTTTTATCAAAATAATAATTTCTTAATTACTTCTAAAGTACAGGCTTAATTAACTTGAAACTTTTATGGTAAGTTTATCATAATAGCGTTTAGTTCCCCAAAAGTTTCATGGCATTTGAATAATTGGGTTAGAAGTAAGTTATTTATTAACATTCTAAAGTCAATTTAACCAAATAATTAATTTTATAAAAATAAATTTTTAAAAAAAAACATTAATTAATCTAAAACGTCTTTCTTAATAGAGAGGAGCTTAAACAAAATAATTATGCTTTCTAACCTTAATTATAACATAAAAATATTGAATCCAAACCTTAATTATCTTAAACAAATCAACTACCTTAAATAAAATACCAATAAATTTCAATAAACTTTATTAAATTTAGTATTTGTCTAGAAAAATATAAACAAACTAAATTTAAATAATTATTAATTAAACCCTAAATTTATTTAATGAAACCTAAATTAGTTAGCTACTTAAAGCAATTAATCATATTAAAATTAATTAATCATTGATTGGAACTTAATTATATCAATCATATTGGTTTTAATTAAATAAAACACTTCATTAATCTTTAATTAACCTAAACACTTAATTGAGTTAATTATAGTGATTTAGTTTAATTATTAAAAAATTCAATGTAATTAATCATTCAATCAAGCTAATAATTTATTTAAATTAAAACATAATTAATTATTAATTCAATCTTATTTGAATTAACCATTTAATCAAATAAATCATGATTAAGCCAATCACTTAATTAAGTTAACCATTTTATTAAGTTAATATCAATGAACCTAAATAATTATTAGTGAACTATAAATATATTCTACTTCATCCATGTAGTTCGGAAGAATCTCGGTATATGCTTTCAAACTTAGAAGTTATTATTAGATTAAATCAATTATAGAGTAATATTTTTATCTCTTGAGATGATATATTATTTTTAATGATACATTTGATCACCAAAATAAGAAACCCCTAAGATATGTGTGGCATCAAAATAAAAAATTCTATAGATTTTTCTAAAGACTCCACTAGGGTCTTGTTCTTCTCTCTATCTTTAGTAATTAGCTCATATATTTATACATCAATAGTGAACTTATACCACTTATAGGTCATGATTATCTTTATTTTGTTGGGTGCCTCTTCATTTCATCCTTGGTAGAACTCACCCATCATCTTTAATTTAGATTCTAAAACCCTAATTTACCATAGTGTAATACGTGAATCTTATAACCTTTTCTTGAAATTCAATCTAATATAAATTCCAAAATATTTCTAAAATTTAATCAAAATTCTTTAATGACTTAAAATTTTGGTGAGTTATTTTATTAGACCTAGCCACAATCAAAATTGATTTGATCCCATTTCTAATTTCAAAATCCTAAAAGGAATTTTAAATCCTCTTCATGTCTTAATTCTTGCAAGGTGTTTATAAAAAGCTAAAGAATGTTAATGCAAGCACCACAAATTGAAATCCCTATCAACATGAACTTAAAATTATAAATGTTCACAAGTGTATGATGGGGTGGAGATCCTCTTCAAAATTCTCTTAATTTTTTTTTTAGAATTTGTAACAGATAATTGATATAACCTATTTTTCATTTTTAATAGAAAATATTTGGACAAGTTAATCTTTGCTATTAGCTCTCACATTAACTTTTCCATTGATAGTAAAATATTACAATATTACATGATGGTTCAGTTATTAAATTTGGAGTTGATTTTGATGATATAAAATGACCTTTAATCAATTACTCTGCTCGGTTAATAGTGCTATTGGCAGAAGCCAATCTTAGAATTTTGTTTGACAAATGGGGCACTGAAGCCCTTCATCCCACTTCCTTTGTTATATAGTTCCTACCCTCGAAGGCACTATAAACTCGAGGTGGAACCATCAAATAAGAAATAAAATTGCTAGTGGAAGAGTTAGTTCCCCTCACTTTACTTAGCACATTTGAGGTTCAGTCCACCTCTAAATTCCTTAGATGACTAGGACTTAAAAAATGAATAGGAGGATTAAATGGAATTACCCAATTTAACACTCCACCACTGCAAAGTGGGTTCCATGAGGGGAGGGGATAATGTAAGAAGAACAGTGAGTAACCTACCGACCTTTTAAAAAATACAGTTCAAAAGTCACATCAATAATTTAATAGAGGATATCATAATAGGATTAAACTAATCTTTTAAAGGATAGTAAAAGCCTCCAATTACACTAAAGAGGATGTTATTAGAGTGATGATGGGAAAGATCTCTAGGAAATTAGAAAAATAAATACTCGTGAAATATAATGATTTAAGCTAAATAAAAAGTCAAATTTACTACTAGAAGAATGGATTACCATTCATAGGCAATATCTGTCAATATTGATGGATATTATAGCTTTAAGAGGCTCAAGAATAGGCATATTGATGGGATTATTTTATTAGGATAAAGAATGTGTTGACTATACACCTTGTGTATCTCACCATTTGATTTGATGATAACAAACTTCGTGTAATAAAAACTAGTTATCTCTTTCCATGAAAAATTATTCACATTAATCATTGTGAATGTCATTCTTAATTTAGATTTATATTGATGTTATATATATATATATATATATATATATATATATATATATATATATATATATATATATATATATATATATATATATGATGCTACTAATTAAGTTAAATCCAAGTGTGCAAGAAAGGTTTTAACTCCACATTCTTTAATCAATTCAGGATGCTAAAGCTATTGGACATGAACTAGGTGAGAATTTTTCTAGGATTAACTATATTAAGGAAAATTAAAAGCTCACTAAAATAAAATAAATCCTTCATTCATTTCAAAATAATTTATTTGAGAATTATTCATAAATTATACATTTCATATTTATAATTATTCATTTTGAATAATGTGAACTAAATGCACAAACTTTGTTCCATTTTTTTATGCTTCCATGCAACTTAAATTAAGTTCACATTTCAAATTATTCTCATGCTTAGGCATGTTCATTATCCATTTATTCATTGCATGAATCTAAATTAACCAAACATTATTCAATGTATTATTTTTCTCTCTACTATTATCTTAGTCTTCTCTCTCATCCTAAACATTTTTGGCCAAATGTTTTACATGATTATTTTCTAAACAAATTGTGTGGAGAATTATTAAAATTATTTTCACAATTATCCCATTTTTTTCTAAATCAAAAATTAATTTATTTGAATTTTTAATTTGAATTCAAATTGAATATTCCTTTGATTGCATATGCAAATTTGAACTCTCTTTATGGAATGTTATGTGATCATATGCTAATCTAGTTGATTTAATTTGAATTAATTTAAATTTATTTGAGTTAATTAAAATTCAATTAAAATAAGCCATGGAATTATCTTCTTTCCTTTTATATAAATTCTATTTTTGGAAACCTTCTTTGGCCAACTATATCTTAGTTCAAATTCAAATTAATCTCTTAATGAAAATTGATTTAAACTCTCCTAAGATCTCATCCATCATTATTTAATTCTAATTAAGTACATTAAAATATATTTAATCTATTTTAGGAAAGTATCTTGGCAAAATTTTTGAATATTCCTTCAATTTTATTAAATAAAGATATTTGATTTCCCTAAAGGTTTACTTTGATCGATATGTGATTAAGGTATAATTAAGATTTTAGTTAATTTATTAAAACATAAATTAAGCTTAATTTAATGAGAATTATTTAATAGTTTTATTTTTCCTTGAAACCCCTATGAAATATTCATCCAAAGTGGGTTTATTAATAATTTTGATGCTCTCATTGATTTATTACATTTTGTTTAAGTTTAGAAAGATTAATTGAATTAATTAATTCAATTAATAGCCGATTAAGCCATTTTATGAATTATTATATTCTCATGAGTTTTAATAGTTTATTTATGATCATTAAGGTATATTAAGATGTTTTAAATCATTTTTATCAATTTTCATCATTTATTTCATTTATTAATAATAAATTTCATGAAAATGAAGGTTTAGGGTTTAAAATTTTCAATATTAAGATTCATTGATACATAAATTATGAAAATTTTACATGATGTGTGCCTTAACATCAATTTTAATGCCCCAAAGTTTCATTTGGAATGGATTACTGATTTAAGAGTAATTAAGTTTTGAAGGTTTATATTCAAACTAAAATTAAAGTAAAAATACCCAAAATAATTTGGGGATTTTATGTTTAATTGATTGCTCTCATCAAGATGAATCCATAGAGCCCAAGTTTATAATTTTTGGATTTATATATATTTTTTGTGATTTTTAAAGTTTCTATGATTTTTAATTAGTTTTAATTAATTAAATAGGGATTTGTTTTTTATAATGGCGGACCACGTGGCATCACTGGTTCCGCCACATCAACAAGGCATGGTTTGGCCATGTGGATCCCACACATCTGTCAAGATCAACACCACGGGATGATCCTTGACCATCGATCGAAAGATTACGATCTTGATTTGATTCGTGGTCCGATCGAAGATTAAACGGCCTTGACCATCTTGACTACATCTCGACCATCCATTCTTTTTAAAAGGAACAAATGATAGAGATTAGGTCTCCTTCATCGATGGTAGAGGTCAGCCATCTGTCATTTTACATGATTTTTGACCATTCGCTCATTGAAATTGCATGCTTTTGTTTGTAAATTAATCGTGAATGCAATTAAAGTGATCTAAGTGGTTTGATCTCACTTGAGATCAAACTTTCTTCAAAAAAACACCAAAGGTGAAAGCTTAGAGGAGGTCGTTAATGGCATACCTCGGTTTGATGATCTCCGAATGGGGTTAACTCTAATAGCTATGGAATGATATGAGGAGCTCATATGCCAAAAGAATTGCCTCCCTCTAGATTGATTTCAAGACCAACCTCGATTTGAATTGGTAGTGTTGGTATTCTCGGCCTCCCGGTGGTGAGGAAAGTGGGGAAAAGTTCCTTTTAACTTTGTTTGAGGTCAAGAAGGTGATATGAAGGTTATTTGTAGTTAGAAATTGCTTTATGCGTGTATCATTCTTTGGCCATGAGATCTTAACCTATATTTCTCCCTCTCTTGGTGGTTGAGCTAACCATAATCTTTGGGAGTTAGCTACCATGCCTCTTAGCTTACACTTGTCAGGATAAAGAGGTGGAGAGGGAATTGAGTTATGCAAATGGAATTTGGTTTGTCATCCATTTGACTAGTCATGGCACCCTTTGATTTGGATTTATGAAAAGGGTGCTTAGTGACTTGATTAAGTGAATCATCATTAATGAAGTGAATGTTTTATTAACATCCTAGGTCAATTGGTTAAGGATGGGATTGAGGACTTTTGGATTAATGCACTTAATTATTCCTTGCATTATTGTAATTTAGGTCATCCAAATTAATTGATTATCCATGGTTTAATGTTTAATGTATATGCATTTCATCATTAATGTACCTTTGGATAAAAGGGTGTCAAGGATTTTATGATTTATGGAGCATTTGATCTAGGTTAAGTCCATTTAATGTCATTGAATTTGAATTGGTTTTAATTAAGTCAAATAGTTTATTTGGCTGAATTATAATGTGTTTAATTTTTTATTGGGTTAATCCAAGCAATTTGGAATGCATTAGATTAAACAATTACAATTTTATTTTATTTTGAACCCATTTGACCTAAGTTGGGTTTAATGGGTTAAGTTTGGGTTCATTTGGGTCACTTAACAAAATTTTCCAAATTGAATCCAATGATGGATTGATTTATGTTTAATAATCATAATCAAATGATTTTGAACAATTAATTTGAGTTTACTTGAGTTTGATTTGAGTTTAAACCCCATACGACCCATTTAGGCCTATTTAGGTTAAATAACTTAATTAGTCTAATCAAGACCTCAACTTATATTCTTTCAAATTCATGTTTAAGTTTGTTCATATTATCATTCCAATTATTTGGAATGATTTTGTTTGATCAAATTTTGTGGGTTGACCTTCGACTTGGTGGGACCCATGTAAGTCAAATCAATGTAAAAAAGATTGACCAACCTTTGACTTTTGAATTAGATTTGGATTCATTTAATTTTATGTTTCTAATTTCATTTGATTTGGATTTATTTTGGGTTTAACTTAAATTTATTTATGTGGTAATAAGCTTAATTGAGGTAACTAGAATTAGTTCCCTAATTAGTCCCTTACTTAAAGCTTAATTAATTATGTATGTTTAATTTGATTTGGATTGGATCTAACTAAACCCATTAAGTTAGATTAATCCAAGAAAGTGTACTAGATCACTAAATCTAATGACCTAGGTACTTAGTTAAAAGGCTTTTAATTTAGGATTAGGTGTCTTAATGAATGCCTTTGGAAGAAGTGTTAACCTCATCCAAAAATGTGGTCAACAAATGGACCCCAAAATGTGTAGTGGATCATTCAAAGTACGCACATATTGGCGTCGACCAATTAATCAACTCTATAACATAAGTTTGTATAGGTTTTATCTTTAGTCATAAGTTTGAATTTTTATTTTGAATTGATTATGAAAGATAGGTATAAATATACCTATACTTGCTTTTTGTTTGATACCACTGGGGATTTATTCTTATTTGGTTAGTTATTAGGCTCATTGGAGACTTGATTTTAACCTATAGTTAGGGGGGAGAAGGGGCTTGAATAGGTTGATCTTAAACCTCAACATTTTGACTACTAAACAGGGTCATATGGACTTGATTCTGGTATGAGTAGTTGATAAGGAATGGAGACTTTAATGGCTTTTTCCATTTCTTATTTTCATTTATTTTATATTAGGAAAAGGATCATGAAAACCTAGATCCTATGAAGTTTAGCTAATATGAAGGGGCCTTCAATGGCTTGATTCTAACCTTGGTAACATGAAAGGAAAGGAGTCATAATGACTTAATCCTATTCCTCAAATTTTTACTAATAAAGTAGGGGTCTTAATGACTTTATCCTAACTTTATCATTTAATAGGATGCCTACTATGGGACTTATTCCTCTATAAATAGCTATTAATATGAGGCCTTTAGTGGCTTAATCCAACTTAGTTAGCTAAGGAAGAGGAAAGGGCCCTTAATGAATTAATCAAGTCCTCAAATTTTTAATAGGAAAGAGGGTCTTCATGACTTATTCCCTTTCCTAAATAGTCTTGATAACAAGAAAGGGGTCTTTGATGACAAGAAAGGGGTCTTTGATGACATTATCCTTATCTTGTTATATAAAAGGATGCCTTCTATGGGACTTACACCTATGTGATTATCTATTAAGGTGGGACCTTCAATGGCTTAATCCAACTTACATAGTTAAAGGAGAGGAATGGGGTTTTCATAACTTAATCCACTCTGTAATACTTTGATCAATAGAACAAGGGGTGGGTCTTCATGACTTATTCCTAGCCTAAATGGCCAATTTAATAGGAAAGGTGTCTTTAATTACTTGATCATAACCTATAGATAATAAGAATGATGCCATTAAAGGCTTACTCCAAACCTATGAAAGATATATGAGAATGGTGTTGTGAAAAAGCTTTATCCTAGCTTAAGATGAATGTAGAAAAGGTGCCTTACAAAGGCTTATTCCTATCCTAAAGTGGTTGCATTTTATATCTCCATAGAGGATAAATATGATTTCAAGTCATTGCATAGAATTTAAGAAAAATAACATACAATTACCAAAGAATTAAAGAGAAATATTTTTTAAAATTTTATTAATAATTATTTTTCATAATCGATTACAAGTTAGACATAGTATTTCTTTAGGTAATGTCCATTGATCGGTGGCATTGGATGTTCACCATTACAAGTAATAAGTTAGAAAGAACCTCCTTCATAGAGTTTTCCACTACGAATGGTCCTTCCCGTGTTAGTTCGAACTTGTTGTCGATCATGCAATGAGCTAAAATTGGCCCTTTAAGAACCAAGTACTAAGTCTCCTACTTGGAAAGTTCTAGGATGGACCAATTTATCATGTGCTTGAACCATACTGATTGGTACAATTCAAGGTCTTGCTAAGCTTTTAAGTGTCTTCCTTCAATACTTTCAAGTTCTTCCAAATGAATTTTATGACTTTGATTTGTCATAATATTATTATTGAATGCTATTCTCAATGAAGGCAACTTAATTCCAATGGAAGAATTGCTTGATTCCATAAACCAAAGCATATGGTGTAGAGTTGGTGTCCGTATGCGATCTGGTAGGCCCATAAGGCTTCAACCTACTTTTCATGCCATTGGCGTTTATTTTCATCAAGTAATTTTTTTAGAATTCTTACTAATATTTTGTTGAATGATTCATTAATCCATTTGTCCTAGGGTAATAGATGGTTGAATATATCCAATCAATCTTATGTTTAGCCACATAATGATTTAATTTTGTGGACTTGAATGATGGACGATTGCGAGATATGATTTGGTGAGGAACACCAAATATACAACATTTTGTAAAATAATTTTAACACATGATATGCCTTCACTTCTTTTAGTGGTATCACTTTAGCCCTTTTAGAGTAATCTATTACAACTAATATAAAATGATGCCCTTTTGATTAAGGAGGGTAAATAGGCCCTGTGATGTAAGTACCCCAACTCTCAAGGGCGAAAATCTAATACTATATAATATCATGATGTAATCCATAATATTCAAGTATTTTGATCTTTAATTTCATCTTGGGCCCATATTGGTGAGCCTCACACAATTCAAAGTGTACTTCAATCATGATCTTATGAGCTTCCAATTTATCTAAACATTGGAGCCACATTTGATCGAATGATCTATAATATAATACATCATTAATCAATACATAAGACAAAGGACATTTATTTATTTGATTTGCCAATGACTTATCTTCAAGAAGCCTCCCCTTCGGTCGTCAATAAATGGTCGCCTTTAATCACATTCTACTTGACTTTCGGTAAGAGTGGCTATCCTTTGCATTTCTTTTTTCTATTTATGTAATATAAATTTATAGTAGATAAAATTTGTTGATTACGAACTTCTATAGAAATATATTCTTTTCTAGACATATGATTTCTTTGGCAAGTTTAAAGAATATGCTATAGAATTATCTTTGAGATAATCTATACACATATGGAATTTTCTCAAGTAATTTCATAGTGGCAATTCTTGGTTTTGAGATAGATGAATTTATTTCTTTATCTTTTTTTATGATGATGCACCATCAAAATTTAATTCCCAAGTGGCATTAGGTTCACCTTCTAATGTCATGATATGCTCGCTTAGAAGATAATCATTTAAAGGAGACCTCAGGTATGGGATGTCTTTGAAAGAAATATTACTTGCCCTTTTACAACATGAAGAGGGATGTAAGTGATCTCAAATTGTAATAGAATCATTGATCATCGTGCTAGATGTCTAGACAACATCGGTCGTCATAAGGTATTACAAATGACTCACTCTTGAAATTAAATTAAACTTATGAGAAAGCATATAATGTCTTAGTTTTTGAGCGTGAAGACTAAGGCCAAATAATGTTGCTCAATAGGTGGATAATTCTTTTCTATTGGGATAAGCCTACAACTTGGATAATAAAGGGCATTTTCTTTCCCTTCTTCATTTACTTAGGTTAATGAAGCTCCAAGTGACTCATCCAAAGTCATAGTGTTTTAAATTTATGGCTTTCCGGAATTAGAGCGACCAAAATAGGAGGATTCATTAAGTATTGTTTCAAGTTTTCAAATGCATTTTGACATTTTTTGTCCCAAATGAATTTGGAATCTTTCTTTAATAATGGTGTAAATGGTTGACATCTTCCGATAAGTTTGATATGAACCTCCTTAAATATGTGATCCTTCCTTGAAATGATCTTAAGCGTATAAGACTTCTACATGTTGGCATTTCTATAATGGCTTTTATTTTTTTACGAATCAATTTCTATTCCACGATGCCGCACTAAAATCCTAAGAATTTCCGAAAGTTACTCCAAAAGCGTATTTCAACGGGTTCATTTTTAGGTTATAGCAACACAAGCTTGAAAATGATCCATAAATCATATAAATGATCTTCTTTTATTTTACTTTTGATGACTAGATCATCAATATGACACTCAACTTGATTATGAATCAACTCGAATATTCCAGTTATAGCTCTCTTATATGTATCCCGGTGTTTCGAGACCAAATGGAGTGATCATGTAACGGAAAATCTCTATAGAAGTTTTGAGCGTCATTATGCTTTTTATCCTCTAGAGACATCTTAATTTGGTTATATACGGATGATCCATCCATGAATAAAAGATCTCATGCGAGGAGGCTATGTCAACCATAAGTCTTGGTATTGGTAATGAGAATTCATCTTTGGGACAAGCCTTATTTAAGTCTCTAAAGTCAACACAAAGGCGTATTTGACCAATCTTTTTCTTCACAAGGACTATGCTAGCTTTCCAATCAGATATTGTTCTTCTCATTTAAAGCCATCTTCAATTAATTTCTTTACTTCAATAATTACTTGTTGTTCATTTTTTAGGCACATTTTCCTAGGAGCTTGCTTTTTCCGAATGATATCAGGTTTAATCTCTAGTTAGTGTACAACAACATCGAAGATAAGCGACATTTCATCATAACTCCAAGCAAAGCGGTCTTTATATTTAAGGAGTAAAGTGATTAACTCTTGAATCTTCTAGACCTAGCAAGGTACTAATGAAAGTTAACTGGGTCTTTAGGAGTTCCTAGGTTAACCTATTTTAACTCATATACGTAGATTTTTTTCTTCTTCATACTTAGAAGGAGCATTCAAGCAAGCAATCATCGATTTATTTGTTTTTCTATGGATAATTCCTTTAAAGAATTAGAAGAAATTTTAAATAGTTGATCGATTGGTGATTGCTTATCATTAAACAATGTTTTGTATCATCAAATGGTTCAATGACACCAATCTAATTCCAACTTTGGAATGTGAATTTTTATATTTTGTATACTATAAGATTTTTTGTGGATTGGGCTTTATCTTTAGGCCAAACATTTCTAATAAAACCATATTTCACATAAGTTTTTACATAAGCAATACTAGTCAAAGGAAGTTCTATTATTTCATTAAAAGAAGATAAAATTTTGACAACTTCCCCACTTCTCCGACAAGTTAGGGGCCACTTTAACTTCTAATTGAGATATTTTATTTTGAACTAAAGGTGTCAAAGTCAAAGTGTCCACATATTTTTTCAACTTGTCAAATGTCAAAAGCTCAGTTCATCCTTTAATGCCTTAATTTCTTCTTTCACTATCTCGATTCTAAAGTAATCTCGAACCTTATTGAAGCATTTTTCTAGTTGGAATCTTCATCGAACTAGATTCCAAATCAATATGAATCACTAGAGGTCATTTTTCTTTTCTATTTCTTTTCTCTTTTTCTTTTATTGTATTATTTTGTGCCTAAATAATGCAAGATTCTATAGAATCATATTTTGGCTTTTAGACATGTAGTAAGCCACATATTCATAGAGTTCAATCTCATGAATAGATAATGGTTGTATGTCACCTTTTATAATGTTTTCCACTCCATCCCTAGTGTATTTAATACCGGTGGAGTGAAGAACCATTATGTACTCATGAATCCGTGGTTTGCCTAAGAGGGCATTAAAGGTTGTTACGAGTTTATGATATGAAACTTAGCTTAAGTCTTCAATCCTTCTATTTTTAACAATAGAGTGATTAAACGTAAAGCCTTTTCAACGGTTTCATTAAAGCCCCTGATAACATTTTATCTCCGAGCCTTATGGTATCAATCTTTAAGAATGATAATGTTCTAAAGTTCATAATGTTGATTGATGCACCAAAGTCTCGGAACTCTTGAAAATTTGATATTTCTATTTTCATAGAGATGTAAAGGGGACAATTATGATCAATGGTCACTAAAAGTAGATCCTCATTAGAGAAAGTAACTCCTAAGATCTCTTTAAAGTAGCAAGCCTTATCTAAGGAAGTTCTTGCTAGTTGGGTTAGGCATATTTTAGGATCAAGTAATGCTATACTAGTAGATCTCTCATTTATTTTGAAGGAATAAGAGCATCATAAATACTTAACATAGAAGGAAGTTTTTTGAGATGAGCTAAAAAGTTATAGTTGAGCTTAGGAACTTTTGGTTCGACTACTATTTCTTTAGGTAAAGATTTTGGATTTGAGCTCGATCCATAATCGCTTTCCTTTATCCTTAGGGGAGAAGGAAAGCGAGGTGGTAGGACTCTTCCACTCTGAGGTTTACCTCGTAATATCTCCAAGGGTTGGGTATCCTCATCTTGAACATCCTTCTCTATGGATTGATATGAATTTGATATTTGCAAGTCCGTAGAGATTTTATTTTTCCTTGATTCCCCTCTAAAATATGCATTCAAAGAGGGTTCATTCATAATTTTAAGGGTTCTAGTTGATTTATTATGTTTTATTTAAGTTTAGTTTGATTAATTAAATTAATTAATTCAATTAATGGCTTAATTAAGCCATCTTGTGATTTATTAAGTTATGGGTTTCAATGGATTATTTATGTTCACTAGGATATATTACAATATTTTGAATTGATTTGATTAATTTCATCATTTACTTTATTTATTATTAACTTATTTCATGAAAATGAGGGTTTTAGGTTTGAAATTTCCAATATTAAGATTTATTGATCAATAAATTATCAAACATTTATCTAAATTATATCTTAACAACCATTTCAATTCCCCAAACTTTCATTTCAATTTAATTATTGGTTTGAGATTAATTAGAGTTTAAAATTTTTCATTTAAATCCAAATTAAGGCCAAAATACCAAAAAATAATTTCTAATTTTAAGTTTATAGATTCTTCTTATCAAGAGAAATCCATAGAGCCCAAATTTACATTTTTTTTATTTATATTTAATTTTCTATGATTTTTAAAATTTTTAAGTATTTTTCTTAATTCTTTAATTTTGAAAAACCTAAATTTATTCTTTAGGTACGTGGATCCATGTGGATTGGGCGTGGTACTTTCCACGTGACGACATCGCACCATGCGAATCCATGTTGATTCATCTTAAAATAATGATGCACGTGGGTTAATTGGGCCTTCGATCGAAGATCGATGGCTATGATTCGACCCATGGTTTCTCTTATTGGTTTTAATCGAGATCGACTAGATCTTGGTCATTCATTCCTTTTAAAAGGAATGGGCGATGATGATTATGTATCTATGGTGATGGCAAAGGCGAGAGCCATTCATCATTTTCGCATTATTTTCAGCCATCCACCATCGAAATCATGCAATTTTATTTTTGAATCCATCCGTCGATGAAATCATGGAGATCTAAATGGTTTTCTCTTACTTGAGATCAAATTTCCATTAAAGAGTACCACTAAAAGCTTAGGGAGGTCATTAATGGCATACCTTGGTCCCGGTGATCTCGGTGGTAGAATTGACCCCAAGGAATGGTGTGGGGAGCTCGTG
Source organism: Cymbidium sinense (assembly GCA_021442155.1). NCBI lineage: Eukaryota > Viridiplantae > Streptophyta > Magnoliopsida > Asparagales > Orchidaceae > Cymbidium > Cymbidium sinense. The sequence goes on along the minus strand of CM038230.1, from coordinate 60,719,853 downwards.
TGCTAAAGTAATAGAGTTGTCTCACTGATCACCTCTTAGACCAAGCTCATCTTGGATTCCGTAGGCCTTGGTCATTCTCTAACCTCCCCATGGTGGGGATCGAGGGAAGATGAGTTTCAACTTAGGTGTAAGGTGAGGAAGGTGATGGGATAGTTCTTTCACTTAGGAATAGCTCTTGATGAAGATGTCATTGAAGTCATGAGCCTTTTAACTTGGTTTCTTCTCCTCTTGGCCAAGCGGGGTGATTATAATCCCGAAAACTAGTTACATACTAGCCATCCAACACCTAACCTAAAAGGTGGGATAAGAATGAGGTTATAAGGTTGGATTTGACTTTACATGCCTTTGACTTGCCAAAGCATCTTTTTTGCCTTTGGATTTATTTGAAGTAGATTAACTTGTTTTATGTTGACTAGAATCAACATTAATTAGGGTTGGGAAAGATTTTATTTTATCCCAAGGGGATTAGTTGAAGATTAGGTTAAAATCCTTTTATATTATATCATTTAATGATTTTCTTATTATTTTGATCTATGTTGCTTCACTTGATGGATTAGAATTAGATCAATGCTTGGATTGTAGCCATTTAATCATTAATGAACTTGTTAATCAAGAGTTTTAAAGATTTTAAAATTTATGGAGTGCTTACTTTAGGTTTAGTCCATTTTGATTTAATTGGATTTATGCTTATTTTAATTAAGTCAAATGATTTATTTGGCTCAATTATAATGTATATAATTTTTAATTAAGTTATTCTAAGAAATTTGGAATGCATTGGATCAAACAATTCCAATTTTGTTTTATTTTGAACCCTTTTAGCCCTAATTGGGCTTAATGGGTTAAGTTTGGTTCATTTGGGTCAAATGACCAAATTGGTCAAATTCGACTCAATGATGGGTTGGTTTATATTCAATAATCATTTTCAAATGATTTTGTACAATTGATTTGGGTTTGAACCAAATAAGACCCATTTAGGCCCATTTAAGTCAAATGACCTAATTAGCCTAATTAAGGCCACATTAGACTTATATTCTTTTAAATTCATGTTTACATATGTTCATATCATCATCCCAACCATTTGGAATGATTTTATTTGGTCAAATTTTGGTGGTTTGACCTTTGACTTGGTGGGATAAGTCAAACCCATGTAAAATGGGTTGACAAATCTTTGACCTTTAATTTAGAATTGGATTTATTCAATTTGATATTATGGTTTTATGCTTCTAATTTCATTTAATTTGGGTTTGCCTAGATTTAATTTGAATTTCTTTAAGTTTATATGATTATTAGTATAATTAAAGTATTAGGTTTAGTTCCCTAATTAAACTTTAATCTAAGCTTATTTAATTTCAAATTTAGAGTGGTGTATGTTTAGGTTGAAGGTTTGGGTTGAATCTAACTAAAACCATGAAGTTAGTATAATCTAGGGAGGGTGCACTAGATCATTAAATGTAGTGTCCTATGTGCTTAGTTAGGAGATTCCTAATCTAAAATTAGGCATCCTAATCATTATCTTTGAAGAAATGTTATCCTCATCCAAAAATGAGGATAGCAATATTATCTAAGGATATACATGAGACAATAAACAAAGTCTTGTAAAACTCGAATAATATGAAGCATTTTTTGCTAAAGAAAAATGAAAGGGAACTTAATCTCTCAAAAGTCAGCAACCATCACATTTAGCAAGAATGACTTGCTATTAGGGATAACCAAACATAATCAGTCCCTTTATGTTATAGCTAAAAGCATCATTATTTGAATAAAAATAACGCGTTGATTGATCCAGGCTTGATTAATCTTATGATAGTTAAAATGCTATGAGCACTAGCTTTAGATGATTACTACTAGGATAAATGCACAATATTCCTACAAGAATTTAATGAACAAGGATAGCAAACCTTGGGATCTCTTATACTACCCATACACTTTGACAATTTATACATATAAGCTAAATTCCATGTGATTGAAGCCCGAAGTTGCTTACAAGTGCTCCTTGGTAGGCCATGGATTCATGGGTACAATATTATGCCTTCAAATCTTCAATATGGTGAAGAGCATTGAATTCATGATGACATGAATCCATTTTGATTCAAGATATCAAGTTCTATGATGATGCTAAGTACTTCATGCCTAAGAAGGTAGAGGAAGTCAAAGCTCAAAAATAAGTGGTTCCACCTATTAAACTAATACTAGAAGTGATCACTCAAGGGTAAAAGTACTAGTGAATAAAAGCATTCTAAAGTAATTTTTCATCATGGCGTGATATTGAAGATGATTAAGAAGACTTTGTACTTTATCAACATAAGCAAAACTCATAGCCAAAGGACAAGAAGCTTGTACTAGTAAGGTGATAAAGTAATTAGAGGAAACTTATGTTTCTCCAATAAGGGTACTTGAATCTCAATTCTCTCCGGTAAGGCTATGAAAATAACTATAGTGTCAAAGGCACATACAAAAGCCTTAATAGCTTCAAGAAATAAGGAAGTAGAACAATTAAAAATTTTCTATGTTCCTCCTAGAAGAGGTTGTATGAACATGGGATTCTTTTCTATAAGATAGAAGAGTGTACCCTAAATCCCACATAGATGTTATGGGAAGAGGATGATTTTGAGGAAAATGATATTTCAATAATAATTCCTCAATATTTCTCACCACTCTAAAAAATTAATTAAAAACAACATTCAACCTATACAATCGAGCATACAAGCTCGGTTGTTTAAGAGGCTCCGACAGGGAATAGTTCTTAAAATCGATAGAATATGAAAAATTGACCACATGGGGATTAGGATATATTTATTTGATACAGCCCTCAATGAACTCATGCTATGTCATATCTTGCAAAGAAGAAGTCTCTATGAAAAGCGTAGAAAAATAAAAGAATATTTTAAATGGGAATGTACTTGAAGAAGAACTAATCATTGACCTCAAAGACGTCCCAAGAGAATTTGAGGAGGGTAATCAAGCCACCATTGATGAACTCCAAAAAATTAATCTAGGTACTAAAGAAGAGCTTAGGCCAACCTTTGTTGGCTAACCTCACATGAAAAAGTTGGAGGAATTAAAAGCACTACTTTATGAATATAAATATTGCTTAGCATGGAATTAAAGCAAAATGCTAGGCTTATAGCAGATGTGGTCATACATAAACTTGCCATTAAGCTGATGTATAACCTATAAAGAAAGAACCAAGGTGAATGAGACTAGAACTCAAAGAGCAAATGTCAGACAGAAAAGCTCATCAAAGCAAGATTTATTAAAGAAGAGAAATATCGACTAGATTGCCAATATTATCCTAATAAGAAAAAGAACAGACAAATTCGTGTTTGCATTAATTTTGGGACACAAATAAGGCATGCCCAAAAGATGATTTCCTATTGCTTAGTGCGAGCTCATGGTGAATAATACTTCCCTATGATATGTTCTTCTTCATGGATGGATCATTGGCTATAATCAAATTAAAATGGCCTAGAGGATGAAAAGCATACATCCTTTTGCACACCAATCACCATATATTACTATAAAATGATGCCATTTATTTGAGAAATGTCGATGCTACATACCAAAGGAAATGACCCTCATCTTCGATGACCTCATACATAGACATGTGGAATGTTAAGTTGATGATTTGGTTGTCAAGATAAAATAAAAATCGCATAGAAATTACTTAAGAGTTGTATTTAATAGAATTCAAAGTTTCTACTTAAAATGAATTCATTGAAATATGCTAATTCATTGAAATATGCTTTTAGTTAGACTTTCAAAAAATTCTTGAGCTTTATTGTGTGGCATAGAAGGATTGAAATTGATTTCTCTAAAATAAATGCAATAATTGAAATTCCAAGCCAAGACCTTAAAACAACTCACTACAAAAAGAAACACATTAGAAGATTTATTTCTAATCTTTGGGGAGATATCAACCTTTTGACTAATAAAAAAAAGATGCACCTTTTATATGGAATGATGCTTGTCAAGAAGCGTTCAACAACCTAAAATAAAATTTGTTGTATCCCCAATTTTGGCGACCAATAATAGGGAACTCATTGATACTATACATAGCGACTCTAGAAGAACCCTTAGGAGCTCTACTAGCATAAAATAACAAAGAAAAGAAAGAAAATTTCCTATATTATATATGTCGATGTCTACTAGGAGCTAAAATAAAATATTCTCCTATTGAGTAGTGTCTAGCATTGATATTCACTACATAAAAACTACTGACACTATATGTTCTCACATAAGATAACATTGATATCTAAAGTGGTCCCTCTTAAATCCACGATGATTAAACCTACCTTAACTAGTCACTTAGCTAAATATGTAGTTCTATTACTTAAATTTCATATAACATATAGCCCAAAAAGCTATAAAAGGAAAAACTTTAAGTGACTTTCTAGGCACTCATCCCTTATTGGAAAAGCTTGCTCCCGACGGTTGCCTAATCAAATAAAGGCAGACGTGGTGCTAAAATCATAGTGCCAAGGTGCTAGCTATGACATCTTCCAATTTTAAAGCAAGAAAACCGTTCCTACCCTTAGGAGCACTAATTTCCCAAAATAGCCAATGCACGTCTGCGGTGAAGCAGGTGGTGGGGATTTTATGGGGTAGAAAATCATCCCATTAGTGGAGATATCTATATAAAGGGGAAAAATTGTTCCCCTTCTTTTGTTTTCCTCTTCTCTCCCACTCACTCTAGTTCTTTCTGAGTTACTCAATTATCGATGCCTTCTATAAGAACGCACTTCTCCAAGAAGGCTTGTTTATCAACTGTGTAAATGATTTCAAGAATATACTTCTTTTATGCAATTTCTTCCTTTAAAATTAAGCTTTAAACAAATTTCAACCATCAATTTTGGATCCAAAGGTGAAATGAAAGACTGCATCTCCATCAATCTTAGATCCGAGTAAAAGAATGCTCTAAGACTTAAAATGTTAAAATCCTAAATATTGAAGGCCTCATCACGGAGCTTGGTTCTAGCATGAGAAGATCACCTTGTCTCTATTAATCTTAGGTTCAAAATAAGAGAGAAGAGTGCTTAACACTAAAATATGTAAAAATCTAGCACTATTAAGGCATTATGCCATCAAATTTTTATAAAAATCTATTATAATCTTCTAAAATTTAGTTCAAAACATGTATTTCCATTCCACAATGTCGAGGCTCCAAGCTCTCTGAAAGAAATCTTGACCACTCTGAGAAGAGAGTCGCAAATAAAGCCCCAATGCCAAGCTCTTGGGTAAACACATTCTCTTAAGAGACACCCAACATCGGTGCCGTGTTAAGCTTTTGGGTCACTATCTCTTATATGGTGTCACAGGTCATATGTTGAGCACCAGGTGTCATACCTTCCACCATTGAACTTAGTTTTAGTGAGAAATGAAACCATCCCTCCATCGATCTTAGATCTAGAATAAAAGAGAAGAGTTCTTTGCACTAACATATATGAAAATCTAGCATTGCTAAGGCATTATGCCACCAAAATTTTAAATTTTAGGCACCAATGAAACAACACTTAGGCACTATGGTTGCGTGATGATGCTCCATGCTCTTAGGTTGATTAAAAAAAGTCGCCTAGCAACTCCCGATGTTGTCCCTTAGTCGTTGTGGCATTGGAGTTATTTCATGATTTTTTAAACACTTGGAATACTAAACTTGAAAATCATAAGTCTTGCCCATAGCCATGCTATAGTGTTGCATCTTAAGCATCGAGGTCGACTCTCAAGTAGAATGATAAAATAATTATCTTAAGAGCTGCATATTAAGCATCGAGGCTCCAACCTCTTGGACAAAAGGGATGAAATGGCTATTATAAGAGCACTACAATGCCACATATGGAAACGAGGTTGGACTCTCGAAGTTTTAAGTTTATGTAATGCGGCTAGAGCGATGAGGTGCTACAGAGTCGAGGTGTTGCCTCTTTGATGTCATTTTAAGTTAGAGAAATTTTATTATTTTAATCTTGAGGTTTCAATGATAAATAGAAGGGCACATACACAATAATGCACAAATATAAAGAGAAAATTAAAATATTTATTAAAATAAAAATCGATTACATAAGTTGTATAAAAAAGAAGAAAAAATACAAATTAAAAAGGGGAGAACTAATAATTGTAGTCATCATCATCCTCCACCTCTTCTTCTTCTAGCTGGGTGGGAGCTCACATAAGGCTAATAATGAGGTGTTGCAAGAAAAGAAGCCTAACATAGACCTACATAAAAGTCATAGTTTTAAATATGTAAACAAGTGAGGTATTAAACTTAGCCATGTATGAAAACTTTGTTGTTGCTAACCCATATGATGGTCAAATTCTCTCCAATTCATGTTAGTCGACTAGTCTCACCAATATTTTTCCTTAAATTTGAGGCTTGTCCTCCAATTTCTTGAGTTGTTCATTTATGGTCTTGGAGAATCTGGGCATGGACCGAGGGGCATGTGAGCTTTCTCCCACCTCAGTCTTCGAGCCAAATTCTTAAATGACTCCTTTTTAGGAGAGCATTTTGTATAAGGACTTTCTCATCAAAATCCCCGGATGCACCCACCATAATACATAAAGCATAAATAAGAGAGGGATGAACAAACCCTGTTGTAGTACTATCTTTAAGAATATTATAGACATAATTATAAATAATCTTCCCTACATCTATAATAAAGCCCTTTTGAATTACAAAATTCAAATTAGCGATATTTCGAGTGGACATTAGCTTGGAATAAATGAAATAATGCCAAGCTTTGGCCTCGAGTGAAGCGGCAATAGAAAAATTGATAAATTCCTCGCCCATCTTTTCCACTAGATGTTAGAATTTCTAATAGTGAGAAAATTAAAGATTTCATCAAAATTGAGATTTTCATTGTAATAGGAAAGATATCGGTCATGTGCCACATTTGGTAATTTTGCAATATGCTAATAGTGGTACTATCAAAACTTACTAGTTTTCCCTAAATAAAACTTGATTATTCTAGTGCTCCTTTGTGTTAGCAAAGAACTTTGACACCATGGTGATAACATCATATTTTTCATGGGCTAGCTTCTCCCGACCTCACTCATTAATGATACTCTCCACATGCCCACTTAGATTGAGAAAACTTCTCTAGGATGAGATGCTTGTGTATGATGGTGTGGTGATACCTCTCCTAACCACAAACTAACAAATCTATTAGTGTTGCTACTCTTCTTTCCACTGAAAAATTTTACTAGCATGATGGCTTTTCTAAAAGAAAAAATATCAGAGAGAGAGAGAGAGAGAGAGAGAGAGAGAGAGAGAGAGAGCTCTAAGGAATGGAGAATGCAAAATAGAAAATGAGCAGCCCAAGGGGTCTATTTATAAATATGGCCTAAGCTCTAATATCATCCCCATTGCCTAATCTCTCGGGTTCTAAAATAGTAGCCAAGAGCTATGCACATGCGACTTTGCAACCGGTTAGCTAGTCAATTGTTCTATGCTAATCAAAAAGAGCATTACCACTAATTTTGAAGAAAAATGCACATCGCATTGATTCAAGCCATGAGGCTTTGACAGACACCTCAATTCTAGTAAAAGGTTGTCTTGTCCATTTATAGTGTGCTTATCCATCGCCGCCTTTTGATCTAACCTTTGACTAGCATCGTTGTACCATATGATTAGCACCAAGGTGCTGCTCAACAAGTCAACCTAAATAAATTAAAATAAATAAAGTCCAATCATAAATGTTGTGGCTCGATGTATAGCGTTGAGGTGCAAATCCTTTGCTCTTAAGACACAAATACCTACCCTAGGAAGTTCTTGTATACCCATGATAACTACGATGCTACATGTTTAGAGCCATGGTGCTAGCCTAAAATGAAATAAATTTGAATTTTTTGCATGGACCTTGGCATAATAACAATTGTATAAATCCCATGCTTGAAGATGTTTCATGGATTAATTTCTTAGTTGGGTCTTATAATTGGGTGTCAACAAAACCTAATTATTCCCCAATGATGGACGTGTTGATTATAAAAATTCATCTATAGGAGATATGTTAAAATTGAATGAAGTTAATCATTTAAAATAAATTAAAGTAAATAATCCTCCACCCATCCATCATCATTTGTCAAAGATGATAAGCTAAGAAAATCTTTGCTCACAAAGAGACAATTTCAAATTAAATATAACTATATTTATATTGAAATAATCTCATGCTAGAAAGGATGTGGTATGTGTCCTTTGTTTATGTGATTTTGTCATCAAATAACACCACATGAAATGCAAATATGATTAGAACCCTCACGTTAACTTGGCCTCTATATGGTTCCACTATATTTCGATCATCATAACCCATATGTTCCCTAATGACTTTTATTTTTAGCCATGAATTATAAAATATATTTAATAGGAAAAAAGTTATCCATTAGCTAGTTGACTTAAAGTTATCACCTTAGATAAATATCACCTCAAGTCTATCGAATAACTTGGACAATGCGACCCATGGCTGATAAGGATTCTTCAATCAAAAACTAGTTCCCCGGCTATGTAGACTAGGGACCATGATAGCTCAAGATGATGGAACCATGGGATCTTGATTGGGCGTGCCATCATCCTTCTTAATATACACTTTAAGTTAAATGACTATTTATTCCATAATTTCCACCACTAAACACCCATTCATATCAAATAACTTATGTTTTATTTTCCAACCTTAATCAAGAGTGCTCTCTTACTATGGTAAAAGGGTGATTAAATATGAGGGCTTGCATTCATAGAAAGTGGAACCCTTATCTAAATAAAACCTAACGTAATGTTATGGGAAATCTAGTTGAATATATATCAATCCTCATGATAAAACATACTCTCCTCATCTCAACAAAGATGACGGAGAGCATCCTCAAAGGTGTTCTTTCTAAGCGATCATAATCATAACTTAGCAAGCCTATGGAATGAACTACTTTTGTGTCCAATTTAAATCTAAGCCATTTCAAGTTAGTAGGGTTTAAGATTGTTTGATTAATTTGATTAAATCAATTAGTTATTTCATTTTCATTTACGTATATAATTATGTTATTTATTAACTTAAATAAAATCAAAGGATTTAATGAATTCCATATTTAAGCATGAAATTTAGAGGTTAATTAATTTTACATTTCAATTAATTACTTGGTTCATTATGAATTTAATAAATTATTAACCTAGGATTTGATTAGATTTTTATATTATTTGTAATCATTTCATTAAACCTTAAGTATATGATTAATCAAATTCCATCACTTTAAAGGGTTGGAAAATTTTCTTTAAGTGCTCTCATGTTGATAATAATATTTTAAATTAATTTTATGAATTTTTATACTTTTATGATTTTTATTTAGTATTTCAATAATTGATTTAGAGTTTTGAAATTTAACAACTTCAAATCGAGGTCATTTGACTTTGAAATTTTTAGTAGAAGTTGGATTCCTTGACAATTTAATTTCTCTATAGTTTCACCTGAATGGGATATATAATTTAGGACTAATTAGTTTTTTAATTATTTTATTAAAACATAAATTAAGCCTAAATTAAAATGAGTTAATTAATAACTTTAATTTTCTTTAATTCCTCTATGGAAGATGAATTTATAAAGGGTTTATGTAGAATTGTTTGAAATTAGGTTGATTTATTGTGATTTTTCTAAATTTAGATTATTTAATTGAATTAGTTAATTCAATAAATTCTTAACTAGGTCATTTTGGAATTTATGAGGTTTTAGTGAGTTTTAATAATATTTTAAGCTCATTAAAGTTTATTATGATGATTTGATAATATTTTTTGCTCATTAAAGTTTATTATGATGATTTAATAATATTTTTGAGCAAATTTCATATTTTTCATATAATTTTATGAAATTAATATTAATTAATGTTATTAAATTAAGGTTCATAGCTTGGAGATTTTATATCCATGGATTTACTTTCCAATCAATCCTTAAAATTTATCGAGGTGCATTTTAACCTTAATTAATATTGATAGTTTAAGTTTAATTTGAGTTTAATTATTTTTATTTAAACCCAAATTAACATAAAATACCTAATACAAATTGGAAATTTGGGTTTGATGAATTCTCCTCAGAGATGAATTTATAAAGCCCTTATTTGCATTTTTTTAGTTGAATATTTTATTTTCTATGAATTTTTGAAGTACTAGAGATTTTTTTGCATTTTTATTTATAAAGTTGATTTTCTTACTTAATCTAGTTACACGGCCCAACTAACACCTTTACATGTGCTATCCACCCAAATCCCATATCAAAAGTGGCTCGGATCGAGATTATTTGGAGTTGTGTGAACCATGATCGAGTCTTTGGATTTGATCTCGCTTTTCTTAAGGGTTTAAATTGAGCGTGCTTCTAAATTAGAGCCATTTGTTCCATATAAATAGAACTAATGGTGGGGATTATCTCCTTGTCCTCTCGGATTGAAGGCAGTCGCCCGCCGGATGATCTTTGACAATGGGAGATGAAACCAATCCATTTTGATTATAAATTGATTAAGGATTAATTTTCAATCTATCTAAATGGCTCGATTTCAATATAGGTCAATTTGACTTCACAAAGGACTAAACCAAAATGCCTTAGGGAAGCATACCTCACCAACATCGTTCCTCGTGGCGGGAGCGGTTTGTACACCTTCATGGGGATGTGGCAAGCCTCTAGGAGAAGTTTCATGCCTTGCCTCCCGTGGATCATTGTGGAGACCATGCTCCACCACTTTGCCGAGGGTATGATTGAATTACGGCTCACCGGTGAGAGGCTTAGGTAGCAGTTTGATTGAGTTGCCTCCACTGGAACATGTAGGGAGTGTTAATTGGGCTTGATAAATTTTGTTTGCTACCTTTCCATTCTTAGGCGAGAGCTTTACTCTTCTTTATTTCTAGCTTTGGTGAATTTTTAGTCTTCCAATGTGAGAGACTTTAGGAAGGCTTTGACTCTCCTTCTTTTCATCTCTTGAATGTGTTGAAGCTCTTTGAATTCAAGAAAGTGGGTTTGCTCCCATTATTTTCATATATGGTGAGTCATATAAGGGAGGTTTGGGCTAGGAATTGACCACCAACCTTTGTGAGTATGTTGGGATGAGTCTCTTTAGGAGAGGGAGCTTCCTTCCTCCTTTTCTACTTTAATCATAAACTCCCCTTCTATGGATTCCATGGCCTCTTTTTTTCATGAAAGGGAAGTCAACCTTTATTAGCCCATTTGATTGCCACCCTTTAAGCCTAGCTCTAAGGGGTGGTTAACTGATGGAGATCAAGACACTTATCAAAATGGATGAGAAGTGGAGGAGAATTTGATTTTACATTGATTATTTGTTCCTTTCTTCCCATGGCTATTGATTGTCTTTTAAATGACTTGAATTCCAATTGATCTATTTCATATGAAGTTTTGATTTGATTCATTTGACCCAAATGGGTTAAGTTAAATTCAATTGAGTCAAATGACCCATTTGACTCAATTAAAATATATTTAGTTTATAATTGTGTTTAATTATGATTTCTAAATGATTTTGGATAATCAATTTCAATTGATTTTAATTTAATTTAAGTTTGAGTTTAATACGGTCAATTTGGGCCCATTTAGACCAAGTTGTCTAATCATCCTATTTAAGGCCTTATTGGTTTTAGGTTTATTTTATTCATATTTTAACATGTTTATTTTATGACTTTAAGCCTTAATAACAACTTCATTTGGTCAAATATTAGTGGGTTGACCCTTTGACCTAGTGGGACCCACATAAGTCAACTCCATGTCAAGGGGTTAAACATCTTTGACTTTCATTTGGATTTAGTTTTAGATTCATTTTAATTCTTGTATTGACTCTAATGCATTTGTTTTGATTTTATTTTATTTAAATTTTATTAAGTTTAGGCGATTTTAAGCTTAACTAGGATAATTGGTTGGAATGTGTTTGATTCAATTCTTTGTTTAGATTTGGGTTTAGATTTGAGTCTACCTAATCCTATTAGGTTAGGTCAAACCCAGGAAGAATTCACTAAGTCACCTAGTATAGCATTCTAAGTGCCTAATTTGGAGGTTCCTAATCTAAGATTAGGTGTCATAATTACTAGTTTAAAGATGATGTTAATTTCATCCAAAAAGATGTTAACACTCACAACGCTATGGCGTTGGTATCTCGACACCAAGGCGTTGTATTCTCTAACCTAATTGATAATATTAAGACATTCATATCATAATCTAAATTATACCCACATTATTGTGCCATAAATATAGTGTTATAAGCTCTCAAGTTCAATCAATCATTCTCGACTTAATAGCGAGATGCTAGTTGAATAAGGATGATGCGCTAAGCTTAATGTTAAGAAGAAAATTCTTATTCTTAAAATTTGTAAATCCTAAAGCATTCCATAATGATAAACATAAAGGTGTAGAAATAAAGAAAAATGCATCTTTATTAAATTAAAAAATTTATTACAAAAATTATTACAATAAAAAAAAGAAAATACAAAATAAAAGAAAAAAGGGGAAACTAGTAGTCATAATCATCACCCTCATCTTCTATTTTAGCTCCATGAGGTAGCTACAAAAGCGGGATATTGAGGCCAGGAAAAAAAGCCTAATTTGGATCCCAAGGTGACAATTTTCAAACATATGGACCCAGTATTGAACTGGGCCATATAAGAAAATTATTTTTGTTTATGATCCATGTGATAATCAAACTTTTTCTAAATCCCTCTTCCTACGACTACTCTCACACACCTCTTTCCTTAAATTTAAGATTTGCTCGTTTAAGGGTTTAGAGGATTGGGGCCAAGGTTGTGGGGAACATGAGCTCTACTCCTCTTCATATCTCAAACCAAACCTCTCAATAAGTCTTTTCATTAGAGTAGCCTTTTGAATAAGGACTTCTTCATGAGGCTCCTCTACGCTACGTGCATAAACCACAAATAAGAGAGGAATGATCATACCCTATAATAGTACTTCCCCAAAAATATTACAAATAAAATTATAAATAATCTTCCCTATATCAATTGTAAAGTCCTTTTGAATAACAAAATTCAAAATGGCCCCATCCTTAGTTACCTCTCTAATATTACTAGTGAACATTAACTTGGCAGAAATTAAATAGTACCAATCCATAAACTCTATAATTAGGAAGAAAAGTTAATGATTCTTTCCTCCCATCATTTTCACTCGAAGTTGGCATTTCTACTAGAAAATCATAGATTTTATCAAATTTTGGGTGGTTGTTATAATTAGAAAAATATTGATTATATGCCACACTTAATAATTTGTAATATGCATTGATGGCGTGCCATTAAAACTTACTAGTTTCCCTCGAATGAAGACTTTATTATTTAGTGCTCCTTCATGATAAGAAGAACTCTTGCACCATGGGGACAATGCAAGAAGCGCTCTCATATGCCATCTTCATTGAGTTGCATTCATTGATCACCCCTTCAACTCTCATATGGATTGTAGAAGAATTTTGTTAACCACTCCAATTATCTTGTTTTAAACTCAAATGGATTTAAATTTCAATTGGAATGTGTTTGATTCAATTATTTGTTTTGATTTAAGTTTGGGTTGAATTTACCTAATCCTATTAGTGTTCACTTCATGAGCCCCATCTCATATGAGATTGATTTTGATGATAAAACACATGTTCAAATGCTACTAATCAAGTTAAATTCAAGTGTGCGGGAAAAATTCTTCATCTCACGGTTCTTCAATTATATCAAATTACTAAAGCTACGGACATGGTTTGGATAGGTCTTTTTCTAAGAATTATTATATTAAGGCAAATGAAAAAGTCACAAAATTAAAAAATGATTCATTCATTCATTTTAGATTTATCATTCTAAAATTATTTATATTTTTCTATATCTTAATATTTCAATTATTCATTAAGTTATCCATTTTGGATAGTATGAACTAAATGCAAGATATAAATCCCATTAAATGTGTGTTAAAGAAAAATAAATTATGTTTAAACTTTATTAAATCATTTCCATGTCATTCATAATTTTTATTTATAATTTTTAGTGCATGCAAATTGAATTATTCCAAAATTATCCTCTTTCCTTCTAATCTCTCTCCTATTATTCTTTCTTCTCTCTCTTATTATCATTTTCATCTTAACATTATTTTGGCCAAAATTTTTAATTCGTTTTGTGTAATAAATTGTGCTAATTTCATTCAAAACATTTTCATATCATTTTCCCTCATTTTTCATATTTTAAAATTCATTTAATTGAATTTCTGAATTTGAATTATTTTTGAATTATTCTTTAATCCAAACTCTCTTATGCATGATATGTACTTGCTAAGTCAAATCAATTTTTTTATGCAATATGTTGAACATCCCAAGCATGATAAATTCTGATTATTTAGAGCCTAATTGATTCATTACAAGTTATTTTAGATTTAAGTTCAAACTAGCCCTCTTAAAAGTTGATATGAATGGTTTAAAAGTTGATAAACCTTTTGATGAATGGCCTTCTTCTAAAAGAGAATTGTATAAACTAAATGCAAAGGCTTGTAATATTCTTTATTGTGTCTCACTTCCTAATGACTACATGAAAATTTTTATGCTACTACTATGAAAGAAATGTGGGATAAACTAATTCTTACTTTTGAAAGGTACTAACGTTAAAGATGCTCATACAAATAGGTTAGTACAAGAATATGAATTATTTTGCATGTTGCCAAATGAAAGCAATTCGATATGTATACTCACTTCATAAAATTATAAATACCTTGCATTCACTTGGAAGAAAATATAAAAATCAAGATTTGGTTTATAAAGTTTAAGATGCCTTCCAAAAGATTGTGATGCAAAAGTTACTATTATTAGTGAAGCTAAGGATTTAACTACTTATACACTTGATCAGTTCTAGGTTCTTTGATAGCATATGAATAGGCTATTGCACAAAGGGATCATAATGACTCTTTCCAAAAGCAGAAGGAAAATTAATTGCTTTATAGGTGAAAGATAGATGTGAAGAAAATTCTTCATGTTTAGATGTTGATAGTGATGAGATTGCTTTGCATTCAAAAGGCTAGGAAATATGATCAAAAGAAAAAGCACGGGTATAGAAAATCTAAAGTACATAAATTGCCTACTAAAAGATTGAATGCGGGAGAAATAATAGTATGCTTCAATTGTAAAAAAGAACATATAAGAGGTGAATGTCAGGACTTAGCGAAAAGAAAAAGCTGAAAGAAAGAAGTCTTGGAAAATAAAAGCCTCGAAAAAAGAAAGAGCATTTTCAAATTCTAATTCGAAGAATCAAGTGATGACACTTTAAAGAAAAAGCAAATATATGTCTTACGGTTGATGTGGATTCTACAAGTGAGGTAAGTGAAGATATTTCATATGAAGAATTAGATGATGCATTCAATGAATTAGCACATGAATATAAAATGCTAAAAAGAAAATTCAATGTGTTAGAAAAGAAAACAAAATTTTAGAAATGCATGCTTCATCTTTAGAAAAGAATGTGTTGATTTAAAGGCTAAGAATGATGTTTTATTAGATCAATCAACACTTGTGGAGAAGTTGAAAAGGAAAATTTATTACTTCATGCAAAATTAATTTTTTGTAGTATATTACATTCACATGTTCCATTTGTTAGACATAAATCATCGAATGCATCAAGATCATTCAAAATTTAGACTTTATGCAAATAAAAATGTTACATGTAATTTTGTAATAAAAGGTCATGTATCTTCTAATTCTCATGCAAGAAAATCTCAATCATTTCCTAATTCAAAATTTAGTTAGATGCCTAAAATTAAAATATTTACACATACTACATAGCATTCATTGCATATCTTTTCATTTGGATGTGGACCCAAACATGTTTGGGTTCCAAAGTTGACCTTTGATTTTATTTTGTAGGAATACCTTTAAAGCAAAATCAAAGAAGGCATGTGGTACTTGGATAGGATGTTCAAGACATATGACAGTACAATAAATCTAATTTTCTACCTTAGAACCTTGTGAAGAAGGATTTGTAGTTTATGGTGATAATGCTAAAGGAAAGATAGTTGGTGTTGGTTCCATTTCTAAGGATATAATTACTTTAGATAGAGTTTACTTTGTTGACGGTTTAAAGCATAATCTTATTTCCATTAGTCGATTATGCGATAAAGGATTTAATGTTGAATTTAATGCATTCTTTTGTACTATTAGAAATAAGAAAATAGTTTTGCTTGTTGGTCATAGATACAAAAATATTTTCCTTATTTATTTTGAAGATGTAATTATTACAAATTTATATTTACTTTGTTTCAAAAGTTCACTTGATGATGTTTGGTTATGGCATAAAGGTTATGTCACATTAACATGCATTCTTTAAACAAAATCATAAAACTTGATCTTGTTGATGGTTTACCTAAAATGAAATTTCATTCTAATTACATTTGTGATGCATGTATTCATGGAAAACATTATAAATATTCTTTTAAAATAAAAGAAAATTATTTCTACAACTAGACCGTTAGAATTATTACATATGGATTTATTTGGTCTTGTTAGCATTGCTAGCTTAGGTGAAAAATTCTATGATTTTGTTATTGTTGATGATTATTCAAGATTTACTTGGGTTACATTTTCTAATTCATAAAAATGTTGCTTTTGAACTTTTTTAGAAAATTTGATAAATATATTCTGATAGAAGTCTTCTTGCTAGTAAAATTCAATATGATCGCGGTGAATTTGAAAATAAAAATTTTGAAAATTTTTGTGATGAATTTGGCATTAAACATAATTTTTCATCTCGAGAACTCTGAGCAAAATGGTGTTGTTTAAAGGAAAAGTAGAATTTTAATTGAATTGAGTAGAGCTATGCTTGATGATTATAAATTGCCCAAGTATTTTTGGAGGTCGGTAACATTACATGCTACGTTATGAATCATGTTTACTTGAGACATAAGGATGAAATTATATTTTATTTGGGTTGTTTCAAACACATGAGTGAAAATTATCTAATCTTAATATGTATTTCACAACAAATTTCAAGATACACAACGTGTTATACCAAAGGTATGAGGTATCAAGACCTCCTTTGGACTAGTAGCCCTATGACTTCAAGTTTCCAAGCTATATACCTTTCAACAATGATTTATACATACAAAAATCAAATTTAACTTTTAATTATTTATATTAGTTTATATTTGGATTCATAAATATCTTTTAATTAATAGAGAAAATAATTTGAGATTTATTAGTGATAATAGCCACACTATTTAATTCAAAGCCATATAATCAAATGCAACCTTTCAACTTTAAATTTAAAACACAAGTGCATGAAACAAATGGAATACAAATTTATGAATAATTAAAGCAAAGTAATTAAGCATTACAAAATAACTCATTTGGCTTCACTAATCCCTAAGGACACTAACATAAATAAACACCCTTAAGTCTAATCAAACTTATTAAAGATTAATTTTGGAATTTGAATTACTTAATCTTAAAGATCGAGAAAATAATTAAAATTATCGCTTTGCCCGTCTCTGTTCATTAAGTAGTTTAAAAGTAATTTAAGTGATTTTTATGATTTAATTATGGTTAATTAATTATTTAATCAAATTAAGCCTAAAGAGGCTTATAAATTCAATTAAACCTTACATATAAACCCAAAAAAATATGAAACCATTATTGAAAATGCATAAAAGTAAACATGCCTAAAAGTTCTAATGTAATTAGGCTTATAATTAAAGATTAATTAAATAAATGCAAAAAAAAACTTAAAATTGTCAATTACACTTAATATACCACAAGCTAATTAAGAATTTGGATTTCATTAAAAGTCTCTTTGTTAACGAGCAAAAAAGGGCTTGGTTAAAACTTTAATGATCTACCCTAATTACTATGATTTTCTTAAGTTCTAGGTTAATTAATTATTTAATTAATTAAATAAATGCCCTTTAAGGTGAAAATCAACATTTCCTAAATTACTTAGCAATTTGCCTTGAGAAAATTATGGAGGCGAGGTCATCCCAAGGAACAATTACACCAAATCCAATGATAATTAGTCAAGTAATTAAGGCTTTATTAAGCTAATTAATTAAAACTTTAAACCATAATTAATCACTACTCATTTGACAAAAAATTAGGGATTTTATTTTTTCTATGTTCTCTTCTATCCAAGCTTTTCAAAATAGTTTTATTTGTATATTTTTATATTTTCTTTATAATTATTTATGAATTTTTAAAGTTCTAGCTAATCAAAATAAATTTTAAATTCTAATTAATTCATTTACATGTCGTCACGGTAGTGCTTTCCATGTGGCACCTGAATTGGCTACTTAAATCATCTCGGCTCTGAATCAGGCAATGGATGCGCTTTCTTCTCAACTATCGATCACTGATCGATGGAGGAGATTAATCCCATGGTTTAAATTGAAATTTCTAGTGTGATTAATCATGGTAGTCCATTCTAATCATGAAAAACAAACATCGATGATCCATCATCATCCCGTGGTAAAAGAAACCCTTTTGTCACTCAATGAAGCTTGCGAGCTCATTCGACAAACATATTTGAATGCAAAATGATCATGGAATGATTGTAAAGAGGATCCTACATTTTGATTGACACCAAACACATATTCACTTTAAAAAGAACCAAAATTCTATAGACTAGTAATTCAACAACTAAGGTAGCTTCACCTTAAAGAGGTGAAACCCTACCGAGAAGATCACACGTTGTTGACTATACACCTTGTGTGTCTCACCATTTGATATGATGATAACAAACTTTGTGAAATAAAAATAATTATATTTTTGCAAGATAAACTATTCATATTAATCATTATGAATGTTATTCTTAATGAAGATTTATATTGATGATAAATATATATTTTGATGTTAATAATCGTTAAATTCAAGTGTAAGAAAAATTCTTCAACTACTAGTTCCGGTTATATCATAAAATTAAAGCTTTGGGCATGGATTGGGTGGAAATTTTTCTAGGAATTACTATATTAAGGCAAATGAAATAATCACTAAAATAAAATATATCATTCATTCATTTTAAAATAATCTATTTTAAATTATTCATAAACACTATATTTCATATTTACAATTATTCTTTAAAATTATTCATTTTTGGATAATGCAAACTAAATGCATGTCATGTTACATTTATTACAAGTTAACTTAAGTTCACATCTCATTAAACTATTTCCATAATAAAATATGTTCATTATCCATTTATTACATGCATAAAATTCAATTACAAGAAACCTATCTAAAGTGATATTAATGGGACGAGGTAGAATATCACTTTAGGTTATCACTTGCGGTATAGTACATGATCATCTTGGACTCGAGTGTTTATCACTTTAGGATATATCACTTTACAAAGATCACTTTAGGTTTCTTGTATCTTGATATTATTCTTTATATTATTTTTCTCTCTCTTATTATCCTAGTTTTCTCTCTTTCATCCTATTTTTTATCCTAAACCTTTTGGCGAATTGTTTTATGATTATTTGCCAAATAAATTTTGTGAGAGTTATTTAAATTATTTTCATAATTATCCCATATTTTCTAAATTAAAATTTTCATATATTTGAATCTTTAATTTGAATTATTTTTGAATTCAAATTGAATATCTTTTGATTACATGAGCAAATTTGAACTTAGCTTTTTATGGAATGTTTGTGGCTGATTATATGCTACTCTAATTAATTTAATTTGAATTTATTTGAGTTAATTTAAATTCAATTAAAATAAGCCATGGAATTATCTTCTTTCCTTTTATATAAAGTTTTTTTGGAAACCTCCTTTGGCCAACTTATCTTTATTCAAATTCAAATTATTCTCTTAATGAAAATTGATTTAAACTCTCTACGATCTGATTCATCATCACTTAATTTAAATTAGATACATTAAAATAAATCTAATCTATTTTAGGAAAGTAGCTTGGACAAATTTTAATAATTCCTTGAATTTAATTTAAATTGTCCTAGAACTATAACTTTCCCTCCTTCATTCAATCAAATTGAATTAATTGAATATTCCATGATATTGAATTGAATACTAATTAAATAGCATCATGGAAACCTCCCCCTAATCACATGCTTAATTAAATTAATAAAATTTGAATTAATTCTTGCTTTACTTAGCTAATTAATTGGAATCTTGATATATATGCAATTTTTTCAACCTCACCTCTCTTTTCTCTCTCTTGGCCGACCCTCATGTTCCTTAATTTTCTAATTATATAAGAGATCTTGTCGTGATGAATTGATTCAAATTGAATCTCTTTCCAAATTATTTTTCCCTCCATAATGCCTTGGCCGATTTTTTTCTTGCAAAAATAAATAGATTTGAATTCAATTTAAATCACTTACCATGTATATTTTCCCTCTTCCTTTCCTTGGCCAAATTCATCTCATGAAATTGAAATTTAAATTAATTTTCAAATTAAACCAACCTTCCATATTAAATTTCCTCCTATTTTTCTTTGGCCAATTTTTTATCTCATGTCATTTATTTTTATTTTGATTGGTTTATGTTAAAATAAATTCCAAATTAGTTTCCCTTATATTTTTTTTCTTCTCTTTGCTGGCCCTTATGACCCCTTGTCTTATTAATAATGTTCCTTAGGCTAGGTTATTCTCTCTTGGAAAAATCTCTCTTAGAAAAACTCTCTTGGCAATTCTTGCAAAACTCTTGGAGATCTCTTTTGGTGAATCAAGTACTGATTTCTTCATCCTTCTTCCATTTTCCAACCTACAAGTGATTGGCTTGAAGATTTCACAAAAGAAGTTGGTGGATTGGTGGAAATTTCTCTTGGTCGAAAGCTATTTAAAGGTTCTTTTAATTTGTTTCATTGCTCCTCTCTCGTGAAAGTTTGGATTTCTTTCTTGGGCTAAGATTCTTTGGTATTTGGTCAATTTGATTTATGTTTAACACATTTATTCATACACTTTCTCAAGTAGGCCAAAAGCTTTATTTGGTTTTATTAAAGTATTGTTTTGCAAACTCATCTCTTCTCTTTATTTTTATATATGCTTAAGTGAAACTTAAGTTGTGATAATTAGTTCATAATGAACACTTGTAAGTTGCAAGTTTTTTTTTTTAAATAGTCTCAAACTTTGCATAAGTGATAGTCTTTCTAAAGAGATTTCATTTGAGTTTATACAATTTAAGATTTCATTTTCATTTTATCTTTTGGAAAACTCTATGTCTCTTTCTAACAAGTAATTGATTCAAGTTTCAAATCATTATTGTGCTATATTTTAAATCATAAATTAAATCACCTTGATTTCAAGTTATTATATTCATGTCAAATAGTTTAAACATTCATTTGCATTATATACATCTTTCAAGTTTGATCATTGCTTTCAAATTTAAATATCAATTAAAGTGAGTTATCTTTCTTTCCTTTAAATTCACTTGCTTTAATATTATTGTAGTTGGATTATGAGAGCAAAATAATTTTAAATAGAGAGTTAGATGCTTTCATATTTCTCTTTCTTGTTTTCTTGTTACTTGCCCATTAAAAAAAAGTATGTGGTTGTATTTGTCAAGGGAAAGTCTGTTGGGTTGTACTTGCGTTAAGAAAAGTATGGTCTGTACTTGTCCGTGAAAGAGAGTACGGGAGATTTGTTGTGATCTCAATTTTGATTTAGTGAATTCCTAGCATGGGTGGCTAGGCATGGGCGTATGGTTTTGGGATTTGGTGAACCACGTAAAAAACTTTGTGTTCTCTTTCTTTATTTTTTTGTATTTTACTTTTCTATTCTATTGGATTATTGTTTTATTTCTCTAAAGCTTTATAATTAAAGATTTAAGTTTTATACAAAAGTTTAAACATCATCATAAAGCTTGTCAAAGTTGGTCTTAGAGAGCCTTCCAATGCTTGAATCGAGGGTTTCTTAATTCAATTTGGTTTATCGAGCTTAAAAAGGTATAGAGAGTTAATTAAAGTTTGGTAAGGTTTTGATGATGTTGGATGGAAGGAAGGCTTGGGTTTGAGGTGGGATTGATCTGTGGTGATGAGATGCTTGAGAGGCTCTAGGGAAGCTTGGGAGATGCTCGAGATCTAGTTAATGTGTGTGCATGATTTGAATTAGGGAGGAGGTGCATAACCTCCCCATATGAACCAACATAGCGGCCAACCAGCAAGGGTGGTCCAAAATGACAAGAAACTAATGAGGTGGAGGTCCCATTCTAGCTCAAAGAGTTTGGTGGCCTGCCATAAAAGTGGACATCCCATGGGGAGTGAACCAAGGGTCATCTAAAGTGAGAGGGACCTCACCTTAGTCAATGGTGAGCCCATGACTTTGGGTTAGGCCTAGTCGACATGGGGAGCTTAAGGTATGCTAAGATGGCGCCCAAGGCAAAGGGGTTGGACCTTAACCTATTTTGTGTTTTGTCCATTTGAAATCGTTGGTTCACTTAGTTTGGGCTGAAGAAGTTCACCTTCTTATTCCTATATAGCACCTAAGAGGGGTGGGGGAGGTGAATCTAATTTTTAAAATAATTTTAGGAAACTTAATTTTAATATTTTGTAGAAGACTTAAACTTAAACTTTTAATGATTATGCTTTAATAAAATATAAAAATAATCAAATAATAATATAGAAAAGTAAAGTGTAGAAAAATAAAGAAAAAGAACATAAAAATTTTTATGTGGTTCGCCAAATCCTAAAACTAGCTACAACTGTGCCTAGCGACCCGAATAGGAATTCACTAAATCAAAGTTGAAATTACAATAAATCTTTCATAGTTTCCTTCATGGGTAAGTACAATCAAACACCATACTTTTCTTAACAAGTATAACCCAACAACTTACTTTTCTTAGCAAGTACAACCCAACAAGAAAATAAGAAAGAGGAATATGAAAGTATCTAACTCTCAATTTAAAAGTATTTTTCTATCACAATCCAACTACAACAATGTTAAGGTATGTGAAATCACAAGTAAGAAAGAGATATCACTTTAATTTATTTTTAAATTGAAAGCAATGATAAAACATGAATGATGTATATGATAATGTTTGAAGAGAATATAAGAACTTGAAATTAAAGTGATTTAGTTAATGATCTAAAGTAAGGCACAATAATGATTTGAAAACTAAACCAATCAATTGTTATATGAAGACTTGAGTTTGGAAAGATCAAAAGAATATGCAATATCAAAGCATATAAACTCAAATGAAGTCTCTTTTAAAAGAACTATCACATATGCAAAATATGAGAAAATTTAAAAGAAAAGAAAACTTGCTACTAACAAGAACTCTTTATGAAACAATCAACACAAAAATAAATCTCACTAAAGAATATGTAAGAATAAATAAAGAAAAGAATTTGCAATCATAAATAATTATCCAATCAAACTCAATGTTTCAACCAACTTAAAAATATGGAAATATGTGTTAAGCACAAAACAAATTTACCAAACAATAAGAAATCTTGAGCCAAGAAAGTGATGAATGTCACATAACATAGATAGCCACAAAATAAACTTATGAAACCTTATGAAGCTCTCGACCAAAGTGATTTGCACCAATCCTCCAACTTCTTTTGTGCAAGCTTCAAAGCAATCACTTGTAGGAAGGAAGAGGAAGGATAATGAAGAGGTTAGCACTTGATTTACCAAGAGAAATCTCCAAGAAAATTTTGTGCAAGGGTTCATCCAAGTGAAAAGAAATGTCTATAACCTAGTTTTAAGAACATTATCAATAAAAGAAGAAGTCAAGGGCCAAGAAGAGGAGAATAGGCAGAAACACTTTTGAAATTAATTAAACTCAAACCAATCAAAATAAAAGACAATTTGTATAAGGGAAGAATCGGCCAAAGTAAAAAAAGGAAAGAAATTTAATTTGGAAGGATGGTTTGATTAGAATCAACTAAATTGAATTTCAAACCGCATGAAAAGGAGTTTGTCCAAGGCAAGAGAGAGAAAAATTCATTTGGTTAGAGGGTTCAATTTGAATCAATCAAATTTAATTTTATTTAACATGATGAAGGAATATACCAAAGAGATATGAGGGAGAATTAAATTGAAAAGAGAATGAATTTGAATCAATTTATTCATGACAAGATCTCCATTGCAATTAGGAAGTTAATGAACATGAAGGTCGGCCAAGAGAGAGAAAAGAGAAAGAGAGTTTAATTTATTATCAAATATATCATGACACCATTAATTACCTAAAAAATTAATTCAAATTTTAATTAATTGAATTAAGCATGTGATGGTGACAAAGGAGGTTTCCATGATGGGATTCAATTAGGATTAAAGGCAATTTCATGGAATATTCAATTAATTAATTTTGATTGAATGAAAGAGAGAAAGTTATGATACAAAAGCATATTAAATAAAATCCAAGGTAAATAAATGGAATTGCCATGATAGTTACCAAAAATAGAATAAATCTATTTTAATGCACTCAAATCAAATTAAAAGATGAAGAATCAGATTTTAGGAGATTTCAAATTGATAATCATTATGTGAATAATTTGAATTGAATTAAATATATGGCGGCCATGGATGGTTTCCAAAATAAACATTTATAAAAGGAAAGAGGATAATTCCATGGCTTATTTTAATTGAATTTGAATTAACTCAAATAAATTTAAATTAAACCAAATTAGCATAATTAATATAGCATATGATCAACCACAAATATTCCATAAAGAACAAGGTTCAAATTAACACATGTGAATAAAAGAATATTCAATTTGAATTCAAAATAATTCAAATTAAAGATTCAAATAAATAATTTTTTAAATTTAGAAAAGGATATAATAATTATGGAAATAATTTGAAAAGCTCTCACATAATTTATTTTTCAAATAAACAAGAAAACATTCATCAAAAGGCTTCGGATGATAGATAGGATAGGAGAGAGAAAAATTAGGATAATAGGACAGAGAAAAAGCAATACATTGAATAATTTTTGCATAATTTAGAATTATGCATTGAACAAATGGATAATGAACATGATTAGACATGGAAATAATCTAGTGAAATGTGAACTTAATTTAACTTGCATGGAAGCAAAATAAATCGAATAAAGTTTATGCATTAGTTCATATTATTCAAAATGGATAATTTGAAGAATAATTATAAATATGAAATACAAAATTTATGAATAATTCTAAAATAAATTATTTTGAAATGAATGAATGATTTATTTTATTTTAGTGAGCTTTTCATTTTCCTTAATATAGTTATTCTTAGAAAAATTCACTCTAGTTCATGTCCAATAGCTTTAGCATTAATTGATCAAGAACACGAAGTTAAAGAATATTCTGCATAATGAATTTAACTTGATTAGGCATTTGAATATGTATTTGTTATCATCAAAATTAATCTCATGTGAGGTGGGGCTCATGAAGTCAACACACCTTATGTTGGATCCACTTGGGCGGGTCAATTAGGACCTAAGGATGCTCATCATGCCAAGTTTGATTGGGTTCGATTCAATTTAGCATATATTGGTCAATTTGGGTCTAATTGGGTTAGGTTGACTATAGAAAAATTTTATGACACTACATAGAGTTTAGAAATTTCTTATTTGCATGATAAAATGTATCGTTAAAGAGTAAATATATTTTCTCGAAAGATAAACATGTTATCCCATACAAGTTGTGAAAATCGATCTACAGAATCTAAGAGGAGAGGTTCAAGATTCAATGGTTGAGGGGTTGAACCAAGGGTTAAACCGAATGACATAATAAATATTAAAATGATTAAATATATATAATTAAATAATATAATAATTTAAATATATGATAAATATATAATAAAAATAAATAGAAATATACAAATAATATTACTAGTAATTATAATTTTAAAGGTTGATATAAAGCTCATTTAGTTATAGTTATTGTGAATTATAAATTTAGATAAGTATATTAAATATATCAAAAAAATTATTATATAAGTTTATGAAAATTAGTATAAAATATAATTTTAAAAAATTTATAGTTTGTATTAATATTATATAATTTAGAATATAAAAATTATTTTTAAAACTTTGTAAAATATATCTAACATGTAAATATTATTATAAAAATTATATTTTTGTAATAAAAATATAAAATTTTAAATATAATAGTTATTTTAAAAACTTTATAAAATTTAGCTATCATAAAAATTTAGTATATAAAATATTATTATAAAAATATATTTTTAAATAATTTGTTATATTATAAAATATAATTTGTAATAAAAAATATAAAGTTAAAAATTCAAATGTTATTCTTAAGTTCTTATATCTTAATGTCCTTTATTATTCTTAAAATTAAAATATAGATGCACTATTTATTCCCACTCTTTAGTCCCACATCATAAAGAGTAAATAGTTTGTACTCTTTATATACAAAAAAGAGCTCCAAAAACCTTGTAAATTACTTGAGTGATTGTTCCATGGTGATTACATCATAAAATAATTTAGGTACATTCATAGTAATAAAATAAGATTTCAAAATTTATAAAATAAAAAATTATGATTAAAATTTATATAAAAATTTTAATTATTTGATTAAATAATATAAAATAGTGATTACGAGAATTTATTGAACTGGTTCTTTAAAATCAAGATTGGTTCGTTGGTTCAACGGTCGTTCTCCTTGATTTGAACCGATCTAATGCAAATCTGGTTTTCTAGTGATCGGACCGCCTTATGATCGATTGAACCGGTCCGAGGCCGCCCCAGCTTTTCACAACACGATCTTATAATGGATTCAATCATTTAATAAAAGACTCATGACTAATGAGTCTTTAATATACTAGATTTTTCCCTAAACTATAAAGTAGAGGCTTATTTTAAATTGGGTTCATGGTTCCATATAAGGGCAAGCTCTATAATTATTTACATCTCAAGAAAGTTCTCTCCTAAGAATACTAAAAAAGTTAGCGAATATAATCTTTTTTTTGGGGCTCCTTCTCCTCCATGTGGTTGGGGCTTTTCTTGAGCTCCTTCCGACCTTTTCCACTTCCTCCCTCCCTCTTAGCATCCAATCTCTCCCCTTGTTTCCCTTCCACTCTATCAGCCGACCTCTCCGATCCTCTTGGATATTGGAGCTATCTCTAATGGGTATCACAAGTAATATGTTTCCACCCCTTTCTTCCACTTCGACGGCATGGTTTGGGTTCTAAGTGGTCAGCAATTGGAAAGAATTGATGTTAGCTCGAATGAGAAGAAAGAGGATTCTCCTTTATCTTTCATTCCCGGTTTCTTGAGGTTTCATTTTGAGGAAGATTTGCTAGAAGGTCAAAGGGAGTGGAATTTATCCTGTCCATGCCATAGGAAAACGCCTTACTACGGGTCCCTTTTGGCGGTTAGGAAGAAGTGGAGGTTCAAGGGGACTTTTGAGTTGCTCTCCTTGAAGGTGATTATTTCCTCTTTAAATTCTCATGTGTGGAAGACTATGAATCGGTTTGGCATGAGGGACCATGCTTCTTCAATGGCGGCCATTTATATTTCAAAATGGACATGGGATTTCAGCCAAAAGATCGTGACCGATATTCCTTATGGATCAAACCGCCTAATTATCCTCTTTCTTTGTTGGAACGAGCTGGCTTCTCAAAATGGGAAGTATGATAGGGTCCGTTATGCCGACAACCTAACCTTCAAAAGCGTATTACCTTTGCGGTGTGCTGATTAATACCACCTGGTTTTACGATTGATCCCAATCAATTTGAGCGGTAAGAAGATTGATCAACCTGTGGTTTACGATTGGAAACGCCAAGTACTAAGTGCAATACGTTTACACACACGAAAATTAGTTGTCCCAAGAATAAAGCTTATCAAAAGCCAACAATTAACCGTTTCAACTGGGGAAGGAGTGAATCCAACAGGATGTCTCCTTGGATCTAGTTAACAACTTCTCTGTCTTGGTGAACAAGGCGAGATTTTAGAGGAAGAATTTGTGAATCTGGGGAGGGTTGTTCTTTGAGACTTCACGGTAAGTTCCCTACTTTCTAAACCACATTCCCTCTCCTTCTTCTCCACGATCCAGGGACATGAGGTTGTCTCCTCTCACTGAGGAGATTCACAGGCGTCTGCTGCTCTTCCAGTTCCTCCCAAGTGTGGTGACTAGATCCTGTTTCATCTCCTAAGTTGAGAACAACCGATTGGGCTATCTATGGGTAATGATACACATCAGTGGCTACTACTAACCATTATGGTGAGGACGAAGTTCTTCTTTTGCTTTCCAATCGAAAAGTAAAAACAAAAGGGTAAAACCCTCCTCTTCCTCTTCTTCTCAATGACCTTCCGATCATAGGAAGTTGGAATGTTAGGGGCCTACTGGCGAATTTTGGATTGCAAAAGACTCATGAAAGATTTTAGTTTGGATTTGGTTTGCCTCTTGGAAACAAAATCAATTGCGCTACTTCTCTTAATCCCTTCACATGCGTAAGTTCTCCATGTTTCCGAAAATTCGTTCAAATTTTGATATGGCGTGGGTATCGGATCAAATGGTGTTCGACAGATCGATTTTGTGCCTTTATTTCTAATCGTTCATTCATGGTGATGTTACTTGCCTCTCCCTCTTTTCTTTAACTTGCATATATCGATAATGATCCTCTCGAATTCCCTTTGGGATTCTCTTAGAGTTTTCTTAGTAATATGAGATCCTTGGTTGATTATTGGCGACTTTAATTGTGTTTAGTAAGTAAGGAAAAATCGGTGGAATTCCTTTATCTTATGCTAATACACAAGCCTTCTATAGTTGTATCCAAGACTATGAATTGATGGAACTACCTAGCACGGGTTTATTCTATACTTGGTCCAATCAACAAATCAATAACCCTATTTTTCCAAAATTGACAGGGCTCTTTGCAATGTTAGGTTGGAACAATTTCCTTCCTCTTTTATAAAGTTCCTCCCCTCTTTCATCGGATCACTCCCCTTGTTATCTACTTAACTCATATGAGTACTCGGACTACCCGTTTATGTTTAAAAATCATTGGGTGCTTTCAGACTTTTGGAAGCTACTAGAGAGGCTTGGAAGATCTTTGTGGTTGGTGATCCAATTTTGTCCTTGCAAATAAAATTTCCAATGTTAAACATGCTCTAAAGGATTCAATGAAATGTTATTCTCATTTGCAAATCAAGTTAGATGAAGCTAAAAGGAATCAAATTGACATCCTTGGAAAACTTGAAAGGGATCCTAATAATATGCATCTTATGGTTGAAGCTAAAGCAATTAAAGATTCTTACCATTCTCTTCTACAAATGGAAACCGTTTGGGTGAAGCAGAGCTAAGGCTCATTGGTTAACCTCCTCGATGATGATCTTAAGTTTCTTTACTTCTCAAGGAAAGGCGTAGCTCCAACCGCATTAGGGAGCTCTCTCGACAATGGGTTGTTGAATGATCGGGACTCAATTGTGAGGAAATCGGTATTATTCATCTCTCTTCAATAGCACGACCTCGATTCTTTCATATTGGATTTCCCTATTGGGAATTCTCTCTCGGATCTTGTTCAAAGCTTGGAAGGCGATATAACCGATCGAAATTCTAAACGCTCTACACAAGATTAGTGAGAACAAATCTCGGATCGATGGGTTTAACTCTAAGTTCTTCTCTACTACTTGGGAGGTAACTGGAAAACTTTTTTAAAGGCGACTCATCACTTTTTTAAAACTCGAAGTTTCCAAATCGGTTGAAACACTCCCGATTACATTGATCCCCAAAGTTAAGCACTCCAATTCATTATCTCGACAGGCCCATATCTCTTTGCAATACTTTCTATAAAGTCATTGCAAAACCCTGCATTTAGACTTAAGAAGGTCCTCCCCTTGTTAATTCATCCACTCAATCGCATTCATCAAAGGGAGGGACATTTACAATATTACTATGGCTATGAAATTTGTCATGAGTTGTTTCAAAAATAGTCTCGGGGAGGCTTTCTTGCTAAACTAGATCTCGGAAGGCTTTTGATTCTATTAATAGGGAAGCCCTTCTACATAGGCTCTACTCTTTTGGGTTTCCACC
Organism: Cymbidium sinense; assembly: GCA_021442155.1. NCBI lineage: Eukaryota > Viridiplantae > Streptophyta > Magnoliopsida > Asparagales > Orchidaceae > Cymbidium > Cymbidium sinense. The sequence continues at coordinate 60,689,945 of CM038230.1, read as the reverse complement.
TAGATTCATTAACCGGGTGAAGCCATGCATAAATGATGTTCCTTTCTCCATAACTCTTAATGGGGATATTAAAGGTTACTTTTCATCTAAAATGGACTTGACAAGGGTGCCCTTTATCACCCTTTCTCTTTACTTTAGCTATTGACACCTTTTCATGCCTAATTGAGAGAAGTAAATTTATTGACACAGCCCCTTATTGGGACTTGTAAGATATCTCACTTACTCTTTGCGATCTTCTTGTGGTGTGGTGATTGCCCTTCGTTGAATCATTGAAATTTTGTCTTGAAAGCTTACAGAGATACAGGCCTTGTGGTTAATCATGATAAATCTAGTATTTGTTTCTCAAAAGGTTCTAAAGAGGTGGAAAGACTTTGTAACATTATCAATATATCTCGGTGTCTTTCCAATCAAATACCTAGGTCTTCCCCTCACTTTGGGCTCTCCTAAAATTATAAATTTTTCTAGTCTCTTTGACAAACTTCAAAGTTGGTTGTTGGAAATGTAAATTCTTGTCTCTTGGAGGAAGACTACAACTACTTAGATCTTGGTTAACAACGATTTCTTATTGGTTTAGATCAATGGTGATTCCCAAGGGGTCTTAAAGAGCATTTATTCTTTAACTTCTCATTTTTCTATCACAATGGGGATCTTAAAAACTCACAACTATCTCATGGGATAAAACTTCTACCTAAGGAAAAGGAGGTCTTGGAGTACTTTGGCTATTTCACTTAATGCTTTATGTAAGATCAAACTTATGTGGAAGACTCTCAAGCATAACTCCCTTTTGCTATTTGGGGAAGCAAATATGGATCTATTTGGAGTACATCTATTCGTAATATATCCCCAATGTGGAAGGAATTGAAAACATATGCAAATCCGTGATAAAATTTCCTATCATATTGGGGAAATCATTTAGCCTCTATTGGATCCTTGGTGTGATAGACAAACTATGATTGAAGCATCCCATTCCAATGACAAATTTTGGGCCTCTTATAAGGATAATATGACTTGCACATTCATACAGATGGTAAATGGAACCCCTATACAACTTGGGGTTGAATTTCCATTGCTATATGATACTATTGTTTCGTCAAATTTCGTGAGGATAGATGGATAGCATGGGAGTCCAAACGATCTCCAACTACTGATTTTAAAGAAGGCTTGTTTGAAAATTTGCCTTCATAATGGTATAAATGCATTTGGTTCTCTGGTTATGCTATTAACTACTCTATCTATTGGTTGGCATATTTGGGTGGGTTAAAGACCTCGATTCTTGGTTAAGAGGGATTGGAACACAAACTGCTTGCTATTTTGTCACATCAACCCAAACCCATGCACACCTATTCTTGAGTGTCCTTTTCTATGCACTTGATAAGAAGGATTCTCGAATGGCAATTTTACTTATTACAATCCACATTGCAGAAGTTCAATAATTTAATTTAATATGCACAAAATGATTACCAAACTTCACTACCTTTCGCCGTTTTAGTCTATTGTATTTGGTGAAAGGAACAATAGGTGCATCTCTTACTCCGCTTCTTCTATTAATGCTTTACTTGATCTTATAATCAGATAGCCTTTAAAGTTGTTAGGTGGAAGCTTAAGGACTCTTGGCCTATCGCTGACTTATTTGGTTTTGTATCGAAACCATTGCGAGTGTTTTAAATGTTGATTAATCATATATGGTTGATTATGTGGTTTTGCTGGTTTTGTTGGTAAAGTCGGATGTTGTAATGTCCGGGTGGGCCGACGGTCATTCTCGATTCATTGGTTTTTGAGTTTTCGAGGTTGCCGATATGGAATTCTTTATATTTGATTCAATGTTGGAGGTTATGGCTATAAGGAAGTGTGGGATGTCCGTACGTATCTGGGTTTCTGACGATGATGACACTAATCCTACCCACTGGGGTGATCTTGGCTTTGCTTGCACAACACGAACCTTGGTAGGATGCTATTTTGCCAAATGGATGGTGAGGGTCTCAGATTGCATTTTCTATTCGGGGTTGATTGATTTTGGATTATTCAAGGTCCGAGTCCGAAATCATCATAAACCATCTCTATACATCTTCAAATGTTTTGGTGCTTTCTGAGTTTGGGACACTTTGTTTTGGTCTTTTCACTCTGTTTGAGCTTAGGCTTTCTTTTGGGTAAAGCTATAGGGCTATTCCTTTATAGTTTTCCTTTCTTCTTTTATAGTTCTTTATAGGTTTTGTTATGTTGTTTTGGTGTTCTTTGGTTGATTTCTTGGTCCAAGTCACTTTGTAACATTGTAATTATTACTTTTGGAATACAATTGAGCTAAGGCTCTCATTTTCTCCAAAAAAAAAAAAAATACTCTCGATTAAAGAAATAAGATATTATTTTTATAAATTTGTAAGTTGGTTTTCAAAAGATTTATATTTGAAATTTCAATTGGGATTGATCCAAAGTGGAAAGAGTTCTTTTAAGAAGCCAAAGCGAATGAAGTAGGAAATGTCTGTTGATCTTGTGATGCCTAGTAGGCATTTCAACTATCCTATCAATGGTCTTTAAAGTTTATAATTTAATTTAGATTTTCAGTTGACATTTTATTAGAAATTTAGGGCTTAGATTCTAATAGCACAAACCTGTAGAAATGCTTAGGGTTGGAGACTAACTTTAAGGAAGATTCTTTAGAACCTAAGTCTATAAGTGCTTGACCCAAGTTAGATGCTCGAACTGATTTCATTTTGAAATTATTAGTCATTTCTCTCACTTGAGGGAACAAACCTATATTTCACTCTTCTAAACTTACAATTCGGAAGGACCAACTAACACCACCTAAGCATATTTTAAATTCATGAGGCTAAGTCTTATGTATGCAAGATGGTTAGGCTATTGTATTTTAGGAAAGAAATTTAAGAACACTAGACTCACACTATAATCTTTAGGGTCATGTAGAATATGAAATGCATCTAACTAATGCACATTTGTTTAATATTTTAAATATTTTGATTTATGATTCTTTTGAGGTCTTGGGTATGCATTTTTCTCCTATATGGCATGCAATTAGAATTGGTTATGGGCTAAATCACTAAGAGAAAGATAGACTTTCCCAAGAAGGAAGTCATCCTCATATGTTAGATGCCCCTTATGTGTAATGGGTGAAGTGCTCAATTCAAGAATTTAGAGTAATATAATTGCATGATTTTGAGAGCTAATTATTTTAATTGATTTTAAGTTTTGCCTAAGGTTTTAGGGGTTTCAAGTTCTCTTTATTTTTGTTTCAATTATTTAGATTTAAGTTGGATGGAAAATTTAGTTTTCCTATGAGTCAACATTAAGGCATTCATCACAAGAAGCACACACGAGAGAAACCAAAAAAAAAGTAGGTTAATTCTATTGCACATCCTAAAAATAAATCAAGCCAATTTAATTTAAAGGAAAGGTTGATGCTAGGTACCAGCATTCTAAAAGAAAGAGAAAATGGGTAGTTGAGCTCTACTCTTATACAACCTAACTACAATTTAGATATATGGATCTTCTTTCTAGGATCATCTTTTCTTTAGGGACCTCCATTGGGTTTCACAGGGGACCATTTCACCTATTCTAGTAAGGTCATGCTTCATCATAAACTTCATAGATCCTAACCTAATTCTAAGCTCAATTTTATTATTTTGAATTCAAAAATAAATCTTAAACTCTACAAAATAGATGTCGAAAAAATACAAATAGTACTTAGTAGTTGTATTTCATAAACATATGAGCATAGCATTAGTTTCTTGCCTAGCCCTCCTATCTGGGCTATGCTTAAGGACTTAAGCACACATGCAAGAAAATAATAATTTAATTTATTTATGATAGCGGTTTTCTAGCATAGCTCTAGAAGATAATGTTAGTTTTAAAAGAACATTTTATCATCCAAGATAAACAATCCTAAACTTGTAGTCTAAAATAGTACACTACAAGACATGAAAAAAAATATCACATCACAACAAAGAGTATCACAAAATATCACAGACCTAACCTAAGTCTAGGGTATGTAACCTAATGATCTAGTGTGTGAAAGAAATAAGCTTCTATGGCAAGACTTTGCTAGCCTTTTAGTTCAAGTTTTGATTTGAAGTTTAAAGTTTGTTTGAATTTTACCTTTGGATGGTTTCAATTTGAATGATTTAATGATTTTGTTTTTATTTTTAGGTTCACTTTTATTTTGTTAAAGTGAAGTTTAAGTTTTCAAGAATGAAAAGTAGAATAAATTTCACTTTTGGGTGGAACCCATTATATTCGCATTTTAACCCTAGTGGAATGAAACCTTCATCCTAAGATGAAGATCCATTGCAAAGGCCTAACTAAGATCTTTAAGTATCTTAATTAATTCTTTTAGTTTCATTTAGATGATTTGGGTTTGAATTTATTTTGGACTAATGTTTTAATTCTTTTGAAATTTAATTCTTCATTTAATTTCTTTGACTTGATTTAATTTTCATTTTCATTCTTGGTTTAGTTTATTTTCATTTGATTTGAATTGTTTCATTTGATTTGGATTGAATTAACATTTGTTTTCATTAATGTATTATTTTGAATTGTGTTTATATTTATTAAATTCATGTTCATTTGGTTTGAATTATGTTAACCTAAGGCACTTAGGTTAATGTTTTAGTCTATTCTTAATTTACATTTATTGTGGATTAAGATTTCATTAATTAGTTTGATTATGAATTCATTAACCTTAAGGTTTAATTAAACTTAATATTCATTATCAAATTCATTAAACCTTAAGTGTAATTGACCAAGTATTTTTATTTAGAATGCTAGAAGAGTTATTCTTAAGTTTTCTCGGTGTTAATGAGGATTATTTCAAGTTATTTTATAAATTTTGTGATTTTGAATTTATTATTTGATTTATATTGACCTAGAGATTTGGAAATTCAACAATTCCCAATCCAAAGGTCAATTAGCTTTGAAATTTTTATTGCAAGTGGGTCCCTTGCCAATTTCATATTTTCAAAGTTTCATTTTAATTAGATGCATAATTAGGGTGTGTAATTAAAGTTTTAATTATTTCATTAAAATCTATATTAAGCCTAATTGAACGAGGATTATTTGGGGATTTTATTTTTCTTAATTCCTCTAAAAGATGCTTCCATAGAGGGTTCATTCATAATTTTTCAAGACTTTTTTGATTTATTATGATTTTCTTAAGTTTAGATTAATTATTTGAATTAATTAATTCAATTAATTACCTAATTAGGGCATTCTATGGTTTATTAAGTTTTAATGAGTTTCAAATATATTTAAATTCATTAATGTTTATTATATTGATTTGAAGTTATTTGATTCATTTTATAATTTATTTCATTTAATTTTAATTTATTTCATTTAATTTTAGTTTATTTCATTAAATTTGAAGTTTAAAATTTGGATTTTGAAATTTGATATTTCTTGAATTACATTGCAATAATTCATGAAAATTTTTCTAAGGTGAGTTTTAACATATATTTTAGTTCTCCAAAGTTTCATTTCAATTGGATTAGTAGTTTGTAATTAATTTAAGTTTAATTAATTCTATTTAAGATAAAATTAAGCTAAATTTACCCAAAATTAATTTGGGATTTAGTTTTATATATTATACTCATTGAGATGAATAAGAGCCATCATTTGCATTTTTTTATTTATATTTTATTTTCTATAATTATTTGAATTTTTAGGCATTTTCCTTTGATTTTTTAATTATTAAAACATGATTTACCATTTTAAAATGGGGGTGCCAATGTGGCACCTTTGCCCGTGGCACACATCACGGGCCATGCAAAACTCGTGTGGTGGCCACATCAAAAGTGATGCCACACGGATCTCAATCGCTCATTCCAAATAGAAGGAATGGATGGAGGAGATAATTCTAACATCTCTAGCGAGATGGATGCACCATCAAATTCGATGATCCATGGCAAATTTCAATGTGATTTTGATTGCAAAATGATCAAGGATCGATTTGCAATTGATCTATCTGATTTGATCCTCATAGGGATCAAATTCCCTTCACAAAGGACCAAATCAATGCTATAAAGGTGGTATGAGGCATACCTCAACTGGGTGATCTCTAGTTGTGGGATCGACTCAAACACCTTCGCATCGATGTGATGAAATCGTGAATGTGATTTGGTGACTTGCCTCCCCACCAAACACCTTGGAGACCAACGCATAATAGTTTTCATTTGGTTTGGTCGTTTCATGGTTTTTCTGGTGAGGGGTCTGGAGGATTCGTTTGAGGTTGCTTCAATCTCTAGAACATGTTAGGCATTCAATTTGAGGTGAAACACTCCCCTAGTGTTTTGCCATTAAAGGCCAAATGGTGGCTACCTGATTTGGCCAAATGCTTGATGATAAGGGGTCTAGGGAATGCTTCCTTTCTTCTTCTCCTACCTTTGTGAGTGTTTTGGGATGGAAAGAGGGAGAGTAAAGGCTCTTCCTCCTCACATTCCATACATGGATGAGAGCCATGTATGTGTGCTTTTGGATGACCGATTTCACCACGGAGGGTAGGCCAAAGGGAGGATTTAGTCCCCTTGGCCTTGTGAGAATATTTGGATAGGAGATTTGAGGGGAGGAAGGCATCTCCCCTTTCCTCCTTTGGCAGAATTAGGCTTCATTGGCTTTCTTTCTTGCCTCTCTTGCTTTTCTTCATGGAGGAAGCCAATTCCACTTTTGCTTGAGGGGATCAATTGATTCTAAGCCTTGGAACCATCCTCCAAGAGGTGGTTGGTGGTTGGATAAAATCCAAAGGATTTTCTATGATGGGAGTAAGAGGAACCTACCAAGTATCTTTACTTGGTCCAAACTTTAACTTATTTTTCTTTGGTTTTATTTATTTTTGGCATCATCACCACAACCTTTAGGCTAGTGTGTGTTGCCTAAATCAAACTCAAAGTGAGTTTGAGGTTAAATGATCCATTTGAATTGTATTGGAAATTTGAAGCCAATTCAAGCATTTGGATTCAAAGTGTTTTGGTTTTGATTCAATTCATTGAATTTTGGAATCATCTTTAATTGATGATTTATTATGTTTTGATTTGATTAATTCATTTAGGATTTGAATTAATTTTATATTTCATTTCATTTCAACCCATTTAGGCCTAAATGGGTTAAGCTGATTCCAATTGGGTTCAAATGACCCATTTGACTTTAGATTTTATTGGGACTCAATCATGCTTGATCACATGTGTGAGATAATTTAGAGTGGTTAATTTTATTTGATTTCAATTTCATTTCAATTTGAATCCATTTGACCCAAATTGGGATTAATGGGTTAGGTTCATTTGGGTCAAATGACCAATTTGACTAAATTTAACTCAATGATGAGTTGGATTATGTTGATTATCATTTTCAAATAATTTTGAGCAATCAAATTGAATTAATTTCAATTTGATTTGGGTTTGAACCTAATAGGTCCGATTTAGATAAGGCCTAAATAAATTTAAATTTTTTTAGATTAAAGATTAAATATGTTTATTTTATCAGTTGAAATATTTAGAAAGATTTCATTTGGTCAAATTTTGGTGGGTTGGCCTTTGACTTGGGGAGGCCCCTAAGTCAAACCTATGTCAAATGGGTTGACTAGATTTGACTTTGATTTGGATTTGGATTTGGATTCATTCATTTTGTTCTATTTGGATTTATTTTGATTTAATCTAAATTTGAAATTTGGGTTGAGTCTACTTAAGCCCATTAGGTTAGATCAAACCCAAAAAGATGTACTAGGTCACTAGTTGTAGTGTCCTAAGCACTTAATTAGGAGGTTCCTAATGTAAGATTAGATATCCTAATTACTAATTTTAGAAGTGATGTTAACCTCATCCAAAAATGAGGTCAAAATGACCAATTAACTAAATTGGGTCAAGAGGGCTATTGAGTTATATTCAAATAATCATTCAAAATATATTGGTGCAATCAATTTGATTTAATTTGAAGTGGATTTGAATTTGACTAATATGGGTTCATTTAGGCCAAATAGGCTAAGTTAACCAATTTGGTTAAATTTACCAAATTGGGTTGGGTGAAGTGTTGAGTTATGTTTGATTAATCATTCGAGAGTGATGGAAGGCTTTAATTTGAATTGATTTGGATTAGAATAGGTTTAAACTCAATTTGATCCTTTTGGCTAAATTGGGCTAAATGGGTCAATTGGGTTGGTTTGATCAAATTGGCTTCAATTGGTTGAAGAGGGCTCAATAATCAATTTAAAATTAATTGGAGGCATTGATTGCAATTAATTTTGAATAGAATGAGTTTTGGTTTTTTAGTTTAAATTGGGTTAACTTGGGTCAATTGGTCAAATTAGGTCAACTAGGTTCAATTTCTTGAAATTAAGTGATTGATAATGACCAACAACCATTTTAGAAGTGATTAAATGAGTTGGTTTAGCCAAATTTGAGTTAAATTATGATTTGACTCAATTTAGCCTTTTAGGTTAAATTTGGTGGTTCAAGTGAGTAAAATGGCTTGATTATGTCGAATTGAGATTAATTTAATAGTGAGAGATGTTCAATAATAAGTTTAGAATTGATTGATGGGTTTGGTTTCAATTAATTTGGGTTAGATTAGATTTTAGCTCATTTAAACCCTTAGGTCAAATGGATCATAATGGATTAATTAAATTAATTGGTGGAATTGGGTTAAATGGGATGAATGAGAATGTACAATTAAGTGTTTAGAATGATCATGAGGCTTGGATTGATTAATTTGGCTTAAATCAAGTTGAATTGAATTTTGGCTTTATAGGGTTCAAATATGTCATCTTGGGGGCCAATTAGGTCTAATTAGACTTAGTTGAGTTGCAATCAAGGTTCAATCAAGTTTAATTGACATTCAAATGAGTTTCGGTGAGCTCAATTTCAATGGGTTTGATTAACTTTGGATTTAGCCCTTTTAAACTCAAATGGGTCAAGTTGGGTCAACTTAACTATTGAGTCAAATTGAATCCCAATGGGTCAAGTTAGGTTTAAAATAAATTTATTACGGTTAAGGTTAGGTTTGTAATCAATTGGTTTGAGTTCAAGGTTTGGTTTGACATATGGCTTAATTGGGTTTAAATGCAAGCCTTGCTTATCCTTATCCAAGATTTGATCCAGGGTTGAGCCTATAAGTCTCTATGCTTAGGATTAATGTTCTCCCAACCACTAGAAGTGTCCTAGTTAGTATCTAGATGAGTCCTAAGTCTAAGAAAAGGATGATCACCTTTACTTTTAAAAGTGAGGTCAATAGATTGTTTGATTGATTGTATTGTTGTGTAAGTGGTTGGTGTTATGATTTGCATTGGAATTGGCTATAGAGGTTACAAGTATAATTTTTTCATTGTAGCCATGGGCAATATCCTTAATGTTATTTATTGCAATCCTTATTGTAAAGTATTTTGATGCACTTATTCAACTTGGAATGAGCTCCATAAGATTCAACAAATTGCCTTGTAGCCGATTTGGAGGTACTGAGTTATGCTACAATAAAGTAGGATTTTAATTTGGAGTGGGGCCTATTTGACTTGCTTTCTACTCACCCGGGTGACCAATAAAACATTGTTAAGGAGATGACCAAACATTCTACACTTAGGATAGTAATAGTGTTTATGTTCGATAATGATCTCTTGCCGATCCATTAGTGAGTACCAATCTAGATTTCATCTTCATATTGGGTTGTAATGCCCATTTCAACTAACACTTTGGCTATCGATGGCCTAAATAAGTTAAAAGTAGGCAAATTTAGCTTTATAGGCTTCCTTGAAAAGGCAACTAATGAGTAGAGCACTTGCTTATTCAAGAGGTGCAACTTCAAGTTGGGAAATCTAATCCAAATGGGCAACAAAGGTTTAATAGAATTGTTAAAAGTTGGAGTCAATTTGAGCAACTTCTTGGGGACATTTTCAATATGACACTACTTTTAGAGACGAGCATAGTCTTCCTCTTGCTAGGTGAATGGCAATGTGCCTTCCATGACATAAACCCACACTCCATTCACGAGCAATTTAAGGTCATCAAAATGCTTCTAAATTTTGTCCATTTTGGATGCTTGTATGTAAACTTGCTTTTAGAGTGAATTTGAGAGGTTCAAATAGTAGGTCAGTTTAGTTTTGGTGATAAATAGAGTCTCTTGCCATTCTTTCTATTAGCTTTTTTAAGAAAACCATTATAAGCACCTTCACCAAACTTTTCATTTTAAGCTTGTTGAAAATTGAGTTTGTTTACAATGTTTGGAGTGGATTCATTAAGGAAGTTAAGTAAAGACACACATAGGAAGGATTGTCCATCAAGGAGAAAGGCGGAGCAGCCAAGGCATAGTAATCCAATATAATAGTAACAACCACTAATACAATACTAAATGCGAGAAGAAGCCTAACAAGAAAAAGAGGAGGAAGCATACCTAGAACGGCACAAGGAAACACTCTCCGTTGGGATTACTCATAATTTAATACTTTAATATAATATTTCTATTTAAACATGATTGTATTCATATATGAGTAGATAATATATTTAACTAGCCTAAAGCCTATCACTTTCTTTCGATATAATACACTTAAAGTGATAAGTTATAAGATGATCAAAATCGATTCAACTTAATCTTATAAGAGGTCCTTATGGTACACCAACCTATACACACTTACCTACAATACAGCTTCACAACCCCAGTCGCTAACAAAAAAGAAGTTGTTGTTAGGTCACCTTACTTGTGTAATCCTTGGCTATTCGGGACAAGGCTGTGAGAATGCTACAATTTTTATGGTTGAATGTTTATAATTTTTTATAAGGTGTCGACTTTTTGTTGTTATACATTACTAAATTAGAAATATTTTCTATTTTATAAGTGCTAACCATACAACTATTGCTTTATAATTTTCTTTTATAGGAGATGTGCATCAAATTTTAATAAATCTATGATTATTCGTGATATGACTTTTACTCGAATTCTATTGTGTAATGATAGTTCCATTTATATTAGTAAATATTTTTTATTGCATTTTGGATTCTTGGATGTGCATCAAGTTAGATGTTTTATTATGTTAGGTAAACTACTTGACTTAAATAAATTCATAAGTCTTGAAAACTCAGATCATATGACTAGATTATCACCTATACTCTCTTTTTTGTAGGCATATTTTTACTAATATGGTGATTAAAAAAGCCCACATCTTCTCAAATTTATTCTTTAGAAGCCTTTCCTTAGAAATTTTTTGTTAATCTTTCTTGGTCTAAGTCATGAAGCCAACTCTAGATGATGCAACTCATGCTTGGTTTCAAAGAACCTCCCAACTTGGTTGCATTGGCTACATTTTCTAGATAAATGGCTATAAGCTTGATTGCTTAAAATGATGGATCCATGAGATTTAGAGTAAGTCTAATTTTACTTATTCCTTAATCTTCTCCCTTACCCATAACCACCATTAAGCTTGCATTATTCCTTTTAGAGTCTTTTGTGGATTATCAATAATTATCATATAGACACTTCATATATCTAATATTCATCTCATATATAGATTCACCTTATGCTTTTGCATTAGTGTTCAATATATGAATTGTCTTATTATAGTAATTTCTACTAAACTACAAACCTTTTCTTGGAAGAACCCAAAATAAACTAAATCAGAATAAAAATTATGTCTTCATTTATTGAGAGTTTCTCGTAAAATGTTTGCTAGTGTAATGAACCATAGTAGACAAGTCTCTATGAAAAAAATGAGTAACTCATTATCAAATTCTTTTTATTACTTTTTTAAATATTTTATTTATAGAATATATCATCTTATTAATACATTTACACATCTAATATGACAAAGTCATAATAAAATTATAAAAACTTATAAATATTAGTTCCTTACCACCAGGCCACCACTGCCTCTAGTGAGGGTTAAATCTGATGTCAAGAGACCATGAACATTGAGTCATACATTTATAGAGAAGCTTTGCCAGCATAAGATACCATAAGCTTGACATGAGGGGAGGAGATGAAGTAGCTCGCAATTGGCAATGTTATTAGGCCCATGTCATCCTAGGAGGAGCTAATCAACAATCAAGGATTTTTCACATCAGTCTTCATAACAACTATGTATTTTTTATACATTGACTTCCTAAGTCGCCACATGCTAGAATCAAAAGTCATTATTTGATGGAAATGTTTGCAAGCATTGACAATAATTATCACATATTTTTATAATTTTTTATTTGAATTTTAATCTAGTGGTTTATATACACACCCACACACACACACACACATACACATGACCACACATACATCGTGCATATATATATATATATATATATATATATATATATATATATTTGTGTGTGTGTATGAAAGTTAGCATTTGACTTTAGTTATAAATTTTTATGACATATAATTAATAATTAAAATATAAAATTATTAAATGATATATTAATAAGTCAAAAAAATCACACACTATGTTTATTTAATAAGACCAAACTATCTTAAATTAATTATATTGTATATAATTAAAAGAAATGTTTAAATATTTTATTAAATCATTATACGAGTTAGGTTATTAAGAATATTAGATTTATTATATAGTCTTATCATGACAATATGTGCATACATATTTGGCACCGTTCTTTTTTACAAATACAAAATATTTTAAAAATGTCAATTCTTTATTCCATTCATTTAAAATTCTTAAAATTTTTTTATATTAATTTACTAATTTATTTGTACAATGTTATGATATGATCCTTTACACATATAAAATATTGAGGTATATATTTTCATATGAATTTAAATTTTCATTAAATATGTGTATATTTATATAAATTATTTGGAATGTTTTAGAATCTTATGAATACTTTTTACAATTTTCCTTGCATGTTTTATTACTTCTAAAATTTTATAAAATTATTTATATTTGATTAATTTGAATTTTAGAAATTTAGATTTAATTTTTTTTAATTGATCTAAATAGATCAATTGAATACCCCATTCACGAATAAAATTTGTCAATGTCGAACATATTACAAATTTATAGGGAATTTCACACATCACTAATGCTTAATAATTAAAATAATTGATTTTTATTTTTATTTTTTAATTATATTTTTCCCAATGTCCAAAAAAAAAGACTGTAGTCTCGCGTGTAGCGTAACATCTCCGTTCTTGAACTTTGGAGGAGGTCAGCGTAACATTTCCGTTCTCCGTTCTTCCACTTCATTCAGAGGAGGTTTTGCTCTTTCTTGTGGGAGGTGGGAAAGAAGCCGACCGGGTCGTTAGTGACTGTATTAGTGTTCATATCGTGCCATCCCCATGAAGATCACAGCGATTCTTGTCGTCAAGTGCTCCGCCGACGGCGATTCATCGTCTTCCTCCGGAGCCAGTGGTGCTTGCGAACGCCTCTGACGTGAGTCACTTTGGTTATTTCCAGAGGACTGCTGCCAAAGAATTCATTGTTTTTTGCCCGCACTGTTGCCAAGAGAACGCTGCCGAATCAGCGGCAGTCCGTCCAACACGAAGGTATCATCTCAGATCCATCTGTTTTCTGTGATTTCATGAAGGTCGTTTTTTTGTTTTCCAATCTTTGAACTCTGTTATATGGATCATATAGTGCCATAGAATTACCGAAATCTCGCTGTTTTGGGTATCCGTAGCTATATGGTTCATCGGCATTCCTACTACTGTCATGAAATTCCCTTTTTTTGTATTGATAGACTAGGTTGTCTTAACTTGTTTGATGAGACTCTTTCATGATCTAATGAATGTTATGAACAGAGAAAAGCGACAAATTCTTTGTACAATCTTGTTGCATGCGATCTAGACACAAACCTATTATACGCGTGGTTGTTAAGGAAGTATGATTATTTATGTTTACCTAGTTGAAATGTTGTTGTAGAAGTATAATGGATAGGAAACTGCTTTTTTTGACGACAGAATCTTGTAAATATAGGCAAAGAGAAATTTGGCTTTTTATGCCTCATAATTGCAATGATTAGCTGAATATGACTTTTATTTTTCTTTTTTCGGTGAATATTCACAAAAGTTTATTTTGATGAATATACTCTTGCTTCATAGAATTACAATTTAAAACCTCACGTGAGCAGTCATGTGAACTTTCAAACTAGTAGTTGCTTGACTTTTTCTCTTCAAAGTACCTTCTTTATCATTAAAGATTCAAATATATGTGATTGATTCGGGAAAAATTTCATGATAAAGTTTACATCTCCATTTACAACTAGCTATTTAAGATAAATAATGTTATATGTTTAGGCATTTGAGGTTTGAATACGTTGTTCATACTTTAAACCTAAACCTAGAATGAAATTTGACATCACATAGTTTGCTACAAACATGTTCAAACCTTCCTTGAACCTTGATTGAACTTAGTTTGAATCTTGTTTGTGCTATCAAACATGATTTAAACAATATTTGAGCATTGTTGGAATATGTTCAAACAAGATTTGAGGATGGTTAATATGATCAAAATTTTAACTATGGTTTAGCAAGATGATCATAAGTAAAATAAGGTTCAAACAAGATTCGATTAATATTTGCATATTGTTTGATCATGATTTGAATTTGTTAAAATTTAGTTTAACCCTATTTAGAGAAGAATAGAATAAGGATAGAACATGGTTCAAACCTTTCTTATATTTTGTTTGAAATATATTTAATCCATATTTGAAATATGATCGAATCATGTTTGAACTATTATTGAACAATGGTCAAACCATCTTCAAGCAATGTTCAGCCTATATTCAAGTAAGTTTCAGACCATGCATTAATTGTGTTCAAACCTTATTTAAATAGGATGAAACTATATTTGTGCAAGTTTGATCTATGATTGAACAATATTGAAACTTTGTGATTTAAACCTTATACAAGCAAGGCTCATAATATGTTCTAGCCTTGTTCGAATGTGAAACAAACTTGCTTGAATATGGTTGTAGCTTTGTTTGAATGAGGTTCAAATATTTTCGACCATTACTCAATAATGATTTGAACCTTGCTCGAACATTATTTGAATCATGCCTAATCCTTTTTTGAACCTTGATCAAATCAGTTCTCGAACTTTAATTAAGTTGTTCTAGTCGGATGCAATATTTTTTCTAAAATAAACTTACGGACATATTTACTCGTAAGTATAATCTATGTGTATATTTCTTCAATTATTGCTACTATGAGGTATATAATGTCAAATTTCCTTAAGCAAATTGTTGTTGGAAGTATTTTGCTTTCTTACTTCTTGACAATGGAGATATCATGACCAATCCTATTATTCTTTGTTTATCTATAACACATCAATCACTACAAGTGCTATATTATTCGTAATTTTTTACTACCTTATTGTTTAGTCAATATGCTTGATCGTACAAAATCCTTCATCTTAGTATTAATATTTATTTCAGTTACTAATTGGATAATTTGGTAATTTATATACAATCTTGTAGTAACAAGAAAGTGGTTGAGAGTAAATTTGAAATTAGAACTACTTTAGGTGCTATTTGGCTATTTGGTCTTTGAAAATAAGATGTATTTCAAATATAGTATAAAATAGTATTAATGTATTATATACTTTGTAGAGTTTTGTTGCTTGTAAAATAAACTTAAGAGTTTAATTTTGTTGCTTGGCTACTTACAAAATAAGCTCAAGTTAATTTATTTTTGGTCGGTGCATGTTATATATAGTTTGAAAATTTTGGGTCATGATGACAATGTTTATGGGGTTAGAGGAATTGGTCCATGGGTTTGTGATTGTGTGATGAGTGAAGGAATAAATCGGAGCTCATGATCAATGGCAATAAAACCTCATGATAAGTGGATTTTGCTTGTGAGAAGGCTTGCAATGAGCCCTTGTGATTGACAATGATAGGAGCTTGTGGGAGAAGAGGAAATTAGCTTATGAGCTCTTTGGTAAAAGAAAAATTACAAGAGAAACTCACACGAAGGATAAGAAGATGCCATAATGCTAGAAATAATGTGGGAGGTTTGTGACTGTAGATTTGGAATTTGGTTGATTGGTGCGATTTTCAATTTTTAAAGATTGACTTAACTAGTGCATTTAGAAGTCCATGACATTTTATTCTATTTTCTTTTTTTTGTTCAAGTCAATCATAAAAAAATGCAATGAAAAGGAAATGAAAGATGAGTACAATTAATGATCCAAGTCTTCTATGTTCTACCTTGTAGGGGTTATGGTGCAATAAATTACTATCTTTTATACCTTTTCTTAGTCCTTTTATTCTTCTTTATGTTATTAATTTTGTCTGAGGGACTTCATTAACTTGGAATTTTTTTTTATCTGTATTATTCAATGTATGTTATAAGTATAAGCATTTGTTAGGTGCGCCAAGAATTTGATATTCTATACATTCTAGAAAAAGCTTCTAGTCACAACTTGACATTGGCTAAGGTGAAAACCAACACTGGTATATGCCTCAATTCAACTCTAGGTCACACCCAAGTGCATGAAGCTCAGTAAAAGAGTTGAGATAATAGAAATAAAGTAATCAAATGATGCAAAAATAACATTATAGTCCCTAACTATAACAAAACACCCTGAATTGCTTCACATGATTTACTTTTAGAATATTCATTGATATAAGTTTTAGGCTTTAGGATAGGATTTCATAGGATTAGTATATGCTGCAACCCACAAACTTTTGCAGGATAAAACATGATTCAATAGAACCACACAAATGCAAGCTTGGGTGGATGAGCTACTCCTCAAACAAAACCCATAGGAGATAAAGCCAAATTACACTGCACATAAGAACAAACCTAAAATGACACTGCTTAAAGGAAATCCCAACTCATATGATGTCATATTGCACCATCACCCATATTCTCGAACTGCATAACCACCACAACAACTCAATTTGGAAATTAACCTAGACTAAACCAAAATCGATTGAGACCATAAGACAAGAATTCAACAACAAAATCCACTAGGGGATGGTATCATTAGCAAAGGCCAGCTGCAGATTTAAAAAAAATAGTAATTCACCATCACAAAGGAAGAGATCAGCAATTGATAATCCAAGTGTGAATTTTGAGATCTTGTTATATCAATGCCAAATTGGGAAACCAGATTTAAATAGAGATTACCATTGTTCCAGATCATAATGTTTTTTTTGCATGTGTTAATCCTTTAACATTATTAAGTTCTTTTTTGTTATGAGCTTTTTAGGTAAGTTATGTTGGGAAGTTTTTCCTTAATGATGATGATACTTTGAGTATTAATTCGTTTAGGATTTTGGGCTGGCTAATCTATAATTTTTCCCATGGAAATGGGCTTTGTTTCATGCATTTAGTATAGCATAGATCATATTTTCTGAACTAGATTTACTCCAGTTTACTGATGATTTTCTATTTTGTGCATTAGCTAAAGTTAGTAGTTTTTTTTTTGTCAATTATAGTTTTTTTTTTAATTTTCTATTGGGACACCATGGGTAATCGACCATGATTCTATAACCAGATGATTTGACCTTGCAAGTAATTCAATTTGAAAACAGCAGATATCTGTGAAAACAATCACATTACTAACACATTTTTTATGAATCGGAATGGCTGTGATCCAGTATGGAAATTTGAAGTTTGTTTATGGAGGTTATATTACTAAAGCCTGAGTTCTTATTATATATTTTCCAGTTTGGTTTCCCGTCATGAGCTATGGTATGCTGGGGTTTTTCTTGGGCATTGGGGTTTCATGAGTCCATGGTGGCTTGATATAACTATTTTTTTTTTCTTTCCTTGTTTTTTTAACTTTAATTTTATCTCACTAGTAGAAATTTCCTGCAGTTATACAGTATATCATAAATCTTTTGCCTGTCTTAATTTGTAGAATACAAGGTTCACTCTTATAGTAGAAATGGACTTTGTGCTGTTGCATTTATGGATGATCATTATCCAGTACGCAGTGCATTTTCCCTCCTTAATACTGTAAGTAGTGTCTAATTTGAATTAGCATTTATATTTATAAGACTGAAAACATTTATCAAGAAAGTGTTTGTTGTTGCAATCTGATGTTTTCTTCAGCATTTGTTTCCATAAACATAATTTTCCAATTCTCGTTTATGCTTCTTGTACACTCATAACTGACTGCAAAAGTGCCATCGTTCATCTTTTAGTAGTATCACTTTACTGCTTTTAATCAAGATTCATTGCTTCAATGTTTATCTTGGTTAATCTCTAATAATAATAAATACCGATGGTGATATTAATTTTTATCCTTGTTTTAAATCCTTAACATTGATATGCATCAAAGTCTATTCTTTAAGCATTTTATACTTGATCCATGTGAACATTGAATTTATTTTGATGCATTTGTATTCTTGATCTTCACACACTTCTTTCGTTGATCACAAGTCTATGAAGATTTTTTTTTACATTTTGTTTAGTATTTTTTTATGGTTGGAAGGTCCTTGATGAATATCAGAAAGCATTTGGGGAATCTTGGAGAACAGTGCAGACTGATTCCACTGATTCATGGCTATATCTGAATGAGGCCTTAACAAAATTTCAGGTGTGCACCATTGCTCCTCTTCTTTGGTTCTGTTTTTTTAACTTGATTTGTTTGGTATTGGAAAACATGTTTGCTTCTAGTATTAAAAACTTAATTCCTTTATAAGAAGGGTGGTTTATTTCATCTGTGGTTGAAGTGTGATTATTTTAATATGTTTTTGTAACATGTATTTGGCTAGAATTAAGAAGGCCTGCATTTCTTGGACAGGGGATCTTTTGTTTACTTAACTCCTACTCTTATTTTGCTCAGCTTTTATGTTTCTTTTGATGTTTTCTGTATGAGCAAAAAAAAAAAAACAAAAAAAGGAGTCTTTTGCAGCTTTTGTTTCTGCAATACTAAACTATACATAAGCTTTTTTGCAATAGAGATGAAGGTTAGAACTTACTGAAGACAATCTGCTGCATTAGTACATGCTGCAAAACTGTGTAGTTTCAATTTTTTTCTTGCTTTGTTTATAAATGGTTGAGCAATTATTGATAAAATTCTTATTCAATTTTGTAATCTATATTTTTGTTTCTTGCTTAGTATTTAAATGGTCGAGTAATTATTGGTTACAGTCTTGTTTCAATTTTATAAGTTTTATTTCCACTAATGTTTGTTAAATCTTAGCAGTGTCATTGGCGGACCCTTCTGGTTTTTTGTTGTTAGTTGACCACTTGCTACTTGTGATCAGGAACCTGCAGAGGCTGATAAGTTGCTGAAAATTCAGAGAGACTTAGATGAGACCAAAATTATTCTTGTACGTATCAGCTTATTGTCTAAACGTCTATTTTGAAGTAATCATTCTGGTTTTGAAACGAAACCATGCTATTTGTCTTTTAGTTATCTTTTGATTTGCAAATTATGTTGACAATTTGGCTTAAATATAAGCGGGATAATTAGAACTACTCTGTTATACATTAATGCAAGATGCATGCTTTAAGGGACTATTGGCATAAAGTTGTTTAGAGAAAAAGTTGCCTTCCATTGTAAGGATCTTGATTTTAATATAAGAGGTTTTGGCCAGCTTTATGAATTATTCTTGTTCATTTGTTCCTACTTAACATTGCCTGAGGTGTTAAAACGTGTCGTTTCAAATCATTCATCCATATCACCTTTGCTCTACCTCTTATCCTTTCTAATTCTCCACCATTAATTTTATCTATTTATCTGATACTTACTTTTCTTCACTTTCTTTAACATATCTAAACTGTCAAAGTCTAATTTTAATTATGTTATCTTTAATAAATGTCACTTCAACCATTCCTTTAATTTACTAAATTCTTAATTAATTTTTTAGCTTTTGCTACACATCTTTCTTCATTTTCTCATTTATGACATATTTAACTTGGCTATCAATGACATTTTTACTATTTACATTTGAATTCATCATTGACTTAATTGTAATTTTATAAAATTCATTTCTAGTTATTCTGATATCCTCTTATTAAATTATATCTTCAAACACATGTATATCCATTCTTATATATGATAGATAAAAAATTACTAAACACATCACACCAGTTTATCATATTATCTTCTAATAATATTAATTTATAGTTGTAATATAGCATCTATTAAAATTGCATATCACATAATTAGTCTTTATTTTATTAATTTTAAGCTATCTTTCTTTTAAATATTTTGTTAAAACTTCTGTTGATAGGTCCTAAGCCTTGATTAAGAAAAGTGAAGGATTGTATTGGGTAGTCAGTATAAAATTTGTCAAAAAACATGACATAAATCCTTTAATATATTATGTTAATCTTGGCATGATCATGTATTTGAATATAGAAAAGTGTGTAAGGGTCACTACATACATTAAGAAGCAATGTTAAATAAATAAGAGTATGGTTGGATGTGGACAAAGAAGGTGATCCATGAAACTAGAATTTAGATAGAAACTTAGAATATTTACTCTTTAGGTAATCTAAGAGAATTTATAGATATTATGGTTCATAAGAAGATAAATATCTTATGTATTCAAGAAATTAAATGAGTTGGGGAAAAGGCTAAGAAAATTTATAGTTTAGATTTTAAACTTTAGTATTCGTGTATAAGTCATACTAAATGATATATGTGTGATTATAAATAATAGTTTAAAGGATAATAATGAAAATTAATAAAATTGGAGATAAAAATTTAACTTTTAAAGATTATTATCGATCTAAGATTATTAATATTATAAGTTTTAAACTTCTTAAATAGGTTTGGATGTATTTTCAAAAGAGAAATTTTAGAATGATATAAAATGTGTATTTTTTAGAGGAGATTTAAGAGTGGTAGAAGATTTAAAAAAAAATTTATGGCTATGAGTTTGATTTAGTGATGAAGAATGTAAGATTATATTGATTTTTTACTTTGGCTTATGATTTTATAATTAATATTTTATTTAAGAAAAGAGGACATATTATCATTTATAAGAATAAAGCTTACAAAATGTAAATTAATTAGTTTCTTATAAGAAAAAATAGATTGTTTAGATTAGAAAGATTGTAAAATTAAATTCTAAGTAAAATCTAAGTATTCAACATTGTCTTCTAATTTAGGATTTTAAGATGAAGGGTTTGAAGATGGAAAATAATATGAAACACTATCCTAGATTGGGGTGTACTTAAATAATGCTAATAAAAATATTTTAAAAGTAAGTTGTAAGATCTTAGAATTTGAGATTTTCATCAAGAATTGATATTATGTAGGAAAAAGCGAAGTGATCTTAAGCAAGTTATAAAAAATTCGCAAAAAATTAAGAAAGAGTTTTATTAGTAAAAGCTGATGGTTGAGTCAAAATGTGCAAGGAAAAAATAAAAATAAAAGTTTTATTATAAAAATTGTAGATGTAAAATCTCGAGAGAATTGAGAAAGATATGAGGTGCCATTATGTGATGTAATGAATTAGTGATTTATATAATATATTGGATACTAAAGATGACAAAAGATGCATGTATAAATTAGCCAACAAAGAAAGGAGAAGTAAATATTTAATTTAAGTGAATTATATTAAGGGCGAAGTTCAAAAGTATTTTTTTTAAAAGGAGATATTCAACATGGGTGGATTAGATATTTGATAAAATGATGAGATTACAACCGACTTTAATTATTTTAGTATTCTAAATAAAAAAGAGATTTTTATTTTATCTGTATTAGTAAATCCAAGTTAGAGACTTTTAAGAAAATAAAGTGTAGCAAAATAGTAGGACTTGATGCTATTTTGATAAGTGTGGAATGCTTAGGAGATTAAGGTATTTCTTGACTTAACTTTTGAGAATGAGTTTGTTAGTTCTATTTAAGAATAAAGGTGATCCACAAGAGTGTCTATTAGGAAATAAGTTTATGTGCCATATATTAAAATTATAGAGTAACTAAGCATAGATTAAGTTGTGACACAAATTTCTCAAAACTAGTTTGAATTCATGCCATATAGTCTAAAATGGATACTTTACATTTGTTGTGAGGCTTGATGGAGAAGTATAATTTAGAGAAAGCATATGATAAGTTGCTAAAAGAAGTGCTTTGGAGAGTTTTAGAAAAAAGAGTTAATATTGTGTATATTCAAGTCATTAAAGATATGTATATATTGGACTTGTGCTCAAACAGGAGGATTGACTAAGTATTTTTTTTATAAGTTGAATTACATCAAGGATCAACTTTAAGCCAATATCTTTTTTGCTTTACTTATAGATGTTTATTTATGAGGAGGATGTACCTTGATGTATGCTTTTGGTGCTAATATCCTTCTTGTTGATAATACTAGAGAGTTCCATAAAACTTGAATTATGGAGGTCACTTTTAGAGTTTAAAGGCTTTCATTTGAGTATATCTAAAATTGAATACATGGAATGTAATTTTGGTAGTAGTAGATCTGACGGGTTTGTGGATGGGTGATCACATCATTAAAAAGAGTGATCATTTTAGATATTTCGTTTATTATTTGGTTTGTAACACTACTTTTGCCAAAGTTTGGATGTGAAAAGTGGAGGGTTCATTAAGCGTCGACATCCAAGTAAAACTTGTTGAATAATCATGACATAAATCCTTTAAAACATTGTGTTAATCTACCATTTGAAAGCGTGTATGACTTGAATCTGATGAAAAAAGTATCTGAAAGTATTTCAGTCTTCAATGTTAAATAAGCAAGGTTCCCATTATGACGAATGGGCAAAAGGTAGTCTAGAATTAGATTAGAATTTGGAATATAAGTACTCTTGTAAATTGATAATTAATAGATATTATGGTTCATGGAAGATAAATATTTTATGTTAACTAAATGGGTTGGGAAGAACACCAAGAAGATTGATAGTTTAGGTTTTAAACTTTGGTATTGTAGAAATTAATTAAATGGCGTAGGTGTGATTATAGATAAAAGTTTGAAGGATAATGTTATAAATATTAATAGATGTGGAGATAGAATTATAACGCGTTAAAGATTATTTATCTTAAAATTATTAATGTTATAAGTATTTATACTCAAGTAAATTTGGATGTGCTTAAAAGAAAAATTTGGAATGAATTAGAGGATTAATACAAATGATACCTTTGAAGAAAAATATTTATTGGAGAGATTTAAATGCAGTATTGATAGATGGTAGAAGATTTTAAAAGTATTCAGTGGTTATAGATTTGGGTGATTAATGAAGAAGGTAGGATTATATTAGATTTTGTAATTCTTTACTTTATTTAAGAAAAGAGATGAGCATATTATTACTTATAAAAATATAAAAATGGATCAAGTAAAATACGATTGATTATTTTCCGATAAGAAACTAGATCGTTTAGATTGTAAAGATTGTAGATCATTCAAGATCGATTGTTAGTTTAAGTCACACGGATCGATTGTTAGTTTAGATTTTAAGATGAAAGATTGAAAGATGAAAAATAAATCAGTTATTGTCTTGGGATTAGATGGAACACTTAAGAATCTAATAAAAATATTTTAAGAAGCTGAAACTTAGAATTTGGGATGTTGAGAAAGAATGTTATGTGGGAAAAAAAGTAGCAGTGAAATTAAGTTCAAAATGTCTTAGAAACCGAAAGGAAAAGTTTCTTTTAATAATAATAGTTGGTGGTAGAGTGAATGTGCAAGAAAAGATAAGAAATAAAGCGTGTTATAAAACTTGATTTAGAGATAAAACTTAGAGAAATGGAAAAGATATAAAGCGTAGAGATTTAGAAAGCGATATCGATGAAAATTATAGTTTTAGTGATTTATACAATAAATTAGATCAAAAAGAAGGTCAGATGTATGTATAAGTTAACAAGAGAGATAAGAAGTAAAGATTTAGTTAGTGAGGTGTATTAAGGTTGAAAATCATAGTTTTTTTAGAAAAGGATATTGAAAATAGGTAAATGAAGTATTTTGACAAACTTTTCAATGAAGGATCTAAAATATGATTGATTTTAGCATATCCTTAAATAAAAATAGAAAATTTTATTTTATCGTTGTATTAATAAATCGAGTTAAGAAGCTTTAAAGAAAATGAAATGTGAAAAAGTAGTAGGACCGATGATATTCCAATAGAAATGTTTAGGTGATCAAGGAATTTCTTGGCTTACAAATCTTTTAATATTATTTTAAAGACTAAAAGATGCGGATGAGTGGAGAAAGAGTTTGTTGGTTTTTAAGAATAAAGGTGATGCACAAGAGTGTGCAAATTATAGAGGAATTAAGTTAATGTGTCATACATTAAAATTATGGGAGAGAATAATTGAGCATAGGTTATGATGTGATATAAAAGTTTCTCAATCGCTTTGGTTTCATGCCGTAGATCTACAATGGATGCTATATATTTGTTAAGAGGTTTGATGGAGAAGATAGAAGAAAGTAAGAGGATTTACATATGATATTTATTGATTTAGAAAGCTTATGATAAAGTTTCATGAGATGTTCTTTGGAGAGTTCTAGAAAAGAAAGGTGTTAATATTGGTTATACTCAAGTCATTAAGGATATACTAGACTTTGTGTCCAAACACAAGGAGGATTGACAAAATATTTTCTTATTTTTGGATTACATAAAATTGACTTTAAGCCCTTATCTTTTGCTTTAGTTATGGATGTTCTTACTAGCATTTACAGAAGATGTACCTTGGTGTATGCTTTTCGATGACACTCTTCTTGTTGATAAGACTAGAGAGGGAGTTCAAGAGAAATTTGAATTATGGAGATCAACCTGAGTCTAATGGTTTTGTTTAAGTAGATCTAAACTGAATATATGGAGTGTAATTTTAGTTGTAGAAGTTAGTGGTATGTTGTGACATTAGGTGAACATTAAAAGAGTGAGCGATTGAGATATTTAGGTTATTGTCTAAAATGATGGTGAAATAGATGGAGATGTCATTAGTAGAATTCAAGTTGGATGGTTGAAGTGGAGAAATTCATCCGGTTTGTTGTGATGAAAGAAAAGTACTTAGGAAAAATTTTATAAGATTGTGGTAAGACCTGATGATTTATGGTGTAGAATATTGACTAGTAAAAGAAAAGCATAAGACTAAGTTAAGTGTTCTTTGAGATGAGGATGCTCGTGGATGAGTGGCTTTACTCTTAGAGATAAAAATGAATATATTCGAAAAGGTTGGAGTAGCTCTAGTGGCAAATAAGATTAGAGAGTCCCCTTAGATGGTTTGGCCACATAAGCGTCACGTCCAGATGGAGGTTAGAGAGAAGATGCATTAGATTATGTTAAGAAAGGTAGAGGTAAACATAAAAGGCTTGATTAAGATGTATAAAAATGAACTTAGTATACTTGAATTAAATGAGAATTTGACACATAATATGGAATGAAGAATTCATGTATGGCCTTGATAAAGGCTTGTTGTTGCATGCTGTTTATTATTCAAAGTGATAGTAAAATAGATGAGGACATCATTAGTAGAATTCAAGTTGGATGATCATCGAAGCTTGTTGTGTGATCTGAACATTCCGCTTAGACTTAAGGAAAATTTTATAAGATGGTGGTGAGATCCAATGCTTTATGGTGTAGAATGTTGGCCAATAAAAGGGAAGCATAAAATTAAGTTAAGTGTTGCAAAGATGAGAATGCTTAGGTATTTGAGGGGCTTTACACTTAGAGAAATGCAAATGAATATATATATTGATAAGGTTGGAGTAGCTCTGAGATAAGATTAGAGAGAGTCACATTGGATGGTTTAGTTACATAAAATGTTGTAGTTGATCCAATTAGGAGAGTAGATGTATTAGATTCTTACTAAGAAAACAGAGGTAAACCTAAAAATACTTGGTTAGGAAGTATAAAATATGATCTTCTTTAATTAGAATTAAATAAAACTATGATATTTAATAGAACACCGAGAAAACCCACATAGTAGGATAAAGGCTTGTTGTTGTTATCTTCTAAATATTTTATCCATTTATTTAACTTATTGTAGTAAGTGCCACAATGATTAGGGCTATGTCATTACCAAAGCATACACTAATATCGAGGTTGCATTGATATGAATATTGGACATGGACAAGGTATGATAGGGATGCGGGGCTTATTTTTTTGAAAATATAGGACATATACATGTATTTGATATGATATTATATATATATATAATTAAAACAATATATATCATTAATTAAATAAACATGAAATAACTCAAAAAATAAAATGCTATAAGCATGAAAAATAATGATTTTTAAGGATGCCAAAAAAAAAAAAAGATTATCATACAATTCATAAATCATGACAATGTGCAAAAAAAGTACAACAATAATAAAAATATTAATATAATAACAATAATAAGTAATTAAGTTCTAGCATTTACTTGAAAAGATTTAGTCATCAATAAATTTTTAGAGTAATGCATATAAAATAAGATAAGTTATTTGGTACAATATAAATCATTAAAATCTAACATTAAAATTGTGCATTTAGTTAATATTGATTAAATCTAACTTTATTATTTAGGACACACATGTTGGACATACATGTTCAAAATTTATTTATTTATTTTTGAATTGGACATGCAATAGATATGCCGTGTTGGACTTGTGTTGTCGTGTATGTCATGTATACATCAGAACTTTTATGATGAAGTATTGGTGCATGATAGATTTATGCACTTTATTTTGAACATCTTTTATATGCATTTTAGTAACTAATAAAAAATATAATTCCAAGATAATCTTTAATATAATAGTGTAATTAAAAATTATTTGATCATTTCACAATTACTAATATTAGTTTGTGCTCCATCATACACATTTTTAATTGTTTAAATATACACCTTTTACCCTAATATGCATACATTTAATTTTTATGCTAACTGATATATTTTTTAAAATCAAACAAATATTATATGACGATTTTTTTCTCTATATCATTTTTCAGTTCTTGTCTTAACATGAAAATTATTTTTATGGGAGATCTTTACAGGAAACCAAAGTATTATTTGAAATTTATATAATATTTTTAGGTCTAGGTTCTATTATTCTCCCTAATAGCTTAATTGTAAGATTGGAAAGTTTTATTTCTCTTTAGTTAACCGATTCTTGAATATCTCTTTTTGCTCTTAAATATGAGTAGAAAAACATATCTTATCCAATCATTTGGGATCCATAGAGACTTTAGAAGTCATTAAAAGAATTCTTGATTAAAATATTATGGTATTTTTCATAGCACTTTAAATCTTTATATGTTCCTTGGTCCTAAAGTTTTACTTTGTACATATACAGAGCTAACTACTCTACTATTTGAATCCTTTAATAATATATCTTATTGTTTTATTTATTATGCTCTTTAAATGTCCCATTTAATACTTTCTTGAAGTAACATTTTCTTATTCTTTTCTTGTCTTCTTCTTTAACCATGACCTTAATATCTTCACTTATATTGCTCTAATTGATTGAGGTCTTATATTTCTTATCTATTTTTTAAAACTATTTTATGTTTTATTGTCTCATTCCTTGGTATGACACCTATTATATATATAATCAAAAGTTATAGATTTTTTTGTTCATAATTGTCTTTAGTTGGCTTCTTGCCTTCTTATAATCATTTTAAATCTCAATAGTAATCAATTTTCATCCCTCCTTAAAAGTGACTCATTTTTCTGTACCTCTTCACTGAAGCACCAAATTTCATTATCAACATTTGATTTGTATTTAGATTCTCCTAAAACTTTGTGTCAAACTTCTTAGAAGAACTAGTAATTTTATCCTTAGTTTTGACTCAACTAAAGAACTTCTATTTGCTCTTCTCAGCAACTATACTCAAGATTAATAATTTTTTATATTTCAAATTTTACTACCTTATTTTGGCCAATTATTTATTTTGATTATTTTCTTATTCACTTAATATATACTTTCATAACTACTATTCTATGTTGTACCATTATAATATTTGCAAAAGGTTTTCATTGATTTTAAGAAAACTCTATCTATTTGTTATTTGATGATTTCATTTTTATTATTAATTAAGTATTTTTATCATTTCTTGAGGTGTGTCACTTCTGCAACATTGTAGCTCATCATGAAATTAAGATTAGCTTCTTCCATCGCATTTCTCTGTTATTCTATACTCACTATAAATTTACCCACCCTAATAGAATTTATATATCCCTATCTATCCTCTAACAAATATCATTCCTTCCTCAAATACTTTAGTATTTATCCATATTTTCCTAAAACTAATTTCTTAAACAACCTATTAATCAACTTGAGAAGCATAAATACTAATCAAATTTATAATGATCACATAGGTACTATTTTAATAGCAATCATCTTATCACTATTGTTATATACATCAATAATTTTATCTTCAACTCTCTATATATTGCAACATTAGCTCCATTCTTATCATTAACTTTTCTAATATACAATGACTTAGTAACTTTCCCAATATCTTTGATTTTTTTTTTTTTCATTTCATTTTGTTTCTTATAAACAGGTAATATTTCTTCTTTTTTCTAATCTTTTAGTACATCAATTCTCTAATCTTTCATACGGGTTGTTTGGTTGCAAGATTTAAGTTGCATTTAACTTTAATCTAGCCAAATGGTAATTTTGGACAAATTAAATCCATCTCTTTCTGTAATCTCCTAAAGCTATTTTTGCATTTTAAATCTCAGATGTACTAAATCTTACTGGTAGGTTGATTTAATAAATTGAAGTGCATGCAAAAGAGAGTGAGAGCAAAGATGAGGGTTACCTTTGCAATATATCACTTCCCTTCTTCTGGGGTTGGGTAGAAGGGAGCGGAAGGAGAGTGATGATGGTTTCCAATGCGAAATCTCTTATGCCTTCGTTAGCAAGAGCTATCATTGTCATTGTTTTTGATTTTCAGGGTTTTAAATAGAAGATGGAAGGGAAGAGGAGCTCATTAGTATTAATTTTAAAGATATTAAATTACTTAAATTAATATTATTTAGGATTTAATTTAATTATATAATACTTTAATAACTAACTAAAATATTATATTAATTTTTTATTAAGAATTAATTAAAATATTATATTAAATTAATATTATTTTTTAAAAAATTAAGGTAATTACGATATTTTAATTTTAATTAATTTTATATTTTACTAAGTAATGTTTATGGATGATATTGTTAAATTGAAATTAATCTGAACTTTATTTAATTTAATTTATTTAATTATTAAACAATGATTAATTAATATATTCTTGTAAACTAATTATAAATTAATAAATTTAATTACAACTATTAAAGGTTTGATGATTAATTAATTTATGATAAATCAATAAAATTTAAACTCTTGATTAATGTTTATTTTATTTAGCATAAATCTAGTTATTGATTAATTGAGATAATGTAATTATAATTAGTAATATAATCTTAATTAAATTAGATATAAATATATTAATTAAAAAGTAAATGAATTCGAATACCTAATATTACTTAGAATTATTAAACTAAGGATGTTTGATTTCATAAAAGTTGATTTTTTTAAATAAGTTAATAAGTTACTAATTCAATATTAATTAAAATATTATCTTACTCTAATTATGATTTAATTAGTCTAATTAAGATTGAAACATAAAAATAATTGTAATAAAATATGATCTTATATAATTATTGTGAAAGTATTATTTGTATTACTTAAATCCTGATATAAACTTTTTTTGATTAGGCAAAATAAATATCATTTAATTTGTCTTATTGATTTTATTTATGGTAACTAGATACAATAAAAATATATCTCCAAATATCCATTTTTTAAATTTTATTTGGCATAATTAACTTAAATCTTGAAGTAACTAAACCGTTCCTCAAGATTTAATTAGATTTAATCATCAACATACCAAATAGTTTTGAAGATTTAGCTTTTACAAGATTTACTAAATTTGGATTTACAGATTTACTAAATCCTATTTGAATTAAATCCTGCTTGAAGCCAAACAACCCCATATAAATCCTCAATTTTCATGTAGAAAACTTAATTATAATTTTAGGTCAAAAAATTGTTTTCTTTTCACAACAATTAAGTTAGATTGAGATGCATCACTTATGGGTAATATCATAGCGTACTCTAACCTGCTTATTTTCACAATTTGATTATATTTTGTTATATCACTTAAACGTGACATCTTAACATGAGTAAAACCTATCACCACTCTGATTATGAATATTTTTTTTTTGCATAATAGGCTTTTTTGTGTAGAAACAGCTGCAGGTTTAGACTTTTGTTGGTTTGATAGTGATATGGATACTATCTCTCCTCATTTTTTTGTCATTTGGAGGAGGATATAACTCACATTATAGCTTCTTAGTTCTTGTTCTTTTGAACTTTTCTGTAATCTCTTTTAATTTTTAATGCAAATGCATACTTTCAAGAATATTTTTTTGTGCAGTCATTTCAAAGATCTCTATTAATACATTTTATGACCAATTTTGAGAAGAATGATGATCAGGAAGGTTATCTTAATTATTATTTTTTTAATTTTAGAAGATAGGGTTGCCAAAAGGGCTTATCCTGGAATATCGACCAATTAGTACTCCTATGGGCCAAAGTCAATGGGAATTGACTTAGGGTCGTAGTGTAACTCTAAAACTTCTACTATCGACCCCACCCCTGCTAGTGTTGCTTGATACTTGTTATGCAGATAATTGTTTAATTGAAGTGGAAGCCCTTTTAAGAATCAGGCTCATCATATCCATAATGAGGTTTATATGGCTTAATTAAATGGGTTTTATTCCGGCAATGGTGGCCTATTGAAGTGTTGAACTAAAGAATCTAGTCATTTTAAAGTTTCATATTGTAAAATGCAGTGGTGTAAGCTATTCTTCAAATCCTTCCCAGCAGTAAATTACTGCAAGCTGTGCTAGTAATGTTTAAGATATAGTGGTCATAATAAGGGACCTATAGTGGGAAAAAAATGGCCAAGAGGGTGAGTGAAGCAGCAGAGAAAATTGGAGAAGAAATGTGTATTATGAATTTTTCCCTTGGGTTTAATTTGTAATCTACAATTGCTTTTATGTCGCTTTTCAATGTCATTCATCGGCTTCCAAGTTGAGAGAGAATATAACTTTGCGTTATTAATGCGGTGGTTGTCTAACTCCAACAACAAGTGGAGTGTTGTTAGATTTATGATTTAAATTTCAATTAGTATGGAACTATTCCCTATTGTGAGCTTTGAAAATTCACTAACCTCGATGAAGAGAGTGTAGATTAATGTTGGTCAAATTTTTAGAAGGTAGATGTATTTATAGAGACACTACCCAAAGATTTCATCCTCATTTCTTGGGACTATAGATTTGGTTCCAAGTTTCTTATAGGCCAATTATCTATAATTAATTATCTCTCCCAATTAGAATTTTCGATTAAGGTTAATTAGATAAGTCTAATTGCTTAGCATATATAGATCGATGGAATTTGAATTTATGAAATTTATCATTTAATATAAAGCATATATTTGGAGGGATGATGGCGTACGTCAAGATCCTGATTATCATCCTGAGCTATCGTGATCCCTGCACCGCTTGGTCGGAGGAGGTAGTCGACCCGGACGATCGAATGATCGTTGTTAATAACCATGAGTTGCATCGTCCAAGGTGTCCTGTAGGCTTGAGATGGTGTTTGTTCAAGGATAAATCTAAATCGACCTTAACATAAGACTTTTGTCCAATCAAAATCATTCTATAATTCAGCTCGAGCAAATCACGGTTTAATGATCGTAATTTAATGGTGTTATTTTTGGTGAACCATCGGTTAGATGGTATGGCCATAACCACAATTTATGTGATACCATTTGGTGGCAAAATCACAGGATAAAGGACATGCGTTTTCTTAGCGTGAGATTATTTGAGTGTAACATGTAATATATTTGATTTGGCTTAGATCTTTGTGAACAAAATATTTTTTTAATTTATCACCCCGATAAATAGTTGTGGATGGGTGCATGAATTTAGTTTTAAACTTAAATGATTATTTAATTCAATTTATATCTTTAAATTTAAGCATGTGTAATCAATTTAGGATTAAACATATAATAATTTGACATTAAGCCTTGAGTGAATTTTGATAGTGATAATCCCTCGGATGGAAATATTTCAACACATGGCCATCATTGTAACTTTATCAACTCGTTTATTTGCTTGCAGAGGATTGGGTCAACAACTTGCATTTATGAATTTGAATTTGAGGCACAATACTTTAAAAATTTGACCAATAATGATCCCCTCCGGTTGGATTCTACAATTCACATAGTCATCACTAGAAATTAGCGGATAGTCACTTTTTTCGGATGTTAAAATTAGTTTATCGAGATTTTATCAAATTGAGAAAATTATAACAACATTATTAGATTTTGCTAACTTAAACCTAGTTATAAGAATAATCAATCAACACGATACTTATACATGAAATTTAGATTTTCAACATATGTGTCATGGCATATCGGATAATCGATTGATTTTGAATAATTGTATGTATCTGTTCATTCATTTCATATAAATTTACACAAATTTTTGCGACACTAGGTTGAATGTCACTTTGTAACATATGTAATGAAATCATTTAATTGCTTACTTTTTGCTTCATTGAGTTGGTGAATACTTCCATACATACTGATATATTCCTTTGAAGTGTTGTATGTACTTTGAAACATCTAAGTTGAAGAAATTGTATTAGATGTGGAAAGCATATCAAGTTGCATATATGAGTCTTTAATATTCAAAACTATAAATCAAATGTAGATTTATTTTGTAAAATATGAATTTGACTCTTTCAATCACTTGTTACAAATTAAGTATAGATATGTTCTATAAGACATAAATTTGGTTCTTTCAACTACTTATCATAAATCAAGTATACATCTGTTTTGAAAGATACGAGCTTGGTTCTTTTATTTCTACTTGTCATGATTGACTTTGGGGGCTTGCATATGTTCCAAGCTAATGAAATGAAGTATGAGATTGTTTGGAGACATGTAAGATAAATTCATCTCATTCAAGTGTGCATTTCATACATTTGAATCAAGCAAAAGATTACTTTGTAATATATATGGAAGCTTATTTCATTCAATCATTTACACGTCTCAAGACATTTGAGTTGAATGAGAAGTTATGTTCTGATGCATATAAGAGCTTAGTTCTTGTAAGCACTTAGACATTAGCTCCTATAAGCACTTATATGAATTAATGAGATGCTCGAATTTAAGTGACATGCTATCCCCATAAAGCATGCACGAAGCTTGTTCCATTTGAAAGTTTGCACATATGTAAAAGCAGTTGGATTGATTGGAAGTGATTGTTTCAAAATATACACAGATTCATTTGAAGGCCCTTATGCCAAGTGAGGATGATCCCTCATAAAGATTATGAGATGTATTAAGTAGTTTTATCATCTCCTTAACTTGCCATTCACTAAATTTAGGTAAGAAATCCCTAAATATTGCCAAATAGTAGAAGAGACAAAGTAGAAATAAAGAGGCCCCATAAAGTCACAATTTTATCTTATCATTTCATGCCAAATATCAACAAAGAAAGCTTCAAGGTTAAGTTGATTGAATAAACATGAGAACAAATACTTGCTTTTTTTTTTCATTTTCTCCAAATTAAGCAAATAAAATAACATGTTAAGGCCAAGTGAAGCATCAAAGGATGGCAATGTTGAAACTAATAAAGCTAGAATTTCATTGTCACATCACCTTTCAATGATTTAATAATAATAAAGGGAATAGAATAGCAAAATTTGAGTGACCATATGTGGACAGCACAATATAAATATTTAAAAGCAAGTTTTTTAACACCTTTTTTTTTCTCATTTTAGTTCAATTAACAAAAGAGGCGTTTTAATGGCTAAAACTGAATTGAACTTTACTAATCACAATGAAAATTTAAAGCCAAACAATATATTGAAATCCAGTTCTCCATTTTATTTCAACATCATAACAAGATAGCAACTTTGTCAAGAAATATGAGAAGGATTTACTCAACCAAGCCACAAGATAAAACAAGAGAATCCAAGCAATCGAATGAGGACTTTAAATCAATGTTAAACTACATGCACTTGTTATTTTTCTTTGATTCCACAATGGCAATATAATTTAAACAAGGTTTGATTAATCAAAACATCAAATAACAACTTTAAATGGCAAATGGTAACCCTGCTTCCCAAAATCAGCAAGCAAAATGATGCTTTAATAATTACGCATTGGTAAATTTTAACTTCCAACAATAAGAAGAATGCAAGATTATATTCTTCAAAGATTAAGACCTTGCTATATTATTTTTCATAAAAGGATTTGATTTAATATGAAAATCTGAATGGAATTCAATTCATATCATGTGAAACAACAGAAGACAATCACATTGAATTATAAAAGATTCTCAAACATTGCTTCTTCATTTCCCTTTTAAAGAGTCAAAATAATGTCTTGCATATTTCATGGCTTTAAACCCCTATCAACTTGACTTTAAGTACAATAATGAATTCACTACTTGGTAGGATTCAAGCTAACTACAATGAGAAAATGAAACTTTGGCCTTAATAAAGGAACAAAGTAAATTCCACTCCATGCAATGTGATAGATGTTTGTAAACAACATATTGGGAAAAACTCAATAAAATTTAATACTGTGTTTAACAATGGAAGAATGTAAGCTTTAGCTTATGTAAGACTTAATACCCTACATCCTTTTCATTTTAGACTAATCCAAGTGTTAGAAGTTGCTTAATAGTAAAATTAGAACATACTTTTTTACAAAACCTATCCCAACTTTAACTTGAAACAACAAAATAGTGATTTTAATCATTGAAAATTTGCAAATCAAACATGACGACTTTAGGTTCCACACATATGAAATCTCATTCCTCACTTTATTTCAAAAGCTTATTGGTTTTAATAGTAGCCATAGCGAGGAAAGTAAGAACAATGCCTAAGACTTGCTTTGTCTCTTCTCATTTCATTTTTCATTTTTTTTACTTTTTTTGGCTTGGTGGCTATTTGGAATAAGATATGAGCAAGTTTTAAACAAGACCTCAATATTATCAAACAATGAAGATGAAAGCTTTAAACTTGTACAAACATCTCCATTATTTTAATATTGATTCAAGAGGACAAACACAATTCATCAGTAAAATGTATGCAATGATGAGATCATCCAAAACCACTTCATCTAGAAAAATGAGAGCAATATATAGCTTAGGTTTGAAAAGAAATAACCTAAAGTTCAATCAGGATTAAGGAGGAGAAGGAATAGGCGGCAAGTTGTTGCTTGTGGGTATAGAAGGAATCAAACCTTTTTTTGGCAGCTGGGGTTGATGTTTTGAACCAAGAGAGGAGAGGCCGGCTATAGAAAGAGACGGATGGAGGAGGCGGTGGCGCTTACATGATCTAGAGGAATCGAGAGGAGAACTGGCTCATGCATTTGACTAGGAGGAAAGGGGCAGAAGACAGAGAGGAGAGTCTTTTGTTTAGGTGAGAGGAGATCAGGCGATGGGGAGTTCGAGCGAGAGTTTGAATGGTTCGAGTCTGAATGGAGTATTAGGGTTAGCTTTTCCTCTTTGATAGGCTAAGCAGCGCCAATAGAGGTAAAGGCGCATATATGATTGGGTGAATTGGGTGGCTACTGATTGGGTTAACAGTGGCTATTATAATTGGAGGAGTGGGTGGTAGGTCAATAGGTCAAGGTAGGTGGAAAGGCAGCGAATTTTAAAGTAGTTTGAATTAATCATACACATATAATTGATCCCTAAAAAAATGCACATAAATTTTAATGTTTTTTTTGTATTGGTAATCATGCGTATGGGTATCAATTTTGGGTAATTTTGATGTTTGGGGCCCGATGATATCCGTTTCATGATCCAAGATCATTTGGACAACTTTGATGATGATCAAAGCGAATTTAAACAATTGTGGCGTCGCATTCGAATCGTTCAATGTTTGCTTAGACTTAGTGTGATGGCGGAAGGTGTTGTTTGATAGATTTCAACGCGTTTGTGATAACGACGCAATTTTACGAAACATGGGTCATTTGGATGTCGTTGGGCTTAATCTCAATATGTGTGTAATTACATTAAAATCAATTTTGATCAATTGATCAACAACAACAACAACAAGCCTTAATCCCACTAGGTGGGGGTCGGCTACATGAATCCTTGTCTCCGGTGTGTCCTTATGTGTCAAATTCTCATTTAATTTTGATCAATTGATCGATCATTAATTAATTGGATAAGTTTCATTTGATTAATTTTGACATTTTAAATGTATTTATGCAATCAAATTTTCAAATTAAAGACATTTTGATCAATTTCAATCATGATTAAGGCATTTTAGCTCTAATTCATTTGACATTGCCTTCATTAATTATGTGTTTTAATTTTTGTTCTTAATTTGATTTATGCGACATATGTATTGGAAATATTATGTTAATAACACCAATTATGAGATCATAGTTTTGACCCTATAGGTTGAATGAGATTTAAGTTTCATTTTCCTCATATATAAGCTTATGATATAAATTACTTTTGGCTTCACAAAAGTACAGCTATAAAACCTTATAACATATTCTCTCTCAGTGCCTCAGGAAGACTTATAATGTATCAGTGCAGAAGGAAAAACAACATTAATAAGGTCTGCATGACATTGGACATGTTTTGGAGATGAGTTTTCAACTTATATGATACTGATCGAAAATGGATTGGTAGGTGGCACAATTTGTTATCACTAACAATATTGTATATTTGGGATCTCGTGGATCTTACTTGGAGAAATTTACCATTTGAACAATTTTGGTAGGTATACATCACCTTTTGTTCATGCAAAGTACTAAATGCATAGTACATCAAGTGGAGCAGGAGACACATTTTTCTTTATAGCATTAGCTGAAAAGTGGCATTGTAGACTTTCTTCTATGGCCATCTCATCAAACATTTTAACGGGCATCTTCAATGTATATAAAATCTTAAGTTGAGAAAAAATTTATACCTTTTTTTCCTTAAAGCGTAGTAAAGGGCTTGTTATGTTACTTCTTTCTTGTTCATCTGTATTGTTGCATATGAGCTTTACCTTGAAAGGAAAATGGAAAAACATATTGAAATGTAAGAAGATAATGAGTGCATTGGTGGTAATCTTTAGCTGTCCTTGATTCATTGAAATTGTATTTGTCCAAACCAAAAATCATGGACACCAATAGGATGACCAATTAAACTAGCAGTTGTTTCATCTGAGTATATTGTTTCCTATCTGAATGCCAATAGCAACGCCCTTTTATAACCATTAGGCTAGAAAAATAAACTATTAGATGTCTAAGATTAACTACTATTTATCTGAATTGATATTCATTTTGGGACACTATTAATTGAAATCTGTTCTCAAGTTATATTGGCAAGATTTTGGTAAATATTAATATTATGTTTTCTTTTCAAATAATAAGATTATGTTATAGGGTCTTTGCTTTTGTTAGATTTAAATCTGCTTGTGGGTGACACTATAACCTTGTTGATAAGAATGGTTTGAGCATAAGAAGGAATCATAAGAGAGAGAGAGAGAGAGAGAGAGAGAGAGAGAGAGAGAGAGAGGAGAAGTTTTGGTAATTTTATTGGATCTCTTACAGAAAACTAAATGAATTAATAGATATTATGGTTTATAGGAAGATAAATATTTTATATGTTTAAGAAACTATATGGGTTGGGGAGAAAGCCAAGGAGATTTGATAGTTTAGGTTTTAAACTTTGGTAATCATGTTGAAGTCGAATTAGAAATGGCGTAGGTGTGATTATAGATAAAAGTTTGAAGGATAATGTTATAAATATTAATAGGCGTAGATAGAATTATAACTTGAATTATTGTTGATCTTAAGATTATCAATATTATAAGTGTTTATGTTCCTCAGTAGGTTTGGATGTAGTCAAAAGAAAAATTTTGTAATGAATTAGAAGGATTAATATAAAAGATGCCTTTTGAAGAAAAAATATTTATTGGAGGAGATTTAAATGAATATGTTGGTAGAGTGGTAGAAGATTTTAAAAGTATTCACTGATGATTATGAATTTGGGTAATGAAGAATGTAGGGTATATTAGATTTTTGTTTTAGCTTTATAATTTTATAGTTCTTATCTTTATTTAAGAAAAGAGATGAAGCATCTTATTACTTATAAAAAATCTATAAAAAGCAGATTGATTATTTTCGAAAAAATAGATTATTTAGATTGTAAAGATTGTAAGGTCATTCCAGTGAAAGTTTAAATACCCAACATCGATTATTAGTCTTAGATTTTAAGATGAAAGATTAGAAGATGAAAAATAAATCAAATTATTGTTAGATTAGATGAGAACACTTAAATAACATTAATAAAATATTTTTATGAGCAAGCTACAAAGATTAGAATTTGGGATGTTCATGGAAATTTAATGTTATGTGGGAAAAAGTAGAGTGAAATTAAGTAAGTTCTTAAAAATATCTTTGAATCTAAAAAAACTTAATAAAATAGTTGGTGACGGAGTTAGAATATCCAAGAAAAGATAACAATAAGAAATGTTGCTATAAAATTTGGTTTAGATGTAAGAATTAGGAGAATTGGAAAAAAACATAATGTGGCGTGAGATTCTAGAAAAAATAATATATGATTCAAACAAAAAAACTTTTAGTGATTTATCTGATAGATTAGATATCAAAGAAGGTGAAAGATGTATGTATAAGTTAAAATAAGAAAGAGATAGGAGAAGTAAAGATCTCAGTGAGGGTATTAAGGATGAAAATCATAAAGTGATTTTCTAGAAAATATATTGAAAATAGGTGGATGAGGTATTTTGATAAACTTTTGATGAAGAATCGAAAATCGATTGATTTTGGCAACCTTAATACTAAACAAAATAGAAATTTTATTTTTATTTTTATTAGTAAATTTGAAGTTAGAGAAGCTTTAAAGAAAATGAAATGTGGAAAAAATAAGAGACGATGATATTCCAATAGAAGTGTGGAATTGTTTAAGAGATCAAAGAATTTTTTGACTTACAAATCTTTTAATGTTATTTTAAAGACTAAAAGATTTGATGAGTGGAGAAAGAGTTTGTTGGTTCTATATTTAAGAATAAAGGTGATGCACAAGAGTGTGCAAATTATAGAGGAATTAAGTTAATGTGTCATACATTAAAATTATGGGAGAGAAATAGTGAGCATAGGTTACGATGTGATACAAAAGTTTCTCTGTCGGTTTGGTTTCATCTTGGTAGATCTACAATGGATCTTGCTATACATTTGTTAGGAGGTTTGATGGAGAAGTATAGAGAAAGCAAGGAGGATCTACATATGATATATATTGATTTAGAAAGCTTATGATAATGTTTCAAGAGATGTTGTTTGAGGAGTTCTAGAAAGAAAGGAGTTAATATTGGTTATATTCAAGTCATTATACTAGAGTACATTACTTGTGTCCAAACAAGGAGGATTGACAAAATATTTTCTTATTTTTACTTTAGTTATGGATGTTCTTACGAGGCATTTACAAGAAGATGTACCACGGTGTATGCTTTTCTTGATGACATTCTTCTTGTTGATAAGACTAGAGGGAGTCCAACGAAACTTGAATTATGGAGGTCAACTTTAGAGTCTAAAGGTTTTAGTTTAAGCATCTAAAGCGAATATATGGAGTGTAATTTTAGTTGTAGAAATTTTAGTGGTAGTGTTGTGACTTTAGGTGATCAAGTCATTAATAAGAGTGGATTAGATATTTAGGCTCTATTGTTCAAAATGATGGTGAAATAGATGGAGATATTATTAGTAGAATTCAAGTTGGATGGTTGAAGTGGAGGAATGCATCGGCTTTATTATGTGATAGAAAAGTTCCACTTAAACTTAAGGAAAATTTTATAAGATGGTGGTAAGACGATGACTTATGATGCGAATGTTGGCCAATAAAAAGAAACATAAGAGTTAAGTATTACGAGAGATGAGGATGCTCAGTGGATGAGTGGCTTTACCCTTAGAGATAGAATGCAAAATGAGTATGTTGGG
Organism: Cymbidium sinense; assembly: GCA_021442155.1. Lineage (NCBI taxonomy): Eukaryota > Viridiplantae > Streptophyta > Magnoliopsida > Asparagales > Orchidaceae > Cymbidium > Cymbidium sinense. The sequence goes on along the minus strand of CM038230.1, from coordinate 60,650,084 downwards.
AAAAAGTTGGAGTAGCTCCGATAGATAAGATTAGAGAGAGTCGCTTAGATGGTTTGGCCACATAAAGTGTCGGTAGTCAGATTTGAGAGTAGATCATTAGATTTTCCTTATGTTAAGAAAGGTAGAGGTAGACCTAAAAGACTTGGTTAAGATGTATAAAAATGATCTTAGTATACTGAATTAAATGAGAATTTGACACATAATAGGACCTGATGGAGGCGAAGGATTCATGTAGCATGGACCCAGTGGGATTAAGGCTTGTTGTTGTTGTTGTTGTTGTTGTAGTTGGATTACATCAAGGATCAGCTTTAAGCCCTTATCTTTTTGCTTTAGTTATGGATGTTCTTACTAGGCATTTTACAGGAAGATGTACCTTGGTGTATGCTTTTTCTAATGACATTCTTCTTGTTGATACTAGAGAGAGTCCAAGAGAAACTTGAATTATGGAGGTCAACCTTAGAGTCTAAAGGTTTTTGTTTAAGTAGATCTAAAGCGAATATATAGAGTGTAATTTTAGTTGTAGAAGTTATAGTGATAGTGTTGTGACATTGTGACAGTCATTAAAAGAGTGAAGCGATTGAGATATTTAGACTTGATTGTTCAAAATGATGGTGTAAAATAGATGGATGTTATTAGTAGAATTCAAGTTGGATGGTTGAAGTGGAGGAATGCATTTGGCCTATTGTGTGATAAAAAAACCGCTTAAACTTAAGGGAAAATTTTATAAGGTGGTGGTAAGACCTGCAATGATTTATGCGTGAATGTTGGCCAATAAAAGAGAAGCATGAGACTAAGTTAAGTGTTTGCGAGATGAGGATGCTCAGTGGATGAGTGGCTTTACTCTTAGAGATAAAATGCAAAATGAGTATGTTAGGGAAAAAGTTGGAGTAACTCTAGTAGATAAGATTAGAGAGTCGCCTTAGATGGTTTGGTCACATGTGCGGTATAATGATTAGGAGAGTAGATTTGCCTTATATTAAGAAAGGTAGAGGTAGACCTAAAAGACTTGGTTAAGATGTATAAAAATGTCCTTAGTATACTTGAATTAAATGAGAATTTGGCATAATAATGAGACGAAGGATTCTATATACCAACCCCAGTGGGATAAAGTCTTGTTGTTGTTGTTGTTGTTGTTTGTTGTTGTTATCTATTAGAAAACACAAGGCGATGTGACTGATTCTATCATGTGTCGGACTCATTCTTTAGTTCTCTATTTATAGGTTCAAGTCAAAGTTCGATGCTACAAAATGACAATAATGCAATCAAAATTATGCAATAATAATTAATATTTCTTTCTTAAAATGTTAAAGTTTTAATTGATAGCTTGCCCGTGCTTGATTAAATTTTTGTGAATTATAAGATAAGGACTAGATTGTTTAAGAAAGAGTTCCTGTTTGCAAGTTGTTTATGAGTTGGCCAATAGTCTAAGACGATTTGTCAACTTCAGCTGTTAAGTTAATTGAGTAGACCCTCTCTACTGGTAACTTTAGCTTTGTGGCTAGATTGATTTAGCAACTTTAATATAATACTTCTTTGGGCTACTTAAAGGTTTTAATGAATTGGTTTAAGTGATTAGCATTTTAATGAATTCGGTTCATGACAACAATATTTGTTGATTAATTTGAGCCAATAATATGTGTATGCTTTTAACACTTTGTTTCTATATATATTTGCAAAATTTTGTTTTTCCTATCTGATCCTTTCTTGTGCCTTAAAGATATGGAGAACATTACGAAATAAGCTAGTAATCAAATGTCTAAAATTTTGTTCCAGAGTTTTCAAGCATAAGAGAAATGTGAAGTTGTAGGTGAATCATCTTTTGAATTTCCTTTGAAGAAAGTCGAGGTTGACTAGTTGAGAGGTTGGGGATGATAATAAAGAGGAAGTTGTTGGAGATAAGAGTATTATAGAGGCCACAATACGTGATCTTCTATGAATAGCTCTTCTAAAAAAAGGAGATAAGTTATGATTCCTCTATGCATAGGTCTTCTTGAATGGTTTTGACAGAAATTTCTGAGTGATGCAAGTTGTGAATTTTCACCAAGCAATGCTCTTGTTGATGATTGAATTTTGAATTTCTTGAGGTCATCTATTTGAGCGGAGATGGATATGTTTATTCATTAGTGCTACTAGGTAAATGGTGTTATTGAGAACCATTTAGTGGTGAGAAGGGTCACAAGCGCTGTTGTATTACTGATTAAGGGACCTGAAGTTCAAAACAAGAATGACATTTCTAAAGCGTCTAGTAATCAGATTGGTAGATGTGGAACCAGCTATGTTGATCCCATTTAGTAGATTTGAGAAGCTACTCAAGTTAAATCTTTGAAGGAAATGGTGTTGCTTTCCAAGTTGACTTTGATCTTGAAAAGATGCAAATTGTTGAAATAATTATTGAATTCTAATTTTTTTAAATCAGTGAATATTCAAATGAGTGACTAGGTGGAAAAATTTATGTATTGTTTTGTAGCCTTGATATTTTTTTTTAAAAGTTCTAGGGATTTTATCATGAAGTAGATGATCTAAAAGATAGTTATTTTATTGATAAAATTTGCAACATCTCCCAAATGAGGCAATTTGTTGAGATTTGAGTTCTTATTTTGATACTTATTTATCATGGAAATATGTCCACGCTTTGCTAGATCTTGTATTTCATGTTTTTTTAGAGGGAATTACATCATTGTATGATGAATTAAAGAACCAGTCAACTTCAAGTCGTCCTCCTTGAAGTAGGATCTTATTTTTCCTCACACAAGAAACTTTTTTTATGATACATGCATCTTTTATTTGAAGTGTTTCTTTTAATTTTTTACTTTTCTTTTGATAAAGGTTTTGGACTAGTAAAACATATCCTTGTTGCAAAAAATTTTTGTAGATTTTATTTTATTATTCTATGTCTATCTTTTTGAAGTCAACTTTGATTAGAAATTTTTTTGAAATCGATATTGTAATGTCATTGATTTTATTGAGTTGATTTGCATTGCATCACTTGTGTTACTCGAGTATCTTCAATTGTTAAAATTTTTGTGTAATTGGTTATGAATAACTTGGATTTGATTTTCCAAATTGATAGTTTGAATGATAGAAATAATAATTCTCAATGACTCACGACGCTTTGGCTTATGATTTTTTTTTTTTGTAAGTAATTCTCTACCTTCATTCATTTCTTTACATGAATGGAGAGTTGCATTAGGTAGTTGATAGCTAGCCTAAAATTTATCGAAAATCATGATGTGAATCTTTTAGTACATTGTGTTAATGCTAGGTCAATCTTTGGAAGCGGCGAGGTGTATGATTTGAATCGATGAAAAGTGTGCAAGGCTACTATGTTGAAGCCCAAGTGTTAAATAAGAGGGTTCACATTGGATGGATGGTAAGAAGTTAGTTCATAAAACTAAACTTGGAATATATGTACTCTTAATAAATTAATGGAATTAATAGATGTTGTGGTTTATAGGAAGATAAATATCTTGTGTATTCAAGAAACTAAATTGGTTGGAGAAGGTCAATAAGATTGATAATTTAGGTTTTAAATTTTGGTATTCAAGTAGGAGTCATACTAGAAATGGTGTTAGCATATTTATAGATAAGAGTTTAAAATATATAATGGAAACTAATATGATTGGAAATAGAATTAAAGATTTAAAGATTGATACACATATTTATGCTTCTTAAAGAAGTTTGGATGTTTAAAGAAAATTTTTGGAATAATTTAGAGGGATTAATACAAAGAATATCTTTGAAGAAAGAGTATTTATCGGATAAAATTGAAATGAATATTTTTAGAGTGGTAGAAGATTTTAAAAGCATTCTTGTATGTGTTTGGAGTGGTAAAAGGTAAGATCATATTAGATTTTATTTTAACTTATGATTTTGTAATTAATAATTTATTTAAGAAAAGAGATGATATTATCACTTATAAGAATAGCTTAGTAAACACAAATTGATTATTTTATGATGAGAAAAATATATTATTTAGATTATAAAGATTGTAAGATTATTAGGTGTTTAAGTCATTATCATTAGTTTTGGATTTTGAGATAAAGAGTTGGAAGATGAAAAATAAATCAAAATATTATTGGATTAGATCGAACGTAAGAATACTAATAAAAATATTTTAAGAGTAAGCTACAAGACTTAGGATTTGGGATGTTCATGGGAAAACAATATTTTGTGGGAAAATATTGAGATTAAATAAGTTACAAAAAATATATTTGAAGAATAAAAAGAAAAAAAACTTAATTTTATTAAAACAATTGATGGAGTGAAAATAAGTAAAAAAAAAAGATAAAAAATAACAAGTTTTGTTATAAAATTTTGTTTAGATGTAAAGGTTGAAAAATTAGGAAATATATAAAGTGACTCATAGGATTCTAAGAAAGCAATATATCATACAAATAATTTAATTTTTAGTGATTTATATAATAAATTTAATACTAAAGAGGGTGAAAGATGTATGTATAAATTAACTAAGCAAGAGAGATAGGAAGCAAATATTTAGTTCAAGTGAAGTTCTTTAAGGATAAAAATCTTAAAGTATTTTTTTTATTAGAGGATTCATAGGTGGATGAATTATTTTGATAAATTTTTTAATGAAGTTAGGAATACGATTGACTTTAAAGATTAAAAGATGCCTCATGAGTGGAGAAAGAGTTTGTTGGTTCCAATTTTTTAAGAATAAAGGTGATGCACAAGAGCACAAATTATAGAGTAATTTAGTTAATGCCATACATTAAAATTATGGGAGAGTAATTGAACATAGGTTACGATGTGATACAAAAATTTCTTAAAACCAGGTTTGGTTTCATTGGTTGGTCTACTATGAATGTTATACATTTGTTAAGAGGTTTGATGGAGAACTATAGAGAGAGGAAGGGGATCTACATATGATATTTGCCAATTTAGGGAACACATGATAAAGTTCTAAGAGAACTGCTTTGGAGATTTCTAGAAAGAAAACAATTAATATTGCTTATATTCAAGTCATTAAGGATATGTATATTGGATCTATTATTTGTGTTCAAACACAAGGAGGATTGACCAAGTATTTTTCTTTTTGTATTACATTAAGGTATTTGAATTGAATGAAAATTTGACACATAACACAATGGAGATGAAGGATTCATGTAGGACCCCACTTAAGTGGGATAAAGGCTTGTTGTTGTTGTTGTTGTTGTAGTTGTATTACATCAAGGATCAACTTTAAAATCATATCTGTTTTGCTTTAGTTATGAATGCTCTTATTAGACATTTATAGGAGGATGTACTTTGTATGCTTTTTTGGTGATGATATTCATCTTGTTGATAAAGACTAGAGTGGGAGTGTAAGAAAAGCGTGTTCTATCAAATACATTTTATAATTTATAGCTTAAGGAAAAGTCATTGGGGAGCATATGACGCAATATGTAATTTAATAATGTTATTTGGTAGCAAACTACTTGATCATAATCTTTAATCAACATTATCATCGGAGATAGCCATTCTATGGTTATATGACAAAATTAGCTTCTTAAAATTCTCTTAAGGAGATAATATTATAACAATGTCATTAGGTCTTATTATGATGCAATCCAAAGACCCCATCGAGAATCAACTTGGGCAACATTTTTTGGGATTAAATTTAGACTTTTAACTTGTGTTGGGGCACATATGGTTAAGATTGTTTGCACATAATTGTTTATTCATTTCTTAAAGCACTTGCACATGCTTCTAGGAAATTGAACTTAGGAAATTCCTTAAAATGTATGCATATACATCATTTGAAGTTATTTGCAAGTTTTAAAACATCAAGTTTAAGTGTTGTGTTTTTTTATAATGAATGCACTATTTCATCATTTAAATTATTTATACATTCCAATGTGATGAGATGGAACAAGGAGCTGTCTTGTAATGTGTGTAAGTATTTTACTCATCTATAAACTTTCATAAGTTTTAAAGCATTTGAATGAGAGGCGTAAGATTGTTTCAAAATGCATGCAATGAATCATTTTTTTTCAATCATTTGTATGTATTTTCAAGCTATGGATCTAAATGTCGATTATTTCATGACACTTGTAAGAGTTCAACTCTTTCAAATACTTGCATGAATCATAAATGCATCAAATTTAATAGTAAAATTGCTTGGATGTATGGACAAAATTACATCCATTTGAATATTTAAATGAATCTCAAGCAAAGATTCATTTCTCATCGATGTTTAATGACGATATCTCACACTTATTGATGAATTGCCCAATTTTGCTTATGCTCATAAAAGAGTTGTTTAGCATTTTGAAAATTATTATTTCTTAATCTGAGTTATCTTTAATTCTCCCCATACAAAAAGAACTTGTCTGAACTTAATTCCCTTTATTCTTTCAATGCATGATATTATATTGTTGAATGTGCATTATTATATTTGTTGACAAATATTTATAGTCATTTCGCTTCAAATTTCTTTTAGATGTTTGAAAATAACTCAATGGACAATGGAGAACATATTACATTTAAAAGTGATCATTGAAAGGTTCAATCATTCTCATTAGCAACTAGCAAATCACATTCTTGTTAGTGAGCAAATTACCAAACTTTCTTATAATTTAATCCTCATTTAGTTTGAACCTTTTAATTGATTCATTTGATACTAAATTAATTACAATTTCAAATGTACATTTTATGATTTATATTTCAATTCACTTTCATTTTGTGACATATTAAGGCTTACTAGTTGATTTCAAATGTTGTCAATTCTAAGCTCTTTGTAAGTTAATTTCATTGAAAATTTTGGCCTTCATGGCATCTCGATGGAGCTTTTCATTGTATCGAAAGGTCTGCGTGGTTGGTGTCAGATACTATGGTGAAAATTTTAATACCCACTTTGCTAAGAAAATTGTGCATAGACCTTCAAAAACACATGAATATCCAAATACAAATTTCCTCGTTGTATTGGAACAACGCTTATGAGTACTTATTTTTTAAGCAATTTTTCTGCCACGTTGGAACAATGTGTATGAGTACTAAAGTGTTTGCTTAGTATTTTTTCACCATTATGTAGTGTAACTTTTGTTGGCAAGATGAGATCGATGAATTTATGAGGCAAATAAAGCAATATATATATATATATATATATATATAGAGAGAGAGAGAGAGAGAGAGAGAGAGAGAGAAATAACACAAATGACATCTTTAAATCTTACGGAATCTCAAGTTCCCTTTTGCCAAAATTTAACAATAAGTGAACTGATTGATATTAAGATTTAAATATTATCTAATTTAAATGCTTGCAAAATGGCAACATTATAATGACGACATACAAGACTTTATTCTTATTTCATCCCCATGGCTCAACAATACGTTAAGCAAGACACAAATGGCAACTATAATTATGACTGACTGACTTTCATTCTTCTTTATTTTATCTTAGTTTCCATATGCTTAATAATAAACTTTATGTATGATCCAACCTCGATATCATTAAACAATAAAAGTGGCACAAAAGAAAGTCTTATAAGAATTGAAATCCCATCTCAAAATAGTTTTACCTTGCTTTGAAAGTTAATAGGCATATTGTTGAAAACAATGACAACTTGAAGCTCCTCAAAATCAGTGGAGAGGCAAGGAGAGGGTTTGGATTTCGTGCATGAGCAAGGACGGGAGGTTTGGTGAGTTAGGAGGCAGGACCTATTGCTTGTGAGAATCAATACCTAGGCTTCTTTGAAAACTATAGTGTGCAAATTGAGAGTTGGAGAGGGATAGTGTGCAGGGTTGCTGCTGAGTGTGAGAAATGGTTGGTGAATGGTAGAGGCTAGACTAGGAAGTGACTCGTTTGACTCTTGCATCGATTATGAGCTGCGGCTTCTTTGATCAAATAGTGAGGATCAGGAGGTGAGGCATTTGGTGTTGGGATGTGGGATAGTGGGAGCATGTAAGGCGTTGAGTAGGGAGTTTGGTGTGAGCTCGGTATGTGCAAGAAGAGGAAATGACTAGGGAGAGAGATCAAGTGAAGAGGCATCTTGCGTGCTCATTTCGTGTGAGAATGGAGATTGAATGAAGGGAGTTTGGTGCTACGGATCAAGAATGAGGGCCTGTGAATCGTAAGTTTGAGCATTTTATTTCCCTTTTTTATCATTATTTTCTCATTGGGTGAATCGGTAGGAGAAGGGTATAAGATCTAAAGGCGGTTATGCATACATCTGAAGAGGCAGGATTACAAAATTGAGTTAATTACACATGTAATTAACTTAAATATAATTATATGCATACAACTAATTTGAAAATTTATTTTTCTTCTAAATTTTTTTGATAATAATTATATCGGAGTGTATATTAATCCTCTACATTTTTAATTTACATTTTTAATTGCATCTAGATGCAAATCTGACATTTTATTTTCAAATCGACAATTATGTAATGTGGATGTCATTTTAGGTAAATTGATGTTAGGACGCAACATAGTCCATTTTACGATCGAGGTCATTTGGCTAATTTGATCATGATCATTGATGATTTACTAGAATTGCGTGATGTGGCATCAATTCTCAATGTTTGCATAGACTTAATTCAATTGCTTAAAATGTTTGGTTTCATAGATGTTGATGTTTCGACATTGATGTAGTCGATTTTGTGAATAGAGATCATTTTGATGCGGTGAGATCTCGACGATACATGCCATTTTATTTAAGGTTGATTTTGCTTAATCGAACAACAATTAAGCGATGCGATAAGTTCCTTTTAATTAATTCTTATATTTTGGATGGATCAATTAATTCTTGAATCAACAATATTTCAATCGATTTCACTTCCGATTGTGCTTTAACTCCGGTTTGTGTAATGTTGCATTAGCTAATCATTAATTTTAACTTATGCACTCAATTCGATATAAAACACATATATAGGTCTACAATTTCTCTTTAACAAATATGGTGTGCCTATAGTGCGGAACATTTTTTTGCAAATCGATTGACCTTGCGAATCTCCAAGTTAGATTGGATGTCACGTTGAGGGTATAACTATGCAAATTTCTAAAAGTGTTTACGGATGTTGACTCAAATAATGGTGTTGAATTTTGATATATGCATTGATCATCACTTATTAATTTTTGTTAATGTCATATCTTAGTTTGACAAATTAGGTATTAGCTTGATGATTATTCTTTGATGGAAGTGAATATAATCCTTAGATTGGGCATAAGATTTGAATTTTATTGGGCCGCTATAATAGCTTGTTGAAATGGTAGAAGCTATCATTTGCTCGATGCTTTTTTCGATGGACTTGATGAAAGAGATTGCTTGACTCATCAAGAAAAATGAGAGCGTCTTTAATGGACTTATTGGAGACCTCATCTTGGGGATTGAAATTTGCATTTTACTCTATCTATCTTGGCTTTGTGCTTTGGTGGACTTGATGGAGTTAATGACATATCAGAGATGAGAATACCCCTAGGCTTCTGCTTTGACAAATATGTTGAAGATCTTATCTTAGTGATTTACAGTTCAATATTTTGGCTTTATACTTTTATAGATTTGATGAAGGGATTCTCCTGTATTATCTCACAGATTGCTCAGGTAATATGAACTCATATTTTGTCTTAGCTTTTTTGCTTGGGGCTTATAGAAGGATGTTTATTGATGATTTAGCCCTCAAGGCTTATATTAGACTAATGACAAAATCATCAGTCAATTCTTTGTACTTAACAGACTTCTTGATGACAAAGTCCTTTTAGTTCTACTTCTAGCTTTACGAATGTTGGGATTACTTTTACGTTTCTATACTTTCTATTTTATCAATTTGTTGAAGAACTTACTTCAATCTTAAGCTTTATGCTAAACAAATTTGTTGAAGGAGTTGAATATTATAATTTGATGGTGATACTAAATATGACTTCCGCCTTCTTGAGTGAATGTTTTTTTTTGTTGTATTTTTGTAATGACCTTATGACTTCAAAATTTTTATGCAGGCCACTTGAACATGCCAAATTTTATGAATTTGTGATTTGATTGCTCTTGTCATTCAACTAGCAAAGTAGGAGATATCTTTCAACGGCCTTTGTGGCATATTGAGTAAGCGACACTGTCAAACTTGAAAGTTGACTTGACCTTGTGTACCCACTTAAGCCTTGGACTTGAGCGATTGATGGCAGATTTTTTTCATTAGGCTAATGAGATAAGGGATCTCTTACGGTCTTTTCTAGTATCTTTGAGTAAATAGATCTAGTGACTCGATATCGAGAATGTTAAGTCCGATTTTATGCACCCACTGAAGTTCTAGATTTGGTGTGTGATGGAATGATAGTTTTTCAACTTGGTTTGTTGAAGTTTACAAACTTGAAAATCTCTCTTTCTTATCATTAAGATTCAAGATATTTACTTAGAGATTTCAACCCTAGGCACGATGTTAGCCTAGATATAGGAGGAAGGTCCCTCATCTTATAGAGAAAACTTGATATTTAACTATAAAAATTAAAAATACCTCTTTAATAATGAGAAATTTGATAATTTTAAATATATAAAATTTAAAATGCCTCCTATCTAAGGAGGATTTTCAAGCTAATTCAGATATATATATATATATATATATATATATATATATATATATATATATATATATATATATATAAGAGTAGGATTTGGTCTTTTTTCACATTGGTTATATAGGTAGATGAGTCTTGTAATTAATCATTATATATACTTATCTAGCGATCTGATAGGAAGTACAATGCCAACTTAAATAAAAATATAAAAATGTCTTATGGGAGAGATTCTATTTTTTCTTCAAAAGCGTTCTTGTATTACAAGAGAATTTTTTAAGTGAAAATTGTGTGCATGCAATGATAATGAGAATTTTGATTATAATATCTATTTGATCACACTTTCGTGTATAGTATTTGATTATAATAGTACTTCTTTAAGTTTAGACGATGGTATTGGTTGCCCACCATTCAAGTCAATAAGTTGATAGGTTTCTCCTTGGTATAATTTTTTAATGACGAAGAGGCCTTTCCAATTAGGCTTGAATTTGTCATTAATTTTATGATGGGGATGATTGGTCTTCTTAATTCTAGGACTAACTCTTTTTCTTGGAATATTCAATGGCACTATATGATCAAATGCTTTTGACATCTTTTGATCGGACCTCCAACTTTTGTTGAGCTTAAAGCTTGATCTTGTCAAGCAAGTTAAGTTCTTCTATCCTTAAACGAGTGTTCTTATCTTGAGTAAGATTGTGTTGGATGACTTCTCAAAGTGAAGGTAGCTCAACTTCACGTGGCGAGGACTAGTTCAACTCTAAACACTTGTGCATTAGAGTGGCTTTTAGTGGCATCTTGTAGGTGGTACAATATACCCATAATGCCTCTATGAGCATGTCATTATCTTTTATTTTTGGTGAGTATCTTTCGGTAGCTTGACTAGTATTTTATTAAAATCTTAGTTAAATCATTGACCCTCAGTTGTAAATTGGCTATCACAAATCAATTTTGTGCCAAATAGCGAATCTATATATCTTTGTACTCTTGAAAGCCGAGTATTGTCTAAGATAATCCGACATGGTACATCAAATCTATGGATATAATATTATGAGTGAGGAAGTTGATCATTAATTCATTGGTGACTTTCTTGAATGGAGCGATAGAGAAATAATCAATGGCTACGATGTAGCAATGGTTAGCGATGATGATGGATCAATTTGTCTAATTATATCTATTTCTGATTCAAATGACTAAGATGTTATTGTTGGGTGCACGAATCTATAGTTTGGTGGATGATGTTGCTATGAGCTTGACATTTACCTCTTGGCATGATCAATAGTCTTTTATCATTAATGATCAATAATATCCCATCCTTTTGATCTTGAACACCATTTGGGGCTCGATTGATGTTCTTCGTAAAGTCGTTCATGCATTTCAACCATCATTTTATTTGTTTCTTCTATCCCCAAACATCATAGTCACATCTATTCAATAATCTATAATAGGGTGTCACCGATATAAGCATATTATCAATTTCTCTTATCAATTTGTTTAGCCAATGATTTGTTGTTGGTAGTATGCCTTGAAGTAGTCGATGAAGGGTTGTCTCTAATCATCTTTCTCTTACGCCATAAAGACTTCATTTTGTAGTTCAAGTTTTTTTTTAAGATTAGTGTTCTTCTTGTATAGTTCAAGGTTCTTCTAATTGACCTTGTGAAGTAGCTTGTAAAGGAGTGTGAGGAGCAACATAAGTTAGTCCTGGCTTACATTTAGTGACTCCTCTTCCGTCGAGATTTAAAATTTGTTGACTCTTGAACTTCGACGAGTTGGGACACTAATTAACACATATTCATCATCCATACTCTATTTCTTTAGCTAATTTAGTTTGACAATTTGCTTTAATATTTTTTGACTTGGGGTGACTTGAGTTATTGTGACATTTGCATTTGCTTCATGAGCTCGAGAACTCGCATGTTAATGAGCCAATTTGAGCTTATTAATTTTGTAGATACCTAACACCTAATTAATGATTAGGAGAATCATCATAAACTTGTAGAGTTTGGATGCATATGGAGATAGCTTCTTCAAGACCCACCCACATCTCATTTTCCCTCATTATTAATTTGAGATCAAGAATTTTCTTGGCTTACAAATCTTTTAATGTTATTTTAAAGGCTAAATATGTCGGATGAGTAGAGAAAGAGTTTGTTGGTTCCTATATTTAAGAATAAATGTGATGCACAAAGAGTGTGCAAAATAGAGGAATTAAGTTAATGTGTCATACATTAAAATTATGGGAGAGAGTAATTGAGCATAGGTTACGATGTGATACAAAAAATTCTCACAATCGGTTTGGTTTCATGCCAAGTAGATCTACTATAGATGCTATACATTTGTTAAGAGGTTTGATGGAGATGTATAGAGAAAGTAAGGAAGATCTACATATGATATTTATTGATTTAGAGAAAGCTTATGATAGAGTTTCAAGAGATGTTCTTTGGAGAGTTCTAGAAAGAAAGGAGTTAATTTTGGTTATATTCAAGTCATTAAGGATATGTATCTGAGTTGTTACTTGTGTCCAAACACAAGGAGGATTGACAAAATATTTTCTTATTTCAACTGGATTACATCAAGGATCAGCTTTAGCCCTTATCTTTTTTGCTTTAGTTATGGATGTTCTTGAACATTTACAAGATGTACCTTGGTGTATGCTTTTCTTGATGACATTTTTCTTGTTGATAAGACTAGAGAGGGAGCCAAGAGAAACTTGAATTATGGAGATCAACCTTAGAGTCTAAAGGTTTTCGTTTAAGTAGATCTAAAATGAATATATGGAGTGTAATTTTAGTTGTAGAAGTTCTAGTGAAAGTGTTGTGACATTAGGTGAATAAGTCATTAATAAAAGAGTGAGCGATTTAGATATTTAGGCTCTATTGTTCAAAATGATGGTGAAATAGATGGAGATGTTATTAGTAGAATTCAAGTTGGATGGTTGAAGTGGAGGAATGCATCGGCCTATTGTGTGATAGAAGTAACACTTAAACTTAAGGAAAATTTTATAAGATGGTGGTAAAACACGCAATGATTTATGGTGTAGAATGTTGGCCAATAAAAGAGAAGTATAAGACTAAGTTAAGTGTAGTAGAGATGAGGATGCTCAGTGGATGAGTGGCTTTACTCTTAGAGATCAAATGCGAAATGAGTATGCTTGGGAAGAGTTGGAGTAGCTCTAGTGGTAGATAAGATTACGAGGGTTGGCTTAGATGTTTTGGTCACATAAAGCGTCGGTCGTTCAATGACCCGTTGGGAGAAGCGATGCATTAGATTTTTCTTATGTTAAGATGGGTAGAGGTAGACCTAAAAGACTTGGTTAAGTTGTATAAAAAATGACTTTAGTATACTTGAATTAAATGAGAATTTGACATAATAGGACACAATGGATGTAGCCGACCCCACTTAGTGGGATAAAGGCTTGTTCTTTGTTGTATTAATTAGTAGCTCGGTCAATTCATAGGAATGTCTAATTATTTTTCTTGGTGCTATGAAGATGAGGCAAATGCCAACTTAAGATTTTGGAGGCTTGATTGATAATGTTCCATCAAAATATATCTCATAAAATTATTATTTCTTTTCTCATAAGTGAGTGTAATTTGTTCGTCAAGGAGGTCATCAATAAGCAATGAATTTGTTGGGATAAGGCGCGTAGCATGAAAGTCCTTGTCCCTTAATAGCTTTTGAGGAACATATGTGATATCAAATTGTTTTAATAGAGCTACCACACCAAGTGATCTATCAAATGCCGTTACATCAAGAACTTTAGTAGATCGATATTTGTTATAAGGGCAATCTTATGAGAAAGCATATAATGTCATAGCTTTTGAGTTGCAAAATCAACGCCGAGCATTACTTTTCAATTAGAGAATATCATACTTTTGCTCTTATTAATTTTGACTAATATATTAGATGGTGTTTTCTTTTCTTTCTTCGTTATGTTGTGTTAATAATGCTTTGAGGGACTCTTCCAATATTATTGTATATAAGATGAGAGATTTCTCTAGAATTTTACAAGAATAACTAGTTTTAATAGATATTTCTTGATACTATTGAAAGCCTCTTGACATTCTTTATCTCATTTGAAAGCGGCATTCTTTTCATCAATTTTGCAAATGACTAACATCTACTTGACATGTGATGTAAAAGTTCTTATAAATGCAAGGCCATAAAGAATGAAATTGGCGATGGCTACTCGAGGAGGCATCTTGACGATTGCTTTGACTTTATTGGGGTCAATTTTAATTCTTCTACAACGATAATGTATTTGAAGAACTTTTCGAAAAAATTTCAAAAGCACACTTAAGATGATTCATCTTGAGATTATATTTTTATTTTTCAATGACAATCCTTAAGTCACCAAAATGATTCTTACAATTCATGTTTTTTTCACGGGTCATTCATATAACATTCTATTTTTGATAACTTAACTTCGTCAAGATCGAGTCATGGCCTGATATGTAGCCCTACCATTCTTTAAATAGCCCTTTGATATGTAGCTAGCATTCTTTAAATTGAAGGATAGGGCGTATAACAATATATGTCGATTGGCGTTTTGAATGATGTATTCTTCTTATCTTGATTTGATTGTAGCCTAACAATTCATCCATGAATGAAAGTACATCGTAATTTGAAGTGTTGTCCACCAATAATTATGATACTAGGGTGAAAAGCCATCCTTTGGATATGCCTTCGATATCTCTAAAATCAATGTAGATGCGTATTGTTGTTCTTTGTCTTTACCGGGATGATATTAGCTATTTAATCAATATATTTCTCTTCTCGGATAAAGCTTGCTTTAATGAGTTTTTGTTTAGTTTCCACAATTATCTATTCTTTAATCTTCGTCTCATGCGTTTGGGAGCTGTTTATGGTGCTACATTTGGTTTGATGACTAGTTAATGAACCGTCACATCAAGGGATAAGCTTAGTATCTCAATATATATCCAAACAAAATAGTCTTTGAATTCATAGAGTAACGCTTTCAATTCTTCTATTTTATCTTCAAGCGGTACTAATGAATGTTGGGCTAGGATCTTCCTTAATTCCCAAATTGATTTCCTTTAATTCAGCCATTGGTACTACTTGCTATCTTCAAGTTCGTCTGGCGTTGGCTTGGGTTCTACCTCTTCATTACTTAAGATTAATCTCATAAATGTCATTTTCATTTTCACGTCGATTTCAATACTTATTTTTGTTATGACGTAACAAGTGTCTTCCAATGAACAACTATCATGAATGAATCCGAGGCCTTTAGTGGTATGCTTATCTCCTTTATTGACGGTCTGAGAACCTCTTTGATACCATTTCATTTCAAAGAGTTTAGTTCATTGCTTGCTTGCTTCGCATAAATTTCTTATTTGTGCAAAACTTTTAGATTCTTAGAGGGTAATATTTTGGCATCCTCATTAATACAATTTCTTCATCTTAAGATAATTGGACTGTCTAATCAGGATTTTCTTTTCAGCAACACCCCTTAGATCAGCACAAAAGTTTTCTGGCCCATATCTTCCAAGAAGATGAGGTACATATAAAGTCACCAATTCCTTAATATTGTGGACTTCACGATGAGTGATTTCTTTAAAATGTTGGTGAGGAATAGGGGTGGCTACCAATGTAGTCTTCGATGTTGATGAGTTTATAATTGTTTTAGAGATGTCTGTTGCCCTTTGCTTTTGAAGACATTCAAACTCATAATCAAAATTATGATGCTCATTCTCATTTATCTGGGCTTGAGGAGTATTTTTATCTCCTTCAATGTCATTGTTCAAATGAGAAATAGTTTTTGACTTAATGTTTGTATCTTTAAAGAGAGATGAAGCCATCTTCTTCTCTCTTTTCTCTTTTCATTTTTCCTTGTCTTTATTCTTTGCATATTTTGAAGTAAATGCCACATTTTTTGATTGTTGTGCTGGTTTTGGCTAGCTTTTTATATACTTCATGCATGATGTAGATTGTTGGAATTATACCTTATTTGTGAAGCCATGGTCAGCTAAAAGAGCTTTGAATGAAGTGTTTGTATCAACATGAAACCTGGTTTCAGTGTAAGGATTTCTGAATATGAGTGAAAGGATGAATGATCCTACAATTTTCTACTCTTTCTCATTAAAACCTTAGACCAACATCTTATGTTACCCCAAATGTTATACGTCAGAGATAACCACTTTAGAGTTCGTAAGTTCATGAGGTTCACAAAGGCACTAGAATTAATCAAGATTCAATATATTATAATGCCATTACTCTCAATTGTGACATAGAGGGTGATTATGTTCGTAGTAGGACAAGATCTTGAGAAAATATGATGGAACATCTTGAGTATGCAAAATCTCGGTTAAACAATGCTTAAGAAAGTATGCTTCAAAATTCTCTAGGTTTTTTGAAAGCTTCAATTAAAGTCTCACAGAGATATTTTGACATTATAAGTTGGTGGAGTCGAATGCGAAAAGATAAAAAATAAAGAAGCATTGTTATAAAATTTGATTTAGATGTAAAACTTGGAGAATTGAGAAAGATATAATGTGGCTTGTAGAGATTCTAAGAAAATAATATATGATCTGAAAATTTAGCTTTTAGTGATTTATCTGATAGATTAGACCAAAAAAGGTAAAAGATGTATGTATAAGTTAGAACCAAAGAGATAGGAGAAGTAAAGATCTAGTTGAGTGAGGATTAAGGATGAAAATCATAAAGTATTTTTTTTAGAAAGGATATTGAAAATAGGTGGATGAGGTATTTTGATAAACTTTTCAATGAGTGATTTGAAATCGATTGATTTTAGCACCTTAATACTAAACAAAATAGAGAATTTTATTTTTATGGTCAGATTAGTAAATCGAAGTTAGAAACTTTAAAGAAAATGAAATGTGAAAAACAAGAGGACCGATGATATTCCAATAGAAGTGTAGAAATGTTTAGGTGATCAAGGAATTTCTTGGCTTACAAATCTTTTAATGTTATTTTAAAGGCTAAAAGATGCTAGATGAGTAGAGAAAGAGTTTGTTGGTTCCAATATTTAAGAATAAAGGTGATGCATAAGAGTGTGCAAATTATAGAGGAATTAAGTTAATGTGTCATACATTAAAATTATGGGAGAGAGTAATTGAGCATAGGTTACGATGTGATACAAAAGTTTCTCACAATGGGTTTGGTTTCATGCTATGTAGATATACTATGGATGCTATACATTTGTTAAGAGGTTTGATGGAGAAGTATAAGTAAGGAGGATCTACATATGATATTTATTGATTTAGAGAAAGCTTATGATAAAGTTTCATGAGATGTTCTTTGGAGAGTTCTAGAAAAGAAAGGTGTTAATATTAGTTATACTCAAGTCATTAAGGATATATCTAGAGCATTACTTGTGTCCAAACACAAGGAGGATTGACAAAATATTTTTCTATTTCATTGGATTACATCAAGGATCAGCTTTAAGCCCTTATCTTTTGCTTTAGTTATGGATGTTCTTTCTAGGCATTTAGAAGATGTACCTTAGTGTATACTTTTGCGATGACATTCTTCTTGTTAATAAGACTAGAGAGGGAGTTCAAGAGAAACTTGAATTAATGAGGTCAACCTTAGAGTCTAAAGGTTTTGTTTAAGTAGATCTAAAACTAAATATAAGTGTAATTTTAGTTGTAGAAGTTAGTGGTAGTGTTGTGACATTAGGTGAACAAGTCATTAAAAGAGTGGCGATTGAGATATTTAGGCTCTATTGTTTAAAATGATGGTGAAATAGATGATGTTATTAGTAGAATTCAAGTTAGATGGTTGAAGTGGAGGAATGCATCTTGTCATTGTGTGATAGAAAAGTATCGCTTAAATTTAAGGAAAAATTTTATAAGATGGTGGTAAGACCAGAATGATTTATGGTGAAGAATGTTGGCTAATAAATGAGAAGCATAAGACTAAGTTAAGTGTTGCGAGATGAGGATGCTCAGTGGATGAGTGGCTTTACTCTTAGAGATAAAATGTGAAATGAGTATGTTGGGAAAAAGTTGGCGTAGCTCCAGTGAATAAGATTAGAGAGAATCGTCTTAGATGTTTTGGCCACCTAAAATATCGGCCGTCCAGATGACCGGTTAGGAGAGTAGATGCATTAGATTTCTTTATGTTAAGAAAGGTAGAGGTAGACCTAAAAGACTTGGTTAAGATGTATAAAAAATGACCTTAGTATACTTGAATTAAATGAGAATTTGACACATAATAGGACACAATGGACGAAAGATTTATGTAGCCGACCCACTTAGTGGGATAAAGGCTTATTGTTATTGTGGAGATATTTTGACATTAGCAACACTTCATATCGTTGAGTTGTGCAAGAATTTTTCATAAGTGTGACAAGACATTATAGTCAATCCCTTTGTTTAAAGAAGATTTCTTATCTAAATCTTTGGGGATAGCCTTTCTTTAATTTAAATTTCTTTCTTTTGTTTTTATTTACTAATCTCTTCTTCTATTGAGGTGGTAATACTGACCACTCTTCAAGTATTTGGGTCACCTCATTTGGGTCTGATTCTTTTGATATATTTATGACTTTCGTATCATTTCTCATTTCCTCAAGTGATTGGACTGAACATTCAAAGTCACTATCCAACTTCATATTTTTATGTCTGATATCATGACTAGTTCTAATTTATCTTCATACAGAAAAGAGCATATGAAGTTGGTCATAACACTTTCAACAATTGAAAAGGAAATGCCATAATTATCACTAGCCTTATTTGTTATGAATTGATTAAGTTTTTTAAATCATTATTTTTTATCATTCCTATTGAGTTTTAAAGGCGTTAATTCTAATTTGCTATTTGTTTGGATAACTATTACTCTTAGTATCTTTGTTTTACCTTTTTTCATTCTTTTTCATTCTAGTATTAAGTTTATCTACTCATTATTTGTTCACTTTCTACACTTAGAAGTACAACTCACATCATCCATAGTATTTTCCACCACTGTATCTTCTTCCATTAGAGGTAACACTATTTCTCATATAATTATTTTTTATTTTATTATTTTTTAATTTAATCTTAAATTCTCATTTTTTCATAATCAAATTTACTATCACAATAAGTGAGCTGTTTAATTGTTTATCAATCATATTCATATAATATAATTACATTTCTTATTAAATTTACCTTTTTATTTGTATATTATTATTACATAATTCTAACAAGTTACTTCTCCATTTTAATAATTTAGTCTTAATTCTATAACTTATGTTTTCATCCATTAATTCTTCTAAATGATAGATCCAAGATACATAAATCCATCGCATTTACATTTCTTTAAATCTTCTTATAATATTTATGGATTATTAATTATTATCAATTTCAAACCAACTAAAATCAATTAATATTAAGATCTTTTATAACTTTCACTCCTTATCAACAAAATGTTTATCTACTACCATATATTGATTTTATTATCCTGACTTTATAAGCCTATTTTTGTGTCAATCATTTCAACTGAATGTAACAACTTCCTTCCAACCTTATCTTGATCTCAAAACTACCAATACAATCTTATTTAGCTATCATTGTATTAAATTCTCTCACAATATGGCTAGTGGCCTTTATCAATAGTCAAATATTTCAACTCCCAACCTCTCATGAACAATGATCACATTAGATGTAATTTCTCTAATTTAGCACTATCATATTTCCAAGTTTGCATTCTATTCTCATTATCAAATATAGTTATTGATTGCCCCATAGTGGTATAGTTGTTACTCATAGTTGTTAATAGTGAATGACACATCATCACATAATGGTCCCTATAGAGCTATAGCGTATGGCCCGACTCGTGCCATTTAAAATATGACTCAAACTATTTAAATATTATAAGTTAAAATATACATAAATATGATAGCCTATACTCCGACACTCATGCATGCACGTTCGGCATCATAACACATATATATAGATACATACATACATACATGTGGTATGGTGATCGTCTTGTCTGCATATGTATGTATATGCATACATAATAATGTATGCATGTATGTCTCTCTCTCTCTCTCTCTGGATTATATATATATATATATATATATATATATATATATATATATATATATATATATATATATTATTTTGTTCATATTAAATTTTAAAAATAGACTGCCTATGAGGGAAAATTGTCATTGCCCATGCATAGCACAAATATCATGTATCATTTTCATGCCACTCCGCACTATGCAAATGATGTTGAGGATATGCTATGTTTCCATGCACCATGACTGCCATTTTGTCCCATTGATATGTATGGTTGTACTTCACATTTTTTTGGCTAAGCTTCTTAATATTTTTTTTTGGCTAAGCTTGTATTTTACTGCTTATTGAATCCAAATTTATCTATGGAGTGATACTAGACTTTACTGATGAGTCTTGCTATGTGAAATAGGGAGTATAGAGAAAGTAAATAATCTCCATTATATCCAAGTAGTATGGAAAGCACAACAATAATCAGAATACAAGAACTCTTAAGTGTCCATAGTCTCCATAGGGTATAAGTAGAGAGTAAAAGATCTCTAAAATATTTCTACTAGTCTAGAAAAGAGCTAAAAGATCCCTAAGAACCCTTTGGATCCTTTCTTTATTGGATTAGAAGACTACATATATAGGAAACTCATGAAATAAATTAAGAAATACATACTCCAAGGACTCATGAGACACGGGCATGTGACACTTGAGGTGTGGAGAGCTATTGAATTGTATTGCTGGGATATAGTTAAGGTGTGACTTCTTAATGACATGACTAATAATCCATTAGTCTAGGTTTGTTGGCGAGCTACTTATTTATATCCCTGTCGAGTGACAAGTGCATGGCGATTCATACTATAGAGGTCCCCATCTATTGTGCCAGGCTAGTTAGACAATGTTGGATTGGCCATTTGAGTGAATGGTGAGTTCCTTGATCATGAGTTAATGATGAGTCATTTGTCTGCGGATTGGTGGGTGGCCAACGGTGGTCTGTACCTAGGCTGACTTCATCCACACGTGATATGGCAAGTTGGTGAGTGACCACTATTTAGGTTGAGCTTGCACCTATTTGTTTCAGGCTTGCCTTCCTGGGTGAGTTCATCTAGCATAAGTATTCTTTGGATATACAATCCTTATTCATATACAATTGTGGCAACAGTTGGATTCTAACTTTTAAACACCTGTTTTAATTTTATCATTGTGAAGTATTTCTAAACACTATTGATGTTAGGTCCTAAGCCCCAAATGTGAAAAGTGGAGGTTGTTTTAGGGAGTCGACAGGTGTAAAACTTTTGAAAATTCATGACATGAATCCTTTAATACATTGGTTGATCCCATGTAGTGGGATAAAGGCTTTTGTTGTTTAAGTATTTCTAAATGTATGAAATTCTCTCTCTTCATTTAAAGGACTCTTGAATTATCATTTACATCTTTCATTATCTCTTCAACAATATTTGCAACCACATCAACTATAACATGCACATCAACATCATTTATAGTTTGATCACTAGAAGAGTCAGCATTCAAATACATATTTATTGATTGCAAATCAAGAGCTATAGATCATGAACTATTAAAATCTTGAGATAAGGTATTAGACATCCAAACAGTCAACTTCATTCAATTGCAATATTTATATTAATATATCAGGTTGCATATAAATTTGATTCCAAATTCATGACAACATTTAATATCATACTATGTATAAAGATTTAGTGATTTTTTTCCACATGGATGCCGGAGAATTGATTTATGAATCTTGTTTAAATATATTATTTATTATAATTTATGCGATCTATCTTTTGGTTTTATTCTAACAATAAATCTTATTTGAAAGCTGAAGAATTTTTCCTTGTAAAATAGATAAATGAACTAAATTGTTGTGCTTTATGAAATAAAAGAAAGTATTAACTATTTGTTTTGATAAGAGTTACGGTTTTGGAAATAAACATGCAATTTCAAGGAGATAAAATATTATGGCTTACTATATTTTGTCATGAAATTTTAGAGTCATAGGATTTGAAGCTCTTACTAGTCTAGACCATCATTAGCCTTCTCACCCTATATAGTTGACGACGCTGCTCGTAGGCTGGTCATTGAAATGTTTACTACAGGCGAGCTAGGAAGGAGATGAATAAAAGATGTGTTTGCCTCTTATAGTTAATTCTTGTTTAAGCAAGTGACCTTGGGTGATTAGGGAGTTCGAAACCAGTGGAACTTGAAACTGGGGAATGAAAGATGAAATTGTGTAAATAAGAGATGAGAATTAAGAAAATATTAGACTAATAAATAAATATATACTATTATTCATATCAAAAAAATAAATAAGTTATATTTAAATAAAATAATATATGAGCTTAATATCAATTATTTAATACTTTACCTTATGAAAACAAATAAACTAATTAGTGGACAAATAGATGAGATATTATGTCCTTAATACTTTACTTTTGAAGAACAAACAAACAGATTAATGAACTTAAAGAAGTGAGTTAGATTGTATTAATATTTTGTTAATTTAGCTTTCATATTTTGAAAGAGTTTAAGATTGTTTGATTACTAAATGGAAAGAATTTGAATGAGTGTTAATCGAGTTGAGTTTTAGTTGTTCATCGAGTGCATTAGTTTACTTATAGATCTATATCACGCCCAATTTGTAGGCTAAACATATAGGATTTTGACCTGAATGTAGTAGTATGAGGCTGTTTTGCCTAACTCCACATAATTGTAGTTTCTTGGATTTTCCTTTGCTTTACATGCCTCTTACTATTTCCAGATTATCCAGATTTTCCTGAATAATTTCTCAAGTAATTAATTCATCCATTCTGTTGGCATTTGACTTTTCTAGTATTATAAATTATATAGTGCGATGGCGTTTTTAATCATCTGATATCTCACTTTCGGCTCATATTGGTGCAGCATAAAACCATTGACAGTGTGCTGGCTAGAGGAGAGAAATTGGATAGCCTGGTGGAGAAGAGTTCAGATCTTAGTGTTGCCTCTCAGGTAAGCTTGTTCATTTGTGATTTAAAATTCATTACGTACTAATGGCAAATGATACATTTAGCATCCACTGCCAGTTACTGCAAGCACTGAACCTCTTTTGATACTTGTATTTGTTTTCAATAAAAAACAGATGTTTTACAAGCAGGCCAAAAAAACCAACCAGTGTTGTACAATACTTTAAAGTCACTTTGGAAATTAAGATTATTGAATTGTACAATCTGCATTTCAGAAATCTAAAGCTGTTCAAATGGTGATGATTCTTCTATCCTCATTGTTATCTGGGCCAGTTTATCACAAGAGATACGTCTGTCTGTAACCTGCCTGCAAAGAGAGTTTAGTATGTTTCTACGTGTGAGTTGTGTGAATTTCTGAGCTTGTCATTGGGGAAATACTTGTTACACGTTTGTTATTGAATGTTATATAAGTGAAAGCTATAAGTTTCTAGTTATATTATGGTTGAAGTTGCAGGCATAGTCCATATGTTTGTCGCTAAAAAAGAAGAAAAAGCCATAGAAATTTCCTTTTGGAATAAAATTTCAAAAGAAGAAAAAATAACGCAACAAGTTAGAACTGATTTGATTAATGAACCGGGACGGCTTATGACCGGAGCATCGCCTATCCCGCTCCAAACAGCTCTAAGCCCACCACTGATGTCAAGCAGAACTCAACTGCCTGATCCACTTTGTTATTTTGTTTAGATTAGAGCCCTGGACAATAGAGTAGGCGCAACCAATTGTTTAAAAATTAGACTAGATATTGAACCGGAAGGTAATAACTAATAAATAAATTAAACTAATAAACCAAAATAAATTAATAATTAATAATAATAACTAATAATAATAATAGTAAACTAATAAAAACTAATAAATTAATAAATAAACTAATAATAATAATAATAACTAAAAAAAAAAATAAAATAAATTTAATAAACTAACTAAACTAAAAACTATCTAATAAAGAATTGCTCAAAGAATTGGTACATGATCAAATTGATTAATCCAGTCTAATTTTTTAAATCAAGCTTGAGACAGTGAAACCTCTTGGTTTGGTTGTACATTATGACTTACCATGATGTCTTAGTAAGTTGTCTCTCTGATCAAAGGAAAGCATATTTAATTAAATAGAACATTCTGTAAAACGAAAGACAAATATACCCAAGATTCAATTTTTTTATTTAATGGTGAAGAAAGATACCCAGAATTCATATTCAGGATATCTTGTTAAGGTCGTCAACAGAAGCAGAGCTATTTAAGAAAGTGCAGCAATCCTTCTGTAGGAGTATCCATCAAAATTTTGATCTTGCAAGGTGAACTCAAGTGCTTCATTCAATGAGGAGCATTTTAGTAGCTCATGCATTTCCCCATTTTAAATTACAAAGAACAAATGATAGTGCATTGTTAATTTGAATACTGTCTTGTCTTGTAGAAGAGAAGTGACCGTAACACTGGGAAGCATCACACTCACTAAAAAACATGAAATTCATGCATGAAGGAATGAGCATCAACTCTTCAAAGCATCAAACTAAATGGTTTATAACCTTAGTAAGAGCAAATGATGGAGAGTTCTGCCAAATTGTTAGCATATAGAAGCTTCTAGAGTCATTAAAAAAGCATCTAACTTAATCAAATTTAAATGCAAGAGTAACACCTAGCTGCTTGACTGATTCCTACATAGAATCTCAAAGCTTCCTTTGTAAAAGCATGGAGATATGACAAGTTTGCCCTCATTAATTATAGAAAGGAGTTAGGAATCATGACGGCATTATAAATTTCAGAGGATAATATGTCGCTCCTCATATTTTTTTAAAGATTATTTAGCAAATTTAATAACAAACTCACTCACGTGCATGCTCATTTGTGGTGGGAGGCAAAGCTCCCAAACATGACACTAGAATTGATTGTATTACAATAATTTTTCAAAATTATAACCTCAATAAGATATTTATCACCACAATTTGGAAATGTTGCTAGGTAGTTGATTTGTATTGATAGATACTTTTTTAGATATTTACGTTTTCTCATTGATATAATAAATTTGTTAAATCTTGGGTTGGTCCTTTATGCATTCATTTTGGCCATCTACATTCAATATTCTGAGTTTGATGACTTCCAGATGGTTGTATAAAAAACTGAGTATACTTCATTGACCATCTTTTGAACATTGACTTTGATTAGAATCTTTTAGGAATGCATATCTTTATCTTGATGATATTTGATTATACATATTTAGTTCCCCATTTTCTTATATCTTTAGAGATTTATTGCAAAAAAAAAAAAAAAAAATTCAAGTTTTACATGTCAAAATTTTATTACCACTTTGTTGATTATGATGCCTATATCTATTGTTCACATTAATAGAATTAATGTATAAAAATATGAAAGTAAATGCTAATATCTATGCAAGCTTCCCTTGTTGTTCCTTGATCTTCTTTTTTAGCAATTGGAGTCTTCTTATTTTGTTAAGATGAAAAGATCATGGAAGCCCCAAAAGATAAGATTGACATTTCTAATTATGATATCATTGCTCGGCTCTTTAGCAAGCCAAGGAGAAATCTATGAAAAGAAGAAGAGGAAAATAGTGTATTTAGGTGAAAAGGAGGGAGTTAGGTTATGTCTATTATAACAGTAGCTAATCACTCTTGTGCTTCTTCTCAATGTAGTTCAAGAGGAAATAAAAGTTGTAGAAGATACTACTAAGTTTGATATTGTAAAAGAAGGTAAGCTTTATTTTACCAATATTATTGTAATGGAAAACGTTCATTCATGAAAATGAAAAATAATTCCTATTTGCAGCTTCTTATACTATGAGTGGAATTCTTATGATGGGTCGCATCTTGAAGAAGCTACTTAAGCAGATAGGCACCCTTTCACAAGAAACAATAATTGAGGTTGGCTAAACTATTATTTTGTTAGATTTAGAGCTAGGCTAGTCAAGGTGGAGAAAGAGATCAAAGAGATTCCTCCACTTTTGGGGCCAGACCATTGAGAATCTAGTTACAATTTAATCAGCCTACTAACTTACAATTTGTAGAAGGTCAAAAATAAAAATCTTTGGAGACTCTTAACTAGTTATAAACCATATAAGTGGAGTCTATAAGATTTTGCATCCCAAGCTCTTTAGTTATTATCAATACACGATGAAACTACTTGAGAAATTTTCATATGTAACTCTATCTAGGATATCTCATAGAGATAATTCTATTGAGATGGTTTGGCTAAGCTTGCCAAATAAATTATATGCCCGAAAAGAATCTATTTCTATAGAAGTTCAAAATCAACAAGTTTTGTCTTTATAGATTTAGATTATATGAACAAAAAAAGTAGAAATGCAAAGGATAGCCACTCTTGTGAAGGTTAAGAAGAATGTGACTAGAGGGAGTCATTCATCAACTATTTAAGTAAGGGGATACTTCCTAAAGACAAGTCACCGGTAAATCAAATAAAGAAATGTATATTATCTTATGCATTAATTAATAATGTATTATAGTGTAGGTCATTCGATCAAGCGTGGCTACACTATTTAAACAAACAAGAAGCTCATAAGATCTTGAGTGAGGTACACTGGATTGTATGGTGCTCACCAATCTGGGCCCAAAATGAAATTGAAAATCAAATGACTTAGATATTATTGGTCATCAATATTAATAGATTGCATAAAAATTGCACGTCATTGCCATCAATGCGATACATGGTGTAGTCATATATTAGCCTCTAATGTATTACACCTACAATTATCTCTTGGTCCTTTGAGAGTTGGGATATCGACATCATAGGGCCTATTGACCCTCCTTCATCAAAAGGGCATCATTTTATATTAGCCACAACCGATTATTTTTCTAAATAAAGGCGGTACCGAAAGAAGTAATAGCTCATGTGTTAAAATTCTTTCAAGAAAATGTCGTATATCGATTTGGTGTTTCTCATTGAATCATATCCGATAACGGGTCCATCATTCAAGTCCAAAAATTAAATCATTTCACGGCTAGACATAAAATAACTTGGAGATATTCGACCATCTATCACCCTAGGGCAAATGGATTGGCCAAAGCATTTAATAAAACTTTAGATTTTGAAAAAAGTCATTAATGAAAACAAACGCCAATGACATGAAAAGTTGGTTGAAGCCTTCGGCCTACGGATCACATATAGGACACCAACTCGTCTACACCGTATGCTTTGATTTATGGAATCAAGCTATTCTCCATTAGAAGTACAACCGCTTTTATTAAGAATAATAGCTAATAACATCATTACAATAGATCAAAATCATAAAATCAGATTAGAAGAACTTGAAAGCCTTGAACAAAGACATTTGAAAGTACAACATGACCTTGAAGCTGTACCAAGCACATATGGTTCAAGCACATGATAAATTGGTTCATCCTAAAGCTTTCCAAGTAGGAGACTTGGTCTTGGTTCTTAAACGCATGATCTTAGCTCGTCACGAATTGACAACAAATTCAAGCCAACTTGGGAATGACCATTCATAGTGGAAAAAGTCTATGAAGGAGGTTCTTATCGATTACTTGTAATGGTGAACATTCAATGCCGACAATCAATGAATGTTACTTAAAGAAATATTATATGTAACTTATAATCTATTTTAAAGGAATAATGATCAACAAAAATATTTTTCTCTTTATTGCAAAAATAATGTGTTTATTTGTTTACGTGCAATGGTTGTTAAAATATTATATAGTCTTCTTCAATGCAATCTCAATAGGATAGGAGTAAGCCTCTTCAAGGAACCTTTCTTATAATTACCTTGAGTTGGGATAAAGCCTTTCATGGAACCCTCCTCATGTCTTCTATAGGTTTGGAGCAAGGTTTTATGACACTATTCTTATTATTCATATGCTAGGATAAAGTCACAAAGACACCTTTCCTTTTAAATTGGCTATTTAGATTTAGAATAAATCATGAAGACCCCTCTTCTATTAGCCAAAATATTAAGGATTGGATTAAGTCATGAAGACCCCTTTCCTCTTTCATAGCTATTTAAGTTGTATTAAACATTGAATGCCCCATCTTAATAGCTAATCACATAGGTGTAAGTCCCAAAGAAAGCATCCTATCAAATGAGAAAGTTAGGATAAAGTCACCAAGACTCCTTTATTTGTCATACAAACTATGTAGATTAGGATAAAGTCATTAATACCCCTACTCTATTAGTCAAAACTTGAGGAATAGGTTAAGCATTAAGACCCCTTTCTCTTACTTAAGCTATTGGGTTAGAATTAAGCCATTGAAAGCCCCTTCTTGTTGGTTGAATTTCACTAGACTAGGATTTAAGTCTTTATGACCCCTATTCTAGTTTGAATGAAAGAATTGTAAGAATGGAATAAGTCATTGAAGAACCCATCACTATAGGCTACCTAGGTTGGGACTAAGTCATGAAGTTCCCTTTCCTAAAGCCAAAATTTTGAGGTTTAGGAATAAGTCAATAAGACTCCTCTTACTCATTATAACTATTCGAGAAGACATAAAGCTATTGAAGGCTCCTTCTTAATAGTTAACCATATGAGATTAAGTCCCATAATAGGCATCTTTTCTAGGAAAAGGAATTTTAGGATATGTTTATAGATCCCTTCCTTAGGTTGGTTAGTCATTAAGGCTATCCCCTTGGTGGGTTCATATAAAGCTATAAGTCCTTGCACTTTCTTCCTACTTTAGCCATTGAAAACCTATAGAATTCAAATTTATGATAATCAAGAGAAGAATAAGTCCCTTGAAGGCATCTTCTTTAGCTATCATAATTATGCTAGGATTAGGTCTTTCTTTAGATCTACTCTAATGATGTCTTTATTCTTCTTAGAATTTAGTGAATCTAAGTTTCTAAGAATGAATCATTTCAAATTAGAATAAATTTGGGCATATTTATGCCTATTTTTCACAATCAAATCAAAATAAATTTAAACTCAAAACCAAAGACAACACTCTTTCAAGCTAATGCTTGTAGTGTTAACTAGTTCGGTCAACACCAATATGTGCAATGTACTTTGGACAGTCCACTACACATATTGGAGGACCATTTGTTGACCTCATTTTTGGATGAGGTTAACATTTCTTCCAACACTAGTAATTAAGATACCTAATCCTAGATTAAGAATCTCTAATTAGATACTTAGGACACTTCACTTGTGGCCTAATGCCCTTTCTAGGTTGGATCTAACTCAACAAGATTGGATAGACCTAAACCAAATTCAAATCCAAGCTTAAAGAAATTGAAATTTAAAGACACTTGAATTTAAATTAAAGAAAATAGGGTAATTAATCTAATTATCTTATTTAACCTTTAAAGTAATTTAAGCTTCAAGAAATCCAAACCAAACTAAACTAAATGCAAATCAAAATCAAATGAAACCATCAAATAAAATTAAAAGCATAAATAAATCCAAATTCAAATTAAGGGCAAAAGTAGTCAATCGTTTAACATAGGTTTGACTTATTTTGGTCCCACCAAGTCAAAAGTCAT
The DNA here is from genome assembly GCA_021442155.1 of Cymbidium sinense. Lineage (NCBI taxonomy): Eukaryota > Viridiplantae > Streptophyta > Magnoliopsida > Asparagales > Orchidaceae > Cymbidium > Cymbidium sinense. The sequence continues at coordinate 60,620,135 of CM038230.1, read as the reverse complement.
CCCACAAAAAAATTTGTTCAAATAAAATCATTCTAATGGTTTACATGATAATATATTCATATTTAAACATGAGTTTAAGAGAATATAAATTCAATAAGGCCTTAGTTAGGCTAAATAGGCCGGTTGACCTAAATGGGCTTAAATGGGCCATATTAGATTCAAATCCAAATTAAACTAAAATCAACCAAAATTAGTTGTCCAAAATCATTTGAAAATGATAATAAAACATAATTCAAACTATCATTGGGTCCAATTTGACCAATTTGGTCATTTGACTCAAATGAACCCAAACTTAACCTATTAAGCCCAATGTGAGCCAAATGAGTCAAAATTGAAATAAACGCGTCAAATTAATTGAAACCAATCACTCCAAATTATCTCACACATGTGCTTAAACATTCTTGGAGTCCAACCATAATCTAATTGAGTCAAAGTTAGTCATTTGAAATCAAATTGAACCAAACCCATTTAAGGTAAAATGGGTCAAGTTGACTTAGAATTGAATTAAATCCTCATGTGGCATGGGTTAATTGGATTATTAATTATCTAATAGACAATCAATGATGATTTAAACATAAATCTAAAGCCAATCAATGAAAAGAAATGTGATTAAGGCATTTGAAATAAAATTAAAGCCAATGGCATAATTAACCACCAAGCTTAAACCAAACCCATTCAAATCCACCTAAACTCATCTAAACTCATCTTAATATAGGTTAGAGAAGGACACCAAGCTTAGGCAACTAAACCAATCTAACTAAAATATAAAGGATAGAATATGCCATGACATGCAAAGAGAGTATGAAGCCAAATCCAAATTCTCCAATCTCTTATCCTCTTTGTTTTCCAACCTCATCACCTCTAGATAATTGTTAAATAGCTAATGACCCTTAGATCTAGCCTCCAAGAATAAAAAAATTGGCATGGATGACCAAGTAGAAAGAAAATGCATAAGTGGCTCTTGGCCACCAATGGAAAATAGAGATAAAGAGCCTCTCGAGACAACCGACTATTCCATCACCTTCCCCACCTGCAGTCGATCACAACACTTCCCCATTCCCTCACCATGGGAGGTCAAGAATGACCTGGCAGGAAAGAGGCCCGAGCTTGGTCTATAAGGTAATCCAGAGGAGAGGATCCAATTTATTCTTCCCATAGCCTCGATGCACCATCCCCGAAGCTATTGGAGTCAACCCCAGAAGATCACCAAAATTGAGGTACTCCATTAAAGCCACCTCTTAAGCTTTGGGGGCTTTTGAAATAAAATTAATCTTATGGTAGATCAAATCATATAGATCCCTCTTATTTCATTCAGCGATGGTTTTGGAATTGAATTCAAGCAATTTCAGCGTTGGATCACCAAAAATCACCTTGAATTGACGAATGAGTCTCGATGTTCATCTCCATTGAAGGAGAGATAATCTTCACCATCCATTCCTTTTATTAGAGCGGATGGTTGAGATTTAGGTGGATTGTTTGATTAAATCCTTTAAGGAAAATTGTAGATTGATTAGAGTCATTCGATTGAAGTTCGACTACCATTAAGAATCCACAAGCACCGTCATTTTGATGTGGGATCCATATGGATCTCATGTAGATGAATACCAGTCATGTGTAAAGTGGCTATGTCGATCCACGGATCCGATGCGTTAAGACAAAATTTAGGATTTTTTGCATTTAAAAATAAAGAAAAATACTAGAAAATTTAAAAATAATAGAAAATAAAATATAAATCCAAAAAATCAAAATAAAAGCTCTATGTACTCCTCTTGATGAGAGGAATCCATTAAAATTAAAATCCTTAATTAATTTTGGGCATTTTCATTAATTTCGATTTGAATGATAAACTTCAAGCCTAAATTAATCCTAAACCATTGATCAAAATGATTTGAGACTTTGGGGAGTTAAAATTAGTGTTAAGATACACATCATATGCATTTTTATAATTTATTGAATAATAAATCTAAATATATAAAATTTTCAATCCTAAACCCTAATTTTATTAAAATTAATTAAATAATACTCAAATAAATTAGAAAAATATAGAAACAATCCAAAACATCATAATGCACCCTAATGAACTTAAATATATCATTGAAACCCACTGAAATCTAATTAATCATAAAATGACCTAATTTGGTATTTAATTGAATTAATTAATTCAATTAATCAACCTAAACTTAGAAAAATCATAATAAATCAAATAAGTTTCCAAAAAATATGAATGAACCCCTAAATATTCCTCATTAAATTAGACTTAATTTAAATTTTAATAAAATAATTAAAATCTTAATTAATTCCAAATTGCATATCGAAGGTAAGACTTAGGTAATTCAAATTGGCAAGGAACTCTACTTATCATTTAAATTTCAAACCCAATAGACCTCCGGATTGGGAATTATTGAATTTCCAAGTATGTAGGTGAATTTAAAGGGAATAATAAATTAGAAAACTAATAAAAAAATAAAAAATTCATAATATAAACTTAAAACATCCTAATTAACATCGAACACTTAAATAAAAATGTCCAAGCAATCTAAAAGTAAAGGAACTTAATTAAACATAAGTTAAGGATTAATAATAATTAAAAATATAAAATTTAATAACATTCCAAAATTAATAATCAATCCAACCATCATAAGCCCATTAATAAACCGAAGTATAAAATTCATTCACTTTTGAACTTTATAATCTATCAATATATAAATACATTAAGGTCATTTAGATTAAGGAATAAAATGGCTACAAATGTAAATGTGAAAGATTAAGTTTAATTGAACTTAAAATGATATAAAAGTTAAAGTAACCTAGGGAAAGTTTAATTCACATAACATAAAAATAACCTTTAATTAAACTTTAGGCATGATGAATAAGGGAAATCACTTTATGCTAAATGATAAAAGAACTTTTAAATAACATAATCATCATTCCCTTTACGTTAATTGAAATGAATTGCACTATTCCATAATGTATGAAATCATAACTTGGAATTAACTATCTTAATCCAAGTTCTTTAATCATTAGAAAAACTAATGAAATGAATGAATTGAATATGAGAAATCAAAAATAAAATTTGAATAATTAATTCAAAATGATGCAAATTATATAATGGGTAAATTGAATAATATTAAACTTAAGATTGAATGTAAGTCCCCTTAAGTTAATAAACAAGAAAAATGAAAAATGAACAAATGATAAATACATCCAAATGTGATAAATAAACTAAATGAGCAAATATGCAAATAAAATGATATAAAAAACATAAAGTCAAATAAAATTAAACATAAAGGTTTTACTTAAACTAAAACATAACAATACTAATGAACAAAATGGAAAAGAGTGAAACACATTAACTTAAATATATTTAGTTGACATATGAACACACATTAAACAAAATAAATATCAAATATGAACATTAATAAAAGAAATCAAATAAAAAAAAATTAAAAGAAGAATCAAATTTCAAAAGAATGAAAATTACAAACTTAATTGAAATCAAATCATCTAACATGAATCTAAAAGGAATTAATTAAGATACTTAGGATCTTAGTTTAACTTTTAGAGTGAATCTTCATCTTAAGATGAGGGTTTTATTCTATTAGGACTTAGCATCTTTGAATAGAATGGATTCCACCCCAATGGAACTTATTGTATTTTTCATTCTTGAAAATCTAATCTTACTTTAACATAAAATATACTTAAAATAGAAATTCCAAACACCATTTCCAAATGAAATTGTAAATCATTAAATCACTTAAAGTGAAACCACCCTTGGTAAATTAAACCAATTTTAAAACTAAAAGAAGCAAAAAGATTAAAATAAAAAATTTTATAATCGATTATATGGTATATAACGGACACCCAAGGTTATGGGGCTACCTTGGTTTGAAGGAGGTCTTGATACCTTAAATCTCTAGTATAATAATGACACGCACTATGAAGCTAAATTATAAAAATTAAAAAGTCTAAAATCAATTTAAATTAAAAATTAGAAACCCAAATTGAAACTTGAAACTAAAAAGGCCTAACAATGTCTTACCACACAAACTCCCATTCTTCACACACTAGATCATTAAGTCATAGACCCTAGACATCGGTTAGGTCATTTTGTGATATTCGTGATGATATGATGTAAAATGCCTTTTATTATTTTGTGGTATACTATTTTAGGCGGATGACTAGGATCGATTCGTTAGTCTAGATGATAAGACATTATTTTTAGAATTAACAATGTCTTCTATAGGGCTATGTTAAAAGGACGCCATCATAAATAAATAAAAAATTACCTACTTATAAGTCTTTGAATAGTCCCTTAGCATAAAATAAGACATGTGGGCTTAGCAAGCGTTAATTCTAAGGTATGTTTTGTAAAATATAATTGCTATGTGATGTTTGCATTTTTGTGATATATATTTTGTAGGCCTTAGGATTTATTTTTGAATTTGAAATGTAAAATTGATCTTAGATTAAGTTAGGATCTATGAAGTCTAGGATTAGTAGAGATGATCCTACTAGCAAATGGGTGCGAGGTCCCTATGAAGCCCAATGAAGGTCCCTAAAGAAGGAGGCGATCACGGAAAGATATCCAATAGATCTAAACTTATAGTTTTAGGCCTAACGCTATAAGGGTAGAGCTGCCATGCATTTTATATTTTTTTGTACAAAGTGGTACTCAACCACATTAGCCTTTCTTTAATTTAAAATTAGCTTGATTTATTTTGAGTGCACAATAAAATCAATCTTTTTTCTAGATTTCTTTCTGTCTTATGCTTTTTTGTGATGGATGCTTGGATGATTAGGCTCTTAGGAAAACTAAATTTTCTACTCAATTTAAATCTAATCAACTTTAACACAAAAACTTGAAACTTCATATAAATTAAAGCCTTAGAAATAACCTAAAATCAAATAGAAATATTTAGCTCTTGCGAACCATATTATCATTTTATTCTAAACGCTTGAATTGGACACTTATCCCATTGCACATAAGGGGCATCGACTGTGAGGATGATCGCTTCTTGGGGAAGTCGCTTCTTTATTGATTTGGCCCATAACCAAATCTAATTGCATGACTTTAGACACAAAATTCATACTCCAAAGCCTTAAATGAATCACGAGTCAACATATTTAAAAGTTGGAAAATGTACATTAGTTAAGTGCATTTCATATCCTACATGATTTTATAAATTAGGGAGTGAGTCTAGGTTTTAGATTCTTTCCTAAAATATAATAGCCTAGCCATCTTGCATACATGAGACTTAGCATCATGGATTTAAAATGTGCTTAGGCCCTTCCGTAGGTTATAAGTTCATAAGACTCGGGGATAGGTATGTTCCCTCAAACAAGAGGAATGCCAATAATTCTAAAAGTGAAACTAGGTTAAGCATCGACTTGTGTGAAAAGCACTTATAGACTTAGGATAAGCATCCTCCCCAAAGTAAATCTTCAACCCTAGACATTTCAGTCTTGTGCTACTAGAATCTAAGTCCTAGATTTCTAAGAAAATATCAACTCAAAATATAATTTAAAATTTAAAATTTAAATCCCAATAGTAGGATAGTTGAAATGCCAATTGAGCATCCCGATCAATAGGTATTTCCTACTTAATCTTAATTAGCTCTCAAAAGAACTCTTTCCACTTTGGATAATTCCTAATTAAAATTTCAACATATCATTTCCTTGAAAACTAGCTTAAAATCTATAGAAATAATAGCTTATTTCTTTAATCAAGAGTATTCTTAAGAAGAGGTCCTCATTCCTAAGATGTGATTAACTATAAGGGTTTGCCCTTGGGAACCATGAATCCAGTTTAAAATATACCGCTCTACTTCCTATGTAGTTCGGGGGAAAACTCGTACATGAAAGACCCATTAGTCTTAGAGTCTTTTATTAAATGATCGAATCCATTATAGAATAATATATTTATCTTCCAAGATAATATGTTTACTCTTTAATAATGTATTTGATCATCCAAATAAGAAATTCCTTAAATCTATGTGGTGTCATAAATTTTCCCAATAGCTATATTTTCAACACCAAAGTATTGCCCAAAACCACAAATTAATATTCTCCATGGAAATATCTAAATAAATGCATTTCAAAGGGATGTAAGTCCAATCTATGTGTTCACCAAACAAACAATCTAAATCAATATTGACATTCCAAAGGGATGTAAGTTCAATCTATATGTTGCCATGTGAATAATCTATATTAATGTGGCATTCTAAAAGATTGTAAGCCCATTCTACTTGTTCACCATGTGAACACCCCTATATTCTAGCTTTCCTATAAATATAAGCCCGCCTATTTACTGCTCGTCATGCAAACATTCCTACACCACAACTCTTACACTAAAACTCTTGTCTACTCGTAAGCGAAATGAGGGAATGTATGCTAATTAGACTCGGACATTATGAGTTATCCTATTGATGTTAGTAGATTGGAATAATAGTAGTCCCAAAATGATAGAACCATGGGATCTTGATCGGGACTATTTATTTCCTTTTGATAGTCCTCTATGCCATGCCACATGCACCGCTAGACATCATTTCATATCATAGATATGTTTATTTCCAACCTTAATCGAGAGTTCTCTTTTACCAATAAGATGGGTAATTAACTATATACTTGCATTCATAGGAAGTAGAACCTAGATCTAAATAAACCCTAACATAGCGTTAAGAGAAATCTAGTTGAATATACATTTATCTACCTCATGAAGAACATACTCCTACCCATCCTAATAAAGATGACTGGAGAGTTTCCAAAAGAATGGTTTTCTTGAGTGATCGATTTTGGAGACTTTGGGAATTACTTCTCTCTCCATCTCGGTTGGAAAAAATTAAAATATATGGTATTATTGTAGACTTAACTATCGAGTTATATTCTTTTAAAAGTTTAGATTTATGATTATGTTCAAAACCTCGAATGGCAAATTTCATAAACATGATGAGCCAAGTTAGGAGAGGGTCTTGTTAAATTCCCTCTGTTGTAATCAACACTAGTTCGCTATAGCTACTCTACGCTTTGGAATGATTTTTAAGGCCATCCGGTTTCTACCTGAACCTATAACTTAGTCTATCATTAATGGAATTGGAATGCCAAAGACATTCAACAAAGGAAGGAGGCGAATGTAATCATTCCTAATGAGCCAATGCTTAAAGCCTTGACCTCAAAGAGGGGTTCTATTTTTATAGAATGTTGATGGCAATGCCAATAATATTCACCAAGGATAAGATGGTCACCCAAGTTGAAGTCTATCATCAATCCACTTAGTAGTGTATAAGAGGAGCCTACTATCCCACAAAATACTACTTTTACCCTAGGCAAGCATGGTCATGAAGCATCTTCCTTGGGCACCAAAATATCTAGGATATCTCAAAGAAGGTATGATGATTCTTGTAGAGATGCTAGATTATTTATTCAAATTGAATAGCAATACGAATCACTGGTGGAAACAAACATACCCACCAATAAAAACTTTGAGCTTCTTTGATGGGTCAAGAGGAATAACTTTGGTGGAGCTATATAGAAGTCTTTCTCGGGATGAACATACACATCCCATGTCGTAGAATCAACCATAGAAAGAGGAGACCATCTCCTCCAAAATCTATAAAGTTCTTAAAGTTAAAAATAAAATGTTCAAAGAAGAATTAAGAAGTTAGTGAGCTAAGTCACCAACCCAATAAATTCTTACTTTAAGAGAGGTAGGAATGTTAAAACATATCGCTTACTTTGCATAGAGCTTAAGGCCTAGGGTTTTGATGTTGGTGAACACCAACAATAAGTACTTTAGTTTGAAAATACTAGGTGGCCAATCATCTAAGGTCCCGACAACCCCAAAAAAGAGAATATCATCCAATGGATGAACAGTGGTGTCACATCTAGGATGCATTCGAGATCCACCACTAGAAGGTCCCAATCAATTTGGGTACCTAAGGAGTCCCAAGTCATCAAGAATGAGAGGACTCAATATGAACCAGCCCACCAAATAACAAAGGAACTAATTCTCCTATCGTCAACTAGAAATGCTGATCTAAAAGGGTTAGCCTGGATAATGATAGATAATCAACTATTCTATGAAGATGATGATTTCTTAATTGATGAAGAGCAACACGGCACCACCAAAATATCAACTGTATGGAAGTCAAAGTTGTCCACATGGTCAATGCAAAATGAGTAAGAACATCAAGAGAACCTAAATCAACAAGAACCTAGAAGCTCAAGTAGAAGTTGAAGTAATTGAAGAACTAACCAATGTTGTAACAAGGTTACAATGATAAATGGGTTCTTAACTCCAAAGAAGAGAATAATAAATCAAAAGCTCAACAACCATCTCAATGAAATGAATGGGTTGATGAAAGAGCTATTTGGTCAACTTAACTTCATAGCAATTACAACATAGCAAATACCTCCAAGAAATCCTCGGGATGATCAACCCAACAAAAAATATAAGGGCATGCAAAATACTACATCCAACTTGTCAACAACTTCAACATAAAGGCAAGAACCCCATGAGAAGTTACATTAGGTGCTCACCAACAAGTTGATGTTATTACTAAATCTCAAGTAGAAGATCTCATTAGCTAGAAAGTCAAAGTCATTACTTCAAAATTGCTGAATAGTTAGTTGAAAAATGCTAACTATACTTGGCCAAATATGATGAACTACATTATCCTAAAGTGTACATTGTGTCAAAATTTAACTCCTTTTCAAGCACAAAAAATTCACGACAACATTTGGTCCAATTTAAAGCCACTTATGAAAATATCGAGGGAATGAGACCTTACTATTACGATAATTTTGCTAGCCCCACCAAAGATAACCTTCGAGTGGTATGCTAAGTTATCCAATGACTTAGTAAAAACTTTCACGAGTTGGAAACACTCTTCATCAAAAGATTTGTAGGTGAAACCAAAAAAGTAATGATAGTAGATCTCACCTTGGAAAAGAGAAGGAAAGATGAAAGTGTTACTAAATATATCACTAGATGGAGAAATCTAAGCATGAAATATGATCGAGTTCATAGAAAAACTTGCAATAGACCTCTTCATGGAAAACATTGATGATCAATGGCCCTATATCTAGCTATTGTTATGATTAATATATTCGAGAATTATTGGATTATGTAGCCAAGTTTAAAAGGCTCCCCAAGCAAAGAGGCCTTAATACCAACCATAATAATAATCTCTTTGGGAGAGGAAAGAAATCTAAGTGCGATTTGAAGAAGAATGATGTGAATAGAACATTCACATTCATAGTTGACAAAAAAAGAAATGGAGGAGTGGAAACCTCGTGACCAATAGGAAAGCCAATAGAGGATAAGAAAAAGGGATAACCCTCTAAGAGAAGATGACTAAACAATACTCATTCAAAGGGAATGTACCGCTAAGAACTTTAAGCATGCCCTAAACTTAGGATTATAACCGCTAGAGCCACATCGCCGACAAGTAGACAAAGTTGATGATCCCAACTATTGTCCATTCCATAGACTTATAAGTCACTCGGTTGAAGATTATTTTGTCTTCAAAGATTGGGTAGAAAAGATCTATTAAAATGGGAAGCACACCTTATCGACAATGTCCGGGTACATTCTAAAAAAGAAAAGGTAAATGTCATTACACCATACCTACTTGAATGTAGAAGATAAAGATGCTAAGCCAAAACTCAAAATATAAATGATGATAAAGCCAAAGCTCTGCAAACATAGGTAAAAGAAGAAGGTAGTTGGGAGACATTCATCTTAAAGAAAACTAAAAGGATGATTAACATTCTTTTAGCCAGAAGGCATTTGATGGAAGAATTCCTTAGAGTTTGACATAGATCCAAGAAGGCTTTTCCCAATAGGGCCAATTTTTATATAATACAAAGAACTAGACAAAATCAATCAATCTTCTTCATCAATGCCCCTTTAATAAAAAAAAAAAAGAGGAAATCTAAAACCAAAGTCTAAAACACCAAAATGATTGACTTTTTTAGAGGAGTATGAACAACCTCTTCAAAAGCCAATAAAACTAGAATAATATATGCATCACCTAAAGCATGAAACAAAAAAATCTTGAAGAAGATGCTTTGAAAGAAATGTGTTGAATCATAAACATACGTGAAAAATCTAATCTTCAAACCCAAAGAGAAGCATGTTATGTGATTGTAACTTCAATTTACTTTGAGTAAGAACTTTGATTTCCTAAAGAAAAGCCTATTTAATAGAAGGTCAAGTTAGGCTCAAAGAAATTATACCTAGACTAGGCAATAGTTAGAGGTAATGAAAACTCCAAAATTCTAGACATAGAATTCGAGAGACTTCTTTTGATAAAGAAGACAGAAGAAGTAAGTCAAGCCCAATTAAAGAGTGGAAAATGAATTTCTCCACCTCAACAGAGAGCTAGTGATAAAGGAAAAGAAATTCAAATTAATGAAAATGCCTTATCTCCACCATCGACTAAACCTCAAAATTCTACAAAATGCAAGCTCCTTATTTTACTAAGTATTTATTATGCTCTTATATTATCTAAGGATATATGTGAGACATTAATTAAAGCCTTGTAAAATCCAAAATAATATGAAGCATTCTTCACCAAGAGATGATGAAAGAGGTCTTAATCTTTAAAAATCAGCAATCATCACATTCGGTGATGATGACCTATTGTTAGAGACAACTTAGCATAATTGACACTTTTATGTCATAGGAAAGTAACTCCACCCACATAAAGGATCGATCAACCCACTTTGGTCAATCTCTTAACAACTAAGACACTCGAGTATTAGCTTTAGGTGCTCATTATCGACAAAGTATAATATTCTCACAAGGATTTAATGAATAAAGACAACAACCTTAGGATCCATTATCCTATTGTTATGCTTCAAAAAAACTATACACAAGCTAAATTCAATGTGATCAAGCCAAAGTTGATAACAAAGCACTCCTTTATAGGCCTTGGATTCATGACTATGGAATAGTATCTTCTCCATCAATGCATGAAGTATATTCAAAATGGTGAAGGGCATTGAATTGATGGTGAAATGAATTCATTCTTGATAGATGAGATCAAGATCTATGATGATGCCAAGCACTTCATGCCTAAGAAAGGGGAAGCCAATTCCCAAAAGTAGTGCCTCCACCTATCAAACTAATCTGAAAGGTGATAATTCAAAGGGTAGAAGTATTAATGAATCAAAGTAACCCAAAGTAATTCCTCACCTTGGTAGTGATAATTGAGGATGATGAAGAAGAGTTAGTACTTTATCAACCTAAGAAAGCCTCAACTAGCCAAAAGAAGAATAAGATAGTACTAATAATGTGGCAAAACAATTAGAAAAAAACTTATATTTCTCTAATAAGGGTACCAATCCCAAATTTTCAATAATGCTATGAAAATAATTATAATACCAAGGGCACATATAAAAGCCTTAACAACTTCAAGGAAGAGAAAATATAATAGTTAAATACTTTCTATGTCCGAGGGTTACAAGGAACAGGATCCTTTTCTACAAAGAACCACAAAATCCCATGCAAGAACTAGCTAAAGAAGATGATTTTGAAGAAGAAGACATTTAATTATTATTCTTCAATACTTCTCGTCGATCCTAAAGGAGTCGGTTAAGAATAATGTTGAACTACATAGATAAATATATAAGCCCAATTGTTCAAAAGGCTTTGGTGAAGGGATGCATCCAAAATTCCATAGGATATGAAAAATTCACCACGGGATTGGGATATATTCCTTCGACATTTCCCTAATGAGCTCATGCTATGCCATATCCTACAAAGAAGAAGTCCCTTTGGGAATAGATGAACAAAGGACATTTCACATGAAAATGAGAATGTACCAAGATGACTTAATAATTGAACACAAAGAGACCTAAATAAATTCAAAGAAATCAATCAAGCCACCATTAATGAACTCTAAGAAATCACCTAAGTGTAAAAAGAGCCTAGTCGAGTTTTATTAATGCTAGCCTCACATAAAGATTGGTGGAATTAAAAACACTACTCTATGAATATGAAGATTGCTTCACTTGGAATAATAAAATGCTATCTATAGGATAGATGTAGCTATACATAAGCTTTCCATTAAACCTAATGTATAGCTTGTAAAGTTAGCATCAAGGCTTAATAGAAATTAAAGAATAACTAATCATTGAAACCAAAAGCTCATTGAAGAAAGATTCATTTAGGAAGAGAAGTCTGACTGGATTACCAATATTATTCTAGTAAGAAAAAGAATGGACAAATTTCTATCTGCATTGATTTGTGGATTTAAACAAAGCGTGCCCAAAGATGACTTCCCACTACCTAATGCTTCCGGTAGACAACATATCAAATTATGATATGTTCTTTCATAGATGATTCATGGGCTATAAATAAATAAAATGGCTCCGAAGATAAAAGCATACGTTCTTCTACACACCAATTGACATATATCACTACAAAGTGATGTCATTTGGCTTAAAAAATGTTGGTGATATATATAGAAGGGCAATGAAACCCACATCTTCGATGTTCTCATACATAGATATGTGGAATGTTATGTCAATGATTTGGTTGTCAAGAGAAAGAATCAAAGAGAACACATAAATGATTTAAGAGTTGTATTAGACTTGAAAATTTTAATTTAAAGATAAATCCATTGAAATGTGCTTTTGTGTGACTTTTGAAAAATTCATGGGCTTTATTGTATTCCATGAGGGATTGAAATTGATCCCTATAAAATAAAAGTAATAATAGAAATTCCATAACCTAATACCTTGAAGCAACTACGTCACTATAAGGCAAATTAGCTTATATTAGAAAGTCCATTTCTAATTTTTTGGGAGATGTCAACCTTTTGCTCGATTGATGAAAAGGATGCACCTTTATATGGGATGACACTTGTCAAGAAGTATTTAAAATAATATTTTTTACATCCCCTAAATTTGGTAGTGCCAATAATGAGAAACCATTGATATTATATACAAATTAGAAGAATCATTAGGGGCTTTATTTGTTTAGAACAATGAAGAAGGGAAAGAAAATACCTTATATTATATAATTTGACATCTTATAGGAGCTTAAATAAGATATTCTATTATCAAGAAATAATGTCGGCATTGATACTTGATACTTCAAACTCTGACACTATATGCTTATCACTTAAAAAAATTTTGATATCTAAAGCCAACCCTTTTAAATTCTTAATGACTAGACCTACCATAAGCGCTTAGCTAAATGGACAAGCTTATTACTTTAATTTGAAACATATGTCCCACAAAAGGCTATAAAAGGAAAAGTTCTAGTGACTTTCTAGCTACTCATCCCTTATCAAACTCTCCACTCAATAATGAATTGTCTAATGAACAAATCTTTGAAGTGGAAGAATCTCAACAATCATCAAAATAGAGCTCTACATTGATGGGGTTTGATTAATAAAGCTAGCTGAACTTCTTTTACCTACAATCTAGAATTGAATTAATATTTGTGACACTACAAGGTGGTATTCTCGATATTAATATCGTTTGAATATCATGGGTCTAGAGCTAGCAATTAATAAGAAAATTAAGAAGCTTCATATTTTTAGAGATTCTTGACTCATAATTCAACAAATAATTGAAACTTTGAAGCTAAACAAGCATGAATTGGTGCTTTATCATAAGCATGTCTTGAAGCTTCTAAAATAAATCCTTGAAGTAACAATTACAAGATGTCACATCGGGATAATGGCAAAGCTAACACATTAGCTAAATTGGCTAAAGAAATGATAGACCCTCAAGGAGAGCTAATTATAATAATAGTCCAAAGCATGCTAGTATTGACACCAACCCTCCTACAAGCCTTTAAAGCTAAAGAAAAATTAAGGGATTTCAATGATGATAGAAGAACATGACCGACAAGAATCGCTCATCACCTATTTTAAAGGTGGTGGGTTGCTTAAGGATAAATGTAAGGCTCATCAAAATTTTGTAAATAGTGCTATGATATGCTCTTGTGAATGATATGTTATATTGGCACTCATTCAACCAAATGCAGGTGTTTTAGGACCATATGAAGCAAAGATGGTGATGGTTGAAGTCCATGAAGGGTTATGTGGTGCACACCAACCGATTCTAAAGGAAAATCAAAATCAAATGAATGGGATACTATTGGCCTAGTATGATTCAAGGCTATATTGAATATGATAAAAGATGTCATCTGTCAATATGCACACATTGCATCAAACACCTAATAAATTATATCCAACAAGGGCATCTTAGCCATTTGAAAGTTGGGGAATCAATATAATTGGCCCAATAGATCCTCTCATTTAGGAGACACCTTTTATTTTAGTTGCCATTGATTACTTCTCCAAACGCGTAAGAAATTCTATTAAAAGAAGTTAAAGCAAAAAGTAGTAAAATTTTTGAGACCATATTGTAAACCGACAGTATCTCAAAGAATTATATTTGATAATGATACTACCAATCTTCATGTGATGATCAATCAACCAAATTTGGTCAAATCAAGTCAAACCTAAGGGTTGACCAAGTCAACACTTAGCCAAATTGAAACCAAATATAGCCAAAATCCACCATAGGCCAAATTGTTTGAAACCATTTATCAAGACTCATTCATGATCAATGTTTGAACTTGACCAAGTCAACATTTAAGCCTAACCTAGCCTAATTGGCCACTTGACCCAAGTTGACCTAACTTGACCGAAAAGTTAAAATGTGTCAAAACTTGATCTAAGCCAAATTGATTGAAACCAATGGGTTAAGTTCATTCCAAATCACTTGTTGAACTTGACCAAAGCTTCAATTGGCCAACTAACTAACTAACCTAGCCCAATTGACCTTGAACCCAACTTGATCTAAAGGGTCATGTTGAGCCAATTTATAACTTAACAACCAAAATTGATTGGAAATAAAGATACCAATCCACTTCATATGACTAACCAAACCTAAACTTACCCATGACCTAGCTCAAATAGGTCAAATGGGTCAATTTGGTCAACTTGACCCATTTGACCTAAATGAAGTCATATGAACCAAATTCAAACCTAAACCAAATTAAACCAAACCAAAGCCACCAAAATATTTCAAATGGTCATATGAACTTGACCCAACCCTTGGTTTGACCCACTTAATTTGACCAATTGGTCAACTTGACCAAGTTGACCCATTTTGACCTAAATGGGTCAACATGAGCAAAACCATACCAAATGAACTCCAAATCTAATGAAACTTGGCCAAACATATTTTATTAACATAACCAACATATTCAAATTCAAAACTAGCCAAATGACCATTTTACCCCTAGGACATAGAACAAATTTTGGTCAAATCCATGGGGAATTTGGTCAATTCCTCTTCATACCTACTTAATACTTTTCTAATAGGTCAAGTAAACCCTATGGAGGGTGGTGTACCCAACTCAATGGATTTGGGTCACCCAACTTGACCCAAGGCCAAAAGCACATGGTTCAAATTGGCCATATGGAAATCATGCTCCCACTCAATTTGAAGCACATGGGAGTTAGCACTAGCCCAAACCGACCATGTGCAAGCTTCTAATAGACCAAACAACCCACGCCTATGGTCAATTAGATCAAAATGACAAGCGATGCTTCAACCGTCCGATTGCTTAAGGGGAGATATACTCTCCCTAATTCACTTGAATTCCAGAGGCTAATTAGATTGAGTAAGGGAGAGGAGCCATTCTTGAGTGATTCTAAGCTCTAGAGGAAGTTAGAGGTTGCCATTCTCGATTTCCCTTAAAAAATAGGGGAGCTCCATGGATTTGCCAACTCCACTACACTCTAATTCAACCAAATTCTCTTTGCACACTCCACCGAGGGTCAAATCGAGCTTGCCCAAGCCCTTTCCCATGCTCCAAAGGCAAAGGAAGACTCACCTAGATCAAAGTCGAGCTCAATAAGAGGAGGGGTTGGTCCATAGAGCTATTCAACAACCTCAAGAGCTAAAACTTTCACCAAAACTTCTCTCAACCGCACTAAGCTCCTCTAAGGAATCGAGTAATGAATACCTTCTGAGGTTAGACATTTTTGATCACTAAACTCCATGTGTGTTGGTCCTTTGTGAAAGGAATTTTAATTTCAGGATTTTAGCCATTGGATGTGATCTACATTGCTTGATGATGGTGTGTGCAAGATTTCATCCCAACCCAGCTCAATCTTGGATCAAGGCCTAAAACATGGACGGTCTCCATGGATTATTGGTTTTGGCGAGATAGATCTCCTATCCATCCTCACATTTTGGATGGATGACCGAGATTAAATCCTATTTTATATCCGATTTATCCCTCAATTGCGGATTAAATCATAGCCATTCGATCTTTGATTGAACGCGATAGATAAAGCACATACACGCCATGCTGTGACATTTAAATTACCACTTAGCACTTGTCACGCGTGTAAAGCGCCGATCACCATGCTACGATTGGATTAAGGGATTAATTAAGTTTTAAATAATTCTAATTAATCCTCCAAACTTCAAAAATTCATCTCTAAAAAAAAATCAAAAAATTTGAGGTAAATTGCCATTGAAAGATAAATCAATCTAGAATATTCTAAAATTAGTTTTAATGGGTTTTGAACATTATCTTTCTTTGATTTTGGGTTTTTGGAAATCTTAATTTGCTTATTACTCAATTAATCCACTTATTAATCTCAAGCTTCTTGAGTGTATTTTGGGGATGATTTTGCCTCCCTAATTTTCTTGGGATTTATTGCTTAATTGGGAAAATTGCTAATTCATTACCTAATTATCCCCTTAATATAATTAAGGTTAATTAAGGGTTTGATTAGTGGTTTAACCCTTTGTTGACATTGATTAAGGTCTGATCTAGTGAATGGGAGGTTTAAGGAATAATTTTGGGCATTTCCCAAGCTATTCCCTAAACCCACTTTTCTTTCTTAATCCTATTATAAGGGCTAATTTACTAATTACCCTATTAATTAATTTCTTAAAATTCTAAAACTTACCAAAACTTAATTAATCTACTTTGGGTAGATGCTTAGGTGTTTAAGAGCCTAAGTTCAATTAAGAAAATCAAAACTCAACTCATATGTGTGAGGGGTATTTTGAAATTACTTAAGTTAAAACCCTTAGTTTAATTAATCATTAATCATGAGCCAAATTGCATTAGGCCCCTTTCCCCTAGGTGCATTACAAATTTAAATTCTTTGTGAGGTTTTATCATCTCATTAGCTCATAATTATTTGGGTAACTATGCTAAGGTGTGTGTAAGGGTAATTAACATGTTTAATTCATACCTTAACTTAATCAAAATATAAAATGGGTCTAATCATAAAATTGAACAAAAATATCAAACACATGTGGAATGGGTTAGAATAGCAAACTCAATTCATATTTTCAAAATTAAATCAAACAAGAATCATATTAAATAAACTTTGATTTACTTTAAGCTTTCTTATTTCATAAGATTGTCTTTAAGATTTGATTAAAGTGAATGTAATTACATGCTTTCATTGCTTTAGTTCTTCCAACATGCTAAATATGTGTGCCATATGGTTTCATGCATCCATGCTTTTCAAAAATTAAATTTTTTAAAAATGAAAATGTTTCCTTTATGTCAATTTGCATGTTTTGGCTATAAGTAAGAATATGAGGGCTATTATCACTATTAAATCCAAATTATTTTCAAAATATATAAATCAATTATCAAAATTGAGAGTGTGCTACATATACATTACTATAAGCTTGCATGTGAGTAAAATATATGGTTGTGCTTAGTGTAGGTTCTCTCCTCTTTTAGTATAATTTTGAATAGATTTGACAAAGTGTATGGTTCATTTGAAAAGAATAACACTTGCATAATTCCATATCTTATTCCTTCCTATACTATGAATTGAGAAGGACACCTATACTTGCACATATAAATTGCATAAATAAAAATAAAACAACTAACACAAACTTTTGCATTCCTTCTTTTCCATTCATTTCTTTTGTACACATGTTTGTGTTTAAGTAAAGTGATATATTAGTCCGGAAAACCCTACGAGGCTTTAAGTAGCCCCAAGTAGGTCTTGTACCTTATACCCCTGGTACAAAACAATGACGTCGACTCACTTATGTCTTTTATAGATTCATATGTGCATGTGAAAATTAGATAAGAAACCCCTTTTCTACTTAATGAAAATCATGCATCATAAGCATTCAAATTTTCTTAAGTAACTTACTTAGCATGCATCATAAAGTGTGTTAAACATTCCCATTTGTATGTATGGATATGCTTAGGACTCATTCATATGCATGTTACATGTTGGGAAAGAAATGAAGTAATGTGTGTTTGTGAATTTTACTTCACTTTACTTAATCTTAAAATGCATTTCTTTTGAATAGGTCTTTAGAATTTATCTAAACTTATTATTAATTAAAAACATAATAAAAATTAAATAAAACTAAAACATGAATCCACTTTAGAAATTACTTAGGTTAGGGAAGGAAAGAGAAGTTTTCTTTTCTTTTCCTCTCTTTTAACTTAGTAATTAATTGTAGGATTCACTTGAACCTAATCAAAACACAAAATAAAATCCACCAATAACATCTAAACAACTTAAATGAAACCCTCCCTAAGTTGAACATTCTTCACACTTAGAAAACTCTAACTTAAAGCCATAGATAAGAATACCACACAAACCTCTAAAGCACACATTAGCTAAGTCACCACTTCTAGCTTTAGGTTTGGTGAATGGTTTGATACTTGATTTTGTTTTATGATATATGTTTTAGTCGATGTTAGGATGCATGTGTAGATTGAATGGTAGGCGGTCTTAGTCTAACTATTATCTTAGGGGATTATACTTAAGGGCGATATAATAAATAAAAATATAAATGCTTTTCTGTGGAGGTGCATATACCCCTAAGCATAATAATAGGCTGGTGGGCTTAGTCACCCATGTGTGGGGTGATAAGTCCAATATACATGATTGGGATTTGTATGATTTATTTTAGCTAATCTCTATTTAGCGTGTTAGTTAGATTTCCATTTTTCCCATTTCATGTAATTTTGTAATTAGAATTTGGAATGATTATTATGGGGATTAGGATGAGCATTGGTTATAAGGTTTTGCCTTATGTACCATGTGAAGCCCTTTTGGAGCATCCATCTTCCAACCATCCAAAAGAAGAACTAAAGAAGAAAGAAAAAATAAGAAGAAAAGAGAAAAGAAGATTGAAGAAATGAAGCTTGAAGACCCCATAATAATGAATTCCTTGCTTAATTATATTTAATTCATTTATAATCTGGGTTGTATAAGGGTAGAGCTGCTACCCAATTTATTTTTTTTGGGTTCGTCGTGTTCACCACAATGACCTCTTATTCTTTTGTGATTAGCTTTATACATTGATTGATTTGTTTAGCTTGTGCATTAAGTGGCATCCTTTTCCTAATTTATTCATTGCTTTATGTATGGCTCGGATGATGATTTGGCTCTTAAAATAAATCTTCAACCAAATCTAACAATTCAAAATTAAAAATAAAGAACTCATACCTCACCTAAAGCATAGGCTTAAAATCAAGATAAAAGAATTAAAACCCTTAATTAGATGAGTATTTCTTTTATAACATCATGCACAAATACATCTTATTTCACTCTTGATTGGGGCTTCCACCTTTGCTGAGAAACTTGGCTTGACCTATGAGAGCTATGGTGGAAACACACCTCCTCCCTCCTCCCCGATTTTGGCCAATAATCTCATTTCTGCATTAGTATATGAATCCTATTAGCCTATGTCAAAATAATTGTCCAAAATGAAAATAAAATGAAATCTGAATTGCATTAGATTTAGGTCATTTAAAGCATCCCTTACATGATCTAGTCTTTTAGGGAGTGAGTTTAAGGACTTAGTCTCTTTCTAAATAAATAACCTAGCTATCTTGCATAAAGCATAAGACTTGCTTACATATATTTAAAATTATAGGAGGAGTTAGTTTGTGGCCACCCTAGGTGATTATAAGTCCAAGAAATGGGTGGTTTGTCCTCATTATGGAGGCAAACTAAATACCCATTTTGCCTTAGATTTAGGTTGTGCTTTCTGCCCTCTCCAAAGCTCCCTAGATTTAGGTTATGAGGTTACTTTCCCCTTTGTGGGCCATAAGCTTAAATCCTCACCTCTTAGGCATTTCCATAACCTTACTATGGAATTATAAGCCCAGCATCTAATAAAAGTTCAACCCAAATAAATTAATTCAATTTAAAAATGTAAAGCCCAATCATAGATAGTTTGAGATGCTTAGGCCTAGCATTATGAGCATCTCCAACATATCTTCATTTTGGATAATAACTCTTTTTTGATCAATCCCATTTGACCTTCAAAATAAGCTAATCAATTGATAGTCCTACTATTGAAATCTTTAGAGCGATCATTTACCTTAATCGAGTTTTCCTAAAGAATTCCCATTCTTTAGGATGTAATTAATTATGAGGGCTTGCTGTAAGAACTTAATGAACCGGTTTAAAATAAACCGCCTTTACTTTTCCATGTAAAGTAGGGAAGAATCTCGTACCTCAAAGACCCAAAATCCTTAGGAGTTCTTATTTTGTGATTAGGTCCATTGTAGGGTGGTGACTTCTATCTTTCGAGATAGATCTCCTTAATGTCATACCCGATCACCCCTAATAAGTGCAGAATCATGGCATCCATCAAGGCAATTTATATTCTGTGTTCTTTCTTCTCATTTATCTTCTTCTTTCCACCTCAAAAGGAAAAAGAATAGATGAGATGAGGACACTGGGAATGTAAAAATTTCCACATTAGTATATGTTGATTTTATATGATTTGGAGGACTCTCATTTAATAAATTTAAATATATTAAATGGAGTTCAATATATGTGTTTGATATTTGTTGATGATTTGATTTTATATGATTTGATTTGAAGAAGTTATTTAAAAAAATTTAGGTATGTCAAATAGAGTTCAAATATGTGTATGTTTGATGTTTGGAAATGAGATCCACTTAACAAATTTAGGTATGTCAAATGGAGCTCACTTATATGTTTGTTTGTTTTTTTTTTTTTATATATGGGTTTATTTTGGTTTTGAAGATTGAATTCTCATTTAACAAATATGGGTATGTTAAATGGAAAAAAAAAATGTGTGTGGATATTTTGGTTTTAATTTAATTTTTGAATGTGAAATTCTCATTTAACAAATGAGTAATGTTAAATGAAATTCAATTATATTTTGTTTATCTTGATTTTGTTTTAGTTTTGAAGAAGGAACATTCACTTAATAGATTTGGGTATGTAAAGTTCATATGTTGATTGTTTTAATTTTAGTTTTAAAAGGGAACTCTTATTTAACAAAGCATGAATATTTTAAGAGTTCTATTATATTTTGATTTTATTTTTAAATTGAAACTCTCATTTAACAAAATTAAGTATGTTAAATGGAATTGATTGTTTGATTTTAGTTGGAAAATGTGCTTTTGAAGAATAAATTTTGAAAAGGGTGTTGATGATGTATATTTGATTTTGATTTTAAAGAGAACCCTCATTTAATAAATTTAAGTATGTTAGATGAGGTTTAATTATTATTATTATTAATTTTGAAAATAGATTTGAAGAATTTCTTTTATATTTGTGCAAATTTTGTTATGTGAAGTTTATTTTTAAAATGATTTTGTTTTGAAAAGTGCTTTTGAAAAGTTTTGCAAAAGACTTATTTTACTTTAAATTTTATTTAAATTTACTTAAATATGGGATGATCCTTGCCACACCAAGCTAGTGGTAAGGAGGTTCTAAATTTACTTATCTCCTTCCTTGAGTTACTTTATTTTTTATCTATTGGGGACAATAGGGGTTTCAAGACCTACATGGAGAGGTCCTAAAACCTAAAGGATGTTGGCTAGCTTTACTTTAGGATGAAATAAGCAAGGAATGGAAAAGATAGTCTTGGGTTTATATAAAATATAAGTCCACTATCGATGCTTGGAGATGATAATTGTCTACTAAAGATGGAGAGAGGAACTACTCCTAGAGTCACCAAAAAAATATGTGATGTTTATTTTTTGGATGTGGGGGACATCACTGGATCTTATGTACTTATTGAAGTGATTGTGTATGACATTAAAGAATGGTGTATTATCTTAAAATATAGAAGCATCACCATACAATGGACTTAATCACCTAATAAGGACTCCTAAGGGATGATGGGACTAATATAGAGATCTTTCCCCACTTTACATGGAAAAGTAAAGTAGAGTTTATTTTAAGCGGGGTTCTTTAGTTTCCTATGAGACAAGCCTCCATAGTTAATTACATCCCAGGGAATATGATTCCTTAAAAAATACTCGATTAAAGTAGATAATTATGGTCTCCAAAGATTTCAAGACTATCAAAGGATTGGTTATATTTAGAAGATCAATTAGGAAAGTTCAAGGAGAAGACTTATTTTGGAATCCAAAGGGAGAAAGTAGATGATCATGATTAGAAAACCTAGTGAGCATTCCAATCTACCATAGTTGGGCTTTATATGTTTGAAAGTGAAGAGATTTATACATTTGAGTTGACTTTTATTAGATTTCTATTTATAATCCATCAACACAAGGTTGTGAAAATACAAGATTTGTGGTTGTAGCCTAAAGGAAATAGCTACCTCGATTCTAAATCAGGGAGCTTTAGCAAGAACTAAAGCACTAAATCTAAGTGATAGGTGGACAAGGGTTCACCTCCATAAGAGGATGAACCATCCGACTTTTAGACTTACAACCGCATGGAGTGGCTAGTTAACTCCTCATATGATTCTAAAACTATGTCCTTATGAATTGCAAGATAGCTAGGGTAGTTATTTATTTAGAAAGAGACTAAAGTCCTAAACCCACTCCTAAGAAGCGAGCATGAGTGGTATGAATATATGATTTAACCTACAAATGAAAAATCTTTTCAAATTTTATTCTTTTTTTGACACATCATTTTGATAAAGGCTTTAGGATTTTTATATGCCTAAATGCATGATGAAAGTAGATTATTAGCTAAATCAACAGAAAGGGTGTTTTACAACATAAGGGATGTCCTAAAAGGTCAAACCTTCCCTTATCGTCAAGGATGGAAATCCCTTTCAAGAGCAAAATAATATGATAATGCATGTTGTAAAATATTCAACCATTCAAGGGGTTGCTAAATATTTTAATTATCTTATTTAATACATAGGCTTTATGGTGAGGTTATGAGTTATTAAAATTTAGCTATGAGTGATTAGTTGGGTAGAAATTAATTTTACTTTAAGAGCCTAATATATCCAAGCCACACATTAAAGCATCAAACATTTAAGAAACTATGAAAAGCATACCATTTCTAATACACAATCTAAACAAATCATCAATCAATTTTATAACTATCATAAAAGAATAAGAGGGTCGTTGTGTGCCAGCACAACCCAAAAAAAGAAAAGATGGGTACGAGTTATACCCTTATACAACCCAAAATATGAAAGAATAATTACAATTTTTTTATTAAATGTTATGGGGTTCTTCATTCTTCATTCTTCCCTTTATGTGATCTAATTCTTCCACCGATTTGGATGTGCTTACTTCAAAGGCATCATATGGCACCCCGTGACAAAGCCTTCTAGCCACTATCATCATAATCCCCATAGCACTAATCTTAATTCTTATAAAATTATGTTATTATAGGAAAGAGTAAATCTAGCTACTGTGAAATAGAGGTAAACACACATACCCAAGCAAGCTATTTATATATATATATATATATAATTTGGACTTAGTCCCACATGGGTAACCACCTATCCTAACTTAGATTATGCGTTTAAGCAACTGTAAAGATAGAATTTATATTTATTTTAAGCACCCTCTTAAGGATAATCCTCATAGAAAATGTGATTAAGGAACAACCTAACATCCAATCTGAAGCATGAACCCCAACATCCTAAAATAATACATCACAAAATAAAACATACATCACCCACCATCCTAACTTAGGACTAGAAGTGATGACTTAATTCTAATGTGTGTGTTAAGGCAAAGTTACTAAGTATTAGGGTTATATTTTCTAACTGGGGAGATTTAATTTAACATAAAGGGTTGATTTTCCTTGAAGTTATTTAATTGATTTGAGAATTTTGATTTGTATTTTCTCTTGTTTCATTTGATTGTACTTAGCAACTAAGTGTTATAAAGAGAAGGAAGAGGCCTCTTTCATCCCTACCCTAAGCCACTTTCTAAAGTATATTAATTTGATTTAGTTCTCTTTAGTGAATGGCTTATCACATATTTTAGATTGATCCTAAGTTTAGGTCCACTTTAAAGAACTCTATTCAATATGAAAGGCATCTTAAGATTAATCTAATTGAATTACAATCACATGACATATATTAACTCATTCCATTCCATCACATGTAACATGCATATGATTTTAATCCTAAGTGTATTTATATATACAACATGTTTTAGCATACTTGAATGATGTATGTATTTTTATATTTCAAATTTATCTTTTCATTTGATTGAATTATTTAGCATATATAAGTTTAAAGCTCTATTCAAATTCTTATACAAAATACATAAGAGTGAAATTAAATAGGTACATGCTATTATTAAACTAGGGAAGTGAGGTAATCAAATGACCTTCTTGGGGCTACTTAAAGCCATGTATTCCGGGGATGTCACTATATACCCATTGAATTCAAATTTATGTAAATTTGCATACATGAATGTGAGAAAGAGAATTCCAAATCACATAATTAGATAATTCAATCTTTTAAGTGACTATGAATGCATGCATTTTAAATAGAAAAGAGGATTATCATTCTCTAATTAAATATACACATGTATGTATAAAAGACATAAACCTATACATGTCTTTGTTAACTAGGAAGTGAGGTAGTCAAATGACCTCCGGCTACTTAAAGCCTCGTATTCTGAGATGTCCAAATTATATACTCATTTTTCTTAAATGCATACACATGTATTCATAATTAAGAGGATGAGAATTATGCAAAGATTGTATATTTTTAATTGAATCATTTATGTATATGATTTAAAGCTCTATCTAAATTCTAATGTTAGAATACATAAGAGTGAAATCAAATGGGTACATTGTTAAACCGGGAAGTGAGGTAATCAAATGACCTCTTTGGGGCTACTTAAAGTCTCAGTATTCACGGGATATCCGACTATATACCCATTACCATTCAAGCGATGTAAACTAACATATGAATAAAGGAAGGAAGACTTAACATTCATATACTTAAGCTATAAGCACATACACTTCTTATGTATTTATAACTAACATTACTACATATTATCATTCATTTGTAAACTATGGAAAACATATTTAAATTTAATAGTGATAGTAGCCACATATTATAAATTAATCCAACACATGCAAGCTTGACATCAAAGAAATAATTTTGGTTTAATTAGTTTTGAAAAGATGAAGCATGATTGTTTAAAGTAAATGAAAGCTTCTTTATCAATTAAGTTAATTCCTAAGGACAATCATGTCAAATAAAATTATTTAAAGTAAATGAAAGCTTCTTTATCAATTTAGTTTTGAATCTTTGATTCAATTTAAGAAGGAGGAGAACTCATCATTTCTTTATAAACCCCTTTCCCACATTTGTGATTTGATTTAGTCTAAGAAGAGGAAATTAGATGAATTTTATGAATTCATTAAGTTGAATTCTTAATTAAGTCAATCAATTACCCTTACCTATGTTACCTTAAAGTAATTAACTAACCAATTATGAGCCAACATGATATGAAAGGAAAATAAATTTGTAAAGATCCTAAGAAATAAGGAGGCCTAATGCAAGTGGCACACAATTAATAAATAATTATGTTAAGGAACTTAATTAAGTACTCTTATTATTTTCTCACACATGTGGGTTAACCATAATTTTCTTAAATAGCTTTAGATTATTAAACACCTAAAAATCTATCCAAATGAATTAATTAAGATGATGTGATTTGGATTTGATTTTGATTATTTAGACCATTAGTTAATTAATTAATTAAACTTAATGAATCCCCAAATTAATCGATTTCTCTTTAAATGAAACTTAGGAAAAGATTTTTGGAAAGTGGTCCCCACCTCATTTCCTTGGCCACTCACTATTCAATAGTGATTAATATACTTAATTAACTAATTTGTTTTCCAATTAAGTTAATTAATCACTTAATTAATTAAGAGAGTAATTAATGCTAAAATAAGAAATTTTCTTAATTACTTAAGCAATAAATCCTAAGAAAATTATGGGAGGTAAAGGTCACCCCATTAAATAATCTCAAAAGTTTGAAACTAATTACTTGAGTAATTGAGGAGTAATTAAGCTAATTATGTTTATAATTAAACCTTAATTACTATTAAAATTAGTTTAGATCATTTTTAATTAATTCTCCTCACGGAATACCTTTAAAATGAGTTTTATTTATATTTTATGATTTTTTATGATTTTTATAATTTTAGAAGTTTTAGCCATTAAAATGATTAATTAAGCCTTAAAGCCTAATCCCATACCATGTGTGCGGCGACCTTCGTGCTTTTCTAGCGCTACGGATTGGCTATTTAAAACTTATCGACTTAATGCTTATGTGGTGGCGGCAACGCACTTTCTCATTCGCCATCGCCATCCAATCTAAGATTGGATGGCTATGATTAATCTGTGACTTAATAGGATTAAATCGGATAATTCTATCGGATCTAATCATGATGTACATTAGATCATGTATAATGGATGTGCGTGATCTATTATCACATGAGCGGGAGAATGGAGTCGTCCATTGCTGATCCAAGCTTACCCAGCTCGGATCACCTCAATAGGATCCACACCTTCATGGCGTCGATGGAGGGATCCAATGGTCAAGATTACGAGATGCACATTTCCTTCAAAAGCATAAACAAACTTTCACCAAAAGCTTCGGTTGTAATGGCACCTCAAAAGCGGTGGTAAATTCAATTGAGGAAGCTTTGTCTAGTAGAGAAAACATTGGCGACAATTGGATTAACTTTCTTTCATTTGGTCAAAGGCCAATATTCATCGCTTTAGAGCTCGATTTTGATCAAAGTTGCATTCCGTGGTCGAGGGCTGGGAGGCCATTCGTTCTTACTCGGCGAGTGTGGGGATAGTGTGTGCAAAGTTAATTTGGATTTGGTTGAGATATGGGGAAGTTGGATCAAAGGAGGAGTTACCATTTTGAATTGAAGGAATGACAATGGGGAGCTTCGGGAGCATGGGGAATGGCTATGGAGGCTCGTCTTGGGTGGCTAGGGGCTATGAGGAATAAATTCTTCAGTTTGAGTGAAAATGAGGGGTGTATATCAATCCTCTTGAATAGATGGTAAGATGTATTTTGGTAATTTGTGGTTGTCTGGCCGGAGGTGGGTGAATCTTCTTAGGTGGCTCGTCTTTGTTGGTTGAGGATAGAGGTAGGCGCAAGGGAGGAAGTGTCCTTGGTGGCCAAGTGTACCAAAAGGGGAGGTGAGGTGAATTCACCTCCCATGGGTCATCGACAACAACCCTTTGCTAGGTTTGGTAGTGTCATAGGTGCCTATGTGGACCAATAAGAGGTGCCAGTGGCCAAGGAGTAGAATGACCACTTATATGGGTGATTTGTCTCATGTGATACCCTTGATACAAGGGTAGAATGGTCATTTAGCATTAGATTTGATTTGGATAGATTTAGAATGAGTCAAAAGTTGGTTCAAATTTCAAGTGATCTAGAGTTGATTTGGTTTGATTTGGCTCAATTTGACTCATTTAGGTCAAAGCGGGTCAATTCAAATTAAGTTGACCAATTGGTCAAATTGGGTCAAAATAAGGGTGGGTTAAGTTCAATTAATGATTTGGAGTGATTTGGTTCAATTGGTTTGGGTCAATTGGTTTTAGATTTGATTTTGGTTGATTTGAGTTCATTTGGGTCAAATGGGTTAAGTTGAAATTTAACAAATTAGCCAAATTACTTAGGTTAGTGTTGGTTTGGGTTTAGTTTGCCAATTGAAGATGATTGTAGGCTTTAGTTTCAATTAATTTGGATTTGGTTTTGATTTAGGCCAATTTGACACTTTAGGTCAATTTGGGCTAAGTAGTCAATTGGGTTCAATTGGGTCCAAACTTTAGTCAAGTTCAACAATCAATTTGAAATAAACTTGAATCATTAGTTGTAATCAATTTGGTTTATATTTTGATTTGACCCAACTTGGCTTTTAAGTCAATTTGGGGTCAAGAGGGCCAATTGGGTTTGGTTTGGCTCAATTGAAGGTCAAGTCATGTTCAAATATTGATTTTGAATTGATGTGAATCATTGGTTTCAAGGGATTTGGCTTAGATTGCAATTTGGCTAGTTTGGGTTCATATGGGTTAAGAGAGTTGGCTTGGTCAAAGGACCAAGTTGACTTAGTTTGACCAATTTGAGACAATTGATCAACAGGGTGATCAACAATCATGATAGGAGGTCTTTGTGGGCTTGGTTCAATCTAATTTGGGTAGGATTAGAACTTATCTTAAATAGGTCAAATTTCCCACTTTGGGTCAAGTGGACCAATTGAGCTTAGTTGAGTTGATTTTAGGTTGACTTTGATTTATTTGAGTTTATATATGTGTTTAGGATTGATATATAAATTTATTTGCATTTGGTTTGGGTTCAAATGAGTTTTGATTCATTTGAATATTTCAAGTCAAATGGGTTAGGTTATTTGAGTTGGGTTGATTTTGGTTTGGCATGATGATTGTAGATTTCATTTATATTTGTGAACATGATTGAAGGCATGATTAATTCATGAGAAAATAAATTGAATTTGGGTTTTGGAATGAAGGAATTTGGCTAAGTCCATGGAGTTGGGTCATGTGGCAGGTATAGATTTTGATTTAGTTTGATTTAGTTTTAATGATTTAAATGTATAATTCTTTTATATTTGTGAAGATGATTGAAGATATGATTGATTTGTGAGAAAATCAATTGAGTTTGAAGTGATCTCAAGGAAAATTTGGCTAAGCTCATGAAAGTAGGTCATAGGGCATAGATTTGGATTTGATTTAGTTTTGATGATTGAAATGTATATTTAATTTATATTTGAAAAGATGATTGAAGATATGATTGATTTATGAAAAAGTCAATTGAATTTGGTGATTTGGATGGGATTTTGGAGAAGTTTATGAAATTAGACCACATTATTTAAGAGGGAATTTGAGTTTGGATTTGATATGGGCTTCAATCATTTAGTTTTGAAATTTGGGTTTGGATTTGGATTTGAATTTGATGTTTGAATTTAACTTGAGGTTTGGTTTAAGAAGGTGAACATGGATTGGATTGGGTTATAGGATGGGTGAATCTCCTAATCCACAAGGCATAGCTAATCCTATGGTTAACCTTTCTAGTCTGGCTTAGGTTAAGTGTTTACCTAATTGCTAGAAGTGTCTTATGACTAGGAAGTCTTAGTGTCTAGAAGAAGCCTAAGTCTAAGATGGGAAGATTGAATCCTTACTCCAAAAGTGAGGTTAATAGTATTGATGCATTATAAATATCTATGTAAATATGTGGATTGATTTACAAGTAAATTATGAACTTTACATGTGAAATATATTGGGAGGCATAAGAGCTTGATTATAATTTGTTATGTTATGCATAGAGAGGCATAAGTGTTTGAATGAATAATTAAATGAAAATATAATTGAGAGGTATAAGAGCTTGATAATATATATATATATATATATATATATATATATATATATATATATATATATATATATATATATATATATATATATATATATATATATATATGTGATTTATTTGGGAGGTATAAGGGCTTGAGAGAAAAGATGATATGAAGTATTTGGAAATATTAATTACCTCGGTGTTTCTTGTGGATTAGATGTAATATTAAACATTATTATATCTTGTTCTTTTTTATGCTCTTAATACTAGAATTGTTTTGATATGGTGGACTCGATATTAATTATAAAAGGCACGCTAATTTACTATGTTTGATAGAAAATATTATTTTATTGTAGCATGTTGAAAATTTAGAGTAGGTTTGATGTAACCTATTAAGTACTTATACTCATTCCTACTTGTAGATGTAAATTTCAGGAAAGAAAAGGGTAATGGCGGGTTAATTAGAGAGAGATATCGGCTCCTACTTATAGGTATGCCTTTTGCTAGAATATAGTTATTATTTTTGCAATCATGGTGTTACTATTTTGATGGATATTGATGCTCGATGATTGTACAATCTTTTTTGTGATTATATAGTTTTTGATATGAAATGAATGGAAGTGGATGAATTATTTTTTATTTATATTGATGATATTATTGGCTCTATGTAAATAAAAGAAGAAGAATATAATTCCTTTCAAATAGATCTTGGATAGTTAATGCATTACGCATTCAACATGATGTGACCCACCTCGGTTTAAGGGTTTATGGTGTTTATTTTGGGAGAGTGAATGGGACACCACGTAGATCCATAGATGTACTTATTAGGGTGATTGGTGACATTGAGGAATGATGTACAATCTCGAGAGATAGTCATCATCATCCACAATGGACTGTCAAATAATAAGGACTCAGGACAATGGGTCTTGAATGTACTGCAGAGATCTTTTTCTAGATTACATGAAAAAAATAAAGTAGGGTTTATTTTAAATTAGGTTCATTAAGTTTCCTATGGAGGTAGGCCTCATAGTTAATTACATCCAGGAATGAGATTCCTTAGTAATACTCTTGATTAAGGTAAATGATCGTTATCTCCAAAGATTTCAAAGATAGGACTATCAATCAATTGGTTATTTTTCAAAATCCAAGTGGGGTTGAGTAAATGGAGGGAGTTATTATCGAAACTAAGGAAGATGAGTAAGGGATGCTCATGATACTAGGAAACCTAGTGAGCACCCCAAACTATCTCATGGTTAAGCTTTATATTTTTTTGAATTTGAGTAGAATTATATGTTTTAGTTGAATTTTTTATTAGAAATCTAGGGCTTATAATTCCATAACACAAGATTGTAGAAATGTAAGAGGTAAGGATTTATGCTTGTAGCGCAGGAAATAGCTATCTCGGATCCTAAATCTAGGGAGCTTTGGTGAGGGCCAAGCGACACGAATCTAAGGTGAAAATGGGTATATGGTTTATCTCCACAATAGAGAATAAATCACTGACATTGGACTTACGAGGTGCCCGTGCTAACTCCTCCTACGATTTTAAATACATGTAGGCAAGTCATATGCTTTGCATGATAGTTAGGCTATTATTTATTGGGAAAGGAGACTAAATTCTTAAACACACTCCCCAGAGACTAAATCACGAAGGGTATGAGTAATGACTTAATCTAATGCAAATTTTGTTAAGTTTTATTTTGATTTTTTGGACATTTTTTATTTAACATATGCTATGGGATTTCATATGCCTAATGCATGAGAAAATTGGTTATGGGCCAAGATCAAAAGAAGGAGGTGTGTTTCCATCATGGCTCTCAAGGTCAAGCAATTTTCTCAGCAAGGTGGAAGTCCTCCATTAGCAAGAGTGAACCAATATGATTTGTGCATGATGTGAGATATACAACATAAGGGGTTGCTAAATCTTTTATTATCTTGATTTATGCCTAGGCTTTAGGTGAGGTTATGAGCTATTTAATTTAGTTTTAGTTGATTAATTGGATAGAAGATTTATTTTTGCCTAGAGTCTAATCAGTATCAGTGCCATTCATCAAACAATGAAAGAACTAAGAAATCATGCCATCTTGATTGTGCAATCATAAATAAAACATCAATCAATTTATAAATTGGCATAAAAAAGAAAGAATAAAGTGTGGTGGACTCCACCTTGAAACAGAGAAGAAAAAATGGGTATTTCCCTTATACAACCCGGATTATAATTGAATAATTACATTTAAAAGGAATTCATGTTATGGGGGTCTTCATTTTTCATTCTTCATTTTGATTTGCTTCTTTTCTTTCTTTCTTTTGGCTTGATTTGAATATGGTTGCTCCAAAGACATCACATGGTGCATAAGACTTGGTCTTATGACCAATGCTCATCCTAATTTCCCATAACATCATTCTAAATCTTAATTACAAAATTTACATGAAAATGGGAAAAGTAAATCTAGCTAAACCTGCAAAACAAAGGTTAGCTAAACATACCACACAACCCAAATAGTTATATGAATAATTTGGACTTAGCACCACACATGGGTAACCAAGCCCATCGGTCCTAGTTTGGATTATGCTTAGGGGTATAAGCAACCTACAGCATTTATATTTTTATTATAATACCCCTTAAGCATAATCCCATAGAAGACATGATTAGACTAAGATCATCCTATCATCAGTCTACACACATACACCTAACATCCGCCTAAAACATTACACCATAAAATAAAATCGTATCAAACCATGCATCGCCTAACATAGAGCTAGAAATGGTGACTTAGCCTAATGTGTGTGTCATTTAATGCTTGTGCATGTCTTAGCTAGGCTTTAGGGTTGGAATTTATAAGTGTGAAAGGTTTAATTTAGATGGTGGTTTTGGTTTAAATGATTTATTTGATTTGTCAATTTTAGTTTATGATTTGATTTGGTTTGAATGAACCTACACTTAACAACTAAATGTTGTAAAGAGAAAAATAAGAGAAGAGTACTTTCATCCCACCATAAAAGTATTTCTAAGGTAGATTCATTAATGGATTTCCTTTTGTGTATGTTTTATTATGTGTTTTTGTTAATACTAAATTTAGATTTACTCTAAAGAGTCCTATTCAACAAGAAAGGCTTCTTAGGATTAGTTAGGGATAATTACTATCACATAACACACACATTCATTTCTTCCACCATGTATACCATGCATATGAATAATCCTAAGCATAGCTATACATACGATTCAAATTTTAGCACACCTTGATGATGTATGCAAAGAGGCATGATTTGAAAATTTGGATGTTCCATTGAGGCATATTTTTTATTATGTAAAAATAAGAATTTCTCATTCATTAATCAAATGCACATCCATGTATATAAAAGATGTAGGTGAGTGTGGCGCCAATATTTTCTACACGTAAGGTACAAGACCTACTTAGGACTACTTAAAGCCTCACAAAGATTTCCGGACTAATATACCACTTTTCTTAAATACATGTAAATGTACAAAAGAAACAAATGGATGAAGAATCATGCAAAAGATTGTGTTTGATTTTGTTGTATAATTTACATGTGTAAATATGAAGATCCTTCCTAAGTCATAACATAGGGATGCATAGGAATAGATTTAAGCAAGTGTCGTGTTCTTTTCAAATGAACTATACACTTTGCAAATCTTATTCAAATTCATGTTAAGAGAAGAGAAGAAAATAATATAATACACATCTTATGCTATAACCACATGCAAGATTATAAGTACTTGTAAGTAGCATCACTTCATTCATGAATTTTTGATTTACAGTTTTAAAAATGGTTTTTTTTGTTTAATAGATAAATAGCCACTCATATTCTAACTTTAGCAAAACATGCAATTTGACATAAAAGAAAATGTTTTATTTAATCGATTTTTCAAAAGAAATGAATGCATGATCTCATATGGTAGACAATATTTAACATGCTTGGAAAGAAATAAAGGAATGCAAACACATGACCTCATTCACCCTAATTATTTTCTAAGGACAATCATATAAAATGGGATTATTTAAAATGAATCAAAATTCTTTAAAGAGATTTTTTTAGATTTGATTTGACTTAGGAAATATGAAAAGGGTTTCTGGTCCTAATCCATTTCCCCATGTGTTAATTAATTTAGTTTAATTTTAGAACAATTAGGTTGATTTTATATTTTGATTAGGTTAAGGTATGAATTAAATCCATTAATTACCCCTTACCATACCACTTTAATAAAATTATTCAAGTAATTATGAGCCAACATATGATATGGAACCACATGGAATTTAAATTAATGAATGTACCTAAGAAATAAAGAGGCCAAATGTAATTTGGCTCAATTATTGATTAATTAAGCTAAAGGGTTTAATTAAGTACTTTCATAACCATCCTACACATGTAGTTTGATTATAATTTCTTTTGGAGTCTTCAAGTTGTTGAACACCTAAGAATCTACCCAATTAAGTGATTAAGTTATAGAATGGTTGATTTCTTTAATTTGATTAAGCAATTAATTAATGAGGTGATTAAGCCATTAATTAATTAGCAAAATTATTAAGTGTTTTCCAAATCAAATAAACTTAGGGAAAATATTTTGAAAATAAATCCTAATCTTATTCCCTAAGTCCATTCACTATTTCATGATGATTAATAATCTTAATTAATAAATTTATCACTATTTAATAGTTTAATTAATCATTGAATTAATTAAGAGAGGATTAAGGATGAAATGAACAATTCCCTAATTAATCCAACAATAAATTCCAAGAATATCATAGGAGGCAAAGTTCATCCCACCAATCAATCCTAGGAAGTTTGGAATAATTCAAGTAATTAAAGAGTAATTAACCTAATTATATTTCCAATAAAATCCAAATTAGGTTAAAATTGCTATTTAAAGTTAATTAATTTTAATTTTTTATTATTCCTCTTTGAATTATCTTTAAAGTAAACTTGAGTTTATATTTTTAGATTTTTCTACAATTATTTATGAATTTTGGAAGTTTGATTAAAATATAATTAATTAAGCCTAATTAACCCCTAATCGTAGGGCCATGTGGAGACCGATGCGGTGCTTTCTAGGTGGTATGGGATGGTTATTTAAGTTGTCACATCCTCTACCGAGTCACCGGGTGGCGCGCTTTCTCCATGGGCAACTGGATTTATTAATCGTGGTTTAGGGTTAAATTAGGGAGATCAATGTGATTTAATCACAATCATCCATTCCGATCACACATAACGAGCGATGTGTGAATTATCTTCTCCGGCGGAAAGAGATGGATGTCATCCATCAATCATCGCCTATTCGAGCTCACCCAAGCTTGGATGGAGTTCAAACTCCCACACCTTTAGGGATGCACAAGCAATGTATCCAATGGTCTAGATCTCAAAGGATTATAATTTACTTTACAAAGGACCAAGCAATATTTTGGAAGATCGGTTTGAGAAATACCTCACCGAGGCTATTGCTTCCAACGGAGGAGATAACTTTGTTTGTTAGAGATAAAGCCCTCTGAAGGTATCAAGCCTTGATTTGAAGTGGATGGCTTGGTTGACCAAGCTTCCCTTCAATGGAAATCGGCTTTGATCAAAGTCCTTTTCATGGCTTGGTGACTTGGGAAACAACTTAATTGAGCTCGATAAGATCCTTTGATGGTGCTTGCAAGTTTAATTTGGTTTTGGTGGATAATTGAGTGATTTGGAAATGGGATGGACCTCCCTTATTTCAATTTTGAGCAAAGCGAAGGAGAATTCAAGGGAGCTTGGGAAGGGCTTGGGAAGCTGGGGATGCTTGGTTTTGATTCCAGAGCTTAATCAAATGCTTGTGGTTTGAGTGAGAATGAGGAGGAGTATATCTCCCCTCCTTGGATCATTGAGAGCTAAGTTGCCATTTTCCTTCAATTGCTAAGATTGGTGGCCGTTGGGTTGTTTGACATACTATGTGGTTCATTTTAGGTAGTGAAGAGAAGGGGAGTGCCCATGTGCTGATCCAAGTGGCCAATTCCCATTGAGTGGTTGATTTGGCCTTGGGTCATGGCTGACCCAAACCCATTGGGTCATGTTCACCACCCTCCTTGGTGTCCATGGGGACCACTAGAAAGATGCCAAGTGGCCTTGAGGAAGAATTGGCCAAATTCCAAGTGAATTTGGCCATAGGATACTCTTTGACCTAAAGCCAAAATGGTCATTTGGCCATGATTTTGATTTGGGCAGATTTGAAATGATTCAAAATGGGTTTGGTTAAATTTCAAGTGATTTGGAGTTCATTTGGTTTGAATTAGTTCAATTTGATCCATTTAGGTCAAGTTGGGTCAATTTGGGTTACATTGACCAATTGATCAACTTGGGTCAAACCATGGGTTAGGTCAAGGTCAAATGATCATTTGGAGCCAATGGGTATCATCAATTTGGTTTAGATTTAGTTTTGGTTCATTTGAGTTCTTTTAGGTCAAATGGGTCAAGTTGACCAATTTGACCAATTTGACCCAATTGTAGGTCATGGGTTGGTTTAGGCTTGGTTGATCATTTGAAATGTATTGCAAGCTTTTATTTCAACCGATTTGGTTTGATTTCAAGTTGATTTTACCTTTTAGGTCAAGTTCAGTTCATGGTCAATTGGGCTAGCTTGGGTCTAGTTGGTCAATTGAAGCTTTGGTCAAGTCAACAAGTGATTTGGAAAGAATTTGACCCATTGGTTGCAATCAATTTGGCTTAGATCAAGATTTACCCATTTTGGCTTTTTTAGGTCAAGTTGGGTCAAGTTAGGTCAAGTGGCCGAATTGGCTTGGTTTGGCTCAATTGATGGCTTGATCATGTTCAATCATTGATTATGGATTGGTTTAGATCAATGGTTTTAATTAATTTGGCTTATAATGAATTTTGGCTTGTTGAAGTTTCATTTAGGCTAAGTGTTCACTTGGTCAAAGGCTAGGTTTGACTTGGTTTGACCCAATTTTGGTGATTGGTCATCCTAGGATGATTGTTGCTCATAATGTGAGGCTTAGATGGGCTTAGTTCGATTCAATTTGGGTTGGATTAGAATTTGGCTAAAAGGTTCTTTAGGTCACTTTGGGTTAAGTGAGCCTAAATGGGTTAATTGGCTTGATCAAGGCTTGATTCAAGTTTTATTGGACTCATATATGGGCTTATGATGGAAATATAAATCCAATTGCAAGTGGTTTAGAGTCAAATGGGTTTTGGTTCATTTGACAATTTCAAGTCAAACGGTGAACATGGGTTCGACTTGGGTTAGTTTGATTTTGGTTTGGTGATTGTAGTTTATGTTCATGTTTGGGCATGTGATTGAAGGTTTGATTGTTTGAAGAGAAAATCAAGGGTTTGGATTGATTGAGAATGATTTGGCTAAGTTCAAGAATTTGACTTGAAGGGGTATAAGTTAGATTTTGGTTGGATTTGGACTTGAGTTTTGAATTGATTTGGTTATTGAATTCATATTTCATTTATATTTGTGGATATAAATAAGAATATAAATGGGTTATGAGAAAATATTTTGAGTTCAAAATGATTTGAATTTGTTTGAAGGAGGATTTGACTTGAAAGAGTATAAGTTGGATTTTGGTTGGATTTGGATTTGAGTATTGAATTGATTTTGATTATTTGAATTTATATTTCATTCATTTATATTTATGAATATAAATGAGAATATAAATGGGTTATGAGAAAATCTTTTGAGTTCAATGATTTAGATTTGTTTGAAGGAGTTCATTTGACTTGAAAGAGTATAAGTTAGATTTTGGTTGGATTTGGGTTTGAGTTCTGAATTGATTTTAATTATTTGAATTTATATTTCATTTATATTTTGAATATAAATAAGAATATAAATGGGTTATGAGAAAATCTTTTGAGTTTGGAATGATTTAGATTTGTGGAAATCAATTAGGTTGGAATTGATCATGGGTTTTAATCATTTGATTTGGAAAGATCAATCGAGTTGGAATTGATTTGAGATTGAGTTGCTTTGAAAGAAGGAAGCAAGGATTTAGTTCAAGCTATAGGGTAGGCAAGTCTCCTAATACCCAAGGTATAACCTATTCCTATGGCTAACTCTTCTAAGTCTCTAGGGTTAGGTTAAGTGCTCACCTAATCACTAGAAGTGTCTTAAGACTAAGGAACTCTTAGTGTTTAGAGGAGTCCTATGCCTTAGATGGAGAATTTGAAAGCTCACTCTAAAAGTGAGGTCAACAGGGTTATGTCATTTTGGGTCGTGACATTAGTTCTCTATTATACCTTCTAAGCTTATTTTTAGAGAATGAACTAATATGCTTGAGAGATGTCTATTTATTTGAAGTATGCAAATGAAATAAATATTACTTTCCATAGAAATATACATTTTTTAATATTAATTTAGATTAAAAAAATTTGTGATGCATTCATTTCAAATATGAATCCATAATTTTAAAATTTATTTTAAGATTGTTTAATATTTATTATTTAATGATACTTTTTAAAGTATCTTTATTATCATTAAATTTATTTATAAATCAAAGCATAATTTTACATCATTTAACATAATAAAGTTCCATATAAGGTATTTAAACATATCAAAAATAAAATTAATTTAGAATAAAAGCCTTATTTCTATTTTATTTAAGATATTTTTTGATATTTTATTTATTTTGGCATGTTTCTCTTTTAAAGAGATTATTATGTGTAGAGTTTGGACCATCCAAATTACTATGTATTAACTATGTATTAACATCTATTTGAGAGAATTTAAACTATGTACATAATAATCCACACTCAATACATAATAATCGGGATGATCCAAATTAACATAATAATTTCTTTTCTCTTTTTTACCTTAACATAATCGAAAGGTAGTGATGCTTGCCATAAAATTTCATAGTATTTGAGGTACCATCCCAAAAAAATTTAGAATTTCCTCATATGCAAGGCATAATAGGAACCGCAAGCCAAAATAAAAGTGGGGAGAGGCACACATACTGCCCAAATTTCAACATGTTGAAAAACTCATCTTCTCGGTGACTTGCATGAAAAAATTAGGATTTTGAAACCAATAATAGAAGATGAAAGACTCTCTCAAGAAAAGGATTCTTAGTGTATTTAGCGAACAAACACCTCAATGACTTTCTTCATGATGGCCATGACAATGGTCACACTACTAAAGATAGCGTGAAAGGAATCCTCTACTCTCAAGAGAAGGAGTGCCCACTTGCTTTGAAAACCAAAAGGAGTAATAAATATTTTACCTAATCTTGACTAAAAGTATTTATAGACGAGCTAAAGACATAGAAATTATGGGCATCACCAAGCTATAAATGGAGAAAAATCATTATAAAATCTAGTAGAATTTGAAGTGGTGCATATCACAATATATTCATTTAATGCATTCACCATAATTTCATAACCATCAAGGGAAATCACTACTAATAAAAAAGTAAGAAAGAAAAATAGAAATAGAAGTAAGCAATGAAAACTTTTATTTATACTCGAATTTAAATTCACTAGACTTTACACTTTTTTAAATTGTCTTACAATCAGTGGCATTCTTTGGTGATTAATCCTCTATCATGGTGATCAAACATAAAATTAGCCCTTATGATGAAGATGGAGAACCAACTCAACTCAAGCAATGACAAAATGAGACTAGTTCACCTCCATAGTCACCAACTTCCACTAAGACTCAACCTTGGTCATCCTTTAACCTCAACTTGGTCTTCCATGTCAATCGTCAGCTCTTGCTTCACCGAACTCACGCCTTGAGTGATGACTCTCTTGTTGACTTTAATTTTGGAGTAAGGATTGTTCATTAAAATCTTAGGTCTAGGATTCTTTTATACACATAGGTTTCATTAGTGTTAGGACACTTTTAGTGACTAAGAGAACACTAAACCCGGCCTAGACTTGTAATGATCTTAGCTTAGTGCTTCCCTTAGGAAGAGTAGGCTCTACTTACCCCAAGGCCTAAACCAACACTCATGCCACCGCTTATTTAAACCTAAACCATGTGATTAAAACCCCAACCTCAAGCCAATTGACCATGACCGATTTGGTTTCCAATCCAATCTCCAAGCCAATTTGGCTTAACTCAAGTTAATTAATTTCAATCCTATAACTTCATTCAAACTAAGCAAAACCCAATTCAATTCAATTCTCTCAATTTTCCTAATCATGTAATGGATCATTTGAAACTATTGCAACACTTGCAATCAAAACTAAACCAATTAGACTTAAGTGATCTAAGTTAGTCCATTTGACCTAAAAGGTTAAAATGAGTCAAAACACAATCAAACTCAAATCAATTGTAATCGAAGCCATCAATCAACTTCAAATTTATCATTGAATATACTCCAACCATCTATAACCTCAATTGGTCCAAATTGACATGACTAAACCACTTAACCCAAAGTGACCTAAAAGATCCAATTAGTCCAAACTCCAATCAAACCACCATTGGATCAAATTAAGCTACCCAATCTCTTCATTGATAATTGTAGGTCATTATTGGACACTCCACTATAATCAATTGGACCTAACCTAGCCAATTTGGCCTCTTAACCCAAGTTGGCCCAAATTGACCTAAAAGGCCAAATTGGACCAAATCATGTACTAAGTTAAATTAATTGCAATCAATGACTCCAATCAACTAGAAATTGAGTATTAGACATGACTCAACCACCAATTAATCCTAACCAAGCTAATTTGGCACCTTGACCCAAGTTGACCTAATTTGAACTAAAGGGTCAAATTGAAATCAAATCCTAAACCAAATTGGTTAAAACCGATACTTCTAATCAATCACCAATTGAATATTGAACATGATCTAATCTTAAATTCAACCCAATTTGGTCAACCCAACCCAATTGGCCTATTTAGCCTAATTTGACCTAAAAGGTCAAATTGAACTAACACTCATAATCCAAATCAATTCAAATCAACTCTTCCAATCAATTAAAATGACCAATTGAACATAGAACTAAACCATGCTCAAGCCAATTTGGCCAATTTGGTCAAATTGGTCACATGACCCATTTGATCCAAATAAAATCATATGAACCAAATCCAAATCTAACATAAATTGAACCAAACCAATTAAACTAATTCATTCCAAATGACCAATTAAACTTAACCAAACTCCCACTTTAAACCAATTTGGTCAAAATAGTCAACTTAGCCCAACATGACCCATTTGATCTACATGAGTCAAATTGAGCCAAACCCAACATAACCAAGTCCAAACCCAACCAAACTTGGCATGACTCATCCTTGGGTTAGCATGGGCTTTCCCAAGTGGTCCCAACCCATGGTGAACCTGGGTTGGGTCAAACTCATTCAACCAAGCTCCAAATGGGACAAAATTCCCATTTTAAAGGATTCTCCACATCCCCATGCCTTGGCGTCACCTTTGGCCTTTCTTGCACTAAAGATCATGACCCAACTTAACCCAAGGTTGTTGGATTCAACCTTGGCAAAGAGAGGGTGAGCTCACCCATGGATAACCATTGGACATGGTATCCCACTATACTCCCTCGACCTCACACACATCCACCTCAGTCCCCTACCACCT
Source organism: Cymbidium sinense (assembly GCA_021442155.1). Lineage (NCBI taxonomy): Eukaryota > Viridiplantae > Streptophyta > Magnoliopsida > Asparagales > Orchidaceae > Cymbidium > Cymbidium sinense. The sequence goes on along the minus strand of CM038230.1, from coordinate 60,578,985 downwards.
CCGACCACCAACTCCCGGATGACTACTAAAGGCTTAGCCAATCTTAGCTCTTGGTTTAATTAGGAAGGAGAGTATACTCTACCTATCCATTAATGCTCAAGACACACCTTTCTTAGAGCTTCCCAAGAAATCCCAAAGCATTTCTGCACTGTGTGCTCATCATCGAGATCAAGCTCCCTTCAAGCCCGAGATGTCCCAACCACGCAAACTTTCACAAAGCCAAATTTACTTCTCGCACTTCACTACACTTCAACGACCCAAAATGAATTGATTCTGATCGATTCGACCACCCAAGGCATCCCTAGATCAACTATGGTAACTTCGTGGTGTTGGGTCCACAAACGGATCGGTAGGGTGGCGTGAGATATTCTCAATAGGCTTTGTCTCTTCAAGATGAAGCTACCTTTATCGAAGGACCATCGATCTTTAGCTGACAAGGTAAAAAATCGGCAACCATAGATTTGCCTGTAGGTGTTGAACTTTTGAAATAAATATTATTTTCATACAATTTCCATTGTAAGATCTCTTTAGATTTTTCCTTGGTCATTTTGTAGTCAACTTTGGCATCAAATGAGCTCTAACAAGCTTGGATTGAGCGATGAAAGATGGATGGTGTCCATATTCCAAGAGAGATGATGAATCATCGACATCCATTCCGTGTGATTATAATGGACAACCGTGATTAATCATGCTAGAAATTTTGATTTAATCTCTTCGTAATCATGGGATTATTCTCGATGATCCAGATCGGATGGTGGACAAAACCACATCCACCATCAGTCAACTACCATGTTAGATATTTTAAATAGTACAATGGCTACATGGAAAGCACTACCGCTGCGTGAGTCCATGTATGACTTAAAATGATTAATTAGGCTTAAAAAATTCAATATAAGTGGACAAAACTTTAAAAAATCATAACTAATTGAAGAAAAAAAATCCAAAAATGCAAATAAACCTATTTATAAAGTTTAGGAGGAGAATTTAATAAAATAAAATCTTAAATTAATGTCTAATGAATAATGCTTAATTAAGGTTTGAAGCCTAGACTAATTACCTTAATTAAGGCCAAATTACATGGGTAATTATTTCCAAATTTGGCATGTTGATTTTATGGGATGTCCTCTGCCTCCCATATTTTCTTGGAATTATTTATCATGTAATTTAGGAAATCCCAAAATTTTAATTATAATTATCCATTTAAAATGATTTAATAATTATTAAAATCAAGGAATAGTAAAGTAAAGTAATTAGGGTTGATTAATCAATGAAAATAATAAGGATAACATGGGAAGTAATTAGAGCCTTTCTTATAATTAATTTTAATGTTCTATAATTAAAATAAATTAAGGAAATTAATAATGAAATTCAAATGAAATCAACTTAAATAATTCAAGTGCCAATCATTAATCTATTTATGTTTAATAACATAAAGTCATTAAAAATTATGATTTCCCCATCTGTGGGAAATCATAAGTATTTAGCTTAAAATATTTTTCTTCTTTAATTGGATTATCCTTTAAGCATGAGCCCAATTGCATTATATCTCCAGGTGTATTGCGATTTTATTTCCCCAAAGCATATCATTGAAGGCTCATGATTAAGTGGTTAATCAAATTAAAGAAGTTTGGGGAGGGTAATCAAATTGATGTAATTAATGGATTGCACCTAGTTAATTCATAAAACATATTTAAATTCATTCATTCAATATTGAATAACCAATATGTGATAGAGTGAATCTTAAGTACCGCTTCTCCTCTTTAGGGTTTAATAACTTGAACATTAAAATTAGACTTAAAGAAGCTTTGATTAGGCTTAATGAATATTTATTTAACTCGATTGTCCTTTGGGTGTAATGAAATTAAGTATGTTGTTGATATTTAATTAATTCCTTTTAATTATCATAAATGTGTATGCCATGTGCCTCATATATTCATATTTTAAATTTAAAAGAGTATGATTGCATACAAATTGTATGAGTTGGACAAATGCTATTATATGGTATGACTATTATCAATAAATCTCAAACTATTTTGAAACTATAAGTTAATTATAAATCAAATTGTTTGAAACTTAAATCAATGCTTATTGTGAATACTTAATGTCATTTGTAATTTAAAGGTGGCACTTGATTGCTTTATCCTTATGTTTTATGTATATGTTTACATGCATTTGAATTAGCAAATATATAGTTTAAACATCCCGAACGAGGCTTTAAGTAGCCTAGAAGGTCTTAGATAATCTCACTTCCCTAGTTTAACAAAAGCATGAACTTGCTTAATTTCATTTATATGTATACATGTGTTAGAATATAAAATAAAGTCATTTTCTTTATGACATTATGCTTTACATAAATGAAGAATTTGTATACATAAACTTTTCATGATTTTATATTTATGTTTATGTCTATGCTTGTGTCAATTTGAATTAGCAACTATATAGTATGGACATCCTGTGAACACGATGCTTTAAGTAGCCCCAAGGAGGTCTTAGATAATCTCTTTCCTAGTTTAACAATGACACCTACTTTCTTAAATTTCTAATACATACTTGCATATGCTTAGCTATGAGATGAAATCTTCCTTTTCTCTTAAACTCATGCATCAACATTCATTAAGTATGAAAAATATGGATATATTGATGACATAGTATCTTGACATAAGTTGGTTGTTGTTGTAAGGTTGTATGATCTGAAAGAGAGCAACATTAATTATCTATATGAAGCTCATAGATTTAGTATTTTAGACCCACACTCATTAAATAGAGTTATCATGGGAGGGGTTAGAAAGATTAGGAGAGACTCTTATTTGAGCTTCAAACCACACCATTGAGTGGGTTTGGAAGATTTTATGAAGATTCATGATTTTAGATTGTCATTCTTGAGCATGAAAATTAGTTTAAGGAGATTGTTGACCTCACTTTTGGAGTGAGAATTAACCTTTCTCATCTTAGACTTAGGAACCTTCTAGAAACTTAGATTTTCGTAGTGTTATGACACTTCTAATGATTAAGGAAATACTAAACCCAAGCTTAGAGACTTAGCAATATAACCTAAGCCTAAAATGTACCTTAGGACAAATAGGTTCCATCCTATGGCTTAAATCAAAACTCATACCCATTCACTCATTCAAATTTAAGCTCATGTAAATGAAACACAACCAACTTCAAACCTATTCAATTGATCTTACTTGAATTTGGTTTTCTAATCCAAGCTCAAGTTAGGTTAACTTGGGTCTTGACCCAAGTTAACCCCATCACAATAATAACTCAATTCAAGCCCATTCAAGTAAACTAAATTCAACTTAATTTTCTCAACCTCTCCAATTATTCATTAGATCATTTCAAGCCGACCAATACTTACAATCAAGATAATTGAACCAAACAAAATGATCAACCCAAGTTAGCCCATTTGACCTAAAGGGTTCAAACGAGCCAAAATCAATTGTGATCAAAACCATTAATCAACTCTAAATCCATCATTGAACCTCTCTCAACACTTAATTGACACACCAATCCCAACCCAATTGGTTCACTTGACCTAATGAGACCTAAACAATCAATTTGATTCAAACTTCAATCCAACATGAATTGGATTAAATCAACTCATCCTATCCCTTCTATAATGATTGTTTATCATCTTTGATTACCCAATTTCAATCAATTGGATTAAATCAAGCCAATTTGACCACATAACCCCTAGTTGACCTAAAGGGCCAAATTGAGCCAAATCTCATTTCAAACCAAAATGATTGCAACTAATGCTTCTAATCAATCATAAATTGTTTATTGAACACCCTAAAATTATTAATTGAAGCCAATTTGACTAAGCCAACCTAATTGACCTGCTTAGCAAAAAATTGACCTAAAAGATCAAATTAAATAAAAACTCATTCTAATTCAAATCAATTGAAACCAACACCTACAATCATTCTCAAATGATCAATCAAACATAGACCAACCCTTCATTCAACCCAATTTAACCTATTTGACCAATTTGATCAACTTGACCCATTTAGCCTAAATGAACCCATATGAACCAAATCCCTTCCAAATTGAGTCAAACCAATTGCATTGAACTCACCCAAGCCATTGGTTTGATCCAATTTGGTCAAATTAACAATTGAACCCATTTGACCATTATGGGTCAAATTGAGCCAAACCAAACTAAATCAAGCCCAAACCTAAACAAACTAAGCATGAATCATCCTTGGGTCACCATGGGCTTGCCTAAGTGGGCCCAACTAATGGTGAACCCAAGTTGGGTTCCATTGAACAAGACACCCAAATGGGATGAAATCCCCATTTGGGTGAGTTCTCCACCCCTTACCCCATGGCACCACCTTTGGCTCTTCTTGACAAGAGGACCACCACCCAACCTAACCTAAGGCTATTATATTAGCTTAGCCTTTGGCCATTAGGGTGGGTTCACCCATGGCAACCCATTGGTCCACCTAAGAGAGGTTGTACACCCCATGCCGACCACCACACTCTCTCAACCTCTCACCCTAAGCCCCTCGCCACCAACCCCACCGGATGGTCCAAAGTTGAACTAATCTCAACCCTTGGTTTAGTTGGGGAGGAGAGTATACTCCTCCCCATGGATTCAAACTCATAGGTACCTTCCTAGAGCATTCCACATAGTCCCATACCCTCTCAGCACTTTGTGCACTCCATCACCAGTGAGACCATCCCTCATCAGAGAGCTCTATCCATCCAAGTTTCCAAAATCTCTACCAAAGACAAATTAACTCTTCCCACACCTTCACCTCACTTGATGAGCCAAAAGAAATTATTTCTTGAGTGATACAACCACTAGAAGATGTCCCTAAACTAACTCGGTGAGCTTTTGGTGCTTGGTCCATAAAGTAATAGGGAGGCACTCATGATTTTCTCAACAAGACTTTATCTCTTCAAGATGAAGCTATCTATCGACCACCGATCTATAGCTTTGAGGGTAAAAATTTGGCAACCATAGTTTTTCCCCTTAGGCATTGGTCATTTTGAAGATAATTATGTTTTCATGAGATTTCCATCATAGGATCCCTTTAGAGTCATTCCCTAATCACTTTAGAGTCGTTTCACCTTTGAACGAGCTCATAAGCTTGAATCAGTGGTGAAAGACGTGTCCATCTTTTGGCGTTCATGGGATGATGAATCATCCATCGTTCATTCCATGTGATTAGAATGGACGATCCATTAATTGTGCTAGAAATCTTGATTTAATCCCTTTGAAATCATAAGATTAATCTTGTTTGATCGAGATCGGATGGCGTGATGAAATTTCCTCCACCGAGTTATGCTACGCCGATAATTTAAGTAACCAATACCATGACGCCACATGGAAAGTGCTACGATATCGCATGGTGATGACTATTTAAAGGATTAATTAGGCCTTAAAATGTAATTAAATGGTCAAAACTTGAAAAAAACTTATAACTAATTGTAGAAAAATTTAAAAATACAAATAAACTCATTTTGGAAAGGTTAAATAGAGTAGAATTTAAGAAAAATTAAATCTTTGATTTATGTCGAGTGAACATTATTTAAAGTTTGAAGCTTAGGTTAATTATCTTAATTAAGGACTAATTACTTGGCAAATTAAATTAAAATTTGGCTAGATGATTCCATGGGATGTCCGGTTCCTATAATTTCCTTGGAATTATTTTCCATGACATTTAAGGGAATTGAAATTTCAATCTTAATCACATTAATTAATTTAATAATTATTAAGATTGATAAATAGAAAAATAAAATAATTAATGATAATTAATCATTAGGAATAGTGGAAATAGTGAGGAGAAGTAATTAATACCATTTTCTTAGTTATTTTTTCAAATGTATTTTTCAAGAAGGTTAATTAACATATGTGATAATTAGGGATTAATTAGAAAAATTAATGATAAAAATGGAAGTCAAACAAAATTAATGATTGGTTCGATAATTCAAATAAAATTCATTAGTTTTCCTTTATGTGTATAATAACATAAAGTTGTTCAACAAATTATAGTTTACTCATTGGTATGGGAAAATCATAAGAGTACTTAAATTAGATTCTTTCCTTCTTTAATCCAATTTTGGTGTAGTTAGATTTTATTTTTTATAAATATGTAATTTTACAATAGGATTAGGATTAGTGATATGGGGTTTAGGATGAGTAGTGGATAGAAGGTAAAGACACGGGAGGCCCTATGAAGCACGGAGCAAACTAAAAAAAAAAGGAAGACAAGAGATTGAAGACCCTCATAACATTCATTATAATTTTAATATTCTATTATAATCTAAGTTGTATAAGGGTAGAGCTTAGCTACCTAATTTTTTTTTCTTTTGAGGTGTACAAAGCATCCGCATTGGCCTCTTATTCTTTTACTAAACTCATATGTTTGATTATTGTGTTTAGATTGTGTAATAGAAATGGCATGCTTTTCATAGGTTTTTAAAGTATGATGATTTGATGTGTGGTCTCGAATGTAGTAAGCTCTTTAGGATAAATTTAAATTTTCTATCCTCACTAAAATTCATAACTAAATTTTAGTACAACTCATAACCTCATCTTAAAGCTTAGGCTTATAATCAAAATAAAAAAAATTTATAAACCCCTTATCTAAATGTTGTATGTTATCACACCATGCATATCATATTGTGCCAATCTTGAATAGGAAGGGTCTCCACTCTTGATAGGGGATGATCCTTGTAGTGGAGAACACCTCTTCTTGATTTAGCCCATGACTTAATTTTTCATCATACATATAAGCATAATTGTCCCAAGTTCGGGTCCAAAATGTGAATGTGTAAATGTTATAAGTTGTATACCTCATAAATCAAGATCTAGTCTCTTAGGGAGTGAGTTTAGGATTCTTCTTGATTCTTCTTGATTAAATAATATCCCACCATATAGTTTTAAAGCATAGGTGTTAGCTTAGGCTACTCTAGCATTATTGAAAGGTGGAGGTGAACTATCATATCCCATCTTTCTCGATTAGAATTAGGGTGTGATTTTAGCTTGTTCTAAAGCTTAGATTTTGCTTTTATTTTCTTTAGTGGCCTATGATCATAAGTCCTCACCTCTTAAAATTTCCACGATATTGTGTTGTTGGACTATAAGCCCTATCATTCTAATAATACTCTAACTTAAACAATAATAAATTCTCTCTCTCAAATATATAAAGCCTCATTATAGGGTAGACCAACCACCCACTAGGCTTCCTAGTATCATGGGTTCTTCCTACTTATTCTCCTTTGAAATCCATAAATAAGTCTTCTATTTGAACTCTCCCATTTGATCTTCAAAAATACCTAATCCTTTGATAGCTTTGAAATCTTTGGAGATACTTATTGACTAATTTAATCAAGAGTATTCTTAGGAGATTCCCATTTTCTAAGATGTAATTAACTATGGAAGCTTGCTTCCATAAGGATCTAAAGAATGTACCATAAAATTAACCTACTTTACTTCTCCATATAAGTTGGGGAAAGATCTCTAGTACATACATAGACTCATCTTGGAGTCCTTATTAGATGATTAGTTCATTGTGGGTGATGTTTCCATTTACTAAGATGATACATCATACCTTAATGCAGACCGATCACTTTAATAAGTACCCCTAAGATGCATGGTGTCCCTGACTCCAAATTAAAACACCATAGAGATGATCAAGTATTTTGTTGGCTTTAGTAATTAATCGTAATTCCATGGAATTGACTAGTTGGGAATCAATGGGAGGTTCTAGAACCTACTCATTAGCTAGTGATTAACAAGAGGTTCTAGAACCAAGAAAGGATGTTGGCAATAGTTGCCTAAGGGAGAAATGGACAAGACATCCAAGAATGAATGGTAGTCTAAGCCATGAGTGACATAAGCATACTATCAATATTTGGAGACAATGATTGACTACTAGAGATGGAGAGAGGAATACTCTAGCGAGTCGCCAAAAAAAATTTATGGTATTTTAATTTGGATTAAGTACACCACGATCTTAGGGGTACTTATTGAAGTGATCAAGTGTGACATTGAGGTATGATGTACTACCTAAAAGATAGAAAATATCACCCTACAATGGACTTAATCACCTAATAAAGACTCATAAGGCTAATGGGTCTTAAAATATCTTGGAGATTTTATTCCCACTTTACATGGATAAAGCGAGTGGGATTTATTTTAAGGGTTCTTTAGTTCCATATGAAAACATGTTCCCATAGTTAATTACATCCTAGAAAATGAGAATTTCCTAAGAACACTCTTGATTAAAGTATTCAATAAATGTCTCCAAAGATTTCAAGGCTAAATTATCAAAGGATTAATTATATTTTGAAATCAATTGGGAAGAGTTCAAATAGAAAGAATTATTTATGGATTACATAGAGGGATAAGTAGAGTGTATCCAAAACACTAGAAAGCCTAGTGAATACTCCAATCTATCCTATGATGAGGCTTTATATTTTCAAAGAGGAGGATTTATTTTTGTTTTCTGAAATTTTATTAGAATATTAGGACTTATGCCCCAATAACACAAGGTTGTGGGAATGCGTAAGATATGAAGACTTATACTTATAAAAAGAGAAATAAGCCACCTTAGAACCTAAATCAAAATGCTTTAGCATAGGCTAGAAGCACGACTTAAAGTCTAATCGGGAGAATGGGATATAGTAGTTCACTACACAAGAGAGTGAACACATCGACTCTTCTAGACTTACAATCACCTAGAGTGGTCGCCAACTAACACCTCCTATACTTTAAAATAATGTAGGCGGTCTTATGTAGATGCAAGATAGTGTTATTTAATTATGAAGGATGCTAGAATCTTAAACTCACTCCATAAGAGACTAGATAATATTTGGTATGCAAGCGTGAAATAGTCTAATGTCGCTAAAATTACAAGTTTTGGGTCATTTTGACACATTTATTTTGGACCAAGGCTTAGGAAAATATACTTACATGCATGATGAAGTTCAGTTATGGGCCAAATCATCTAGAAAATGTGTTCTCCACTATAAGAGAGCATTTTCAAAGGCCAAGCTTGTTCCCATCATGTAAGAGTGGAAATATGACATGAGTGGAGCAATATGACATGCATGTTGTTATAGCATACAACCATTCGACTATGGGGTTTCTAAATCTTTTATTATCTTATTAATATACATAAGCTTTAGAGTGAGGTTGTGAGTTATATTAGAGTTTAGTTATGAGTTATTTAATGAGGATAGAAAATTTAATTTTATAAATACCTACCACATTTAGGCCACACATCAAATATACACACTTTAAGAAACCTATAAAAGCACGTTATTTCTATTGCATAATCTAAACATAACAATCAAACATTTAGATTTTCATAAAAGAATAAAAGGCATGAGGTTGGATACCACCGTCTAATGTAGAACATCATGTTGATCCATAAATTAGAGCTCAAAGTCTATTTACAAGATCTCAAGCTAAAGCCCAAGAAAATTCAAGAAAGATGAAGACTTAGCCCATTAGCCTACTAAGACCCATTTTATGATTTCATCTTTTTTTATTTATGTAATTTTTATTTTCTTCTTCTATAAACTCCAAGTTTAAAATTTTGAATTTAAAAATTCAAAGCATGACATGTGAGGTGGTTGTATGCACATAAAATAATAGCATATGAAATGGGTGGATTGCATAAAAGAATAAGACAACTTAATGACATTAATGTGGCCACCCACCTTTCCCTCCATGTTTTGAAGATGTTTGTAATGGCTATAAATAGTCCCCTACAAATGAAAGGAGATCTTTTGAAAATTATGAATTATTTGAGTTGTTCTTATGGTTTGAGAGCTTGGTGGCCAAACCTTGGCAATCCTTGGTGGGAGCTAGTTATCCGACATATCTTCTTTCCTCACCTCCAATACCCAAGTTCTCTCAATCTCACTAAAAGAAAGAACATCAATCAAATATCATAAGCCCTGAAGTAGCAAATTTGGTTAAAAGTTTGCTTGAAAGGGAGCATCTCAAGTGGTGGACTTATCATCAAACTTGTTAGTTTTCTTGGACTTGTGAGGTTAATTAATTTTGTTTTATATGATAGTTTAAATACATATTAGTAGCTTGGAAATATATATATATATATATATATATATATATATATATATATATATATATATATATATATATATATATATATATATATATATATATATATATATATATATATATATATATATATATATATATATATATATATATATATATATATATATTTGCAAGTTTATAGTGATAGCATAAAATTCCAATTAGTTAACTCCATTATATAATTTAGTCATTTTTGATTATGTGAACTTATGCCTCCCTCCCCTCCCCCCTCCCCAAAAAAAAAAAAAAAAAAGAAGAGAACACCTTAGTGAGAGATAGTGCTTCACCCAAAACATAACTTAACCATTAGTGCAACTCAAAATCTAATTGCTTTCTTTATTATCTTTGTTATTGTTTATGATTAATTTTAAAAGTTTCTTTGATTAACTTATGATAACTTGCTTTCTTTAAAAAAAAGAGACTTAATAAATATGAGCATCTTTTATTGCTTTAAAAAATAAAAAATTTGCATGCATAATGATATAAGTTTATTAAACTTGGTAATTTTGAAAGCTAAATAGAACTTTTCAAAAGGCCTAAACTATCTAAAAGTGCTTGGGATTTAAGTGGTCTTGTACCCCACGCCTTCCTCCCTCCTCACCTAGAAGTTCTCTTAGCCTAAATTTTCACTTTGATTGCACAATTATATTATACTTATTTATTTTATTTCATTTTTTCTTTGATCCCTTTTCATATATCTTTTTTTTCTTTAAAAAAAGTTCATGGCACCAAAATCTATCTCTGACCAAGTTAAAAGTTTGACTAGAATAGTTGATGCCTTAGATCTTAAGATCCATGATAATGAATTAAAAACTCAACAAATATTAGAAGAAAGTAAGAATCAAATGCAAGAACAAATACAAACTCTTATAGCCCATCTACAAAATAATAGAGTACCAACTCCTCCTCCAATACCTTCTCGACCAATAAGGATAGATGGAGAAGATTCATATCCAAACCATAGAGAAAACCAACCACTTAGAAGACCACCAATTGATAGAAATGGTGGAAGGGGAAAAATTATTTTAAGACTAGAAGACTTTAATGATCCAACTCAAAGAGTTAAAGTAGAAGCCCCAACTTATGATGTATACATTACCTAAATAAATTTCTCTATTGGTTAGTTCAAATGGATGATTACCAAAGGGTTGCTTTTGATAAAATAAAATTGATAGGACATGCTAAAATTTATTGTACAAATACTTTAGCAAAAGAGTAAAGAAAGGACAAACTTCACTTAGATAAAATGAGAAATGTTAAGAGCAAAGTATTGTCCTAGGCATCATGATAAGAAGCTACATAGTCAATTATTAACTTTGAGATAAGGTAATCATTTTGTAACTTAATACTTGAATATTTTGAAGATCTAGTTTCTAGAACTGACAGTCGATAATGATTGGCAATTATCTAATAAATTTGTTAATGGACTTAGACATTAGAAATGAAGTTGAGTTATTTGACCCACAATCTTTAGAGGAAGCATTTCATTATGCCTTATTGGTTGAACAACAAAAGAAATCGCTTCCATCTTAAAATTAAAAGTCAAGTACCTTCCATTTCATCCCAACCCACCCATTCAAATGGCTCAACCCCTTTGCCTAAAACTTCAATTGAAGGGAGATATAAGAGACTAGAGAAGTAATATGTTTAAATTTCATAAAAAAGGGTCATATACAAAATCAATATAAAGCTCAAATATTATTTTTAAAGAAGAATCTAGAAGAAGTTTATGATGACACCACATTATTTGATAAAAAATTGGAATTAAGATGACCCATAGGTTAATGTGATCGAGATGTCTTATTGTAATTAAAAATAAGGCAAGATTGGAGGAGAAAGAACATTTTAGCATGTATGTTCTATGTAATGAAAAGATAGGTAGGTTAGTTATTAATGGAGGAAGTGCTGGAATGTCATTTCAACACGAGCTACATCTTTGGAGGTGTGTCATTTTGGAAAGGATAATGCCATATGTTTATTAGAAAATAGATTTTATTGGCCTTCATTAAAATAAAATGTTCAAAAATTAGTGGCTCAATGATTAATTTGTAAATAGGCTAAAACTATCAAATAAATGTCTAGACAATACACTACATTACACGTTCCTTGTAGGCCTTGGGAAGACTATCATTAGAATTTATTCTAGGATTACCTAGGATAGCTCGAGGACATGATAGCATATTTGTTGTAGTAGATTGGTTTTAAAAAATGGCTCATTTTTTCTTGTTCAATAAATTATTCTTATATAGCTAATTATTTTTTTAAGAAAATAGTGTGACTTAATGGTCTCCCTTTAACCATTATTTCGACATAGATGTTAAGTTTTTTCATATTTTTGGAAAATATTATGGAAATTATTAGGTACCAAATTATAATTTTCTTACGCCTTTCACCCATAAATTAATGGATAAATTGAAGTAGTCAATTACCTTAAGAAATTTACTTAGATGCTTGGTAGGTAAAGTTTAGAAAATTGGGATTTACATTTATCAACCTCAATTATCCTATAATAGTACTATTTATAAAACTATAAAAAAATCACCATTTGTGATAGTCTATAAATAAAACCCATGACGACCAATAGATGTAGCAAACCTCGATATTGGACAAGAGTGCCTTTTATGATATGATATTTATTACATCGATAATTCTTAAATCCTCACAAAGAATAATGATAAATGCACACTACTATTGAGCACATTCATAATGTTATGAATTTAGTGAAGTTAAAAGATTTTGATTAAAGTTATGTTAACCACACGAGATCAATCTTATAAGTGCAAAGCAATGAAAAGTTATGAGCGATCTAACTTATAGGATCTAAAATAACCAGGAAGTAGGGATAAATTAAAATTGACCTCTACAAGCGGTCCATAGTTGTGAAGATCACGTTCCTTAGAAGTCCTTCTCCAAGGGTTATGAGCTCACACACTCAAGTAGTCAGTCATTCATGAGGAAAGCACAGAAGAATAGTAAAGAAATTTAAGAAGATAACTTTTATTCCAAATCCAAGTGCCAAGAATTACAAGAGCCTCCTATTTATAGGATTAAAAAGAGAGTTAAGAATACTCAAACTTAACTCCAAACTCAAATCTAACACCATCATAACTACACCACCACCTACTACCAAACCTACCACTCATTCCATACCTACCCAAAATGTCATACCTACTATAATAACTTATGGGCCATGACATAAGAATAGCCAAATACATACAAGCTCGACATATAAAAATATAAAAGCCCAATAATACATAACTTAAGTTATACCAAAAGTCCCAATACATGGATTTAAGCATAATGATGATGGCGTTGATGATGGTGATGATAATGCCACGCATCGACTCCGACTTTAAAGGATTCTCCTGGAGAATGAAAATCCAAGTACTCTTGTAATAATTATGATTCTAGTTGATGTAACTCATCGATGTAAGCCATGAATCTTCAAGGAGAAAGACCATTCCAAACAAGAAACCTTTGAGTGCCTCCATCAAATGTGATGATAATCGGTCTCTAAAATTTGATCGGATGGTGTGATCTTAAGCTATGAGATGGTAGAGTTGGTGATGAAGTATTAACACGCATGTTATACTATTTGTAGAGGGAATAGTGTTATCGTGGCCAGCCATGGTACAACGTTAAATCGATACATTGAATATTGGAGAAATCCCATCATTCATGAGAAGATCTATTTCATAAACACTATTATTTATCTTCCTTACAACTTTATAAGGACCGGATCTCTTGAGAGTTAATTTCTTAAGAGTTCCAGTTGGAACTTTCTCTCTAACTTTAACAAGAACCAAATATCTCTCATTAAATTTTACATATTGTCTATGTGCATCAACATTAACTTTATATTTATCATAACTCAAAGTAAGTTTTTGTTGAATTTCATGATGTAAATCATGCATGCTTTGTACAAATTAAGATGCAAATGCACTAGACCTATATGTTACGGGCAATTCAACAAGATTAATTAGTTTTCTTGGATCATAACTAGTTACAATATGAAAAGGACTCATACTAGTTGACATATTAAATGAACTATTATAAGCAAACTCTGTAGTAGGAAGAACTAGGCCAACTAGTAGTATGATGGGACACTAGACACTAAGTAAATTTCTAAGCTTTTATTAACAACTTCAGTTTGTCCATCGTTTGAGGGTGGTAAGCTATATAAAAATAAGAGTTTTGTGCCAAGCTTTTTCCATAAAGTTTTCTAAAATAGCTCATAAACCTTACATCGATGACACAATTGTCTCGGGGAAGTCCATGTAAGCAAACTATCTCACGAGAAAAATAGTCACTATATGTGATGCATCGATGTCTTATAACATGGAATGAAGTGTGCCATTTTAGAAAATCAGTCAACAACTACTAGGATAGAGTCAAAACATTATACAATGTGAAGTAATCCTAAGATGAAGTCCACACTAAGATCTTCCCATGGTTTGTGGGGAAATGGGAGTGGTGTGTATAGACCATAATTTTATTTTCCACTTTTTGCTACTTGGCAGAATGACATTGGGCAATGATACGAGCCACATCTTTCTTAAGACTAGGCCAAAAAAACCTATCCTCTTTCATGGCTATTATCTTATCACAAAATGACTACACACCTCACGAATGAATTTTCTCATAAGAAAATTTTGAAGTGATGAATCTGGATACATAGTTGTGTGCCATGAAAGAGATAGCCATATCTCGTATTTGATAGTCGGGACTATTAATTGAAACATCAAATTTTAAAATTCAAAAATTTGTTGAAAATCTTTACAATTAGAATAATCATCTTTAACCTTTTGAATCCAGTAACATTCACACTCATGGTATTTAATAAATATATTCTTCTTAGGGCATCTACTTTGTTCTCAACACTAGATTTATGTTTAAGAATAAGCGTATATTCTTGAAGAAATTGAACCCATTTTGCATGTGAGAATGAAGTTTCTTTTGGTGTTTAGATATTTAAGCACTTATCGAGAATAAAGTATAAATTCTCATGAATGAAGTTAATGTTGCCAATAACGAAAAGTTTGGATGACAACATATAACTCACGATCATATGTGAAATATCATTGGCGTGCTTCATTTAATTTTCACTAAAGAAAGTAATAAGATGACCTTCTGTTTAAGAATACCTCAATATCAACTCTAGAAGCATCACATGATACCTCAAATACTTTGTCAAAATTTGGCAATTTCAATATTGGTGGACTTGTTAAAATTTGTTAATTTTAGAGAAGGCATCGTAGTTTCCTTTGTCTAAACAAAGTCTCCTTTTAAGACATTGAGTTATGGGGCCATAATAGTGCTAAATCCACAAATAAACCTTCGATAAAATGTGGCTAACCTATGAAAACTTGTACATCATGAATTGTGGTTTGGTTGGCCACTCTTGAATAGCCATAATTTTTTTGGGATCGATAGAGATGCCATCACAAGAAACAATAAATCCTAAGAAGATTATTGAAGACATCATAAATGAGCATTTTTTAAGTGAACATATAGTCTTTCTTTATGAAGCACTTTAAAGACTTGTCAAAAATGATTCTCATGATCATTCTTAGTTAACTAAAATTAAAATATCATCAAAGTACATAACTAAAATTTTTCCAACAAATGGCCATAAGATATGAGTCATCACTCGCATAAATATACTTGGAGCATTAGTCAATCCAAAAGGCATTACTAGCCATTCATACAAATCATCTTTTATCTTGAAAGGCTTTTCCATTTATCACCTTCTCTCATGAATTTGATGATATCCACTTTTAAGATTAATTTTAGAAAATTATTGATCCAACCATCATATTTAATATATCATCAAGTCTAGGTATGGGGAACTATACTTAATAGTGATTTTATTTATAGCATGACTATCTACACACATACGCCAAGTGCCATCTTTCTTTGGGGTTAGAAGAGCCGAGCATGGAGATAAACTTTCCGATAAATCCTTTTTAATAAATCATCAACTTATTATTTTATCTCGCATGTTCCTTTGGGTTCATATCGATAATGTGGTAAATTTGGGAGTGATGATCTAGAACTAGCTCTATGGCATGTTGGATACTTCTTAATGGGGAAGCTCACTAGGAAGTTCTTTGGGATAAATATCTTGTTATTCCAATAAAAGTTTATGTACTTGATGAGAATGATTTAACACAAGGTTGATTTTGAGGTTAGGACAACTATTGCAAAATGATATTCCCATTAATCTCTTGTTGAAATTAACATTTATTAATAATATGTAGGGATTTCTTTTCTATGGGAGGAGAAGAATTTTGGGGTTGAAGTGGAGTGACCTCTTTAGGCTTTTGGATTTAAGACAATTCTCTTATCTTGAAAATTAAAAGCATATGTATTAGATTGCCCATAACTTGTGACATCCATATCAAAAAAACCAAGGTCTACCTAAAAGTATTTGAGCAACATCCATGGGAAGAACATCACACCAAATTTTATCACTACATTCTCCTAATTGAATGGGTACAAGACAACGTTGAGATATAGAGATAGAGGTATTATCTACCCAAGCAACCTTATAAGGTGTGGGTGAGTCTTTGGGGTGAGCTATCATCAAAAGCAGAGGTAGCAATAACATTCATGTTTCGCCACTTATCAATGATTAATTTACATGTCTTTTCACCACTCTTAAAATAAGTGTGAAAAATTGATGTGCACCTCCAATCAATATTAACTCATGGGGTAGCTAACACACATAACTATATGAGACTCATCTAATGCTTCTGCATCACTAGCTTATTCACAAGGGTTAACGCAATTTGATTATCATTATTTTTATTTTGTTGATCCTCATTTTTTGTAATCTAAGTGTAAGTTTCAACAAGGACAAGTACTTGCATAATGACTAATTTTACCATATGTAAAATAAGTAATGCTAGAAGTCTTAGAACCACATGTTCCAACTAAAGCTTTTCCTTTTGTTTCATTAAGTCCTTTAGGAACTGCTAAGGTAGGAGGGTGATACGATTGAGAGTTGTTTCCACATGAAGTTGTGAATCACTTATAAGATTATGATCTAAGATATTGTTCAATTTGAGCCACTTGAAATGCATTTTCAAGAGAATAAATTTCTTTATCATTTCATTCGAATATCATAATATCTAAATCTAGAGATTATTGCGGTGATCCTCTAACATCACAATGGGTCATCAATTCATCAAATTGTGTCATATACTCAACAATTAAAGATCCTTATTTAAGCATAGTCATTTCATCCATAAGTTGATCATGAAAATTTAATGGTACATATTTTTGCTTTAAAATTTCTTTCATCTCATCCCAAGAAGCAATAGGTGGTTATCCTAATTATTGAATTTTCATGTAAGATTAATCCAATAAGTTTTAGCATGGCTAGTTAATTTCACAAGCATAACAAACTTGTTTTTTCTTGACATGGGAATCCAATCAAAATATTGGTCCATATCAACTAATCTAAGAAAATTTTAGGATCAAGTCAACCATCAAAAGTAGGTGAATCAATTTTAACCCTACGAATAACATCATCATCGTTCTCTAAGTGTATGTAGAGGGGCAACAAAACTAGATAATGGCTCTTCATAATGTCAAGGATAATGCTCACAAGGAGTTCAATGAGCATAACCTTCATCTCATCTCACTTGTCTTCCTATTCAATGAGGTGGGTGAGGAAGTACCTCATCAAACTAGGGATATTCATTAAAGTTGTTTCTAGGGTGATAGCGGGGTCTAATAGGAGAATGTGGATGAGGAGGAGAGGAAGAAGAATGAGATCGGACACCCTCCCTCTCTTCAAGTTAGTGTTCTAGGATTAGGTTAGTTTTACGGTGAATGTGTTGTAAGCCTAACTTTTTTTTGTTAAGGCTTCAAATCTTTTTTAGAATTCATTACTGGTTTGTTGGTGCATAAGGGTAAGCTTTTCTATTTTTTTGTAGTAAAATTCATAGGAATCATGTTTTCATCTAAGATTGATTTTGATATCTAAGACCACTACGAGTTGACATGATGATATTATTTTAAAATTTTAATATAAGCAAATATTTAATTTAATTAATTTTAAAATATGCAATGTAATGAAATCAAAGACGATTAAAAAAATAAGTAAATGCCTAATTAAATAAAAATTTTGTATATTTTTTTAATAATGAATTACAAGATTAATCTAATTCAAAAATAAAAGTCAATACTAAATAAGATGTTCCCAAAGAAACATACTTGCTCGATACCAAATATGATGTAGGATAAGAGTGCCTTTTATGATATGATATTTATTACATCGATAATTCTTAAATCCTCATAAAGAATAATGATAAATGAACACTACTATTGAGTACATTTATAATATTATGAATTTAGTGAAGTTGAAAAGATTTTGATTAAATTTATGTTAACACTAGAGATCAATCTTATGTGTAAAGAAATGACTAAAAAAGCTATGAACAATCTAACCTATAGAGGATTTAAAATAACCCAGGGAAGCGGATAAATTGAAGTCAATCTCTCAAATAGTCTATCATTGTGGAGATCACGCGTTCCTTCCTTAGAAGTCCTTCTCTAAGGGTTGTGAGCTCACACACTCAAGTAGTCCATCACTGAGAGTAAAGCACATAGAATAGTTAAAAAATTTAAGAAGATAACTTTTATTCCAAATCTAAGTGCCAAGCATTACAAGAGCCTCTCTATTTATAGGATTGAAGAGAGAGTTAAGAATACTCAAACCTAACTCCAAACTCAAAGCTAACACCATCATGACTACACCACCATACCTACCAAACTTACCACCATTATCAAACCCACTCATTCCATACTTACCAAAATGTCATACCTACTACAATAATTCATGGGCCATTTAAGAATATCCCAATACATATAAGCTCAAGACATATACAAAATATAAAAGACCAATAATACATAACTTAAGTTATAACAAAGTCCCAATACATGGATTTAAGCTTTATGATGACAAGTCGATGATGGTGATGATGATGCCTGCATCACTTACCATCGCATATATTTTTTGATGACATTCTCATTTGCTAAAGATTTTCATAGCCTCTATAAAGATATAAGAAAGAAATTACTATAAGTAATGAAAATTATGCTTCTAAGGTAAATCATAATCATTCATGAAAGAATATAAAAAAGGTGATTATGTATTGATTCGCATTGAGTGTTATCAAACCACTAAATATAAGAAATTACATGCGAGCTTGTGGTTCATTTAAAATTATTAAGAAAATTAGAACTAATGCTTATCACCTTGATTTTCCTCGATATGCTCATTCATCGGTTATTAATATTGAAGATATTCTATCATATGAAAGAATTAGCAAACCTCCACTTGTTCAATCTAACTCTTTAGTTGGAGATATAACACCATACTTATTCCTCTTTATTTGAAGTTGACTATATTATCAGAGGAAGTATCCATTAATTTAGCTTTAGAATATCATTTTCTAGTTCATTGGGAGAATAAGCCATAAAGACACATGGTTGACCCGTCGATTTGGAGACTCTTGCCCCACAATTAGTATAAGACTTATTAGATTTCAACTCTATAGAGCAGTTCAATTGAGTTGATGTAGAACATCATGTGGATCCAAAATTAGAGCTTAAGGTCCATTTACAAGATCACAAGCTAAAGCCCAAGAAAATTCAAGAAAGAAGAAGGCTTAGCCCATTAACATGCTAAGACCCATTTTATGATTTCATCTTTTTTATTTATGTAATTTTTATTTTCTTCTAGAAACCCTAAGTTTAAAATTTTGAATTTAAAAATTCAAAGTATAACATGTGGTGGTTGAATCCACATTAAAAATAGCATGTGAAATGGGTGGATGGCATAAAATAATAAAATAATGCATTAATGTGGCCACCCACCTTCCTCCATATTTTGAATTCTTTTCTTTTGAAAGATATTTATAATGGCTATAAATAGCCCCAGCTATAATAAAAGGAGATCTTTAGCAATTACAAATTATTTGAGTTATTCTTGTGGCTTGAGAGCTTGATGGCTAAACCAATCCTTGGTGAGCACTAGTTATGCATATCTTCTTTCCTCACCACCAATAATAAGTTCTTTCAATCTAATAAAAGAAAGAATGCTCACCCAACACCACACTCTAGAAAAAAAAAAATTAGGTAGCTTTACCCTTATACAACCCAGTTATAATTATAATGAAAAGAAAAGCTATGGGGTCTTCAATTCTTCTCTATCCTCACTTCTTGGATTTGAATACTCTAGGCTTCACAAGGCCTCCCAAGTCTTTGCCTTCTAGCCCTTATCCTAAACCCCATAGTACTAATCCTAGTTCTATTACAAAATTACATCTTTTGAAACAAAATTAAATCTAATTATGCCTACAAAATAGATATTAGCTAAACAAACATGCAAACTAAGTAATTATATTTTACATATTTAGACTTAACACCATGCACTTGGGTAACCAAGCCCACTTGCCTAATTGGATTATGCTTAGGGACATAAGCAACACTTGCAAGAAAAAGAATTTTTTATATTCATTTATTATTCTACGATCACTAAATTACAATCCACATAAAATATTGTTAGGCTAATATTGACCTAACATTCATTCTACACAAACAATCCTAACATCTAGTCTAAAATATTATATCACAAAATAAAATATATCACCACAACATAAATTATTTCTTTACTAAGATCGGTGACTTAGTATTTCAATGTCTTGGGTTTAGTGTGGTATGTCTTAATTAAGCTTTAGAATTAAGATTTTCTAAAGCTTAGGATTGTTCAAATTACCCATTAATGGTGGTTTCACTTTAAGTCTTTTAGTAATTTGATTGAGTTTTAACTTATGTATTTATTTTGTTCACTTCTTAC
This sequence comes from Cymbidium sinense, assembly GCA_021442155.1. Taxonomy (NCBI): domain Eukaryota; kingdom Viridiplantae; phylum Streptophyta; class Magnoliopsida; order Asparagales; family Orchidaceae; genus Cymbidium; species Cymbidium sinense. The sequence continues at coordinate 60,558,025 of CM038230.1, read as the reverse complement.
TTAAGATCTAATCATTATGAAGAGAAGAAAAGACTTAACTTTTTATCTCTAACCTAAGTTGATTTCCAAAAAAAGATTATTATTGCTTTAACTTTCTTAATAGACCATTTATAAATTTTATTTTATCCTAAGTTTAGGTTAATCTTAATTAATCTTATCCGACATAAAAGGCATCTTAAGACCAATGAAATTAAGCCACGATCACATGAATAATACTCCAATACTTCCTTTCATTATCAATAACATCCACATTCTTTCTATTTTAGTTTCTTCAATATTTTATTTTATATATATATATATATATATATATATATATATATATATATATATATATATATACATGCAATGTACTCATTTTTTATATACTTAATGAATATTGATGCATGGATTTGATAGAAAAAAGGGATGACATCTCATATTTAAGCATATACAACATGTATAAGGAATTTAAGCAATGCGTGCCATTGTAAAACTAGGGAAGTGAGATTATTTAAGACTTCCTTGGGGTTACTTAAAGTCTTGTGTTCGGGATGTTCGGACTATATACTTGCCAATTCAAGTACACATAAACATATACATAAACATAGAAATAAAATCATGAAAATGGTTGTATATAAATAGCTTTTCTTATATAAAGCTTAATGACAAGAAGAGGATTTCACTTTATATTCTAATATTTGCATGCACATAAATGAAATTAAGAAAATGCGTGCCATTGTTAAACTAGGGAAGTGAGATTATCTAAGACCTCCTTGGGGAGACATAAAGCCTTGTATTCGAAATGTCCAAACTATATACTTGCCAATCAAATACATGAATACATAAGTATAAACATAGGAATAAAACCATCAATTGCCATCATTTGATTACAACTAAATAAACATTTTATTTTTCACATAATTATTGATTTATAATAAGCATTGATTTAAAATTCATAATTAACATATAGTTTCAAAATAGTTTGAGATTTACTAATGATAATAGCCACACTATATGATAACATTTATACAACTTATGCAATTTAAAGGCAATCATATTCTTTTAACTTTAAAACATGATTACATGAAGCACATGACATGCACATTTATGATAATTGAAAGGTAATAATTGAATACCACCACACAACATACTTGATTTCATTGGAACCTATGGACAATCAAGTTAGATAAATATCCCTTAAATCTAAACAAAGTTTCTTAATTTTTTAATTTTAATATTCAAGTTGTTGAAACCTAAAGAGGAGAAATAATAGTTAGTGTTCAAACCATATCCATGTTTGTTTATTAATAAATTTAAAGAGAATTTAAGTGAATTTCATGAATTAATTAAGTTTGGCCCATTAATAATCCATTTATTTACCCTCTCAAAAATCTCTTAATTTGATTAATTATTAAGGAAGAGCTCACAAATCGTGATGATATGATTAAGAAACAAAATTTGTAATGTCCTAAGGATTCTAATGCAAGTAAGCTAATGTTTAATAAATAATTGAATTATGAAGATTAAGCTAATTACTTTTATAATTCTCCACAACAATGAAGAACCATAATTTCATTAATGATCTTTATACTAACCAAACATATTTTTTATTAAATAAGTTAATTATAATGGTTTTATATTTAAATTTTATCTAATCATTTAATTAATTAATTAACTTAATAATTAGGAAGAAGAGTCCTAATAATTTTTTATATTATCCTTCTGTTATAATAATTACTTAACGCCCTTTAATCAATTTCATAATTTTCTTAATCTTAATAATTACTTAATTGCATAGAGAGATAATTTGAGTTTAAAATTTTGATTCTCTTAATCCACTTGAAAAATTAGTCTAAGAAAATTATAGGAGACAAAGGTCATTCCATATATTCAACATGTCAAATCTCAAGTTAATTAACCAAGTGATTGGGGCTTAATTAAGATAGTTAGTTAAACTATTAAAACCTAATTAGTCACTATTCATTAGATGAAATCTAAAAAATTTATTTATTTTGGATTCTCCTCTCTAAGCTTTCCATTGAGGGTTTATTTATTTATTTTTTATTTTTTACAATTGGTTATGATTTTGTTAACATTTTGTGTAATTAAAGTGATTAATTAATGTCTAATTAACCCCTAATTTAATTACTTTAGTAATTTAGTGTGATCTAGAAGGTCTAATTAATTTTTTAAGATCTCGATATTTATTAAAGTGATTTAAATTATTTTGGTGAATTTTCATAATTTTTATAATATTTTAATTAACTATTTATTTAAAAATAGCCGGTTTCCTTCAAAATTAATACCTTTTAAATCGAAAGCTAATTAACTTAAAATTCTTATGATAGATAAGCAATAATATTAAGTTTCTTTTCTTGAACTTTCAAGTTGATTGGTTTAGTATTTTAAGAGTAATTAAAGAAATATAGATTTCATTAAAACTCAAATTACTCTAAAATATACATCCAAATTTGGGGTTTTTTTTAGATTCCCCATTAAAAAAGAAGAATTCATAGAGCCCTTATTTGTATTTTTTGGTTTAGTATTTTCATTTTATGATTTTTTGAAATTGTAGGTTAGATCTAAGAATACATCAAAAATGAGATCTAATCATAGCGTCCATTCTATCAAAGTAAGATGGATGGCTCGAGGTTGTCTCTTTCATGGGAGGCACCAAATAGGGTTAGATTGATGAGATCTATCATGACATCACCAGATCTCATGATCTTCCAATGATCTTAACAGAAGTAATTTTATTGTGTTGGGAGTTGAAAGAAAGAAAGTGCAATGAGATTTAAAGAAAAATCCTACATCGCCCAAATTTTTCACCAAACAAAAACACCTATGGTTGATCTAAAAGTTTAGAAATGTTACCTCACAAGCACATGCTCTGGGTGCTAGAAGATCTCGATGTCCTCTTTTGTAACCCATGGAATGCTCTCATCGTGCACCACCTCCTATGCTAAAATAAGTGGCTCTTGGACTTACAGAGCACAAGAGGTGAAGGGAAGAGTTTTCTTCTAGTTGAAAGAAGATGTGTGTGTGTTTTCTTTTTTAGTATGTTAAGAATAAAATAAATGAGGTGTGTAGAAAACCCTCTCTTTTTTTCCTTGCAAATCCCCTGAAGAAAGAAAAAAATATTATATATATATATATTTCTCCTACTCACCTCTCTCTTTTTTATTTTCTTGTGTTTGGATTGCTCTTTTCTTTATTAAAGCTGAAATTTTACTTGATTTGATGTATGGGGAGGCTAGTAGACTCATTTTGGGTTCAAATTTGAGTTGACTCATATTAACCCATATTGAGTTAAGTTGAGTCAAGTGAGTCTTGTTTGCCTAATTAATTTAAGATTAAATTTAAATTATATTAAACTAATTATTTATAATATCTATGATAATTAATGTAATTTAAGTTAAGCTTAAATTAACTCAATTTAACATAAATAAGTCAAATTGGGCCAATTTGGGTTCATTTGGGTCCATGGGCCAAATTGACCAAATTAGATAAATTGGACCCAAATGAGAATTAAATTATTATAATTAAGTTTTAAAAGTGATCTATAATAGTTAATTTGATTTAATTTTAATTTATTTTGATTTTAGCTTGATATGCTCATCTAGGTCAATTTAGGTCAATTGGGTTAGATTGACCAATTGACCAAATTGGATAATTGGGTTCCATTAAGAGTTGAGTCATATTCAATAATAAACTTAAGAATAATTTAAGAATTGATTTTGTTTAATTTGGGTTGAGTTAAGTTTTGATTTAAACCCATTTTGATTTAAATTGGGCTTAATGGGTTAAATAGGGTTCACTGGGTTAAATGACCAATATGATCCAAATTGAAGTGTGTTCAAGCTTTAATTATATTTTATTGAGTATTTTAAATGATATGAAGTAATTAATTTTAAATAATTTGGATTTGATTTAGATTTAGACCTATTTTGGACCAATTTTGGCTTAATGGGTTAAATCGGGGATTACTTAGGTCATATGACCAATTTTGATCAAATCAAACCAAAAAAAGTTTAAATTATATTCAAATATAAATTTAAAGTATTTTGGAACATTTAATTCAAGTTAATTTCAATTTATTTTGAGTTTAGATTCAATAGGGTCGCTTTTAGGTTCATTTAGACTAGGTGACCCAATTAGGCCATTTGAGTCATCACTATATTAATTAATTAGTTTAGTACTCTATTATATTAATTTGATAAATGTAAGTATTTAAAATGATTTAAATTGATCTAATTTTTATTAGTTTGATTTTTAGTTTGGTGGGGCCCACATGGGTCAACTCTAGGTCCACGATTGACCACTTTGAACCACATATGGATTTATTTTTTTGGGTTCATTTATACTTATGTATTCATTATGAGCCTTTGTTTGATTTGATTTGATTTAGTTTTAATTTTACAAGATTGTTTTTCAATTTAGTTAATTTTTGAGCCCAAGTGGTATAATTGAGTTAATCAAACTTAATTACCTTAATCTAGGTTTAGTTTAATTTAGATTTCATTTTAATTTATTATTTTACTTTATGCTTTTAGTTGAGGTTATGCACTTAACCACTAATGCTAGTATCTTAAGTGCATAATTAGGAAGCTCCTGAAGGTGAGATCCTAATTTCTTGAGATTATTGTGTTATTAATCTCACTAGAGGTTAACAAAATCTCGGCCTAGATTAAATCCAAGGTCTAAGAGGAGGGTTGTCAACCTCACCAAAAGTGAGGTCAATAGACGGTAATTGTTGCGTTAGTAGATATTTGGTCGTTATAGCTAATGGTGTTTATGTTAGGGATTACGCTTGAGGGGCTATAATAATAAATAAATATAAATATTCTTGCTTATAGTGTGTTGCTTATGATCATAAGTATAATCCAATTAGGATAGGTGGGCTTAATTACTCAAGTGTAAGGTGCTAAGTCCAAATATATAGAACATAATTGCTTGGATTATATGTTTGTTTGGCTAACATCTATTTTGTAGTGTAATTAGATTTCATTTTAATAAAGATGTAATTTTATAATAGGGATTAAGATTAATTCTATGAGGTTTAGGACGACCGGTGACTAGAAGGACAAAACCTAGGTGGCCTCAGCAAACTAATCCAAAGAAGGAAAGAAGAACAAAGTTTGAAGAGCCTCATAACATTTATTTCATTTGTAAAAGTTTAATTGTAATTCAGTATAATAGTAAAGCTTGGGTACCAAAGTTCTTCTCTTTTAGGGTGTAAGGTGGTACCCAAATACCTCGACCTTTTAGTATTTTATGAAATTCAAATGTTTGATTGTTGTTTTAGTTTGCAATAGAAATGTCATGCTTTTCATGAGTTTCTTAAAGTTTGATGATTTTGATGTGTGGCTTGAATGTGGTAGGCTCTTTAGGATCAAATTAAATTTTTTACCCTCACTAAATAACTCATACCTAAATTCTAATGTAACTCCTTACCTCACTTTAAAGCCTAGCCTCTTAATCAAGATAATAAAAGATTTAGCAACCCTTAGTTTGATGATTGTATGTTATAACAACATCCATGTCATATTATTTCACTATTGAATAGAGAGGATCTTCATTCTTGCATGATAGGACATGCTTGACCTTTAAGAGCGATCCTTTGTAGTGGAGAACACCTCTTCTATTTAGCCCATAACTTAATTTTATCATGCATGTAGGCATAATTATCTTAAGCCTTAATCCAAAATAAATGTGTCAAATAGATCTTTAAAATTTGTAAATTTTAACATTATTCTAAGTCATTTTGCATACAAAATATTATCTAGTCTCTTAAGAAGTGAGTTTAGGATTCTAGTTTCCTTCTAATTAAATAAAAGCTTAGATATTTTGCATCTACATGAGGGGCCTACATGATTTTAAAGCATAGGAGGTGTTAGTTGGTGACCCCTCAGGTGCAAGTCCGTGGGATGTTCACTCTTTCTTTGAGGTGAACCATAATATCTCATTTTTCCCGTAGAATTAAGCTCTAAGCTGCTAGAGCACTCTAGATTTAGGTTTCTAGAGGCTTGTTTCTCTCTTAATATGAGTATAAGTTCTCAACTCTTAGGCATTTTCATAATCTTGTATTATTGGAATGTGAGTCCTAACTTTCTAATAAAATTTTAACTTAAACAAAAAATTTCTCCTCCTCAAAATGTAAAGCCTCATCATAAAGTAGATTGGAGTATTCATTGGGCTTCCTAGTGTCTTGGATACTACTTATCCTTATGAAATTAGTAAAGTCTAGCCTTGAAATCTTGAGAAATTTATTATTCTATAATGAGTGTTCTTAAGAAACTTTCATTTCATAGGATGTAATTGACTATGGGGCTTGCTTCCATAGAGAACTAAGGAATCTATCTTAAAATAAATCATGCTTACTTTATCCATATAAAGTGAGGGAAAGATCTCGTATATATGAAGACCCATTTGCCTTAGGAGTCCTTATTAGGTGATTGAGTATATCGTAGGGTAATATTTTTATCTTTCGAGAGTACATCATATCTCAATATCACACTTGATCAATTCAATAAGTATCCCCTAAGATGCATGGTGTTCCTGTGACTCCAAATTAAAACATCACTTCTCCCTTATAAAACTTGATCTCAACAAAAGGTGGTTGAGGCACTCTCTTTATCCCGATCACATGACTAGATTTGTTCCTCTTAGACTCATGCATGTCACAATGAGTAGGAAAAAATATCCTCATCATTTCATGAATATCCCAAGTAAATCTAATCATTCTAGTAGCATGGTGAGGCAACAATATTCACTTTAGGAAGAGGTGTTGTCACTAAAACATAGCAAAAAGCAAACATCAAATGCAAATCACAAACTACCCTTAGAACATTTGAGACTTATTAGGAGCCAGATGAAGTAACAATAAGAATGAGTGATTGCCCATTATCTCCCTCCATGGATTTTCAAACACTTAAGATGCTAAGTTGAAGCAATAAACAAATGAAATGATCATGAAATGAAATCAAGAACCATGAAAAGTTGCGCAAACTCAAAGTAATAATAAAATGAGACTAGTTCATATTCCATAGTCATCAACTTCCCGACTCAACCTCGATCACTTGCCTTATCCTCGAGTGGTCTCCTCCATCAACCAAAGCTCATTCACCTCTCACATTCTGTGTGATTCCTTGAAGGGCCTCTCCTCTACAAAACCTTGAGTTTGGCAAAAGAGGTTAAGGTGCTCTTTTCTCTATCCCCATCGGATGGGCGATTTGTTCTTCTTAGACTCATCCATGTCACAAAGAGTAGGACAAAATAACCTCGCCTTTCCTGAATATCCATTGAAGTAAAGCTAATTGCTCCAATAACTTTAAGGTGTGAGGTGACAACATTCACTTGAAGAGATAGATCTACCTCCAAGCCGATGATAGAAATCCCCAAAGTCGACTCGGTAGAGGCATAGTCGCTTAACATAGTAAAATGTAAGCATCAAATACAAATCTCAAACTACTCTTAGAACTAATAAGTTGAGATTTATCAAGAGACGATGAACATAACATGAATGAGTCGTTGTTTATGCCTCCATGGATTTCTAAATACTTGAAAGCGTTGAGCTAAAGTAGTAACCAAATGAAAAGGTTATGACAATGAAGTCAAGAGCCATGAAACTTGCGGATCTCACTACAACGAGAATATCTTCTACTAACCTCTTGTGTGCCCTCAACAACCGCTCACCAACATCTTTCGTTGAGGAGGAGAGATCACCCTCTTGCTTCTCCCAACACGCTTCAAACTCCTTCGCCATGGTAGGAAATGGCTATGTGACCCACACTCTCTACTATTACCAACAGTGCTTGCCTCTAAGATGTTACCCCTAGTTGAAATAGAAGCGCTCACCCTAGTGAGACATTCAACAAGATGTTCCACATCTTCCTTCACCTTTTTTCTTTTTGTTGGCAAGCTAGACCGGAGTTCGATGATCAATATCCCGTGGCCTCTTTGAATCCACAACAAGTGCTCACTATCAAACTTCGGTAAAAGTAGGCCAACTTGTGTGATTGAAGAAGGTAGAGCCTTACTCAATACACAGGCCCCTTTATAACCAAAATGATAGAAGGAAAGGTAGAAAAGGTCAAATATTAAGGTGATGTAGTGTAAGAACGTAAATAATTTTTCATTAAAGATTCTTAATTAATATTTGTCTCTATGTTTTGCAAGTTTTCTAGAAAAATGAGCAGATGAATTAGAACTAAATGATTATCTGGCTATGCAAAAATAGCTCAAGAGAGACATGTCCGAATGATGAGGATTACGAGATAACCATGTGTCTCCTAGTTTGATTACATATCCACGATGACTATTGGAGGGTGAATCGCATAAGGCAGCATAAGGTATAGCTAGGCCAAGGACTCACCATCTCACAAAACACTCACCTCTACAAGTGAGTATTTATATATTATTAATGCGTGCTAGAAAACCGGTCAGTAGAGTGAAAGTTTACCTTCCTTGTGAAGTCCTACAGTAATTAAAGAGCCGAACAAGAGACACTCAGAATTTTTAACGTGGAAAACCTCGAAAGAGGGGAAAACCTGCAGAAAAACACTATGTATCTTTGAGTACAAAGTCTTTTGATAACGGGATTACAAAATTGCATATGAGAGAGGAATAACGTGTAACAATGATCGAGTTGTGTATTCTTGATGGTGGAGATGCGGGTAACTCGGTGGGAATGCAGTACAATTAGTGGCACGGTGGTCTGGTGGCCCGGCGGCGATGGCGGTGGTGATTTTGACCTATCCAGGTTATTTGTCGAGTGTGACTCGATGATGTTGGCTGTATGGAAGAGGTTGAATTGAATTCCGAGGATTTTGACCTATCCGAGGTTGTTTGTCGAGTGTGACTCGATGATGTTAACTGTATGGAAGAGGTCGAATTGAATCCGCTAAGGATTTTGACCTATCCAGGTTGTTTGTCGAGTGTTGCGATGGCGTTAATCTATATGGAAGAGGTTGGGAAATCCGAGGATTTTGACCTATCCAGGTTGTTTGTCGAGTGTGACTTCGATGGCGTTAACGTATGGAAGAGGTCGAATTGAATCGCTAAGGATTTTGACTTATCCGAGGTTATTTGTCGAGTGTTACGATGGCGACTAATATGGAAGAGGTTGAATTGAATCGGCGAGGATTTTTACTATCCGAGGTTGTTTGTCGAGTGTGACTCGATGGCGTTAACCGTATGGAAGAGGTCAATTGAATCCGCATAAGGATTTTGACCTATCCAAGGTTGTTTGTCAAAGTGTTACGATGGCGTTAACTGTATGGAAGAGGTTGAATTGAATCCGAGGATTTTTTGACCTATCGAGGTTGTTTGTCGAGTGTGACTCGATGGCGTTGTATGGAAGAGGTTGAATTGAATTCGCTAAGGATTTTTGACCTATCCAGGTTGTTTGTCGAGTGTTACCGATGGCGTTAACTGTATGGAAGAGGTTGAATTGAATCCTGAGAATTTTGACCTATCCAGGTTGTTTGTTAGAGTGTGACTGATGGCGTTAACGTATGGAAGAGGTCGAATTGAATCCAGGATTTTGACCTATCCGAGGTTGTTTGTCAGTGTTACCCGATGGCGTTAACCTATGGAAGAGGTAAGTCCACCAAGGACCTTTGACCTATCTAGTTTGTTCGTCGAGTCTTTGCTCGATGGCGTTAACGTATGGAAGAGGTTAAATTAAATCCGAGATTTTGACCCATCCGAGGTTGTTTGTCGAGTGTTACCGATGGCGTTAACCCGTGTGGAAGAGGTTGAATTGAATCCGAGGATTTTGACCTATCCGAGGTTGTTTGTCGAAGTCTTTGCTCGATGACATTAACCGTATGGAAGAGGTTGAATTGAATCCGTTGAGGATCTTTGACTCATCCGAGGTTGTTTTGTCGAGTGTTATTCGATGGCGTTAACCTGTGGATGGGGTCGTAGGAAGTCCACCAAAGACCTTTTGACCCATCCTAGGTTGTTTGTCGAGTCTTTGCTCGATGGCGTTAACTCGGAAGAGGTCAAATTAAAACATCCGTTTGTGGTTGTAGCCAAAGTTGCTCTTTTAACCTTGGTCTCATTTTTCCATGAGTATGAGTGAAAAAACATAATTTGCGGCTATATCTCTTCTCAATGTTAAAATATCCTCCAACTTTGACTTATTTCTTGGGATGGAAATCGATTAGATACTTAACATGGGTGATCTTCCGAGATTGAGAGTTGCCCCAGTTCAGATCAAGGAACAAAGTTTGATGAATCTTCATTCTTTGTTTTGCGCTCTTTAAAAGCTTGAAATGCTCCACCTCGATGATGGTTTTGATCTTGTTGGGAAACTTGGTTGTCATAGAAGATGAAATAATGGGAATCGACTTCCCCAGACGGCTGCTATGCGTGCTAAAAAACCCGGAAGAGTGAAAGTTACGCCTTAGCCTTGTGAAGTCCACACACACAGTAATTAAAAGCGAACAAGAGACACTCAATTTTTAACGTGGAAAACCTCGAAAAGAGGGGAAAACCACGGGGCTTGATAAAAGCTTCCACTATGTATCACCAAAGTCTTGATAACGATTACAGAATTGCATATGAGAGAGAGGAATAACGTAACAATGATCGGGTTGTAATTATTCGATGGTGGAGATGCGGTAACCGGTGGGAATCAGGTACAATTAGTGGCACGGTGGTAGTGGCGATGGTGTGGCCGTGACGGTGATTGGTGATTTTGACCTATCGAGGTTGTTTGTCGAGTGTGACTCGATGATGTTGCTGTATGGAAGAGGTTGAATTGAATGAGGATTTTGACCTATCCGGGTTGTTGTCGAGTGTGACTCGATGATGTTAACCATGGAAGAGGAATTGAATTGAATCCGCTAAGGATTTTGACCTATCCGTACCACTCCTCGACGGACTCGGGATGATTCCTTTGATCATTTGATGTATTTTGAGCATTTGGATGCCCAAATGAAGTCAATTATGAGATCGAGGCTCGTTAGATCCGCTCGTCGACGCTCGATTTGACTATAAACACTCCATATTTGAGAGCTATTTTGGGATTTAATTGATGTCCCAAAGATTCCAAATGATATTTTAAGTCTTGATCTCGATCGGTTTGACTCAAAATCATATCGCTTTCGACATCAAGATTTGTCTTTATAGTGGTATTTTGAGAGCCATATCAATTATAATCGACTTACTTGTACTTTTTTAATATACTCTCTCCAACCTTAAGGGAGAATTCTAAAGAGAAGAGACTTTTTTTAGGCTTCTTGGACTTGTTTTATTTTTCACCTTTTGAGGGATATATCTTTGTATTTTAATTCCTAGAGAAAAGACTTTCTCGTATTCTCATATTTTTTATTCTTCTCCCTAATCTTACATCCCACTAGTTCTAACTTTACATCACAGGTGCCTAAGAAAATAGTCTGCTTTTCCTATAGATAGATCCCGATTTAATAGTCTAAATTGTAAGACTTACTTGTTATAACAATTATTTGACATCATTAAAATATTTAAGTTTTGGATAATGACTAGTTAAATCAGGTAAAATAATAGCTCCTCAAGATTTTACGAGGCATATTATTTAATCTTTTAAGATAAACAAGTTCATTCTTTTAAAGATAAAGATTTAATCTAAATTAATTTCAAGTTCTTCTCAAGATAAATAATGGAATCGATTCCTTTATCAAGAAGTATATACAAAAAATATTAAAATTTCTCGTTTTAATCATCCTCCAATAATGATGTTTAGAACTTGCCCAAATAAATATTGAATCCGATACAAATTTTTTTATCTTGAAAAAAAAAAGAGTTTGATGTAGCATCTTTAGAACAAGATCCTAATATTCATTGCTTTATTTAAAATAATCCCCTACTAAATAGATAAATTTGAAGAGTATGATTGGATGATTTTGATGTAAGGAATAAACATTTGACATAATGTGAAATGCCTAAGTATAATAGTAATATTAAAGAGAGATTTTTGTTTAATATAGATTGCTCATATTTATTAAATATTTATTTAATTTTTAATCTATTTATGTTAGATCCTAAAGCCAGATTTTTAATTTTAATTTATTTTATTAAATCTTTTATTTCGTCACTCCTACTTCTATATTATGATTTCGTTGATATCAGAGTCTAATAAACATAATAAAACATTTTTGAGACAAACATAAAAGTTAATAAACATAATAAAATATTAAAAATAATAATATTTACTTACAATAAATGCCCTTTAGATCCATCTTAAAATAAATTAGAAAAGAAGCGTTTTTTTTCCTTCTCGTTACATTTTAAGCCGGTCATAAAGATTATTGTTCCGGCAGGACTAAATAAAACGACAAAATCTAAGAAAATCAGAAGATCGAACACAGTCGATTTCGCCTCCTTCGTCATCCCCGACATATGGCAGCTGTTATCATTCGATGAACCCTTCTCTCCACCGTATAAGCCGCTTCCTGGTCGCTTCCAAATATCCAAATTCAAACCCTTCTATTCTGAATCCCTTCCACCTCCCACTGTCTTCCAAGTTCCATCCAATGCAGCGCCAACACCGAAAGCCGAAACCCCGCTAAGAACCCCGGCGTCAAGCCTCAAACGAAATCGAAAACTCCACCGCCGATCATCATTCTTCCGGACTTGGTTGGTTACGATGACGATCGATCGAGCGTCTGCAGCAATGGATCTCTCCGCTGCCGGCGTGCGGCTGAGGCGGAGGAGATCCGACTGCGGAGGAATTGGAGGTGGAGATCGAGCGAGAGCTCGAACAAGAGCTAATTGATGGGATATCTGACCTTGTTCGCCGCCTCAGCGAGCTCAAGGGCCGCCAGATCGCGCGGCGACTCGTTAAGGTGAACGGAGGAGGGCTTACGAAGAAGGTGGAGGGCGAGATCGCCAGCGCGACGAGGCGGTGGGTGGTGGCGAGCTTTTCGCAGAGAGACGAGGCGGTGGATATGGGTGAGGATAGCGGGTACGATTCTGGGTGCTCGGATGCTGAATCCACGACCGGGTTGGTTTTGAGGACGAATCGTGATAGGAGGAATGAGCAGGGTTGCGGGAGACCATGAGGATCAATCTGTGCCGTTGGAAGAATCGGGCACCAATGATGTACGTACGATCATTCGTTTTGCTTACTATTATCGTTGATGTACCATGTACTTATCTGATCGTCATTTCTTAATATTCTTATTTTGCAATGGTTTAGCTTTGTAGTCACACTATTATGTAATTGTCTTCATTTATAATTACTCTATTTTGTATTCATACTATAATGAAACGGCTTTGATTCTCATAAGCATGGTATTAATTATAGTTATTTTCTAAATTAAATGAACCATCTATTAAGTTGTTCTTTTCTATAATAATGGAAAAATTATAAAAATCTTAACAACCTTTTAATTTGACACTTCACATGATATGGGCGATTAGCTGATGGGATATTTTTCACACATTTTTTTTTTTGTTTTATAAGTATCTTATCACAGTCTTAAGCGGTTTGCTACTTCATTTCTATTAAAAGATTAATTGAATTAAATCAAACAAAAATTAAGATATAATAATCAATATAAATCATATAAAATTCATTAAAATCTATTAAATAAAATTAAAAAAATTATTTAAATACTAAAACTTAATAAATCTAAATAAAACTAAATAAACTCAATGAACTTAATCTTTTAAATCTTAATTAAATCAATTGAAAATCAATCAAATTAAACCTAACTCAACTAAACCATTTAAATAAATTAAAAAAGGGTTAATTAAGAAACTTAAGTTCTTAGTTTGACCCATAGATTGAATCTTCATCTTACGATGAAAATTTCATTCTACTAGGATTAAGATGTTGAATAGAGTGGGTTTTGCCCAAAACATAATTTATTTTATTTTTTATTCTTTAAAATTTAATTCCGGACTTAACAAACAAAAAAAATTTAAACTGAACCAAGTCTAAAATCAATTAAATTACTTAAATTGAAATCATTTGATGGTAAATTGAACAAATATTGAATTTGGAATCAAAACTTTAATCTAAAAGGCCTAATGCAATCACACTATAGAAGCTCCCTTTCACATATTAGGTTGTTAGGCCACCGATCCTAGACATAGGTTAGGACAATGATTTGTGATGTTTTGCAATGTGAAATAATATTTTTTATCTTTATGATGTAATATTTTAGATGGATGACTATGAATTATTTACTCGTTAGTCTAAATGTTAGAGCATTTTTTAGATTAATATTATTTTCTACATGGGATGTGATTAAAAGGGGCTGTCATAATAAAATAAATAAATAAATATTATTTGCTTGTAAGTCGCTTAAGTTCTTAAGTATAGTCCAATAGGACATGTGAGCTTGATAACCATTAGTGCTAAGCTCATATGTTTCAAAATATAAAATCGATGTGATGTATGCTTTTCTTGATATTTATTTTACAGTGTTTAAGAATTTAATTTTGAAAATTTAAAATATAATTTGAGCATAGGATTAGGTTAGGATCTTAGGGTTTAAGAATAAAAGGAGCTAACTTTTTTTTGGTTCGTGGTCTCCTATGGAGCCTAAGGAGGTCCTTGAAAAGGTGTCAATCGGAAGAAGACCCCCATAGATTAAGACTTTAGTTCTATCAGTGCAGATAAGACAAAGCTCATTTGTTTATTTCTCTTTTCTTCTAGGGTGGATAGTGGTATCCACCACATTGGCTTCTTTTTTTAATTTAATTTGGCTTGAAGTGCAATAGAACTGCATACTTTTCATAGGTTTCTTTGTATGATTATTATATTCGTGATAAAATGCCTAGAAACATTAGGCTACTAGAAAATTAAAATTTTTACCTTATTAAATTAAAATAAATCAAACATAAAATGAAAACTCATAACCTCACCATAATTAAAACCATAAGCACAAACAACTAAAAGAAACTAGAAATAACTAGAATTTGTGAACCATGTAAGTATTTTGTTCATACTTTCTTGAATTGAGTGCTTCACTCATTACACATAAGGTGACATCGATCTATGAGGATGACCACCCTTCTTGAGGAAGTGTGCCTTCTTATATTGATTTGACCCATGATCTTTTTTTCTAATTATATCTCATTATAGGCATGAAATTGCATACCCAAAGTCTTAAATAAAATTGTGAGTCAAAATATAGAAAGGATAAAATTTTTTGTATTAGTGAGGAGCATAATATACCAATCATTATCTTAGGATTAAGGAGTGAGTATAGGCTCTTAGCATTTTTCTCAAAATATAATAGCCTAGCTATCTTATATACATAAAATTGGAATCATAGAATTAAAATCACTTAAGGTCGGGTTAACTTGCAATCTTTCTAGGCGGGTAATAAGTCTAGAAGAATCAGATAGGTTTATTTTCTCATGTGAGAAAAAGACCAATAATTTATAAATTCATTAGACTAGGCGAAGTCTCGACTTACGTCAAAAATGCTTTTAAACTTAAGTTTTGATGCATCCCATTGGAATAAGTCTTTAACTTTTGGGCATTTTTGTAGTCTTCTCGTCAAAATTTAAGTTCTAGATTTCTAATAAAATGTTAATTTAAAATCTCAATAATTTCAATTTTAATAACGTAAAGCCTAACATTAGGATAGTCAAAATGCATATTAGGCTTCCGGATCTAAAAACATTTCCTACTCTTGATTAGCTTCTACGAAGAACTCTTCCTCTTTGAAGCATTCTATTATAAATTTCTCAATTAATAATCCTTTTAAGGTAATTTTGAAAGCCATAAAGATAAAGGTCAATTTTTTTAATCGAGTATTCTTAGGAGAATTTTTTTCTAAGATATAATTAATTATTGTGGGTTTCACTTATAGGGAACTACAAATCATGTAATAAAATAAATCCTTCTACTTGTCCATATAGTTTAGGGAAAGATCTCTTTAAAATTTAATTCCAACCTTAAAAAAAAGAAATTTTAAACTAGAATGAAGTCTAAAATCAATTAAATTACTTAAATTGAAATCATTTGATGGTAAATTGAACAAATATTGAATTTGGAATAAAAACTTTAATCTAAAAGGCCTAGTGCGGTCACACAAGCTCCTCCTTTCACATATTAGATTGTTAAACCATTGACCCTAGACATAGGTTAAGACAATGATCTGTGATGTTTTGTAATGTGAAATAATATCTTCTTATTTTGTGATGCAATATTTTAGACTAGATGACTATGAATTATTTGCTCGCTAGTCTAGATGTTAGAGCATTTTTTTAGATTAACATTATTTTCTGAGGAGATGCGATTAAAGGGACTATCATAATAAAATAAATAAATAAATATTATTTTCTTATAAGTACTTAAGTTCTTAAGCATAGCCCAATAGACAGATGAGCTTGATAACCATTGGTGTTAAGCTCGCATATTTCAAAATATAAAATGTTGATGTCTGTATACTTTTCTTGACATTTATTTTGCGAGTTATGGAATTTAATTTTGAAAATTTAAAATATAATTTGAGCATAGGATTATGTTTGGATCTTTGAGGTTTAAGAATAATATGAACTAATTTTATTGGTTGGTGGTCTCCTATAGAGCCTAAGGAGGTCCCCGAAAAGGTGTCGATCTTGGATGAAGACCCCATAGATCAAGACTTTAATTCTATCTTTCAATAAAAAAGCTCACTTATTTCTCATTTCTTCGGGGTGGAGTGGTACTGACCACATTGACTTGTTTTATTAATTTAATTTGGCTTGAAGCACAATAGAACAACATACTTTTCATAGGTTTCTTTGTATGATTATTATATTGTATGATAAAATGCCTAAAATGTTAGGCTACTAGAAAAATTAAATTTTTAACCCCATTAAATTAAAATAAATCAAACATAAAATGAAAACTCATAACCTCACCATAATTAAATCCCTAAGCACAAACAACTAAAAGCAACTAGAAATAACTAGAATTTGTCAACCTGTAAGTATATTGTTCATACTTCTTGAATTGGGTGCTTCACTCATTGTACATAAGGTGACATCGACCATGAGGATGACCAACCTTCTTTAGAAAGTGTGCCTTCTTATATTGATTTGGTCAATGATCTTTTCTAATTGTATCTCATTATAAGCATGAAATTTTATACCCAAAGTCTTAAATAAAATTGTGAGTCAAAATACAACAAGGATAATTTTTTTTTTTTTTTTTTTGCATTAGTCGAGAGCATAATATACCGACCATTATCTTAGGGTTAAGGAGTGAGTCTAGGCTCTTAGCTTTTTTTTTCTAAATATAATAGCCTAGTATCTTATATACATAAAATTGGAATCATGGATTTAAAATCACTTAAGGTCGTTAGCTAACAACCTTTCTAGATGGGTAATAAGTCTAGAAGAGTGAGGGATAGGTTTATTTTCTCAAGTGAGAAAAGAACCAATAATTTATAAATTGATTAAACTAGGGAGTCTTTGACTTCTATCATAAATGCTTTTAAACTTAAGTTTTGATGCATCCATTGGATTAAGTCTTAACTTTTGGGCATTTTTTGTAGTCTTCACAAAATTTAGGTTCTAGATTTCTAATAAAATGTTAATTCAAAATTTCAATAATTTCAATTTCAAAATGTAAAGCCCAATATTAGGATAGTCTAAAATGCATACTAGGCTTCCCATTATCTAAAAATGTTTTACCTACTCGATTAGCTTGAGAAGAACTCTTCCTCTTTGAAGCATTCTATTATGAATTTCTCAATTAACAATCCTTTTAAGATAAATTTGAAATCCATAAAGATAAAGGTCAATTTCTTTAATCAAGTGTATTCTTAAGAGAAATTTTTCCTTCTAGATGTAATTAACTTTAGGGCTTTCACTTATAGATAACTACAAATCTTGTAATAAAATAAATCATATTCTACTTGTCCATATAGTTCGGGAAAGATCTCTTATATATCAAAGACCTATTAGAGTCCTTATTAAGTAATCGATTCATTACTGGGGTAATATGTTTATCTTCGATATAATATATTTATCCTTTAATGATATATTTGATTACCTAAATAAGTACCCCAAGATCTCGTGTGGTGCCATAAATTTTCTCCACAAGGATATGTTGTTGGGGAATGATTTAATTTTCATTCTATGTATCTAGAAGCATTTGAGTTGTTCTATAAGTCCATAAGAAAGTGGTTATCATGAAGAGAAACTACTTTGTCATTTCTAAATTACAAGAATTTCATTAGGAAAGTTGATCCCATTATTTTAAATTGAAAAACTTTGGTGCAAGCTTATAGATATATGCTTCAACATTGTGATAATGTTGCTTAATATAAAAAATTTTTATAGATAGCGAGAAAGAAGAAGACGAGGCATAGACATCTTATGTTTTATATAAAAATCTTGTGAATGAAAAATTCCATTACAACATGTAAGTTTTAACGTTTCTTACTTAGAAATTGATTTACATAGATATTAATAATAAATAATCTATATATGTACCTTATGACTACTAATGATGCATTAATACTAGAAGAAATAAAATCTCTAGCTTATGGACCTAATCAAATTACACCAAGATATAAAGGGTTATATGTTAATAGATATAAATTTTATGTCAAAGATTATGATGTCAATAAGATAAAATAAAATCATGGTGTTGCTAACACTATAGAAGTTGAGAATTTTAATTACTATGATATAGTGAATGATATCATTGATATAAATTACTCTAATTTATTTAGGGGTGTGCTATCCAAATATGATTGGGTGAATACCAATGTTATTAAGATGAAGCATGATCAATTTAGATATACCTTAGTGAACTTCTCACATTTAATACATATTGGAGGAAAATTAGAATATAATCCATTTATTTTCTCCACCTAAGTGGAGCCCATTTTCTACAATGAAGATCCAAAATCAATAAATTAGAACTTTATAGTGTAAGTCATGCCTAAAGATGTTACTTCAAATAAAGAAAAAATGATCTAATTTGTTTGTCTCGTAGTAGCAAAAGTGAACAATATGTAAGTTCTCAATCTTTCATTTATATTAGATCATAATAATCCTTCTTAATGTCTAATATTTTAACATTTTTTGTTTTTATAGAAATCATAGAAGGTGGCTTATTAAGGAGAGCTAAAAAGGTTGTCTATAGAGACAAATCTACTAGTAGAGAATCTAGTAAAGCTACTAATTCCCCATCTCCAATCCATCTAGATTCACAAGAGGGTGAGTACAGGGTCAATCAAGAACTACACCAATAATGATTTCATGGTCAAGGACACTAATCTACATGCTCGAATGATGGGATTTTTCTTATTGGTATGAAAAATATTTCTTATGCTTAATTAAATTTTTTATTATAATTTATTTTTTTAAAAAATTTGTCAAAATTTATTCTCATGTTTAAAAATCTAATGAAATTTTGTTTGAATGATTAAGGAGCTCTTGTGAAGTGTAGAGGATGAATAACCTATGCAAATATTCATATTTTGCCACCAGTAACACACACCATGGTCGTGTGCGTTGTAACATCCCATAATCCATACTACTAGGATCTTATTTGGGTGTTATTATAACTAACCTAATTTTTCACTATTAACTTTTTCAAACTAGCATAATAAAGGTGTGGAACACTTTAAAAATATGAAATTAGTTGAAGTTAGAGGTAATTTTTATACTTCACTAACTTGTATCTTTAAATTTTGTTTGCTAGTATCACTTTATTCTACATTCTATTTTTTTTAAACTTTCTAGACCAATTCGACCATGGATTCTTCAATTACTTAGATTTAAATGAAATCACAACACCATTTGAAAGAAGAGTATGAAGATAATAGAGGAGAGATTATAGAATCTAATCCTCTAAGAGTTGATGCGACACAAGCAAAGCAATGGATGAAAGCAAGAATACAAGAATATCAGAACTTATGTTTAAGCTTGTTTGATTTAAAATAATTAACATGTTTTTTTTATAGGAGAGAGCATCTAAGAATAGTGAGAAAAAAAAAAATAGACATGTCCTTATATGATGGGTTGTGTGGGCTCATTAGTAGATAAGAGGAGATAGTATGAGATTTTAGTATATTACATATAATTAAGCTACAAACTTTAATTAGTTATAATTGTGCTATTCAAGATAGATTTCAGCTATGAAGAATTGTTAGAGTGCACATGAATGGTTCTTCTTCTTTTTTAGAGTGCTAGACTTTGTTATATATTATTAAGTTTATTTTAAATTTTGATTATTGAAATCACTCATGCTTAAATGAATTACTATTTTTTTAAAGTAGTAGCAATTTTATGAACTTTTGGCACATGAATGCTTGACACTTGTGTTTAAAATTAGAGTCATAGGGACAACATGTAGATCTTAGGGGTACTTATTGAAATGATCAAATATATCGATGGATGAAGCACTATCTCAAAAGATAGAAGAATCACCTTATGATGGACTGGACTCAATTATCTAATATGGACTCCTAAGACCGATGGGTCTATGTATACTAGAGATAGTTTCCTAACTTTATAAGAATGAAGCAAAGTAAGGGTGTATTATAAAGTCGGTTCTTTAGTTTCTTACAAAGGTAATCTCCCAAAGTTAATTACATCTTAAGAGATGTGGTCTACTAAAAATACTTTTGATTAAAGTAGTTAATCGGTGTCTCTAAATATTTCAAAATTATGGGCAAAAAAATTGGTGAAAAATTTATATAATCAAATAGGAAAGAACAAATAAGAATAATTCTTTTGAGTCCAAAGGGAATAAGTATAGAGTGTCTAGATACGGGAAGCTTAGTAAAGCACTACATTCTATTATATGTTGGGTTTTATATTTTTGAAGAGAAATTTTATTAAAATGTTATTAGATACTTAGAAGCCTGGTGAAGCCTAGAAAAAATTATTTAAATAATTTTATTAAAATGCTAAGACTTATGTTCTCATAACACAAGATTGTAGAAATTCTTAAAAGGCGAGAACATGCATCGGTAGCAAATGAGAAATAGATGGTCTCCAAACCTATATTTAATAGTATTTTAGCACAAGCTAGAAGCTCGACCTACATTTACTCAAGAAAAATGGGATAGTTTGGCACATCTTTGCCTAAAGACATGAACCATCGACTCTTCTAGACTTACAATTACTTATAGTGGCTACCGCTAACACCTCATATGCTTTAAAACATGGGTTGATCTCATGTTGATTCAAGATAGCTTGATTGTTATTTATTAGGAATAAATATAATGTCTTAAACTCATTGTCTAAGAGGCTAGATCATGATTGACATGTAATATGTCATACACTAATACAATATTATATATATTTTATTCATTTTGACTCAAATTTGTGTGGGCAATTATGCCTAAATGCTTGATAAAATTAAGTTATAGGCCAATTCATGAGAGAGGTGTTCTTTGCTCGGGGTTGCTAGTAAAGATTCTCGCTCTCCCCTTTTCATGCAATGAGTGAAGATCCCTATATTTCAAGAAGATAAGATAAGATGCATGCATGGTGTTATTCATTCATCACAAACTTATAGCTACTAAATCTTTTGGTTGTTTAATGCTTAGGTTTTATGATAAGGTTATGAGTTATTTAATTTTTTTAATTTTGATTTGATTAGTTGGGGTAGAAAATTGAAGTCCTTAAAGAGCCTACCATAATCCATGTCAAATAGCAAACATCACACTTTTAAGAAATAAAAAAGAAGCATGCGCTTTTATTGCACAAAAATATAAACACGCCAATCAATCAAATTGATTAAAAGAATAAAATAGGCCATGATTAGGTACCTCGTACACCCCAAAAAATGAAAAGATGGGTAGGTAGCTTTACCCTTATATAACCCGAAGTTATAATAAATTACAAGAATAATAAAACTATGGGGTCTTCAATCTTCATCTTAACCTTCATAAGTTAGATTCTCCAAGCACCACATGGCCTCCAATGTTAAAGCCCACTAGCCACTACTTATCCTAAACCCCATAGTTCTAATCCTAATCCTATAAAAAAATTACATGATAAATTTCAAAATAAAATATTTGACTACATATACAAAATAGTGGTTATCTTAACACACATACACACCAAGAAATTTATATTCCATACATTGGGGCTTAACACTCTTTCTTTGGTCACCAAGCCACATGTCCTAATGGATTATACTTAGGGATTTAAGCAACACATACAAGCAAAAGAATTTATAATTTTATTTATTACGTCTCTTTATTAAGCATAACACCTACAAAAGATAATGTTAGCCTAAATTCATCCTAACATCTAGTCTACAAATATTCACCCTAATATTGAGTCTAAAAAGACATTGCATGACAAAATAAAATAATTAATCCATAACAAAAAACATCATCCTAGCTTAGTTCTAGCATCGGTGGCTTATTACTCTAAAATGTGTGCAAATGCTTGTATGGTATGACAAAGCTAGGCTTTAATGATCATGTTGTGATTTGAAAGGAAATGTTTGAATTTATGATAAAGGGTGATTATAATCCAAGTAATTAATAATTTAGTCAATTTTTAGTTTCAAATTTAATTTAAGGTTGCATTTGAGTTTAGAGTTTTAAAAGTGTGAAGAAGGATAGATTCCACTCCAAACCTTATCCTTAGGTTAAATCTAAAGATGAATTTTATGACTTTAAATCATCTTAATAAAGAATTAAACCTTTTATTTTGTCCTTAAGTTTGGATTAAGCTAAAATATGATCATAATCATAAATAAGACAATTATAGGATTAATGGAAATAAATCATAATTAACTTAATGATTTCCTTCCTCATTTTAATATTTGATTTGAAATAATTACTTTTTTGCTAAGGAAAATATTTTGATTTAATATGCATATATTGTTTATAAAATTCACACATTTGTATATGCATGGATATACATATGTTTATTTATTAGGATTAATTTGGAATTATAGATATCTATATATATGTATGCATGAAATTTGTGGAAAAATAATACATGGGTCTACACACATAGGTATACATACAAATATTCTTGACTTGATATAAGTGCATGCCATTATTAAATCGGAGAGTTGAGGAATCTAAGGCCTCCTTCAAACTAATATGCATCCCTAGGATGTCCGGACTATATACTTACTTAGCCACATACATGTGTGTATAAATATGCTAAATGAATTTATCAAATTTTAAAATGCTTATGAATTTAAAAATAATTTAAGCGGTATATGTATTTCACTAAATCATTTTCAAGGTATGTGCAATTGTTAGACCCGTGAGTCGAGGTATTTATGACCTCCTTTAGACTAGTAGCCCCAAGACCCCACGTGTCCGGACTAAATACCTTTAAAATGTGTAGATCATACATATAGATGACATATATGTGTTTCAATTATCTTTGTTAATCTAAATATATAATATACACATTTATTTGCCTCGAATAATAATTTGAGATTTACTAGCAATAATAGTCACACTATTGACATAGGCATGCAATTAAGAAAATCTTTTCAATGTTTAAAGAAATATAACATGAATGTATATAATGCATGAAATATACATTTATAAGATGATTAAAAAAAGTACTTAGGAATCATCGGAAACACATTTAAAACCATTAAGATTTTAATTGAGGTAGTTGTAGCTTTTGAAAAATTGGTTATAAAGTTTTATGGAGAAAGTAACTTTTAAAAGTTGTTATGTGTATTGCAAATATTTTTCTTTATGAAGAATTTAAATAGTAGTTTTTGATAGCTACCACACTTTAATAGCTCTAGTTCTCAAATGCAACTTTTCACCATAAAACATTTTGAAAAGCAAGCAAAAGTTGTAGCTTTTGAAACACATTTAAAACCATTAAGATTTTAATTGAGGTAGTTGTAGCTTTTGAAAAATTGGTTATAAAGTTTTATGGAGAAAGTAACTTTTAAAAAAGTTGTTATGTGTATTGCAAATATTTTTCTTTATGAAGAATTTAAATAGTAGTTTTTTGATAGCTACCACACTTTAATAGCTCTAGTTCTCAAATGCAACTTTTCACCATAAAACATTTTGAAAAGCAAGCAAAAGTTGGTAGCTAAACATAGCTATGGTTGCTTTCGGTTGCTTTTAAAAGTGAAGCGCCTAAAAAACTATCTCAAACGCATTCTAAGTCTTAAAGCTATTCATATGAAAATAACAACACTTAAGCTTAATCAAATTTCTTTAATTAATAATTTTAAAATTTGAGTTAATTAAGCCTAATGAAGAGACCAACGAGACCAATAGACTAAGATTATCCCTTAACCCTCTATTCATTAAGAATTTAAAAATATTTTAAATGATTTTTATGAATTAATTTGAATTTAATTAATTATTTTACTTAATGAAGCCAAAAAATTTAAATAGACACCATATATAAGCCAAAAAATTATGAAAAAATTATGTAACATGGATAAACATGAAATAAACAAACCATAAAATTCTAATGCAATTGGTCTTATATTTTTAGACTAATTAAAATAATAGGAAAAACTTAAAATCATCAATTACAGTTAAAAATGCTCCAAACCAATTGGGAATTTTGACTTCATTGAAAACTTCTTTGTTTCCTAAGCACAAAGAGGGATCAATCATAATTTTAGAGACATAAGAAATTATTTATGAATTTTTTAAGTCCTAGGATAACTAATAAATTAATTAAATAATAAAAGCCCCTCAAACATAATTTTGAGAAATATTTAAGATAAGAAGTTCAAATAATTTTTTCTAATTATCATTAAGCTTTTAAAATTTAATTAGGCATTCACAATAATTTCCATATTTTTCTAATTAAATATATTTATTATATAGCTAAAATGGCAAATTAAAGTTTGAAAATGTGGATTTTCAATGTACTCACCAATAAGAAGTTCAAATAATTTTTTTCTAATTATCATTAAGCTTTTAAAATTTAATTAGGCATTCACAATAATTTCCATATTTTTCTAATTAAATATATTTATTATATAGCTAAAATGGCAAATTAAAGTTTGAAAATGTGGATTTTTCAATGTACTCACCAATAAGAAGTTCAAATAATTTTTTCTAATTATCATTAAGCTTTTAAAATTTAATTAGGCATTCACAATAATTTCCATATTTTTCTAATTAAATATATTTATTATATAGCTAAAATGGCAAATTAAAGTTTGAAAATGTGGATTTTTCAATGTACTCACCAAAATGACTTGAAATGGGGTAATCCCACACTGTTCACCTAAAATTTCAAGTCATTTAAACAAGTAATTAGGATTTAATTTTACCAATTAAAAAATCTTCAAATCCTAATTTGTCTATATTCGCTTAATAAACATTAAGGCTTTTTTTTTCTTAGATTCTCCCATATTTAAGCTTTTAAGAGAATATTTATTTATATTTTTGGATTTTTAATTGATTTTTATGAATTTTTCATGGTGATTAAGGTAATTAATTAATGTTGATTTAGCCATAATTTAATTATTTTATGATCTAGTGTGATCTAGAAGGTATAATTAATTTTTTAAGTTCTTAAATATTTATTAAAGTGGTTTGAACCATTTTGATAAATTTTTATTTTTATAATTTTAATTAATTATTTATTCAAAATTAATCAATGAACTTCAAAATTAATAACTCATAAACTAGAAGCTTATTTGACTTGAAATTTTATAGTAAGGAATAATATGATATTTATTCACTAATAATTTCAACTTGATTGAATTAATATTTTTGGAGTAATTCAAAAAATATGGTTTTCAATAAAACTCAAATTACTCTGAAAATACTCTAGCAAATTTGAGAATTTTATGTTCATTAGATTCCTCTTGAAAAGATAAATCCATAAAAAAGCTTATTTGTATTATTTATAGTTAAGTATTTTATTTATTATGATTTTTTGAAGTTTTTGGTCGATCGAATAGAATAAATTAAAGATAAGTTGAATGGACTAGAGATTGCCATGGTAGGTAGACCAAGGAGGAAGAGGTGGATGGAATCCACTCCAAAGCCACCATATTTCATGATTTTCTAGTGGTCTTTACTATAAATTGCTTTATTTCACTTGGGAGGCTCAAAATGAAAAGTGTAACAAGGATCTAAAAGAGGATCCTAAAATCACATCACTTTTTTTTTTATCAAACATCAAAACCCATAATTTGCCTAAAGTTGGTAGAAATTACCTCACTCAAACCAACATTATGTGGATTTTTACGTTGAACATCCTTGTGTCGAGGAGAAGCTTCCACACCTCCTCCTTCTTTGCCTCCTCTTGGATAATCTTTGCTCTTGATCACCATGTAGTTCCCTAAAATTTACTTGATTTGGTATTTTTGTGAGTGAAAATGAGAGATTGGGTGGTCTTACTTCTTAGGAGCTGGAGATGGTGTTGGATGTAAAAAATAGAGTTCTTTTGCCTCGTTTCTCCCCTTCTCTCTATATGGCCAAAATCATAATAAAATAGGAGATTAGTCATTAATGGGATGTGAGGTGATTGTGAATTTTAAAACTTTGCATATATTTTCTTCTTTTCTCATTCCCCACCTTTGACTTTTGATTCTCCTTTACATGGGATAAGATCTCACTCATGTGTGTTGAGATTTGCTAGGGTTTAATGAGTTAGCTTGAATCCAACTTGACCCAATTTGCCTTAAATAAGTTATGTTGGGTCCAATTGGTTAGTTAGACCAATTGGAGTTTATATTAGGATTTAATCATATTGAATGAGTTTTTTTAGATTGATTGTAATTGATTTGGGTTTATTTTGGGTTTGACCCAAATAGGCCTAATTTTGTCCATTTGCCGGGATGATCGAATTGGCAAAATTGGAATCAAATGAGAGTTAGATTAAGTTCAATTAAGTGTTCTAAGTGATTTGAAGTGATTAATTTAATTTAATTTTAATTTATTTTGATTTTGACTCGATATGACTCATATAGGTCAATTTGGGTCAATTGTTTAGGTTGACCAATTAATCAAATTGGTTGAATTAGAATAGATAGTTAAGTCAAGTTCAATCATTAACTTAAGAATAATTTTAGGAATTGATTTGATTTAATGGTTGAGTTGAGTTTTGGTTAAATTTGACTCTTTAGGTCAAATTGGACTACATAATTGAGCCAATTTGATGTGATTAGATTGAAATTATGGAAGATGTTCAATCATGTCATTGAGGTGATTATAAGGCTTTAAATTGATTCAATTTGATTTGGATTTGTTGAATTTGATTTGAAATGAGTTTAGGTTAGGTGAAAGGGTTCAATTTGGGTTGGGAGAGTCGGTTGATGAAATTGAGCTTGAATTAAGCTTCAATTAAGTTTGATTGATGTTTGGGATGGTTTATGATAGATTAATTTTAAATAGTTTAAGATACTTTTGGATTTAACCTTTTAATCCCAAATGGGTCATATTAGGTCAACATAGCTAATTGGCCATATTGAGCACCAATTAGGTAAGGATTGAGTATATTTGTAGTTTTGGATTCCAAAAATTGATCAATGGTAATAAATTTAATTTTGATGTAATTTAGGTCATGGTGATCTAGGTGGCTCAAATAGGCTAATTGGGCTACGTGGGGTCCACTAGCTCACAAGTCTTATGTATTTGATTTTGGTAATCAAAATGGGTTGTATTTGAGTTTGAGGTTAATTTACAATCAATAAGTCTTAGTTATTATGGTGTTTCTCCTACTTTACATAGATAACTAAAGTAGGGTTTATTTTATGCGAAGTTCTTTGGTTCTATAAGCAAGCTTCCATAGTTACTTACATCCTAAAAATAGGGATTTTTTTAAGAATACTGAATAAAGTAGTCAATGAGTATCTCAAAAAATTTAAGGCTAGACTTTCAAATAGGATTGGTCGAATGGGAGGACTTCTTCACAAATTCCAAAGGAGGATAAGTAGGAAGCACCTATGATACTAGGAAGCGGTGAATGCTTCAATCTACCCTATAGTGAGGCTTTATTTTTTTGAAAGAGAAAATATACTTTCTTTTAAATTGGAATCTAATTAGAATGCTAGGGCTTATAGTGCATAACGCAAGATCGCAAGAAGAGGTGATGACTTATACTTGTAGCTCGAAGGAAATAAGTAGCCTCAAAACCTAAATCTAAAATGTTTTAGCACCTACTAGAAGCACAACCTAAGTCTAATCAAGAAAATGAGACATAATGGTTTACCTCCATAAGATATAATAGACACATCGACTCTCCTAGACTTACAACCCCTTGGAAAGCTAACATCTACTACGCTTTAAGACCATGTAGGCCGATCTTATCTAGATGTAAGATGGTTAAGCTATTATTTAATTAGGAAGGAAGCTAAAATCCTAAACTCACTTTCTAAGAGACTAGATAATGTTTGGTATGCAAACATGACTTGACTAATGTTAAAGATTTATAAGTTCTTAAGATCATTTGACACATTTATTTTGGACCAAGGCTTAGGACAATTATGCCTATATGCATGATGAAATTAAGTCATGGGCTAAATCAATTAGAAGTGGTGTTCACCACTACAAGGGATTGCCCTCAAAGTTCAAGCATATCCCCATCGCGTAAGAGTGGAGACCCTCCCTATTCAAGAGTGACATAATATGATATGCATGGTCCGGTATTATATAACATTCCTAAGAGGTTGTTAAATTTTTTATTATCTTAGTTAAGAACCCAGGCTTTAAAATGAGGTTATGAATTATATTAAAATTTAATTATGAGTTAGTTAGTGAGGATAGAAAATTTAATTTTTTTATCCTAGAAAGCCTATGCATTGTCACACATCAAATCATCACACTTTAAAAAACATATGAAAAGCATGCTATTTGTAATACACAAGCTAAACACAATAATCAAACATATGAATTTCATAATAGAATAAAAGGCCGGTGTGGCCAAATAGTGTACCCTAAAAAAAGAAATTAGGTAGCCAAGCCCTATCTTTATACAACATAGATTATAATTGAATATTATAATTAAAATTAATGTTATAGAGTCTTCAATCTCTTATTTTTCTTTCCTTCTTTTGGATTAATTTTCTCAAGGCTCAGAGGGCCTCCCGTGTCTTTGCCTTCCGCCATCGCTCATTCTAAACCACATAACACTAATCCTAATCCTTATTATAAAAAATTACATATTTATGAAAAATAAAATCTAAGACTGCAAAATAGACATTAGCTAAACAAACTTACAAGCCAAGCAATTATGTTTCATATTTGGACTTAACACCGCACTTGGGTAACCAAGCTTACCTATTCTAATTGGATTATGCTTAGAGGCTTAAACGACACCTACATGCAAGAATATTTATATTTATTTAGTATTATGGCGACCCTTTAGCACAATCCCCTACATAAGACATCATTAGACTACTAATGTTCTAGCATCCGCCTATGCACAAATAATCCTAACATCAACTCTAAATATTACATCATAAAACAAAACACATCATCATAACATGCACACCTAATTTAATAATTTAAAATTGGTGACTTAGCATTCTAATGTATATGTTAAGGCTTAGTGTCGTGTGTCTTAATTAGCTTTAAAAGTATGATTGTCTAATGTTTTAGGATTGTTTATATTAACTATTATGGGTGGTTTTAATTAAATATTTTAATGGATTGATTAATTTTAATTTGTACCTTCTTGTTTCATTTAATGCATACTTAACATCTAATTATTATGAAGAGAAGAAAGATATTTGACACTTTTCATCCCTACCCTAAGTTATTTTTAAAGGGTATATTATTATGACTTTGATTTCTTTAGTGAACCATTTATGAATATTTTATTAAGCCTAAGTTTACATTAAATTTTAGATATCTTACTTAAACATGAAAGGCATCTTAGAATTAATAAAATGGAGTCACCATTACATGAATAATATTCCACTACTTCTTTTCATCATCAATAACATACACACTTTCTCATTTTTATTGTTCATGATATTTGATTTAATATACATATTTATAATTGCAATACATATTTATATTTTGCACACTTGATGATCATTAATGCATAAATTTGTTAGAAAAGAAAATTTTTATTTCATAGCTAAGCATATGTAGACATGTATTAGAGATTTAAACAAGCACGCCATTGTTAAACTAGGAGATGAGATTATCTAAGACCTCATTTGGGCTACTTAAAGCCTCATATTCTAGGGATGTCTAGACTATATACTTTCCAACTTAAATACATGTAAACATACACACAAGCATATAAATGAAAATCATGCAATGGTTATGTAAAAGCAAATATTTTGTTCATGTAAAGTAAAGTTCTATCCCAAATTTTAGCACATGCATACACATGAATGAAATTAAGCAAGTACATACCGTTATTAAACCAGAAAGTGAGATTATCTAGACCTCCTTGGAACTACTTAAAGCCTCATATTCTCTGGTGTCCAAACTATATACGCCAAGTCAAACATATATAATCATACACACAAACTATGAAGATGAAACAAATCCTTTACTATCTTTAAATTATAACTAAATGGGAACTTTATTAAGCATTTATAGCCAACATAAAATTACAGTTTACACATTTTTATTCAATATTAACTTATATTTTCAAAAGTAATTTAAGATTTATTATGATAATAGCCACACCATATAATAACATTTATCCAAAACATGCAACTTAAATGCAATCATATTCTTTTAATTCTTTTTTTTTTAAATATGAACATATGAAATAGTGACATGCACATTTTATAATAATTGAAAAGATGTAATTAAACATTGCAACATAACATACTCAATTACATTAAATCCTAAGGAAAAAAGTCAAATAAGTATTACTTAAGACTAACCAAAGTTTTGTAAGATTTGATTTTGATGTTTAAGTTATTAAAACTTAAAGAGAAGAAATAATACTTAGCAATTATCCCATCCCATTTTGATTTGGTATATTTAAAGAAAGAGATTAAATGGATTTTATGAGTTGATTAGGTTCAAACCATTAAGCACATCGATTTAATTATCCTTTCCTAAACTTCTTTAATTTAATTTAATTAACTACTTAAAGAAAGTAAAATTTTCAATGCACCAAAATGAATTTAATGTAGTTAGTCTCATGCTTAAGAGTTAATTAGATTAAAGAAAGAAAGAATCTAAGTTAAATACTTTTATGATTTTCTCATACCAATAGGTTAATCATAATTTCTTTAATGACTTTATGTTATTAAGCATAAAGGGAGATTAATGGATTATGTTTGAATTATGTGAACCAATTATTAATATTGTTGGATATTTCTTTCTATCATTAATTTTCCTAATTATTCCTAATTATTAAGCATGTTAAGGCAATACATTTGGAGAAATAATTAAGAAAGAGGGCCTAATTATTTTTCCTCACTATTCCCACTATTCATAATGATTAATTGCCATTAATCATTTAATTTTTATTGTTCACCAATTTTAATAATTATTTAATTGATTAAAGAGGGTAATTAGAATTAAAATTCCAAATTCTTCAAATTATATGACAAATAATTTCAAGACAATTATGAGAGGTGAGGACATCCCATTGAATCATTCCACACCAAATTTGATTAGCCAAGCAATTTGGCCTTACTTAATGTAATTATCCTAAACTTTAAACCTTAATTAATCGCTCAATCGAGCATAAAATAGGGATTTATTTTTTTCATAAATTCTCCTCTAGCCTTTCTAAAAGGGGTTCATTTGCATTTTAGGATTTTTCTATAATTAGTTATAATTATTTGAAATTTTGGCCATTTAATTATATTTTTAAGGCCTAATTAACCCTTTAAACCATCATGCCACGCAGATAACATGGTAGTGCTTTCCATGTGGCACTCTATTGGCTATGTAAACCATCCGACGCGTGATACCGAAGGCAAAGGGTGATGCGCTTGTTTCGTCCATCTTAAATCGATGATCGAGAAATCTCGTGATTCCAAATGGATTAAATCAAAATTTCTAACATGACTAATCACGACCATCCATTCTAAACACAACATACATATGGCAAGTGATTTGTCATCCCAGCCGGAAGACAAACACGCTTCACCTTCCATAGCTCGACCGAGCTCTCCAAAGGTCATTAGATGGCTAAATTGACTCCAAAATGGCCGGGGAATAAATCTAAGGGGATCCTACGATAGAAATCGCACAAAAAACATGATTCACTTCAAAAAAGATCAACACGGGGCCAAAGCTAAGGTTTCGGATTTTTATCTCATCGAGATAAAGACCAGATCCTCGATAAGTAGCTTCATCTTGAAGAGATGAAGCCTGTTAAGAAGATCATAAGTTGCCTCCCCATCGACGCTCTATAGACCAAATGTCACCACAAAGCTCATCTGAGTTGGTCTTGGGATGTCCTTCTGGTTAAATTATAAGGGAAATGATTCATTTCAGCTTCTCAAGTGAGGTGAGGTGTTTGAAGAGTTCATTTTAGTTTGGTTGGGTGTTTAGGAAGTTTGGACGAATGGGGCACTTGGGTTCGATCGGAACTGGTCTCGCCATGCATGAGGAGTTTGGGAGAAGGTATGAGACTATGCGAATGCCTGGGAAACTTCGTGTTCAATTTGAATGGATGGAGAAGAGTCCCTGAACAAAGGGTTGAGATTGGTTCATTTTGATATCCATCCCGGGTAGGTGGCCTGGATGGCAGGGTGACTTGAGGTGGTTGAGGGAGTGTAGTGGGCTGAGGTGTACCCTCTCCCATGGTGGACCAATGGATGCCCATGGGTGAGTTCACCCTCTGGCCAAAGCGAGCCCAATGACAGTTAGGTTAGTGATCCTATCCAAGAAGAGGCAAAGGTGGTTGCCAAGGGATAAGGAGTTGGAGAACCCTCCCATTTGGGTGGCTTAGTTCAATGGGTTTGACCCAAACTAGGTTCACCCACTTAGCAGCCCATCATTGTGACCCAAAGATGAGTCATGCCAAGCTTGGTTGGATTTGGGCTTAGTTTGGGGTTTGACTCAATTTGACCCATATGGGTGAAATGGGTCAAGTTAGCTAAGTTGACCATTTTGATCAAATTAGGTCAAAGTGGTGACTTAGGTGAGTTCAATTGGTCATTTAGAGTGAAAAGTGTAATTGGTTTGATTCAATTTGGGTTAGATATGGGTTTGATTCATATGGTTCAAAGTTAAATGGGTTAATGTTGACCAATTTGACTAAATTGGCCAAATTAGCTTGAGCATGAGTTAGGTTTATGTTCAATTGGTCATTTATAATTAATTGATAGAGTTTATTTAAATTGATTTGGATTATGAGGTGATTTGATTCAATTTGAGCCTTTAGGTCAAATTGGGGTGGGCTAATTGGGTTGGGTTGACCAAATTGGGTTCAATTAAAGGTTACATTATGTTTAATATTGAATTGGTGATTGGTTAGAAGCATTGATTTCAACCAATTTGGTATATGATTTGATTTGGTTCAATTTGACCTTTAGTTCAAATTGGGTTAAAGGGTCATATTGACTTGATTAGGTTCAATTGAGTGGAGTGTTCAATAATGACACACTCATTAATGAAAGGATTTGATGGCTTGATTTTATCTAATGGGAATTTAATTATAGTTATGTTCAATTACCCCTTTAGGTTACTTTGGGTTAAGTGACTTGACCAAGCCAAGTAGGACTAATTTGGGTTATAGATGTTTGAGATGTGTTCAATGATAAATTTAAGGTTGCTTGGTGGACTTGATTGTAATTGATTTGGGCTCAATTAGGTTTTGGCTCATCTGAACCCTTTGGGTCAAATGAGCTAACTTGAGTTGGCCACATTCCTTTGTCCAATTAGCTTGATTGCAAGTGTTGGAGTGGCTAGAAATGATCTAATGAATAATCAAGTGATTGAGAAAATCAAATTTGCTTGAATGGGTTTAAATTCAGTCATAGGATTATGGTGTGTTAACTTAGGTTAAGGTCCAAGTTAATTTGGCTTGAAGCTTAGATTGAGAAACCAAATTCAATTAAGATCAATTAAATTGATTTGAGGTTTGTTTAGCTCCATCTATATGTGCTTATGTTTAGATGAGTGAATATGTATGAGTTTTAGTTTGGGCCATAGGATAGGTGAAACCTATTTGTCATAAGGTGGAATCTAAGCTTGGATTATGTCCTCTAAGTCTCTAAGCTTAAGTTTAGTGTTCCCTTAATCACTAGAAGTGTCCTAACACTAAGAAAATTCCAGGTCTAGAAGGTTCCTAGATCTAAGATGAAAAAGATTAATCTTCACTCTAAAAGTGAGGTTAATAGTCATGAAGCTTGGTTTAAGATTAGGGTTATTGGGTCCCACCTAGCTTGAGTTGAGGTCTAACCTTAGGGTTGAGCCTTATGAGTATCCCAGGCTTGGGTTGGTGTTCTCCTAACCACTAAAAGTATCTTAATTTTAAGAGAACTTTAGTGCCTAGATCAAATTCTAGGATTAAGATGATTGTCAACCTTATGAAAAGTGAGGTCAATAAAAGGATGCCCAATAGGTGTGGTGTAATGTACAAAGCACACTACGTGTATTGGTATTGATTGAGCGGTCAAACAAATCTAAGGGATAGCTAGTGAAGGACTTGTACCATGCCCAAAGAATAAATAAATTTGATGATGGTTGCAGACAGTCACTCCATAAATCAAGATTTGTGAAAAGATATGGATCATATGCACAATAATTTCACTAGAGCTTGAAGAAATGGGGAAAAATCCCCAAAGGAATATTATGTCGGGACATTATGGAAGAGCTCCCAAAGAATTTATTTGATTAGTTTGATATAGAAAGGTTCCCATGAGAGAAACTTTGTAATAGGATCGTGGAAAGGTTCCTAAGGATGAGTTGGAATTTGATTATATAGAAGAAATTAAAGAGGACCTCAAGAATGCATGCATGCACCGAGGATGCGTGAAGACATATAGAAATATGATAGTAAGAAGATATGTGAGCTAGATCTTGACCCACAAGATTTTAGGGTAAGATCCCTAAAAGATAAGATTGATTTTGGGTTATGCTAAGGGCATGAGGGAGGACCTCCCTAAGGATGGATTATTTGTGTCAAGGGCATGAGGGAGAAGCTCCTTAAGGATTGATTTGATTTGATTTTGAGGAATGAAGATAAGGCATCCATGAAGACAGTCCATGGAGAAATTTTATGACAACACATAGAATTTAGAATTTCTTATTTAGATGATCAAATTCATCATTAAAGAATAAATATATTATCTCGAATGGTAAACATGTTATCTTATAATGGATTTGATCATTAAATAAATGACTCTAAGGCTAATGGGTCTTTCATGTACCAAAGATTTTCCCTTGAATTACATGGAAGTAGAACATGGTTTAATTTAAATTGGGTTCATGGTTCTTTATAGAGGCAAGCACCTATAGTTAATAGCATCTTAAGAATGATATCTTTCTAATAGAACTCTCGATTAAAGAAATAAGTTATTATTTCTAAAGATTTTAAGTTGGTTCTCAAATGACTAATTTTGAAATTTTCAATTGGAAATGGTTCAAATTGGAGAGAGTTATTTTGGAAGCCAAATGGGATGAAATAAGAAATGCCTATTGATCGGGATGCCTAGTAGACATTTCAACTATCCTATAATTGGGCTTTAAATTTTGAAATTTAATTTAGATTTTGAGTTGACAATTTATTAGAAATTTAAGAATTAGATTCTAGCGATAAGATTACAAAATTGCCTTGAGTTGAAGACTTATTCTTAAAAGGATGCATCGTAACCTAGCCTACACGTGTTTCTAACTCATGTTAGATGCTCGACTTAATTTTATTTTTGAGAATTATCGGTCACTCTCTCACTTGAGAGAACTAACCAATCCGACTCTTACGGACTTACAACCCGCCTAGAGCTGAGCTAACAACACCTAAGCGCATTTTAAATTCATGATGCTAAGTCTCATGAATGCAAGATGGCTAGTTGCATTTAAAAAAAATGAATATATGAAACTATATTCACTCCCTAATCTTGAGAATCATGTAGGGTATGAAATGCATATAGTTAATGCACATTTTTGAGTTTTAAATATTTTAATTCAAGATTTATTTGAGGTCTTGGGTATGCATTTTATGTAATACCATGTAATTAAAAAATTGTTATGGGCCAAATCAATAATAGAAGGCAAGCTTCAAGAAGGTGGTCATCCTCGAGGTTAGATGCCTTTTGTGTGCAATGGGAGAAATTGCCCAATACAAGGATTGAAGCAATATGATTTCATTGTTTTAAAACGATTATTTCTAATTGATTTTATGTTTTGCCTAAGGCTTTAGTTTATGTGAGGTTTCAAGTTTTTTTATTTTTGTTTCAGTTGTTTAGATTTAAGTTGGGTATAAAATTTAGTTTTCCCTATGAGCTTAATCATCCGTGCATTCATTCACAAGAAAGCACAACAAAGAAAGAAACTTAGAAAAAGTTGATTCTATTGCACACTAAAAATAAATCAAACCAATTTAATTTAATAAAAGGCCAATGTGACCGAAAGGCCGCTATACACCCCGTAAGAAAAGGCAAATGGGAAGTTGAGCTCGCCATTATACAACCCGACCTAGAACTACAAGTCTAGATCTATGGGTCTTCTTTCTAGGATAGTCTCCTTCTTCTGACATCCATTGGGTTGAGGGGATCACCGCACCTATCTTTTAGTAGGGGTCAACTTTTGTTAATCCTAGACCCCATATATCTTAACCTAATTCTAAGCTCAAATTTATATTTTTTATATCAAAATTAATTCTAAGCCTTGCAAAACAAATGTTAGCAAAATACAAACAATACATTTATATTTCATTAACATATGAGCTTAGCATTAGCTACTTGCCAAGCCCACTACATGGGCTATATTTAAGGACTTATGCATACCTACGAGAAAAATATCATTTTAATTTTTATTTAAGATAATAGTTCTTTCTAGCATAGCCAAAAAAAAGACAATGTTAGATCTAGAAATAACGCCCCTATCACCCGCCTAATGTAAGCAATCCTAGACATGCTAAAATAGTACACCATCAAGACATGTGAAGCACATCATATCACAACACATTAAAATGAATCATAAAAGAATCACAAAATGACGTAACAAGTTTAGGGTTTGTGATCTAATGATCTAGTGTGTGAAGTAAATAGGCTTGTGTAGCAAAACTTTGCTAGGCCTCTTTAGTTCAAGTTTAAATTTGGAGTTTGAATTTGTTTAAATTTTATCATTGGGTGGTTTCAATTCAAATGATTTAGTAATTTGTTTCCATTTTATTTATAGTTTTATTTAGTTAAAGTGATGTTTAAGTTTTCAAGAATGAAGTGTATAATGAATCCCACTTTTGGGTGGAATTTATTCTATTATACATCCTAACCCTAATGAAATGAAATCTTCATCCTAAGATGAAATTCCATCTCAATGGTCTAACTAATATCCTTAAGTATCTTAATTAATCCTTTTGATTTCATTTATTTTGTTTGAATTTGGATTGATGTTTCATTTCTTTTGTTTGAAATTTAGATTTGATTTTATTTTTATTTGATTTTAATTTGATTTGATTGAATTATTTCATTTGATTTTATTTGAATTAGTTTATTTCATTTAATTTATTTCACTGTTTCATTTGATTTAATTTGACTT
Source organism: Cymbidium sinense (assembly GCA_021442155.1). Classification (NCBI taxonomy): domain Eukaryota; kingdom Viridiplantae; phylum Streptophyta; class Magnoliopsida; order Asparagales; family Orchidaceae; genus Cymbidium; species Cymbidium sinense. The sequence continues at coordinate 60,520,532 of CM038230.1, read as the reverse complement.
GGCATTGTGAGTTATATGATTTTAGTTTATATTAACCTAAGGCATTTAGGTTAACACTTAAATTCATTCTTAGGTTAATTTGATTATAGATTTAAGGGTTCATTGAGTTTGTATTAATCCAATTAAGGTTTTATTAAGCTTAACATGCATTATTGATTTTATTAGTCCCTAAGCATGAAATTGATTAAGTTCTTTGACTTAAAAGGCTGAAAAAATTTCCTAAATGTTTCGATGTTTGATTGAAATTAGTTCAAGTTGTTTCATGATTTAATGAATTAAGGAATTTTCTTTATTCTTTATTTGATTAATATTGACTTAGAGATTTGGAAAATCAACAATTCCCAATCCAAAGGTCAATTGAGTTTGAAATTTTATGGAAAGTGATGTTACATGCCAATTTCATCTTTCCAAAGTTTCATCTTGATTAGATTCATAATTAGGTGTAATTAAGGTTTTAATCAATTGATTAAAACCCAAATTAAACCTAATTCAATGCAAATTATTTAGGGTTTCATCTTTCATTGATTCCTCTCTAAAAGATGTTTTCAAAGAGGGTTAATTCACAATTTTGGAACATTTGGTTGATTTATTATGATTTAATTAATTTTTGGTTAATTATTTGAATTACTTAATTCATTTAATTACTTAATTAAGCCAATTTATGATTTATTAAGCTCCAATGAGTTTCATTAGTGTTTTAATGTTCATTAAGGTTCATTAAGTTTATTTAAGGTTGTTTAAATCTTTTCTTTAATTATTTTATGATTAAGGGTTAATTGATTTCAATTAAACCCAAATTAAGGCTAAAATACACAAATATTAATTGGGGATTTTAATTTTGATGGATTCCTCTCATCAAGATAAATCAATAGAGCCCAAATTTGTAAATTTTGAATTAATATTTATTTTTCTAGGATATTTTAAAATTTCTATAATTTTAATCAATAAGAAAGGGAAATTACCATTTGCTAATGGCGGATGACGGCGCCGCCATGTGGCACGATGCCCTTTGGCCATGCGGATCCCACATGGCAACCGAGTCGGTGGTGCCACACGAGATGATCCTCGATCATCCGATCAAAGATCGGATGGTCTTGATTCATTACATGATTTCTTAAGGGCTTTAAATCAATTCATCCCACCAAATCAAGGCCTTTCATTTCTAATAGAAGGATCGGATAGTAGAGATTCAATCTCGTATTTTACCGATGAAAGAAGGATGTCGCCCATCATTTTCTCCTAATCTTCGACTATCGCTGATGATTTTCATCACAATTTTGATTTCAAATTGATCGGTGATCAATTTACAACCCATCTATATGGTTTGATCTACGAGATCAAATTCTTTTGTAAAGGATAAAATCGATAGCCGCCGAGAGGCTTAGGAGGAGCTTGCCTTGATTACAATCACGATGATGGGGTCCCGACCTCTAGAATATATTGTAACCTTCAATTGGATGAGAAAACCACTTTCTTCAATTTCACCATGAAGCTCGGTTTCCATTCATTTGACAACGTCTTGCAGAGGCGGGGAAGGGTCCCCTCCTTCATCTCTTGCCTTGGTGGACATTTTGGAATGAAAAGGGGGCGTGAATAGGCTCCTCCTCTCCTCTTTCCATGGATGGTCGAGAAGATCTTTTGAGCTTTTTTAGGTGGTATCTAGCCATCGGCGGTGGCAAGGGGCGCAAGGGTGGATTCAATCTGTTTGGCCTTGTGAACATGCTTGGATTGTCACATGGATGGGAGAAAGGCTTCTTGTTTGTTTTCTTCCCTTAGCAGCCATATGCCCTCCTTCTTTCTTGGCTTCTTGCTTTTTGAGAAGACCAAATGCCTTTTTTCTTGAGGACTTATCCTCTTGCATTTAACCTTTGGATCAACTCTCCTAAGAGGTGGTCAAAGTCCAAGGTTACTTGGATAAATCCAAGTCATTTTCATGAGGGAAAAGTGGAGGAATCTTCCTTTATTCAAAGATTTCCATTTCTCTTCTTTTGGTTTGATTTGTTCTTTGCTTTTGGCATTAGGCATCACTTATTAAAATCCTTGGACTAGTATATATGGCTGCCACAACAAGCTCAAATGGATTTGATTTTAATTTTAAACCCAATTTGACTTGAATTGGGAATTTGAATCCAAACCCACTATTTGGATTCAAAGTGTTTTGATTTTAATTTAATTCTTGTAATTTTGGCTTCAATCATCTTTAATTTATGATGAATTGAGTTTTGATTTAATTAATTCATTTTATTTTGAATTTCAATTCATTTCAACCCATCTAAACCTAAATGGGTTAAGTTTGATTCCAATTGGGCTCAATTGACCAATTTGACTCAATTGGATTGGGTTTTGACTCTAATCATTCTTGATCACATGTGTGAGTTGATTTGGAGTGATTGGTTTTCGTTTAATTTTATTGGATTTCAATTTGAACCCATTTGACCCATAGTGGGCTTAATGGGTTAAGCTTGAGTTTCATTTGGGTCAAATGACCAATTTGACCAAATTAGACTAAATGGTGGGTTGTATTTTGTTTAAGTATCATTTTTAAATAATTTTGAATAATCAAATTGAGTTTATTTCAGTTTGATTTAGGTTTAAACCTAATAGGACCCATTTGGGTTCATTTAGACTAAGTGCTCTAATGAACAATTAAGGTCTAAATAAATTTGAATTTCCTTAAATTTGTGATTAATCATGTTGATTTGATCATTTGGAATATTTTGAATGATTTAATTTGATCAAATTCATGGTGGGTTGACCTTTGACTTGGTGGGACCCACCTAAGTCAAACTTATGTTAAGTGAGTTGACTAGATTTGACTTTGATTTGTTTTGGATTATTTCATTTATTTAATTTTGATTTGAATTTTTTTTATTTGGATTTATTTTGGTTTAATCCAAATTAGAAGAATGAGTTGATTCCACAAGCCAATTAGGTTAGATAAAACCTAATGATGATGCCCTAGGTCACTAAGTATAGTGTCCTAAGCATTGAATTAGGGATTCCTATTTGAGATTAGGACATCCTAATTACTAATTTCGAATGATATTAACCTCATTCAAAAAATGAGGTCAACACAGTCTTGGAAGAAGGTTAAAGGAAGCATCTTTAAAGGTATATCTCAGTTTAATTATGCCAGCCTTGGGAGAAATTCCTTGAGAGTACCGAATATATGTGAAAGAAAATAGATATTATGGAAAATAGTATATCTTCTTTATATTCACTATCCCAAAGGGATTGCTAGCATATCCAGAGCAACACACTATCCAACCAAACCCGGGTACTAGGAAGAGGAATTATCCAATCAAGTAACTTGGGCATATCTAAGTAGGGTCATGATGACATTATCCAAATCAATGCCCATAGAAAATGGTGCCACTGGTATCTTAATCCCTAAATATTTAAATCCCATTAGTATACAATGGTCGATTGAGGATAAAATGTAGGGACTCGTATCTTCCGATTGGTGTTATTCCTTGGGGTGGGTTTATCAAAAAGCAAACACCAACCAACCTATGGGGGCTCGGTTTCCAATGATCAATTTAGGGAGAAAGCATCGAGACTCATATCCTCCAAAGAGAAATTGATCATTGGTATGGCTCGTTGGTAGAATACTACTACCGCCTAGGGTGAGTACTAAGTACCACAAGGGTGTTATCCCAACTTGAAGTAGTCAAAGAGAAAGGGATCATAAGGGGCATCTAAATCCATGAAAATATGTGTACATATCTCATTAGTTTGTGACAACTAGATCAAGAAGAAAGCCTAATGATTCACATCTTCCTAAGTGGTGTAAGCCATTGAGGCTATCGACCATGTGATAGGTTGTACCCAACCTAGGGATGCCCATTATTTATGATGATCAATTTTAAAAGAAATTGTTTGTTTACATCTAAAAATAAAATAAATTGAAAACCTTGGTGGGAAAAATTTGTGACACCACATAAAATTTAGGAATTTTTATTTGGATGATTAGACTTGTCATTAAGGAATAAACATATTATCTTGGAAAGTAATTATGTTATCCAATAATGGATTTAATCATTTAATAAAAGACTCTAAGACTAATGGGTCTTTAGTATACAGAGTTTTCTCTTGAACTACATTTGAAGTAAAACATGATTTATTTTAAACTGGTTCATGGTTCCCTATAAGGGCAAGCCATTATAGTTAATTACATCTTAGGAATGAAGGATCTCATCCCTAAGAATACTCTCGATTAAGGAAATAAGCTATTATTTCTAACGATTTCTAAGGTAGTTTTCATAAATAAATGATAATTTAGAATTTCAAAAGGAAACAATGTAAAGTGGAAAGAGTTCTTTTAGAGCTAGACAAAATTAAGTAGGAAATGCCTATTAATACTGATACCCAGAATTTCAACTATCATATTATTGAGCTTTAGATTTTAGAATTTATTAGAATTTTGAGTTAACATTTTATTAGAAATTTAGTATCTATATTCTAACATCATAAGGGTAGAAATGCCAAGGGTTGATGACTTACTTTGAAGAGGATGCTTCAAACTTAAGACTATAATTACTTCCAACATAAGTCGATGTTGACCTAGTTTTACCTTTGAGAATTATTGGCTCTTTCTCTTACGTGAGAAAGGAAACATATCCCCGACTCTTCTAGACTTATAACCGCCTAAAAGGGTTTCCAGCTAACACCACCTTAGTGAATTTTAAATCCATGATATCAAGTCTCATGAATGCAAGATGGTTGGGCTATTATATTTTAGGAAAGAATCAAAAAACCTAGAGTCACTTCTTAATCCCTAGGATCATATTCGGGTATGAAATGCACTTAACTAATGCACATTTTTTAGATGTTTTGACTCATGATTCATTTAAGGCTTTAGGGTATGCATTTTATACCTAAATGGCATACATTAAAAGTAATCATGGGCCAAATCAAGAAGTGAAGATAGACCTCTCCAATAAGGTGGTCATTCTTAAAGGTTAGATGCCCTTATGTGTAATGGGTGAAGTGCCCAATTCACGAGTTAGAATGATATGCTAGCATGATTCACAAAAGTAAATTATTTCTAGTTATTCCTTGGGCTTTAATTAATATAAAAAAATTTCTTTATTTTTTTTTTTGTTTAAGCTTTTAGATTTAGGTTGGGTAGAAAATATAATTTTTCTAAGAGTCTAATCATCTAAGGATTCATCATAAAAGCACAACACAAAAAAAACCTAGAAATGCAGGTTGATTCCATTGCACCTAAAATAAATCAAGATAATTTAAATTAAATAATAGGTCGATATGGCCTGTATTTACCTCAAAAGAAAGAGAAAATGGCCAGTAGAAGCTCTCTTATACAACCCCTTACCTACAAGTTTATATCTATGGGGTCTTCTTTCCGGGATCATCTCCTTCTTCAAGGACCTCCATTGGGCCTCACATGAACCATTACACTTATCTGTTGGCAAGGTATGCTCCTATTCCTAGACCCCATAGATCTTAACCTAATTCTAAGCATCAATTACATTTTAAAATAAAAAATAAATCCTAAGCACAAAATAAATATCAAGAAAATGCAAACAACACATCCAGTTATATTTGTAAGCATATGGGCTTAGCATTAGTTTTTTGCCAAGCCCACCTATCTTACTAGGCTATGCTTAGGGACATAGGCATACGAAAATAACATATATATATATATATTTTATGAGGGTGGTCCCTTTTAGCACAATCTCCTACAAAAGATGATATTAGTTATAAAAATAACATCTCCTACCATCCGACTAATGGCAAACAATCCTCTAGTCTAAAAAAATAATACCACAAAATAAGAAAAAATATATCATATCATAGAATACCATAGAATAACCTATCCTAAGTTTAGTGGTGACCTAATGATCTAGTGTGTGAAGAAAATGAGTTTGGGTGGCAAGACTTTGTTAGCCTTTTAGATTCAGTTTCAATTTGGGTTTCCAATATTTAATTTAATTTGATTTTTAGACTTTTAATTTTCATAATTTTTCTTCATAGGTTGCGTGCCATTGTTATACTAGAGATTTGAGGTATTAAGACCAGAGTAGCCCTACGACCTCGGTGTCCGCTATATACCATATATTGCTAATTATGAAATTTTTTGTTTTAATTTTTTTTAACTTCTTTAAGTTTTAAAATTGGTGCATTTATGATGTGCAATTTAAATAATTTAATGATTTCCAATTTCATTTTTTTACTTTAGGTGCATTTACATTAAGATGAAATTAAGTTTTCAAGAATGACTAATATAATAACTTCCATTTTAGGTAGAACCCATTCTATTCAACATCCTAAATCCTAATAAATTGAAGCCTTCATCCTAAAATAAGATTCATATTTAGTTTGAGTTTAGTTCAATGAATGATAATTGTTATTATGAATTCTTCACTTCATTCATTTGTTCTTTTTTGTTTAATTGATCACATTTTAATTTAATTTTCTTTATATAAAGTATGTTTCTTCAATTAAGTTTAATTAAGGTTTATTTATGTTATTATAATTTAATTTGAATTGGTTTTTATTTAAATTTAATTGATTTGTTATTATAGTTTTAGTTTTAAAATTTGATTTTATTTATTCATTTGATTAGATTCATTTCCATTATTTGATTAGTATTATATTTAACTTAAGATTAACTAGGTTTATTTATTAAATTAGTATTTATGTTATTGTAATTTACTTTGATTTAATTTTCATTTTGATTTCCTTACCCATAGTATGTTTAGTTTATTTAAATTTATTATATTGTTCTTATTATGGCTTTTGTTTTATATTTTTATTTTAATTCAATTTTTTATTCATTTAATTTTGGATTTAGTTTAATTTATTTGTTGGTTAACGTTTATATTATGTTTATTATATGTTTATTTTATATTTATGTTTTATTTAATCCATGTTCATTGTATATTTGATTTATGTTTATATTAGATTTAGTGGCTTAGATTTATGTTTTACATTTCAATTTAATTTCATTACTTAAATAATTCATCACATTTTAATTTCATAGTACATTAACTTATATTTTTCAATTAATTTGATTTTATTCACATTCATATAATCATTTCATTTCATTATGAAGTTTGGATTAATTTCATTGGCTTCAACTTATGATTCCATTTGTTGGTTAAGATAAGTTCATTATATGTTATGGATTCAATTTTTTTATGTTTCAGATTATGTAAGTATAATTAATTTATTTGATTATATTTGTTAATGCTTCATGATTATAGTGTTCACTCAAGTTGAATGAGTTGAGAGGATTTACATGTCAATAAAATTTATATTTAGATTTGAAATTTATTGGACAACCTTATTCCTAATTGGTTAAAATTGATTATTTAATTAATTTTCATTCCTTTGATCACTTTATTAAGCTTCTTCAAATATGTAATCACTTGATTTTATTAAGATCAGAGGGTTAAACAATTTCTTTTTTGCGTGGTCAAGTTAATTGAAATGTTCTAAGTTGATTTTCAAAGTTTTATGATTTTACAATTTTCTAATTTAATATTTCATACAAATTGACTTAGAGATTTGGAAATTCAATAACTCTAACTTCAGATGTCAATTAGCCTTGAAATGTTTATAGCAAAATGGGCTCTTTCCCAATTTGATTTTCCTAAAATTTTAGCTTGATCAAATGTATAATTTGAGTTTAATTAAGATTTTAATTATTTCACTAAAACTTAAATTAAGCTTAATTTAAAGAGAATAACTTAGGGTTTTATTTTTCCAAGATTCTTCTCTAAAAGATGCTTTCATAAGGGTTTATTCATATTTTTTTAAATTTTAGTTGATTTACTATGATTTTTCTAATTTCAGGTTAATTAAGTGCATTAATTAATCTAATTAATCACACAACTTGACTATTATAGGGTTTATTAGGTTTTAGAGAACTTTAATGGTGTATTTAAATTCATTATGATCTATTATAATGTTTTAAATTATTTCCATAATTTTCTTAATTTATTTGATTTATTTTAAATTTATTTTATTAAATTTATGATTTATGATTGACAATTTTAAATCTTTATATTTATTTTTCAATAAGTTATGAAAAATTCACATAATGTGTATCTTAACATTATTTATAGTTATAAAGTTTCAAATCATTAGGATTAGTGGATTAGAATTAATTTAAATTTGATTATTTTCATTTAAAGTTAAATTAATTCAAAATCAACCAAATATTAATTGGTGATTTTAATTTTAATGTATTCCTCTCATTGAGATGAATCCATAGAGCTTTTATTTGGATTTTTTGGCTTAATATTCAATTTATTATGATTTGTTTAAATTTTTACCATTTAATTTATTATGAATCCATAGTCAATTTAAATGAAATATTTAAATTCATTATGATCTATTATAATGTTTTGAATTATTTCCTTAGCTTTCCTAATTTATTTGATTTAGATTTAATTTATTTTATTAAAATTATAGTTTATGATTGAAAATTTTATATCTTTATATTTAATTTTCAATAAATTATGAAAAATTCACCAAATGTGTATCATAACCTTAATTTCAATTTTCCAAAGTTTCAAATCATTAGGATTACTTTAAATTTGATTGTTTTCATTTAATGTCAAATTAATTCAAAATTACCCAAAATTAATTGTCGATTTTAATTTTAATGGATTCCTCTCATTGAGATGAATCCATATAGCTTTCATTTGGATTTTTTTGGCTTAATATTCAATTTATTATGATTTGTTTAAGTTTTACCATTTGTTTTAAAATAAAAATCGCAAATTTTCCATTTAAATGCATCCACCATTGGCACCATTTTACATGTTCTTTACGATTCATCCTTGTGAAATCTACATGGATCCCGCATTAAAACGACGGTGCATGCGATTTTGATTTGGGGCGTTTGATCAATGATCGATGCTTGAGATGTTTCCATGGGTTATTATAGAGGTTTTAATCAAGAGGTTCGCTAATTCTGCTATCCATTCTTAATGAAACGAATCGATGACAAAGATTTCACCTCTATTGAAAATAGTGGAGAGTCCATCGATTCAAGTTGATTTCGCAATCCAATATTTGAAATTGCTGTTCACTTCCAAAACCATCAAGACATCACGTGGGTCACATCTATCTATGATCTCCCTTGAGATAAAGTTTTCTTCACAAAGGACTAAAATTGAAAGCTTATGGCATACCTCGCTAATGGCGATCTCCTGGTGGGATTGATTCAATAGCTGTAATGATGTGAAGAGACTCGGGAATAAGAAATTGAGTTGCCTACTGTGGAGAAGCCTATGGACCAAGGCACGAATGAATTTCGTCGAGCTTGGTCGATCTCCCTCTCTGATGAGGGGATGGGGTATAGGTGTGCTAGACTTCATTTTACTCATGGAAGGTGACGGAATGCTCAAATTAGCATGAGATAGTCTCTCCCTTCTTTTTTCCATTAGAGAGCCTCTTTATCCCTTTCCTCCCTCTCTTGTTCACCATGTAGATTGACACCTTTGGAGGCTAGTTCCATGGGTGTTTGACCTCACACCTATCTATAAGTGTTGAGTAAAGAGAATGAGGGGATTGGGGAGTTGGATTAGGCGTCATACACCTCTTTTTTTGCCATAGCATATTCCCTTATTTTAGATTTAGTTGGGATTAATTAGATTGCTTATGGTTGCTATCAATCACCCTTAACCCCTCTTAGAATGGGTTTGGTTCAAGTTTGGGTTCATTTGGTTGATTAATGTTAAAGTGATGCTTCAATTAGATCAATTTAACCATTTAAGATGTTGTTAATCAAAGATTTTAATGGAATTTGAAGTTTATGATTTGCTTACCTCATGTTTAACCCATTATTAGATTAAGTAGGTGGGTTGAATTAAATTGAGTCAAATTATGTGCTTAGATCAATTACAATGCATTTTATTGTCAATTATGATGATCCAAGCATTTAATAATGGATTGGATCATTCAATTCCATTTACATGGGGTTTAAAACCCAATTTGGTCCATTTAGGCTTAATGGTTTAGTTTGGGTTCATTTAGGTCAAATATCAATATTGGGATAATTGAACCTAATGATTAGTTGATTTAAGTTTATTAATCATTCTTAAGTGATTTTATATAATTAATTTAGGTTAGTTTTGATTTGATTTGAATTTGAATCCAATATGATCCATTTAGGTCAAATGATATATTTAGCTAATTAAGGCCTCATTGGATTTATATGCTATTATTTGGAATGATTTCATTTGGTCAAAATTTGGTGGATTGACCCTTAACTTAGTGGTACCACATAAGTCAAACCCTTTGACAAAAGGGTTGACCACTATTTGACCTTATTTTGGATTTGATTTCATTCATGTTCATATTATAATTTCATGCTTTTCATTTGCTTTAATTTGGATTTATTGTAATTTTATTATTATTTTTAAGGGCACCCCATATAGGGTAATTTTATTGCCACAATAAAAGAGTTACAAGGTCCTTAAAAGGGAATAAACTCAAGAACTACATCAAAGATCTACAAATAGCCTAGAGAGTAAATCCCTAAGTACAACCAAACCATCTTAAAAGGAAAAGAAAGCAAAAGATACAAATAAAGCAAAGGAGAAAGCCATTGACCATCAGAGAAGTTCTTGAGGATGAGAAAAGTCTATGCCTCCGTGAGAGAAGGAACACGTAAAGAACAACAAAGAATTTGCAACCATGTAGATGAAAGAGTTAGCACCATCAAAGTGATACAAGCTAGTTGAAAGTAAGACATAATAACTTGAGAAAGATATAGGTAAATATGTGGAGAAAGGCTCAGATTAGTCACACCAAATTAGGGTAGCAAATATGAGCATCCACACTTCAAAGGAAGGGTTACATCAAACATGCTACTACCAGGAATGGGTGAGATCATCCCAATCATAGCCTACTACACAGGGGAAAGTGGCGTTGGATGAAAGTCTTGTGATCTTTAATATGCATACCAAAGCATAATACAAACACTATGGAGGAGAAGTCACCACAAATCCGAATGGAAAAGGGATGACACCACTCCTTTCTAAGATAATAAATGACAATGCCAACATAATAGTAGAAATCATAGCCAAAAATACCCCAAACCGAGAACAACACTAATCGAGAGTTACCTACTTACCATGGCACCACATACGGATGGGAGAGAAGGCAACACAAATCGAGTGGTAAAGGGATGGCACCACTCTTTTAAGATAATAACATCCAAACAACAACATAATATCAAAATGCATAACCCACAACAACCCTACCCAGATCACCCCATAGTGAGGAAATCCCAAGTTGAATACGCTTGGTATCATCCACCATATTAATAACATGATACAACAATATATTTACGCTTTAAAAGAAATAAGAATAGAGTGAAATAGTGGATATTGCCATACAATAAAGGCATAATTAATAAGGATGACCACATGATAGTGACGGACCATAGGTCCGTAGAATCCAACCACATTTTTATAATTTTATTTGAATTCCTCTTAGATTTAATTAATTTTGAGCTTAATAAGGTAATTAGGTTAATCACCTTATTTTAAACTCACATGAATTCGATTTTAAATTGAAATTTGTTCTTATTTAATTTATGTTTGAGATTTAGGTTATGTCTACCTAAACCCATTAGGTTAGATCAAACCCAAAAGGATGCACTAGGTCACTATGTATAGTATTCTAAGTGCTTAATTAGAGGCTCCTAATCTAAGATTAAGTGTTCTAATTATTAATTTTAGAAATGATATTAACCTCATCCAAAATGAGATCAGCAACCCGGCTTAGGCACCATAGTATCATCATGATCGCGTAGGCGTTGTCGCCACCTTGTAGAATCTAGAAGCTCAAACCTGATGGTTCCCTACTTAAATGATGTAGTGTCATTATTTGTGATGCCAATTCAGCTTTTAAAATCAAAAATTATCATTCCCACCCAATAATAATAACGCATAGGGGAGCTTATAAATAAGAAAACGCTCCCATAGTGAGAAATTCACTATAAAAGGGGATAACCGCCTATCTCCCTTCTTCTCTCTCCCTCACTTTCACTCTAACCTTCTTCACTATTCTTGCTCTCGATCATTTACGCACTCTGTTTTTTGTTGCTATGAGTGATCTCCTTATGCAAGAAATAAGATCGATGTTTACTCTCATTGATTTTAGGTAAAACCTTATGAAAATGCTTTCTTTACAAATTTTTTTTGAAAATTAAGTTTAACAAGATTTCCACCATCAATCTTGGATTCGGTGAAAATAAAGAGTTTTATCTCTATCAATCTTGGATCTTGAGTAAAAAATAAAGCTCCATACTAAAAAAATTTTAGAATATTGAAATCTAAACACCTCGCCATTGAACTTGATTCCAAAGATGAGAAGGAAAATCCTCTCTCCATTGATCTTAGATCCTATAAAAGGGAGAAGAGTTTGTTTGCACTAAATAAGTAAAAAAGTAACACTACTAAGGCATTATGATGTGAAATTTGCACAAAACATTACTAAATTGCAAGAATCTTGTTAAATAGAATTGCTACTTCTTGTGACACCAAGGCCTAGTGCCAGGGTGCTCCATCTCATAAGACTAAGGCACTAGATATTTGGCTCCATGGTATTTTTCTCGGGTTTATGTATAATTCTTGCTGGTGTGGCACTATAATGCGATGCTATAATGTTAAGCTTCCGTTTCATATCTTTAAAACTATGATGAAGTGCCTTTTCTCGACGAGGTGCTACATCTTCCATCGTCAAACTTAGTTATGGCTCCTCCCTCTGTTGATCTTGGATTGAGAACAAGAGAGAAGGGTGCTTATGCACTAAAAAATTAGGAAATTTTAGCTAAGAAGTTATCTTCTAAAAATTTAAATTTCTCCGTTGTTAAATTTTTTGGCATCATGAAACAATGTCTAGGCAACTGGGTCCGACCTGGTCGGGTTGTGTAAAAAAAGTCTTCCAATAGAGTGGTGTTGTACCTCAAGTACCATAGTACTAAATTAATTTCATAATTTTGAATACTTGAAATACTAACTCGATAAATTCTAAGACTAAATCTTATCTACTCAATGCTGACCGCAACACAACATTTTTGGGTAGAATAATAAGAAATAACTATCTTAAGAGTGCCACAACACTACATATTGAGCATGCAAGGTGACCCTCAAGTAGATTAATAAGAAATGACTATCTTAAGAACCTTTGCGGTCTTAATGGATAGATTGATAAGAAATTTCTATCTTAAGAGCTCTTCAACGCTACATATAGAGCACCACAGTCTTTGTATATAGAGCATCGTGGTGCTAAAGTCTTGTGTTTTAAGCTTATGTCATGTAGGTAGTGCCTGGCAGCACTCCATTCTCGAGCACGCAACATTTAGGAGTTGCATTTTTAGTATCGAGGCACTACTCGTGATATCATTTGAAGTTAGAAAAAAATTATTATTTTAAATCCTATAGCTTTTAAATGATAAATAAAAAAGACATATACACAGAAATACACAAAATATGAAATAAAAATATATTTATTAAAAATTAAAAATGATTACATAAATTGTACAAAAATACAAAAATAAAAGAAAAGGAGAAACTAGTAATCATATTCATTATCCCACTCTTCTTCTTCTTCTTCTTCTTATCTGGTACTTATGTAAGGGGATATTGAGCCAGTAGAAAAGAGGCTTAACCGGACCTATAAAGCCATAATTTTAAACATATGAAAAATGCTAAGTTAAACTGATCCATGTAAGAAAATGGTTTATTATTGATCCATATGATATTCAAACTTTCTTTCTAAGATTGCTTACCTGCTACTTTCACCAACCTGTTTTCTCAAATCAGACTTCTCTTTGCTAGAGGAGCCTTTGAATAAGAACTTCTTCATCGCTCCCCAACATACCTCCGTTGTATATAAAACATAAATAAGATAAGGATGTTCATATCCTATATTCTAAGTATATTACAAATGGAATCATAAATAACCTTTTTATATCAATTATAAAGCCCTTTTGAATAGCAAAATTCAAAACGCTATCCTAAGTCACACTGATATTACTAGTGGGCATCAACTTGGCAAAAAATAAAATAATGCCAAGCCTTGGATTTTTCCATTGGGCTAATGACATGAAAGTTGATAAACCTTTCCTCCCACCATTTCCACAATATTGACATTTCTTCTAGTGAGAAAACTAAGGATTTCATTAAAATCAAGATGATTGTTATAATAAGAAAGATATTGATCATATATTATATTTTATAAATTATAATATGCATTAATGGTGGTACTATCAAAACTTGCCTGTTTTGGTGCTCTTCCTCTTTGGCAAAAAACTCTTACATCAGAATGACGTAGGGACTACTTTAGACTTTTACCCGATGATGATTCTCTCCATGCTTACACTTGAATTGTTGAAACTTTCTCTTCAAAATGAGGTGCTTATGGATGAGGGCATATTGATATCTCTCTCTACTTCTATGCTAACAAACCTATATCATTTCTTGAAGTAGCTCTCCTCTTACTAGCAGTCTCTTGAGCATCATGATTATCTTCTTAGTGTGAGAAAAGGCGGGGAAAGAAAACTCTAATAATTCATATAGCAAGGAGACATCATAATGAAAAATCTACAACCCAAGGGGCTCTATTTATAAACTAGGCTAGCACCATAGTGATGTGGAAATAGCATCAAGCATTATCCTCTTGGGTTCTAGAATAAAGAATTTATGCCATTGTGCTATAATAGCAATGCTAAGGCATTAACCTCTTAGTTTTAAAATAAAGAACCATAGAGCTCACATGCACATGCCACCTTGTCAAACGGTAGCTATCTTTGGTCAAAAGAACACTTATTACCATTTATTACCATAAATTTTGTAACCAACTAGAATTGAAAAGCTGTCAAATGTTGATGTGGTGCCACAACATTCTAACACAACACTGCGGTTCTAATGAACCGCCTAACCTATCATTTTAATGATCTTTTGGAGCTCAGAGGCACTACATTGTCGAGCGACACGTTAGTCAATCGCCTACATTTAAACATCCTTTATGGCACCTATAATGCCATGACATTTCACAACATTGAGTAATCCTAATAACACACTATTGACCTCACTTTTGGATTGAGGATTCAATCTCCCATCATAGATCTAAGAGTCTTCTAGACACTAAGAGCTCTTTAGATAGGACATTTCTAGTGACTAAGTGAACACTTAACGTAAACTAAGAGACTTTAGGAGGGTTTGCCATAAGATTAAGCTAAGCCTTAGGATCCAAGGTGACTGCCCATCCCATGGCCTAAACTAAGCTTATTAGCTCCTTAGCCAAATATAAATTCCAAATCAATATCAACCAAGACCCATTTCCAATTACATCCAAGCTCAAAACAAAATCAAAATGAACATGATCTAAACCTAAGGCCATGAGTCAATTCTATGGATTTAGCCAAACCTCCTTCAACCTAACTCAATTGATTTTCTCAAATCAATTCAATCCTTCAAATCATCATTCCAAACTATATCAAAATCTACAATTAAAATAAATCAAACTAAAATCAATTCAATCCACCTAACCTATTTGACCTAAAATATTTAAATGAGCCAAAACCAAATTAAACCAAAATAAATTGCAATCAAACCTATAAACCAATCCTAAATCAATATCCAAACTCAACTCGACTTGATTTAGCCCAAAACCAATTCATTTGACCCATCCAAAGTGACCTAAATGATCTATTTAAACCAAATCTCAATCCAACCCAAATTGGATTGAACCAAACCACTCAAAACCTTCTATGATGATTGTTGATCATTCTTGATTGATCAATTGCAATCAATTGGGACAAACCAAATCAATTTGGTCACTTGACCAAATCAACCCAATTAACCTACATGAGCCTATATCCAAATCTCATCATAAACTAAATCAATTTGAAACCAATGATTCACACTAACCTAAAATCAATCCTTGAGCATGACATGACCATCAATTGAGACAAACAAACCCAATTAGCACTCGACCCAAGATGACTTAATTTGACCTAAAGCTCCAAATTGGGTCAAAATTAAAATTCAATCCAAATTGATTCAAACCAATGACTCAAATTTATTTCAAATTGATTTTGAACATGATCAAAGGGATTGAATCCAATTTGATCAATTGAACTTGATTGGCCCATTTAGCCCAAGGGTCAATTTGGCTAAATCATTTTTTAATCCAAATTGATTGAAACCAAAGCTACAATCATCCTCAAATGATCAATTGAACATAAACTAATGCTTAACCCAAGCCAATTTAGCCAAATTGGTCAACTTGACCTATTTGAACCTTATGAACTCAAATGGGTCAAATCCAAATCCAAGCCAAATTAATCCAAATCAATTGAACCAAAATATCCCAAATACTCATTTGAACTTGACTCAACCCTTGGTTTGACCCAATTTGATCTACATGGGTTAAATTGAGCCAAACCCATTCAAACCAAGTCCAAACCCATTAAAACTTGGTATGACATCCCAGGTCACTTTGGGCACCTAAATCCAAACCAACCCAATTAAACTTGAATTGACCCATTACCCAATGGGTAAAGCCTCTCACATGAGACAAAACCTAGTTTTGGATGGTCAAACCCACTCTCCTCTCCTTGGCGGCCACCCTAAGCTCCAAATGGACATAAGGACCACTGGATCCTATCTTAAAGCATTTGGGTCGCATGAGCCAAGTGGAGGTGAGTTAACCCATGGACAAATTGGAACACTTGGAAAACCAAACCAAGCCACCTCAAGGACAACCACCTTTCCTCCCTTGACCACTCAACCGAGCCACCTTAACTACACCCACATGCGCTGGGCCGACAAATGGTAGAAGATCATGGCCATCAGTTGGAGGTCGAGGGATATACTCTCTCATTCTCATCAATCAAGAGATTGATAATCCTTAGATATTTGGCAACTTCAAACAAACTCCCCAAACATTTATAGAGCTTTCAAGGACTTCCCATTGCACATGGTGAAATTGAGCAAAATAGGACAAGCTTTAACTCCATCCAACTCAACTAAATCTCCATGGTTTCCAAACTAACTTCACCCATACACTCACTAAGTTCTAGCGAGGCAAAATGAATCTTCTCCCATCGATTCGAGCAGGAGACCACTTTAAGCCTAACTCAGATGAGTTTTTTGACAATGATTGATCCACAAAGCCACCAACGAGGAGGCAATGTGTGCTTCTCAATAGGGTTTTTCTCTTTAAGATGAAGCTACCTCGGTTAGTTGACTGAGCTGAGGTAAATTCTAACCAATTGTCAAAAATTCATTTTTTTTTGTTGGGCCTTTATGAAGGAAAGTATGATTTGTGCAATTCAAACTAGATCCCTTTAGATCTCTTCCCAACCTTTGGAGTAGATCTTGATGCCTCACTCGGCTGAGCTCATATGTGGAGGAGGGTGGGCGACGTCTTCCCTCGCATGGGGATGATGGATCTCGCCATCCATTCCACGTGATTGAAATGGAAGGCCATGATTATTCATTAGATTAAATCGATTTAATTCCCTTAGGAGGATTAATCCCCGTCCGATCTTAGATCGGGGATGATGAAAGTGTCGCCACCACCATGTTAGTGTCATGTCGAACAATTTAAATAACAAATCCCGGTACCACTGGAAAGTGCCACATCGGATCCACATGGAACTGATGAGATTAGGGGTTAATTAACCTTAATAATTCAATTTAATGGTCAAACTTCATAAATTCATAACTAATTATAAAAAGCCAAAAAATACAAATAAATATTCATTGGAAAGGTAAAATAGAGAATATTTTATTACAAATAATTCCATTTGATTTTGAATAGTGATTAAGGGTTAATTAGATTTGAATGTTTTCCAAATTAGCTTTATGAAGCCCAATCACTTGCAATTGATTCTAAACTTGGTGTTGCTTTAATGGGATGACCTGCCACCCATGATTTTCTTAGAATTTATTACTTAGGTAATTAGGGGATTGATAAGTCAAACCTTAATTACCCTTTAATTAATTTAATGATTAATTAAAACCTAAATAGAAAAATTAACCAACTTGGCTTTAATAATCACTAACAATAAGGTGATGAGGGAGAGTGATTAGGACTCTCTCCTAATTACATTTCTAAATTCATTTCATTAAAGAAACTTAATTAAGGTGAGATTTAATTAAGTGTTTAATTATTCAATTAATTACTAATGCAAATCAAATTAAAATGTTAATCACTTGATAATTAACAATGAAGTTAAGGGTTCCTCATTATCTATTTAGTAATATGAAGACCCTTAAAGAAATTATGATTAACCCATAACTATGGGAAAATCATAAAAATACTTAATTAGATTCTTTATCTTAATTAATATTTAATTATGAGCCAATTAAATTAAGCCTTTAAGAGCATTGAAATTTTATTTTTATCCATGTTCATATCATTTGTGGCTCAGGATTAAATGATTAATTAAATTAAAGAAGCATAGAAAATGGTAATCAAATTATTTGATTAATGATCCAACTTAATTAATTCATAAAATCCATCTAATTATATTTCCTTAAACCAATTATGATTACCAACTTGGGAATGAGATTAAAACAACAAATGATTTCTCTTCTCTTTAAGTCTAATCCAAAAAAATCAAATTAATAAGAATCTTTGGTTTTCTTTAAATAATTTTATTTGATGTGATTGTCCTTAGGAATTAGTGTAATTGAATGAATCATATGATTATGTTTAGCTATTCTTTTCCAATCACTTTAAATGTTGTATGTCTTGTGATCTCATACATTCATCTGTTTTAAAATCTAAATGAATCAAATAGAATTTATTTATGTAAGCTTGCATGTGTTGACTTAATTTAATTATATGTGTGGCTATTATCACTAATAAATCCAAATTTATTTTTCATAGTTTATAAATTGATAACAATGTTTGGAATGATAATAGTTATGAATACATATAGGATTTGCAAGTGCTTATAGTTTAATCATATGAATGTGAAGCTCTCTTTCTTAAGTTCTTATATAGATTTACATAGGTTTGAATACTAATAAGTATATGATCGAGGATACGAGCCTTTAAGTATCTCCAAGGAGGTGATTTGATTATCTCACTTTCATGGTTAATAAAGGCATGTACTTATTTAATTTCATTCCAATGTATTTTGATATTAGAATTTGGATAGAGCTTTAATCCTTATATACAAATAATTCAATTAAGTAAAATATCATCTCTTCAATGACTTTCATCTTTATCATTGTATAAACATTTATATGTAATTGAGATAGCAAGTATATAGTCCGGACATTCCAAATACAAGGCTTTAGGTAGCCCCAAGGAGGTCATTTAGTTATCTCAGTTCTCACGGTTAACAATAATGTGTATTTACTTATATTTTTTATACATGTGTATGTGATTAAAGAATGAGAATCCTATTTTCTTTTAAAAATACATGCATCCATAATTACTTTAGTCATCAAAATGTATAATAAGTGGATGTAAATCTTTCTTTCATATGTTCATGTATATAAATCTACATGTGTTTGAATACTAATAAGTATATAGTCTCGACATTCTAGGAATATGAGGCTTTAAGTAGCCCCAAAGAGGTCATTTGATTATCTCACTTATTTGGTTAACAAAGGCATGTACTTATTTCAATTCATTCCTATGTATATTTAGATTAGAATTTGGATAGAGCTTTAATTTATATATATACATATAAATAATTTAATTAAAATATAATCTCTTACATGATCTTCATCCTTATGATTGTATATACATTATGCATATTTAAGATAGCAAGTATATAGTGACATCCCGAGAATAGAAGGCTTTAAGTAGCCCCAAGGAGGTCATTTGATCATCTCACTTCCCTGTTAACAATGGCATGTACATGCTAACATCTTTATACATATGTATGTGTATTTGATTAGAGAATAAAATCCCTACTTTTTCACTAAGTATGTATGCATTCATGATCATCTAAGTATGCCAAAATATGTTGCATGTATAGGTTTACTAAGTGTTGAATCATATGCATGTTATGGGTGATGGAAAGAAATGACTTAGCATATTCCATGTGATAGTAGTTCAATTACATTAATCTTAAGATGCCTTTCATGTTGGATAGAATTTCGTAAGGTTAACCCAAACTTAGGATTAATAAAATATTTAATAAGCCATTTACTAAAGAAAACTAAATCATGTTAATTTTCTTTAAAATGTGGCTTAAGGTAGGGATGAAAGAGGATTACCCTTATTCTTCTCTTTATAACATTTAAATACTAAGTGTAAATCAAATCAAACAAAATAAAATATAACTTAAAATACACAAATCAACTAAACAACTTAAAATGAAACCACCCTTCATGTTAACTTAAATAATTTCCAAATTTAGAGAATCATAACTCTAATGCTAAGCTAAGACATGCACACAAAGCCAAAACACACATATTAGAACCAAGCCACCACTTCTAGTTCTAAGTTAGGATGTTGTATGTGTGATGTTATGTTTTATTTTTTGATGTAATATTTTAAACCGAATGTCGTGTATATTTTGAGACCTGGATGTTATTAGTCTAATCATATTTTTGGGATTGTGTTTAAGGGGCTTTTAAAAATAAATATAAATGCTTTGTGCAAGATTGCTTAAGTCCATAAGCATAATACAAGTTAGGATAGGTGGACTTGGTTACCCATGTGTAGGGTGCTAAGTCTAAATTATGAAATATAACTACTTAAGATTGTATGTATATTGAGATAACTCTATTTTGCAGGTGTAGTTAGATTTATTTTCCATAAAATATAACTCGCAATAGGAATTAGGATTAGTGTTATGGGGTATAGGATTAGCGGTGGCAAGGTTTAAGTCTTAAGGTGCCCTGATGCCTTGGGAGAAAATCAAATAAAAGAAAGAGGAATAAGAAATGAAGAAATAAAGAAATGAAGAAGTGAAGTCCCCATAACATGCATTAATTTCTAATTGTAATTATTCTATTATATTCCGGGATATATAAGAGTAGAGCTTCTACCCATCTTTTCTCTTTTTTGGGGTGTATAGCGGTGCTCACCACACCTCTTATTCTTTTATGATAGTCTATAAATTTGATTGATGTTATGTTTAGATTATGCAATAGGATTGCATCATTTTCATAGTTTCTTTATTGTTTGATGATTGTATGTGGTCCGGATGTGGTAGGCTCTTAGGATAAAATTAATTTTTCTATCCAACTAACAACTCAAAATTAAAATTTTAAATAACTTACAACCTCATCATAGAATGATATAAATAAGATAATTAAATGATTTAGCAACCCTTTAGCTGTATGTTGTATATTTCACATTATGCATAACATATTGCTTCACTCTGAATAGGGAGGGTCTCCATTCTTACGATAGGGGAATGCTTGACCTGAGGGCATCCCTTGTAATGGAAAACACCTCCTCATACTTGATTTAATAACTTAATTTCATCATGCATTTAGGCATGCAAAATCCCAAAGCCTTTGTCCAAATAAATGTTTCAAAATTTCATAAAATTTGAAAATATTTTTTACATTTTAGACTAAGTCATATGCTCATACCACTCATGCTCTAGTCTCTTAGGGAGTGGGTTTAGGACTTTAGTTTCTTTCAAATTAAATAACGCTTAAGCCATCTTGCAATTACATAAGACCTAGCTACATGGTTTTAAATTGTAAAGGTGTTAGCTAGTGGCCATTCCAGTGATTGTAAGTCTAGAAGAGTGGGATGGGTCTATCTTCTCTTGTGGAATAGACCATTATGTCCCCTTTTGCTTAGATTTTGGTCATACTTTTTTAAAGATCCCTAGATTTAGGATTCAGGTTGCTATTTTCCTTGGGCTAGAAGCATAAATGCTCACCTCTTAGGCATTTCCATAAACCTTGTGTTGATGGATTATAAGCTAACAATCTAATAAAATTTCAACTCAAATAAAATAAATCCTCTCACTTTCAAACATATAAAGCCTCATCATAAAGTATATTGGAGTGCTCACTAGGTTTCTTAGTATCATGAGAATTCTACTTATCTTTCTTTGAATTCCAAAATAAGTATTTCCAATTGAATAATCCCACTTGATTTTTCAAAATAGCTAATCCTTTGATAGTGTCTTAAACCTTGAAATCTTTGGAGAAAATAATTGACTACTTTAATCAAGAGTATTCTTAAGAAATCTTATATCTAAGATATAATTAACTATAGAGGCTTGCCTTCATAGGGAACTTAAGAGCACGGCTTAAAATAAACTCTACTTTGCTTTTCCATATAAAGTAGGGGATCTCGTATATTTGAAGACTCATCATGCCTTTGGAGTCCTTATTAGTTGATTGGATCCATTATAGAGTGATGTTTCTATCTTTCAAGATACTACATCATACCTTAATGTCGTACTCAATCACTTTAATAAGTACCCCTACGTCAGGACACATCCAAATAAACACCATAGATTTTTTCGACTCCACTTGGAGGCTTAGTTTCTCTATCTTTGGTAGGCAATTATTATCTCCAAGCATCGATAGTGAAGTTATATTTTATATAAGCCCAAGACTACCTTCTTTCCATTGGCACTTTGCTTATTTCATCTTTAAGCAAAAGTGGCCAACATCATTTAGGTTTTAGGACCTCACTTCCATGTAGGTCTTGTAGCCCCTACTTGGGTGGGATAGGTAAAAATAAATTAACTGAAAGGAAAATAACCAAATATAAATCAAATAAAATTAAGAACCTCTTACCACTAGCTTGGTAAAGTAAGGTTCATCCCATACTTAACAAAATTTGAATAAAATCCAAAGTAAAATAAAGAGAAATCTTTACAAAGTTTTCAAACATCTTTTCAAAATAAAATTAATGACCCTCATTTAACATAATAAAATTTGTTAAAAGAGGGTCTCTTTCAAGATCAAAATAAAATAGAAATTCTTTCTTCAAAATTTCCAAAACCTTTTCAAAAAAAATAATGAACCCCATTTAACATAATCAAATTTGTCAAATGAGGGTTCCTTTTCAAAGTTAAAATTAATCAAAACAACAACAAATCCCTTTTTCAAAATATCTAAGTATTTTTCAAACAAAATTAGCCAACTCCATTTAACATACCTAAATTTCTTAAATGAGAGCCACATTTTCAAAATTAAAACAATATCAAATATCAACATGCAACAATCAACATCAAACAAAAGTGAAAAGCCTTCAAAAAATTTTAACATACAAATAACCTCCATTTAACATACCCAAATTTGTTAAATGAGGGCACCTCTTTTCAAAATCAAAATTAAATAAAACAAACAACAACAAAATTCCTTCTTCAAAAATTTTAAAATATTTTCAAACAAAACTAACTCCATTTAACATACCCAAACTTATAAAATGAAAGTTCTATTTTTAAAATAAAACTAAAATCAAACATCAAATAAAATAAAAGCCTTCAAAAATTTTAAACACATAATTAAATCCCATTTAACATACCTAAATTTATTAAATGAGGGTTCCAACTCAAAGCCAAAATCAATCAAATTTCAACAAAAGAAAATGGCAAATCTCATTTCCAAAATCTCTCCAATACATTTGAATCCCATTCAACATACCCAAATTTTTTGAGTCTCGGTTGCAACATGACATCAAATCAAGGAACAAATTCAACAAAATCTCTCCTCCAAATCTTCAAAATCCCTCCAACAAATAACTAAACCCCATTTAGCATACCTAAATTTGTTAAATGAGGATTCGATTCAAAAGTAAAAAAAAATCAACAATCCAAATCAATAACATCAAAGCAAAGGCTAATTCAATTCTCTTTTCCTATGCAACATAGATACCGTTCCTTTCTTCTTTCTTTTTCATCGCCATGTCTTAGGCAAGTTGATCTTTTCCTTTGCTTCTAGCGTGGATTTGGCCTAGATCGAAATACTCATCGATGCCCTATCATCAAGTTTGGTCTTGGCTTTGGGCACTTCAAAGTGAGGGACCAACCCTCACCTATTAGTAAAGTGGAGGTGGCGGTAAGAAGCCACTTCTCCGGTTTACAATCTAATAAGTTTTCTTCTTTGAAGGAAGGTTGAGGTTCCTTTATGCTTGGTTACTAGGCTGGTTGTCTGTTGCCCTAAGCTCTAGCAAGCTATGTATCTTCATGGTTCCCCTTATTCTAAAGAGGATGACTATCTTAGCTTGAGATAGTCTCCCCACCTTCGAGGTCAACTCTAGTTCTCTGTTCTACTCACAAAATACAACATCGTAATAAGAACCAAGATCAAGAGGTAGCATGAGCATGCCTACCAAGGAGGTAGATGAAGCCTCCTATGTTCGATTAGGGTTGCCCTGTGAGACCTCTCCACTCTTGGATGATAGTAGGTTTTACCCCTTTCACTTCGAGAGGGAGAGGAGGACTACCAGAGGATAATTGTACAAGGCCAAGGTGACTATCCAAGCGGGTAAGTGAGAGAGGAGGAGGTTCATCACGCCTATGGCCTCTACTTTGATGGATTTTCTTGATCGATCATTCATTCGTATAATCCTTACCGATACCACCGGTCACGAAGAGATCTTCGAGGAGGTAGCCGGTGTCCCCACCATTATACCACTCCACTCATCTTCCACCTTCACCGGTTTAGGTTTGGGATCTGTCCCCACCAAGTTCCACAAGCTCGATCTAGAGAGAGAGCTTCTCCTTTGGTGATCCATGGCCCAAGGTTCCCACAACATCTACTCCACCCATTGAGGTGAGGCAAGCTCCCTACTTGACCTTCCATCCCAATAGTGGTGAAGAAGGAGTGGCGACCCAAGAGTGTCATGGTCACTCCATCACAATAGTTGGAGGAATAGAGGGGAGAAAGAAAAATGGTCCCCATGACAGTTGAGCGACCAAGAAGTGCACCCCACCCTGGGTTCAATGCATTGATTCTACACAGTTCAATCTAGTGGTCAATCATCGCCATATGTTCCAGTAGAGTCGAGTCAAGTAGATGACCGTTCATTAAATGACATTTTAAAGAATTATCATGTCACGGTGATATAGAGAGTTGGGAGTGATCAATTTAACCAAGAAGAGGGTAGGGTCAATTTTGACCCGATGAGGATGACTTGTTAGATGATCTAGCGAAGTCCACATGGTTGATACCGGGGATCCCATAGAGATCAACATAGCTAGGAAGGTGTTGTAGTTGAGGAAGGTAACATCTCACTCAACTCAACTCCTCCTCCAACAAATAAATCAAAAGGATAATGCATAATGGAGAAGAAGGTAGATGAGCTCATAGCAATAGTCCTAGCCTTGTAGACCAATAGTTTCTGACCTTCTCCCATGGGAGGATCAACTTGAGCTAGTTTATACCTTAGATCATCCCAAGTGCACTCCCATAGAAGATGATGCTAGTAGTTTTCATAGGAAGGTCACCGATAGTACCTCCATTCATGAAAAGGACATAAAGTAGATGGTAGAGTAGCGATGAAGGAAGCATTGGCGTAAGCTTAGGGAGCTCAAATGTTCCAAAGGGTAGACCTTACGATAGAATTTGATGTAGTTCAACACCCCAAGGGTTTTGTGACATCATCCTTCAAGATTTTGATGGCAATGGAAACCCAAGGTAGCATATAGCACACTTGGGGCTTGTTGTAATGTGTGGCGGTGATGCACTTCTATTATGTCTCTTTATTCATAGCCTAGAAGGAGTTGCATTTGATTGGTATGTCAAACTATTTAGTTGGTGAAGACCTTTGCGAGTTAGAGCATATCTTCATCAAGAGATTTGTAGGAGCTCAACAAAGGGTAAATGTAGGTGATCTCATTATAGAAAGCTGAAACCCAATGAGCTCCTTGTTGATTATATTCTTAGAAGGCCCGAGTATGAAATACAAATCACAGTTACAAGAGCAACATGCCATTAAGATTCTACTCAAGAATATCCATGGCCCGGTTGTCTTCATGCTTTTAGGGCTTCACCATTAAGATATTTGAAAAGATAATCAAAAGGTGGCTAACCTAAGAGGAAGCCAAATAATTACCCTTTTAGACTAGTCATCTAGCCCAAGCCTCAAGATATTTGAGAAGAAGCCTAGGATAGTGTGAGTGGATAAGGGAAATAGCCAATCGAGCATAGTATGAGAGGCCTTAAGCTCATCGACCTCCATTATCACCCCTCTTCCACCACCTCGATCTCTACAATGGCCACCACCACCACCATAATAGCTCTCGAATGGTGTATCACTACCCACCCAGGTAGCTACTTTTCACCTACTCTTGCTAAAAACTCAGAAACCATACTTATTCAAGAGGGAGGTAGTCAAGAATATCTTCAAGAATCTCTTGAAGAAGCCTCTAGTTACACGAGCCTAAGAAGTCAAAGGAAGTGGGCAGAGTGATGATTCTAGCTCTTCCACCACATGTTAGGTCATGTCTCGATTGCATTACTTTCAATGATTGACTTGAGCATAGCTATAAGTCGAGCTATAGTCATCCCTAAAGAATACTTAGTAGAATAACCATCTAGTTCTATTAGAGTAATCTTTTGGGATACTCTCAATCCTCTTAAGATAAAAGATGGTTAGGATATTTCTTTATCTTGAACCTCTAAAAGATCATTTCTAAAATCAAGAAACTTTATCTACATATGCACAGGCTCAAACCTCCAACATCAAAGAAAGTTTGCTAGTTGTGAAGGAAAACTCGAGGAGGGTGGAAGCTAGTGCATACCTCACTTGCAGGGATAGATTTGTAGCAACCACCATTTGAGTCAAGCACTCCTTCTACTATTGCGGTTGGTACCACTTCTACCAATTCTTCTTACTAAGCATTGTATCTATGGATGAGGGCACCAAATCCCTTACTCACTTACTTACTTTAGTTGATTTCTATCATGTACCTCCTTGAAAATTAAAGAAATCAATGAAAAAGTTGATTCCATTTATATATTTGCCACTTTTGATGATCCTAATTTCATTCTAGAAAGCTCTCCAAGTCACAATAGTAATTCAAATAATTCAATACCAATTTGATTTATAAATGAACTTTCCTTTCAATCAATCGGGTTCACCTCTTGAGATTGACTTAGAATCATTTGACAATAAGGATCCCATAGGAGAAGTTGCGGTATACCGAAGAGTAGGTAAAACTTTTCACAAACTCATCATTCCAAGAAGTCCAAGTCAACCTCTAGTGGTAAAGTTCTACCTCCTAGGGTAGCACCTCGATAACGGAAATAAATCATTGGTTCTAATGAGCGGATAACACCTTTACAAGATGCTCCACCTATGTATATACTTATGGAGGACCAGTCTAAAGTTGATTATAACATCCTCACTCATCTTAGCAAGTTGCTAGCTAAGAGCATATATGATGCCCTTGTCTTGTCCAAAGAGATGAGAGAATCTCTAATCAAAGCCTTGCTTGATCTAGAGATATGCTTAGCTCTGACCACTCAAGAGGAAGCATGCCATTCACGAGATCCTTGGAGTTACATTAGCGATAAAGACCTACTTTTAGGAATGATTGAGCATAACTATTCTCTTTACATTATAGTGGATGTTGGCGATTTGAAGCTATCTAGAGTTTTGGTTGATCCGTGCAATAGTCAACATTATGAGTTTAAGAACCCTTTCTTACTAAAGGATTGACATCTCTAAACTCCAAAAGGAGAGGATAATTTTGAAAGGATTCAATGAACAAGGAGAGAGAGCCTTAGGCTCCATAGTGTTGCCATTAGAGATAGATGATTGGAAGATTGAAGCCAAGTTTCATATAATAGACTTGGATACATCTTTCAATATTTTGCTTGTGAGACCATGGCTTTATGAGAATAGTATGGTTCCATCCTCTTTACATCAATGCATCAAGTTCTTAAGAAGTGGAATCAAGTATTATGTCAAAGGAGATCTCAAGCCTTTGTACATGAGGTCGGATATATGAAGATGTGGCCTACAACCTCCTCCAAAATCAAATAGTATATTCTCATGAACTTAGTCAAAATTAAACGTAAGAAAAAAAGGAAAAAATAAAAATAAAAACAAAATAGAAAGGAAAAAGAAAATGAAAAATAAAAAGAAAAGAAAAGGGAGCGAAATAGACCTTCGAGAGGAAGTGAAGCCTAAGATTAGATTTCACCCATAATTTGTTACTTTATTTGAACATATGGGGAGGATGACCCATCCCTGGGATGAGGAAGAGATAAGTCCGGAGGGAGTCCCCAAGGTGGAAGACCTCCATACTTATCACTATGAGATTCATCCCATACTAGGAGTACACTTGTTATCCTCATAGACTTAGAATATTGTTCAAATGAAGAGTCTTATATGGTTAACGCCAACTCTTCTTGATAGTAAATCCCATTGGAGGTGACACTCGAGCTAGATATTGATGAAGACTAGATTCCCAAGCAAAGCATAAGTGTATCCAAGTCATCATCATGTGAAACCGTTAGGCATCAATTGGGAACCTTAGCTCTAACCCCACTTTTCTCAAAAATATTGAGGGTTTGGTAGTTAAGGAGGCCACCTAAATCATGTGCAGTTATGAAGACTCATAGATTCTATCTTGCAAGATCATCCTCAAGTCAAGAAGTTGATGTAGAGCTTGGGGCGATTCATATAAAGAATTAATAGAATTATCTTTTGATTGGTACTCTTCTTGTGTTCATAACTTAACAAAGAAAGGATTAATTTCACATACATGGTCTAAGCATAGGTTAGATTACTTAGAAAGGATATGGAATAATAAATGCAAAATCTCTCAATCAAGACCAGATTAGGCTTTGGTACATTAGGCCTAGTCACGATGATGATTACTACTTGATCATCACCAATCATTTAGAATCGAGCTCTTCTCAAATCACATTAACTCATATAAGGATGTGTGCTTAGAAACTTCAAATGATCCAGTTATTTCCAAGTCAAAGATGCACCGCTAAAGTTTGAAGAAGAAACTAAGTCAATTATCGATGAACTCAAAGAAATCAACTTAGGGCAAGAAGATCCACGCTAACATACATCGTTCCTTGTTCAATCAAACCAATGGCTTGGTTAGGGCTCACGAGTTTAAGGAATACTTTGCATGGAGTTATGAAGAAATATCTAGATTGGCTCTTGATGTAGCTATAAGCTAGAAATGTAGCCCTAACCCTATCAAACAAGCTCTTAGATGCATGCGATTAGACATTAAATAATAGGTTATTTTAAGTCAAGAAATTGATTGATCGGTTTCATCCAAGTGAAAAAAACCCACTTGGTTGTCTAGGGTCATCCCAATTAAGAAGAAGAATGACCAAATTCGCATATACATCACTTTTAGGGATCTAAATAAGACATGTCCAAAAGATGAATTTTCACTATCGATATTAAAATTGATGGTGAAAATTTTCTCATCTCATGCGTCTTCTCTTTCATGGATGGTTCATCTCGATATAACTAAATAATTATGACACCGAAGATAAAAGAAACACCACCTTTAGAATCCGATCGGAATATATTGCTACAAGGTCATGCCTTTCGGCCTTAAAATTATTAGTGCCACATACCCGGTTATGACTCGAATCTTCGATGAACTCATTCATCACCAAGTTGAATTCTACATCGATGATCTCATGGTCAAAGAAAGGAAGACCATCTCTTTGACTTGAGGGTAATTTTCAAGCGGTTAGGACAATATAACCTCAAAATGAACCCCCAAGTGTGCATTGAGTTGCTTCAAGGAAGTTTCTTGGGTTCATTATTGGACACCTAAATTGAAATCGACATAGTGAAGCTTAAAGTGATACTAGAAATGTCACCCCTAAAAGTCTAACTCAACTCGGATCATTCCAAGAAAGGTTGGCATAAATAAGATGC
The DNA here is from genome assembly GCA_021442155.1 of Cymbidium sinense. Taxonomy (NCBI): domain Eukaryota; kingdom Viridiplantae; phylum Streptophyta; class Magnoliopsida; order Asparagales; family Orchidaceae; genus Cymbidium; species Cymbidium sinense. Next base: position 60,490,718 of record CM038230.1, on the reverse strand, counting down.
TTTATATCCAACCTATTAGATGCCAACCATTCTAACTTGGTCAAGATGGATGCCAAGTTCAAGTGGGATGACCCGGTGCGATGCCTTTGAGCATCAAGCAATACGATGCGACACTAGTCTTAGCCACCCTATCCGGGTAAGCCTCTCATCATCTACACGCTACATTAGATGACTCCCTCGGTGCTTTATTGTATCAATCCAATGACAAAGGGAAGGAGAATGCACTCTACTATCTTAGCCGTCATCTAATCCTTGTTGAAGCAAACTATCCACCCATTAAGAAGTATTGCCTAGCTTAAATGTTTGCTTCCCAAAAGCTATGACATTACATGCTTACTCATAAAAAACTTGATTTCTAGAATCAATCAACTATAATGTCTCATGACACGACCAACGCTTTTGGATGATTGGCATGATGGACCATGATTTTATCGCAATTGATATCACATTTGTACCCCTCCATGCGGTGAAAGGATAAACACTCATGGATTTCTTAGCGACACTCACTTCCTACTAACTCTTGCAGTGATGATCTCCTCGATGAAAAGATCATGAACTTAGGGGATGTTAGCATTCACCGGGAGATGCACTTTAATGGTGCGACTTCTTCCTAAAGGGAGAAGAATCACAATCTACTCTTCCAAGAAAGGCAGGGGATAGGAATAGTTCTCCTAACTCGAACCACAATATGATGAGATTTTTATATCATATATTCGATCTTTGCTAATAATGAAGGCGAATACGAGGCTCTAATTTCCGGTCTGAAGTTAGCCATTTTCTAGGCATTTAGAATATCAATATCTTTGGGATTCCCAACTAGTGGTCAACAAAATTATTGGGTCCTATAAGGTCCTCAAGCCTAGACTCCATCACTACCACAAGTACACAATAGAGTTGTCTTTAAAATCATAGAAGTGACTATCTACAAGATCCTCGAGGAGAAAATGCTATAGCAGATGCCTTTGCTAAGCTTGCCAAAGAGTTTCCATGCCTAGAAGATGAGTCCATATCAATAGACATTTAAAATAAAGAACTCATGCCTCTTATTGATCGACTCATCAAAAAATACTCTTTTGAAGGGGAGTTTGTCATTGCCAAAAGGATGAAGAGTTGGATTGGAGGAAACCATTCATTGATTACTTAAAGCGAGGCAAACTATCTCAAGAGAAGTCTCAAGTACATCAAGTGAAATAAAGGGCACTTTCTTACACTCTCATAGATGGTGTCTTATCGATGGTCCTTGATCATATGTGGTTATGTTGTTTAGACAAGCATGAAGCTTGTAAGATCATGACCAAGGTACATTTAGGATTATGTAGAGCTCACCATTCTAGTCAAGATGAAGGCAAAAATCAAGAGACTTGGATACTGGCCAACGATGATTACATATTGCATGGATGTAGCTAGGCGATGCCACTAATACAAAGTACGGAGTGGTACTACACCAACCACCCAATAATGGCCTCATGAACATTCGAGTGTTAGAATGCGACATAATGGGTCGATTGATCTTCCTTCTTTCAAGGGTCATTAGTTTATCCTTGCTACTATCGACTACTTTTCCAAGTGGGTGGAGGCAATTCCACTCAAAGAGGTCATAGCTCTACACATACACTTCTTGAACCATATCATATATAGATTTGAGGTACCTCATCAAATTATATCGATAATGGTACTACATTCAAGACAACCAAAATCAACAACTTCGAGAGACATCATAGATGGAGATACTCTATCATTTACTATCCAGAGCGAATGGTTTAGTAGAAGCCTTCAATAAAGCTCTCATCCAAATACTCAAGAGGACACTCGATGATAACAAATGATAGTGGCATTAGCTTAGTTGAAGCCTTGTGGGCCTACCACACCACATATAGAACTCCAACTTAGTTTACTTCTTTCTCCTTAATGTATGGGTTGAAGCCATTCTACCATTAGAAGTTTAACTCCATCACCAAGGATAGCTATGGGTAGAAAACTCATAATGGAGCAGAACTCTAAGTTGAGGATAGAAGAGCTTGAAGGTTTGAAGGAGAAGTGATTATGAGCATGCCAAAATCTCGAAGTTATACAAAGATAAAATAATTCAAGCTTTCAACAAGTTGGTCCACCGTAGAGATTTTAAATATGAGAGCTTGTTTTAATTCTAAGGAGACCAATTGTTGCCCATCGTAATATGGGAGGAAAGTTTGAACCCACTTGGGAAGCTTTTGCCATGGAGAAGGCCTATTACGAAAGATCATATCAACTTATCAACCATAAGGGGAGAGCAATGTTTTCAATCAACGGTCTCTACCTTAAGAAATATTATCCATAAATTAATGTTCAAAACAAACTTTCATTAATAAAATTTCATTTCAAAATAAACATCTCTTCAAATTAAATCGGTTCAATTATCAAACTTTATCTCTAGTGTTATTAGGATAGGTGTAAGCATCCCAAGTGGCATCTGTTTGATTAGCACAACTAAGTTAGGTGTAAGCAACAGCAACATCCTTTCTTGGTGGAGCCACATTGCTCTTGTGGCACCATTTTCCATTCTTCAATGTGTTTAAGGTAGGTGTGAGCAACCCGAGGCATCTTATCTTTCATCAACACAACCCAAACAAAATATCACACAAACACATATCCTTTGTCTCGGGCTAGTTTGAGTTGAGATAACTCTCCCCAATGACTTTCACATAGTAGCTCTAGGTTGGGTTTGATTCACTACCTAGCTAGTGTGTCTCTCGGTGGCTTCTTGCTCATGAGGATGTAAGTCTCCCATGTTTTCTTCCCAGCTTAACCATTGCACATCAATGAGCACCTTGTTAGTTTGGCATGTCTAATTATGTATCCAATGAACTACCTAATGTCGACTTTATTTAAGAGGATGTAAGTCTTTGTGTTTTCTTCTTGAACTTATCATCGCACTAACTAGATTGAGTTTATACTTGAGGATTAGGGTAAATCCCCTAGTGGCTCCTTTCCTCGACTACTTTAAGCTTGGGTCTAGTCATTCTTTAGGACTCCCCACTTAGTAGTCACCCTAAGTCGATAGTAGCTATCTAGCCAATGATAAACTATCGATGATTAGTTAGTATTTGCCCTAGGTTATATAATAGTTGTCTAGGTCGATAAACTATTTCGATGATCGGTTATATTTAGGAAGATGAAAGTCTTCACGCTTTCTTCCTAGATTGATCATTACGCGACGGACACCTTAGGTTGGATGGTGTTCATTATGCCGATGGCGACCCACCGGTGGATACACGCTCATGGTAGATGTAAGTCCCAGCTCTTTCTTCTTGAGTTGGCCACCGTATACCTATGGCTTTCTTTTTTAGGGATTAGGATAACGCCCTCACCTCCCCTTAGGCACTCTATTTTGATCACATCCTTTGCGACCCCATTTAGGCACTACCCGTTACTACTAGATTGGGCCCCCATTTCTTAGTAACCACCCTTATGGTTGGAAGGCTGTTCTTCGACTCTCCCTTGGCCTAGTGAATCGAGATAGGTGTAGGCCCCATGACTCCTTCTCGGTGTGTTCCCTGCACCAACAAGGTCCATGCAAACATATGAGCAAACAAAATAAAATATATTCTCTTATGGATTAAGAGAATGCCCCTAGTGGCACCTTTTCCCAAGCATCCTATCTTTAGGGTAGTGTCGAAACTCCTTATAGAATCACCTTAATGACTTTTGAGAGATAAGATCCCTGGCACTCACTCAATAGTCTCCCTAGGTCAAGTTCACTTTGTTGTGCTACCAAGTCACCGTAGTGGTTGTTCCCACTTTGGAAGATATAAGTCCCTGCTTTCTTTCTACACCATTGCACACCAAAAGACAACCCTTAGGTCGGATAGTCCTAACCTTTGACTAGTAGACTACCCCTTTGGGTAGTAAATCTAAAATAGGCCAAGCCCTTAGTGGCTCCTTCTTAGTGCATCCATCACACCGAAAGGGTTTATATAAAATCATATAAAATGAAATTAATCTTGACTACCATTGAGTTTAGGTAAGATCCCCGACACTCACTCAATAGTTGCCCAAGGTTGGGTTTGATCTATTGTGCATCCAATGGGTCACCCATTATTTTGCTTTGAAAAATATAAGTCCCCATGCTTTCTTCTTAGCACAACCATTGCACATCGAAGGTGACCCGGTTGGATAGTCTTACCCTTCAGATGGTAGACTAGCCCTTTGGACGGTAAATCTAAGATAGGCCAAGGCCCTTGTGGCTTCTTCTGTGTGGTCCATCGCACGACAAGGTCCATATCATATAAAAAATAAAGGAAATCAACCAAACAAATCAAATCAAATTCAAAATTAACCTCCCTAGTGGAGTCAATCAAATTCCTCTCTCTGGAGCCCAAATCAAATTCAAAATCAACAAACATATCAAATTCAAAACTAATCTTCCCTAATAAAGTCAATCAAGAAACAAATCAAATTAAATTAAATAAAATCAAAAGAAATCTAGTCTTGATCCCTAGTGGATTCAAGCTTATATCCCCGGATATGCCCCAAATTAAATAAGCAAATCAAATTACACAAACTCAAACTTGTATCCCTAGTGGATCTCACTTCCATAAATCAAATCAAATCAAAATAAATTAAAATAAATTCAATCAAATCTTCATCCTCAAAGGATTCTTCCCAAATCAGTTCAAAAAAAATTAAATTAAATCTCAATCCCTATTGGATTTCCCTTTCTTTATTCCCTTGGCATAAATCTACCTCAAATCAAATCCAATTCATATGTGATTCCCTAGCGGATATCTCTTCATGTCCTTAACATGAAATTAGTCTATTAAAACTAGATTTCCTTGACTCTCTTATGCCCTTAGCATGAGATGAGTTGTATTTCATGATTCTATCCATCTCTTAGCTTAGGTATAGATCTTTTGTTAGTGCTTGCAATCCTTTGGACATTATTGATTATCTTGGTCAATGACAATAAGTGCGGGGTGCCCTTTATACCACACCTATTGGGGTCCTTTTGTTGACCTCACTTTTGGGGTGAGGATTCAATCTCCCCATCATATATCTAAGAGTCTTCTAGACACTAAGAGCTCTTTAGTCATAAGACACTTCTAGTGAATAAGTGAACACTTAACCCAAACCTAGAGACTTTAGGAGGGTTTTGAGATAGGATTAAGCTAAGCTTTAGGATCCAAGGTGACCTACCCATCCCATGGCCTAAACTAAGCTTATGCCTACCTCTTTAGCCAAATCTAAATTCCAAATCAATATTAACTAAGAACCAATTCCAATTATATCTAAACTTCAAACCAAAATCAATACCAACATGATCTGATAAACCTAAGCCCATGAGTCAATCCTGTGGATTTAGCCAAACTTCCTTCAACCTAAGCCAACTCAATTGATTTTCTCAAATCAATTCTATCCTTCAAATCAACATTCCAAACTATATCAAAATCTACAATTAAAATCAATTAAACCAAAATCAATTCAATCCATCAAACCTAACCTATTTCACCTAAATTATTCAAATGATCCAAAACCCAATTAAACTCAAACCAATTGCAATCAAAGTTATAAACAAATCCCAAATTAATATCCAAACTCAACTCAAGTTGATTTAGCCCAAAACTAATTCATTTGACCCATTAGGTCACTTGACCCAAAGTGACCTAAAGGACCTATTTGAACCAAATCTCAATCCAACCCAAATTGGATTGGAACAAAACCACTCAAATCTCTATGATGATTATTTGATCATCCTTGTGATCAATTGTAATCAATTGGGTCAAACCAAGTCAAATTGATCACTTGACCAAATCAACCCAATTAACCTGCATGAGCCTATAAGAACCAAATCTCATCCTAAATCAAATTAATTCAAACTAATGATTCATACCAACCTAAAATCAATCCTTAAACATGCTTGACCATCAATTGAGCCAAAACAAACCCTATTGGTCCTCTTTACCCATGTTCACCCAATTTGACCTAAAGAGCCAAATTAGGTCAAAATCAAAATATAATCCAAATTAATTCAAACCAATGACTAAAATTCATTTCAAATTGATTTTGAACATGATTAAAGCCTTGATTGAATATAATTTGATCAATTGAACTGATTGACCCATTTAGCCCAAATTGACCTAAAGGGTTAATTTCCTAAATCATTCTTTAATCCAAATTGATTAAAACCAAAGCTTACAATCATCCTCAAATGATCAATTGAACATAAACCAATGCCTAACCCAATCTAATTTGCTAATTTGGCCAAATTGGTCAACTTGACCTATTTGACTCATATAAACTCAAATGGGTCAAATCCAAATCCAAGCCAAATTCCAAACAAATTGAATAAAAACATCCCAAATACCATTTAAACTTGACTCAACCCTTGGTTTAACCCGCCAACCTACATGGGTTAAATTGAGCCAAGCCCATTAAAACCAAGTCTAAACCCATTGAAATTTAGCATGAGCCATCCTTGGTCACCTTGGGTCAGCCTAAATCTAAACTAACCCAAATTGAACTGAATTGACCCATTACCCAATGGGTAAAGCCTCCCACATGAGATAAAAATCTAGTTTTAGATGGTCAAACCCACTCTCCTCCTCTGGTAGCCAGCTAACCTCTAAATAGACACAAGGTCCATTAGCTTATCGGATCCAAAGCTATTTGGGTCATCCATGAGCCAAGTGGAGGTGAGTTAACCCATGGAGCCCCACCGGAATATTTTGAAAACCCAACCGAGCCACCACATCTAAGGACAACTACCTTTACCCTTGGCCACTCTAATTGAGCCACCTTAGCTCCTTCGCCACCCACGATTGTCTCCGATGGTGGATGCTCGAAATGGTAAAGAAGATCATGGCCATTAGATTATAGGAGTGGAGGGATATACTCCCTCATTCTCATCTAAATCTAGATATTAGCAATCCTTAGAGCTTTGACAGAGACTGAACTCCCAAGCATTTCTAGAGCTTCCAAGGCCTTCCCATCATAGGTGATGACAAAATTGAGTGTGCTTGAGGACAAGCTTTAACTCCATCCAACTCCACCAAATCTCCATGGTTTCCAAATTAACTTCACCCACACATTCACCTAGCTCTAGTGAGGAAAAATAAATCTTCTCATCAATTTGAGCACGGAGACCACTCCATGCCAAACTCTAATGAGTTTTCATGACGGTTGATCCATAGATCCATCGGAGGAGGTAAGGTGCAAGCTTCTCAATTGAGCTTTGTCTCTTCAAGATGAACCTACCTCGATTAGTGGCTAGTCTTGAGCTCTAACGAGGTAAATTTTGACAAACTGTCAAAATTTATTTTTTGTTGTATGAAAGTGTGATTTCATGTGATTCAAACTTAGATCCTATTAGATCTCTTCCTTAAAGCTTTTGGAGTCGATCCGAAGCCTCATGAGCTTTAATGTGATTGAGTGGAAGAGGCGACTCTCCGCTTGGGGATGATGGATCATCCACCATCTCCTTTGAGATGAAGGTGATTATTCGCAGATTAAATTTGATTTAATTCTTAGGAACTATGATTAATCCCCACCATCCGATCTTAGATCTGGGATGAAAGCATGTCCCACTACCACGCCGCGTCGCATTGAATAATTTAAAGAATAAATCCCATGGTACCATGGAAAGCGCCACACCGCTGGATCGTGGCATCAATGGGATTTGGGGTTAAATAGCCTTAATAATTCATTTTAATGGCAAACTTCATAAACTCATAACTAATTATAGAAAAACTAAAAAATACAAATAAATATTCATTGGAAATGTAAAATAAAGATATTTTATTAAAAATAATTCCATTTGATTTTGAATAGTGATTAATGCTTAATTAGATTTGAATGTTTTCCAAATTAGTTTGATAAAGCCCTAATCACTAGGCAATTGATTCTAAACTTGGTGTGTTGCTTTAATGGGATGACCTGCCTCCCATAATTTTCTTAGAATTTATTTCCAAGATAATTATGGGGATTGATAATTCAAACCTTAATTACCCCTTTAAATAATTTAATGATTAATTAAAACCCAAAATAATAAAATTAACCAACTTAGCTTTATTAATCATTGATTAACAATGAGGTGATGAGGGAGAGTGAATAAGACCTCTAATTACTTTTTCAAATTCATTTCATTAAAGAAAGTTAATTAAGGTGAGACTTAATTAAGTGCTTAATTAATCAATTAATTACTAAAGCAAACCAAATTAAAATGTTAATCACCTAAAATAATTAACAATGAAGTTAAGGGTTCCTCTTTATGTGTTTATAATATAAAGACCCTTAAGGAAATTATAATTAACCCATAAGTGTGGAAAATCATAAAAGTACTTAATTAGATTCTTTAGCTTAATTAATCTTCAGCCAATTGCATTAGGTCCTTTAAGAGCATTGCAGTTTATTTTATCCATGCTCATAGCATTTGTGCTCATGATTAAATTATTAATTAAATTAAAGAAGTAGGAAAGGGTAATCAAATGATTTGATTAATGATCCAACTTAATTAATTCATAAAATCTATCTAATTATCTTTCCTTAAATCAATTATGATTACTAACTTGGGAATGAGATTAAAACATCAAATGTTTCTCTCTTTAAGCCTAATTCCAAAAAAAATCAAATTAATAAGAAGCTTTGGTTTTCTTTAAACAATTTTATTTGATGTGATTGTCCTTAGAATTAGTGTAATTGAATAAATCATATGATTATATTTAGCTATTCCTTTACAATCACTTTAAATTTTGTATGTCATGTGATCTCATACATCTATCATTTTTTTAAAATCTAAATGAATCAAATAGAATTTATTTATGTAAGCTTGCATGTGTTGACTTAATTTAATTATATATGGCTATTATCACTAATAAATCTAAATTTATTTTTCAAAGTTTATAAATTGATAACAATATTTGAATGATAATAGTTATGAATACATATAAGATTTGCATGTGCTTATAGCTTAATCATATGAATGTGAAGCTCTATTTATTAAGTTCTTATATAGATTTAAATAGGTTTGAATACTAATAAGTATAGTCCGGACATCTCGAGAATATGAGCCTTTAAGTATCCCCAAGGAGGTGATTTGATTATCTCACTTCCCGTTAACAAAGGCATGTACTTATTTAATTTCATTCCTATGTATTTTGGTATTAGAATTTAGATAGAGCTTTAATCTATATATACAAATAATGCAATTAAGTAAAATATCATCTCTTCAATGACTTTCATCTTTATAATTATATATACACTTACATGTATTTTAGACAACAAGTATGTAGGGACATTCGAAATACAGGCTTTAAATAATCTCAAGGAGGTTATTTGATTATCTCACTTCTCTTGTTAACATGACACGCATTTTGCTTACATTTTTTATACATGTGTATGTGTATGTGATTAAAGAATGAAAATCCTCTTTTATTTTAAAATACATGTATCCATAATTACTTTAGTCATCAAAATGTATAATATGTGGATGTAAAGCTTTCTTTCATATGTTAATGTATATAAATCTACATGTGTTTGAATACTAATAAGCATATAGTCTCAACATCCTAGGAATATGAGGCTTTAAGTAGCCCCAAGGAGGTCATTTGATTATCTCACTTCGGATAACAAAGGCACATACTTATTTCAATTCATTCATATGTATATTTGTATTAAAATTTGGATAGAGCTTTAATTTACATATATATAAATAATTTAATTAAAATACAATCTCTTGCATGATCTTCATCCTTATGATTGTATATACATTTGTGTGTATTTAAGATAGCAAGTATATACCGGACATCCTAGGAATATAAGGCTTTAAACCCCAAGGAGGTCATTTGATTATCTCACTGTTAACAATGGCACGCATACTTGCTCACATATTTTATTCATATATATGTAATTTATTAGAGAATGAAAATCCCCTTTTCCACTAATTATGTATGCATTCATGATCATCTAAGTGTGCCAAAATATATTGCATGTATAGGTATACTAAGTGTTGAATCATATGAATGTTATAGGTGATGGAAAGAAATGACTTAGCATATTCCATATGATAGTAGCTCAATTACATTAATCTTAAGATGCCTTTCATATTGGATAGAATTCCTTAAGGTTAACCCAAACGTAAGATTAATATTTAATAAGCCATTCACTAAAGAAAACTAAATCATATTAATGTGCTTTAGAAAGTGGCTTAAGGTAGGGTGAAAGAAAATAAATCTCTTTCTTCTCTTATAATGATTAAATACTAAGTGCAAATCAAATCAAACAAAATAAAATACAAATTAAAATTCACAAATCAACTAAACAACTTAAAATGAAATCACCCTTCATGTTAACTTAAACAATTTCTAAATATACATCAAACTCTAATGCTTAGCTAAGACTTGCCATACAAAGCCAAAATATATAGAACTAAGCCACCACTTCTAGTTATAAGTTAGGTTGGTGTATGTGTGATGTTATGTTTTGTTTTGTAATGTAATATTTTAGACCGGATGTTATGGTGTATGTTTTGTAGACTGGATGTTAGGCCATTGTTAGCTAATCATATTTTATGGGGATTGTACTTAAGGGGCCACTTAAAATAAATATAAATGTTCTTTGCGGATTGCTTATGCCCTAAGCATAATCCAAGTTAGGATAGGTGGGCTTGGTTACCCAAGTGCTAAGTCCAAATTATGAAATATAATTATTTTGGATTGTATTTATATTTAGCTAACCTCTATTTTGTAGGTGTAGTTAGATTTACTTTCCATAAAATGTACCTTTTGTAATAGGAATTAGTATTAGTGCTATGATGTGTAGTTAGATTTACCCCATAGCATGTATTCATTTCTAATTCTAATTATTCTCTTATATTTTAGGTTGTATAAAGGTTGAGCCCTTTACCCATATTTTCTCTTTTTGAGGTGTACTACACTTCCGACCTCTTATTCTTTTATGATAGTCTATAAAATTGATTGATGTTATGTTTAGATTATGTAATAATATTTCATCCTTTTCATAGTTTTTATATTTTTTGATGATTGTATGTATTGGATGCTCTAAGGATAAAATTAATTTTTCTATCCAACTAAAACTCATAATTAAAATTTTAAACAACTCAAAACCTCATCATAAATCCTAGTATATAAATAAGATAATTAAAAGATTTAGCAACACCTTAGCTATATGTTGTATGTTTCACATCATGCATAATATATTGCTTCACTCTTGAATAGGTTGGGTCTCCTTTCTTGCACGAGGGGAATGCTTGACATGTGAGGGCATCCCTTCTAATGAGAACACCTCCTCCTATTGATTTAGCCAATAACTTAATTTCATCATCCATTTAGGCATAAGAAATCACAAAGCCTTTTCCAAATGAATGTGTCAAATTTTATAAAAGTTGAAAAGATTTTGCATTTTTAGACTAAGTCATATATACCACTCATGCTCTAGTCTCTTAGGGAGTGGGTTTAGGACTTTAGTTTCTTTTTGATTAAATAATAGCTTAAACCATCTTGCAATTACATAAGACTAGACTTCATGGTTTTAAATCATAGGAGGTGTTAGTACACCATTCTAGCAGCTGTAAGTCCAAAAGAGTCGACAGAGACTATCTTTCTCGTGAATAATTCATTATGTTCCTGTCTCCGCTTAAATTAAAGTCAAGTTTTTTGCTAAAGCTCCCTAGTTTAGGATCCAGATTGTTGTTTCCCTTGGGCTATAAGCACAAATCCTCACCTCTTAGGCATTTTCACTACTTTGTGTTGATTGATTATAAGCCTTAGTAATCTAATAAAATTTAAACTAAAACAAAATAAATCCTCACTTTCAAACATATAGGGTAGATTGGAGTGCTCATTAGGTTTCATAGTATCATGAGCATTTCCTACTTATCTTCCTTTGGATTCCAAAATAAGTCTTTTCAATTGAACAATCCCACTTGATTTTCTAAAATAGCCAATCCTTTGATAGTCTTAAATCTTGAAATCTTTAGAGATAATTGACCACTTTAATTGAGTATTCTTAAGAAATCTCATTTTCTAAGATGTAATTAACTATAGGCTTACCTCCATAGGAAACTTAAGAACCCAAATTAAAATAAACTCTACTTTACTTTTCCATGTAAAGTAGAGGAAAGAGCTTTGGTATATTCAAAGACCCATCATGCCTTAGAGTGATTATTTGGTGATTAGGTTCATTCTGGTGATATTTCTATCTTTCAAGATAGTATATCATACCTTAATGTCATACCGATCACTTCAATAAGTATCCCCTATGATCTGCATGGTGTCCACCCAACACATCTAAAAAAATAACACCACACACATGCACCATAATATATAACGCTAAGGTGATCCCTTCATAGTGTCTAGGCACCATACTTCTAGTGTCGAGGTGCCATTCTCCAAAATCAACCTATTTATGTTTTTTGTGAACAACTTATAATTTGTTTGCCATGTGAAAATCTATATAATTCTCGGTCAAAGGGATGTAAGTCCAATTTTCTAGCTTATTAATTGATGTAAGTCACTCATGCTTGAAATGCAAGCATAACCCAAAACTTAACTCAAACACAACCCAAAACTTAACGACATTCCAAGAGATGTAAGTTCAACCCATATGTTTTCCATGCAAACATTCTATAAGGGCATTCCCAAGGGATGTAAGTCCAACCTATATGTTTGCATTAGAACACTAAAACTTATCGGCATTCTAAAGTTGATATAAATCCAATCTATCCATTTGTGCAACAACATTCCAAAGGGATGTAAGTCCAATTTGATGGCTTTCTAATTGATGTAAATTTAATCCAGTTGCAATGCAACAAACACCCGGCATTCCAAAGGGATGTAATGCCAATCTATATGTTCATCATGCGAACACCATATAATTCATTCACCATGTAAACATCTATATAATGCCGACATTGCAAATGGATGTAAGCCCATTCTACTATTCATTCATAATGCAAACATCCTATCATTTTTTTACCATGTGATAACCTATAATTTTGACATTCCAAAAGGATGTAAGTCTAAATTAATGGCTTTGTAATCAATGTAAGTCTCATCCATGCTTGCAATGCAAGCATAACTCCTAGCATTCCAAAGGGATGTAAGCTTAGTCTCTTATCCGTTCACCATGTGGACATCATATAATTCATTCACCATGTAAACATTTATATAATGTTGGCATTCCAAAGGGATGTAAGCCGCTCTTATCCATTCAATGCAAACATCCTATAGTTCATTCACCGTGTGAACACCTATAATTCTAGCATTTCAAAGGAATATAAGTCCAATTTAAGACTTTCTAATTGATGTAAGTTTGATCCATGCTTGCAATGCAAGCATAACACCCTACTAGCATTCTAAAGGGATGTAAGCCCAATCTCCTATCCATTCGCCATGCGAACATCATATAATTCATTCACCATGTGAAAATATATATCGGCATTCCAAAGGGATGTAAGCCCAATGTCATATACATTCTCAATGCGAACACCATATAATTCATTTACCATGCGAACCTATAATTCTAGCCTTTCAAGAGATGTAAGTCCAAAAATATACATTTGTCCTATGAACACTCCTACATTAAACCACTTGTCTACTCAAGAAATTTGAGATGAGACAATCCATGGTCGCTAATCGATTCCTTGGACATTACTATTGACCTCATTTTTGGATGAGATTACCATCATTTTTGAAATTAATAATTAGGATACTTAATCCAAGATTAGAGTCTCCCCAATTGAATACTTAGAACATTATACCTAGTGACTGCATCTTCCTTGGGCTTGATCTAATGGGTGAGGTTACTCAAAATTCCAAATCTAAATTAAATCAAAACAAATTCAAGTTAAATCAAATAAATGAATCCAAATCCAAATCAAGGTAAAAAAATGGCCAACCCTCTTAACATGGGTTTGACTTTATGTGGGTCCCAATCAAAGGTCAACCCACCAAAAATTTGATCAAATAAAATCATTCCAAATGATCTAAATGATAGAATAAACATGAATCTAAAGAAATTTAAATTTATTTAGGACTTAGGCTAATTAGACAATTTGGTCTAAATGGGGCTATATGAGTTCTATTGGATTAGACCAAAATAAAATTGAAATTAATTTAATTTGATTGCTCAAAATAATTTGGAAATGATAATCAAACATTATCCAACCAATCATTGGGTCTAATTTGATCAAATTGGTCATTTGATGAACCCAAGCTTAACCCATTAAGCCCAATTTAAGTCAAATTGGTTAAAATTAAAATTAACCTCAAACCAATTCAAATCAATCACTCTAAATTGCTCCATATATGTAATCAAGCATGATTGGAGTCCAAACAAAATTCAATTAAGACAAATGGGTCATTTGAACTCAATTGAATAAAGCTAACCCATTTAAGCCTAAATGGGTTAAAGTGAAATGAAATCCAAAATCCACTCAAAACCTAAAATATTTAATCAAATTAAAGCTTGATAAATCATTACTTAAAGATAATTGAACCCAAATTTAAATAAATTAAATCAAGTAAACATAATTAAAATACTTTGAATCCAAATGACATGAATTTGGTTCAAACCTCCAATCGAACTCAAATGGACATGGATTCAATCTCAAATTCACATTTGGTTTGATGTAGGTAGCCAAATACTAGCCTAAGGGCTATCATGGTGGTGCCAAAAAGATAAAATGAACAAAAAAATCAAAGGGTTGGGGTGGAATCATGAGAATGAATGCTTGGAACCATTGAAGAAAATTCAAATCTCACTTCTTCTCCTTTATACCTCATCTACTTCTTGACTTCAATTAATTTGGCTTCTTTCCAATTAATTGATAGCCTCAAAAAAGAGAAAATCAAGGGGATAAGGTGGTTATCTCCATGGGATAGCAAAAGAGAGAAGGAGAGGAACTCCCATGAGGACTCTCTGGGAGGGAAAGGAGAGGAAATGACTTTCTCCCCTCAAACCCTTCATCCAAAAACATTCACAAGGTCAAGATGGACCAAACCAACCCATTGGCTAAGCCCCTTACCACCCGATGGTCGATTTTTTGCCACCTAAACCTCCCCATACATAGCTCTCAACCATGAATGGAAAGAGAGGAGAGATGCCCTCTCCTTTCCATATCTTCATTCTAAAACATCCACAAGATGAAGAGAAGTCAATTGAAGCCTTCCCCGAGGTTTATGCCACCAGAAGCTAGGATTTAACCAAAATCAGTAGCAAACCTCTCAATCTTTAATGAAAAAATGAGGAGAGCATTTAACCCTAAATTAGATGTCCCTACAAGTTCTAGGGGTCAAGGTGACCTCAAACGAATCCTCCCTCATTTTCTACATCGTGGCGAGTTGGAGAATGGCCAAAATCGATAGTAAACCACGAAGTGTTAGTCTCCAAGGCATTTGGGGGAGGCAAGCCACCTAATCATGTCCATGGCTTCATCCTATCGGTGAAGGTGCTCGAGCATGGTGGCCGGGGATTGCGAGGTATGCCTCTCAACCAACCCTTTTAGAAAATATTTTTGGTCATTTGTGAAGGGAATTTGATCCCCAAGGGGACCAAACTATATTGATTGATTAAATCACATGATTTCATCACTCCAATCATTGAAAATCGACCAATTTGATGGTCGTCTTTGGCTCTTCGGTGGAAGGAGGAGATATTCCCACCATCCATTCCTTCTATTTGGAATGGATGACCCGATCACTCACAATTGATTTAATCTTCTATAGAAACTGCAGAGAGATCATGATAATCCAACCTTGATCAAACGGTAGGGATGAATCCGCATGATCACTACTTTGGACGGGATTTACGTTGATCCGGCATTGATGCCATGCCACGTGGAGCTATGTTGGCACCACATCAGCCACCATTTAAAACTAGATTTCTCATTTTAAAACATTAAAAAAATTATTTTAAAATGCTAAAACTCAAAATCATAATAAATAAAATATAAATTTAAAAAAATAAATGAGGGCTCTATGGATTCATCTCACTAAGTGGAATCCATTTAACCCAAAATCTATAATTAAATTTGGGTAATTTTAGATTAACTTTACTTTAAATTAAGTTAACCATTAATCTAATTAAAATGAAACTTTAAATAAAATTAAGGTTAAAATGCACCTTAGAAAACATTTTCATGATTTATTACAAAGTAAATCAAGAGATATTAAATTTCAAACTCCAAGCCTTAATTTTAGTGAAATTATTTAATACTAAATGAAATAAATTATGAAAAATGATCAAATCACATTAAATAATCATAATAAACCCTAATTAACTTAAACATACCAATGAAACCCATTGAAACTTAATAAATCCTAAAATGACCTAAATTGGTAATTAATTGAATTAATTAATTAACGACTTAGGAAATTCATAATAAATCAACCAAGACATAAAAAATTCCAAATGAACTTTCTATGAATGCATCTTTTAGAGATGAATCGACAAAAATAAAACCCTTAAGTAATTCCTTCTAAATTAAGTTTACTTTAGATTTTAATGAATTAATTAAAACTTTAATTACACTCTAATTATGCATCCGATTCAAATGAAACTTCGTGAAAATCAAATTGGCAAGGAGCCCCACTTTTACAAACCTAATTGACCTCTAGATTAAGAATTACTGAATTTTCTAATCTCTATGTCAATATAAATTCAAAACATCACAAAATCACAAAATTTATAAAGTAACTTGAAATACTTTTATCAACACTAGAACACTCAAGGATAATTTTCCAACATTCTAATGTCAAAGAATATGATTAATTGCAAACTTAGTGTTTAATGGAAATCATTAAAGATGCAAAACCTAATTAAACCTTAAAATAAATAATTCACTAAATTCATGATCAAATGAAATCGTAACCCATAATCAATGCAAAGTGAGATTGGATTAATGCCGACCTAAATGTGCTCGTTAACATATTTCAAAAAAATGAACATAAATTAAATGGACATGAACATTAATGAAATAAATGTTGAACTAATTTAATCTAAATAAAATAAATCAAATTGAAAATAAATTAAACCAAGAAGAAACACATAATCAAATCAAAAGGAATTAAAGAAGAATCAAATTTCAAAAAAATTGAAATTACAAAGTTAATTCAAATCAAATCATCTAAATGAATCTAAAAGGAGCTACTTAAGATAGTTAGGATCTTAGCTAGATCTTTAGAATGTTGGATATAATAGGTTCCACCCAAAAGTGGAATATGTTTTATTCTTCATTCTTGAAAAACTAAACTTCACTTTAACATAAAATGAATTTTAAAAAAAATGGAAACAAGAATCTTAAAACATTAAATTATTTGAATTGAAACAATCCAAATGTAAAATAAACAAACTTCAAAACTTCAAATTGAAACTTGAATCTAAAAAAGCCTAGCAAAGTTTTTCTACATAAGCTTATTTCTTTTACACAATATATCATTAGGTCATGTACCTAGACTTAGGTTTGGTCAATCTAAGATATTTTATGATGCAATGTGATGTGAGGTATGTCTTTATGATGTACTATTTTAGACTACATGTCTAGGATTGTTTGCCCATTAGATTGGATGGTAGGATATTATTTTTAGAACTAATATTGTCTTCTACAAGGGGCTATGCTAAAAGGACTATCATCATAAACAAATAATAAATACTATATTTTATAGGTATGCTTAAGTCCTTATGCTCTTAATATAATAAGTGGGCTTGTTAAGTAGCTAATGCTAAGCCTATATGTTTGTAAAATATTATTGTTGTGTGTTATTTGTATTTTCGACATCTATTTTGTAGGGTTTAAGATTTATTTTAAATTTAAAATATAAATTTGAGCTTAGAATTAGGTTAGGATCTATGAGGTCTAAGGTTAGTAGAAGTTGACCCTACCGGGAGATGCAGAGGCCCCTATGAAGCCCAATGGAAGTCCCTAAAGAAGGAGATGATCCTGGAAACAAGACCTATAGATCTTAACTTTAATTCTAGGTTGTATAGCTTGGCCCCATTTTTCTTTCTTTCTGATACCCAACCGCATTGGCCTTTCTTTAATTTAAAATTGGTTTGACTTATTTTAGGTGTTTAATAGAATCAACATATTTTCTAGGTTTCTTTCTTTATTGTGTTTTGTCTGATGAATGTCTAAATGATTAGACTCTTAAGAAAACTAAATTTTCTATTCAATTTAAATCTAATCAAATCCAACACAAAAATAAAGAAACTTGAAACTTCATATAAATTAAAGCTCTAAGAATAACTTAAAATCAACTAGAAATAATTAGCTCTTGTGAATCATATTATCATATTGCTCTCAATTATTGAATTGGGCACTTCATGCATTGCACATAAGGGGCATCGACCTTTGAGGATGACCACCTTTTGGAGAAGTGGGTCTTCTCTTATTGATATGGCCCATGATCACTTCTAATTGCATGGCATTTAGGGATAAAATGCATACCCAAAGCCTTAAATGAATCATGAGCCAAAATATTTAAAAGCTAAAATGTGCATTAGAGCATTTCATACCCTACATGATTTTAGAGATTAGTGAGTGAGTGTAGGCTCTTAGATTATTTCTTAAAATATAACAACCTAGTCATATTGCATACATGAGACTTGGAATCATGGATTTAAAATGCTCTTAGGTGGTGTTAGCTTCAAGCCATTCCAAGCGGGTTATAAGTCCGTAAGAGTGGATAGGCTTCCTTTCTCAAATGAGAGGAATGATCAATAATTCCCAAAAGTGAAACTAGGTTAAGCATCGACTTATGTTAGAAGCACATATAGGCTTAGGATTTGAAGCATCCTCATTGGAGTAAGTCTTCAATCCTAAGCATTTTTGTAGTCTTGTGCTACTAGAATCTATGTCCTAGATTTCTAAAAAATGTCGACTCAAAATTCTAATTAAATTCCAAAATTTAAAGCCCGATAGGATATTTGAAATGTCTACCGGGATCTCGATGATATTTCCTACTTAATCTTGATTGGCTTCCAAAATTAAGTCTTTCTACTTTGGACCATTTGCAATTTAAATTTCAAAATATTATTTCCTTTAGAAATCGCTTAAAAGTCTATAAAATAATAGCTTATTTCTTTAATCAAGAGTATTCTTAGAAGAGAACCTTTATTCCTGAATGTAATTAACTATAAAGGCTTACCTTTATAGGAACCATGAACCCATATTAAAATAAACCTTGCTCTTCTTCCCATATAGTTTAGGGAAAACTCTATGGTACATTAAAGACCCATTAATCTTATGAGTCTTTTATTAAATGATCTAATCCATTCTAGGATAACACGCTTTATCTTACGAGATAATATGTTTACTCCTTATGACACATTTGATAAATTAAATAAAAATTCCTAAAATCCAATGTGGTGTCATAATTTTTTCCCACAATTACAGCCCTCGATGTTGGTAGACGAACAACATAGTCCCGGATGATGGAACCATGAGATCTTGATTGGGACTTTTCTCCTATTCCTCTTTGATAGTCATTTATGCCATACCACACACACCATTAAACACTAAGTCATATAAAAAATATATGATTATTTTCAACCTTAATTGATGGTTCTCTCTTACTATGATAAGAGGGGTAATTAATTATGAAGGCTTGCATTCATAAGAAGTAGAACCTAGAATTAAATAAACCCTAACATAATATTATGGGAAATTGGGTTGCATATATATCAATCTGTCTCATGAAAAATCAACTCCTACCCATCTCAATAAAGAGGGAGAGGATCCTCAAAGGTTTTTTTTTTTTTTGACGATCACCATCAAGGAATCAAATCCCCTATATGGGGTGATCATTGGGATAGCCTATCAACCATATAATAGGGTATTTATCCCGGGTGACTACTAAGTGGGGACCATAGGGACATTATCTCAGTAGTCCAAATTATTTGTATCCCTAGCGGGAATGATAACCATGTGTTTATACTCATGCTAATTCTAGCTTGAGCGAATCGAGTAGAATATCACTCAAGTTCTCTTACATTAATTTTAATCACACCAAGGATAAATGTTGGAGATGACTCAAAATTTAAGTATGATATGTTTAAAGTGAGAGAGATTTAGGAGAGATCATACGAAATTTGAATTTTGTTAATTAAAGTTTATTTAACATATGTAGATAAAAATGTAATTTATTTATGAAAATTTATTTTGGAATACAATTAAGCATAGTATTTATTTAAGTAAAGTCCATTGATAAGAAGCATTGGGTGTTCACCTTTGTGATTGATCAAATTGTATGATCCACCTTGGTAGGTCTTTTCTATGACAAAAGAGTCTTCCCATGTTGGTTCAAACTAACCTCACATCTTATAATGGACAATAATCAATATCCTAAGAACTAAAATGAGATCTCCAACTCAAAAGGTCTTAGGCAAACCAACTTGTTGTGACTTGAACAATGTGTGCCTAGTATAACTCGAGATTTTGATATGCTTGGAGGTGCCACTTCTTAAGACCTTTGAGCTATTTTTTGCCTATGGCAACCCTTAGTGATAAGCTAAACTTCTAAGGGAGAATAGCCCATACAAGAGAAAAAGGGTAAACTATGTCAAAGCTTTTGTGTGGTATGATAAATTCATAAGGCTTCAACTAACCGCTCATGCTACTACTTCTTGTCATCAAGTATTATTTTTCAATATTTGAATGAGAGTTTGTTGAAGTCCTTAGCTAGTCCATTGCGATGGTAGTAGATGGTGGAATATCTCCACCTATGTTATGTCACTTGGCAAAGTTATTGATCTTTGTACCTTTAAAAGCGGTACCACTATCGATGTGATATGTTAGGGTACTTTGAATCTATATATGATATGATTCTTAAAGAACTAAAGAATATGATGGGATTTGACCTCCCTTAATAAAATTTCCATTGCCCATTTAAAAAAAGTAGTTAGTAGTTGTTAGAATGATGTGATGACCCCTCGAGAAAGGAGGGTCAATTAGACTACTATGTTGGTGCCCTAACAATCAAATGGCCATGGGGCTATAGTTAGGTGAAGGGCGTTGAGGTGGTTGGTGTAGGACAACTCCATGCACGACATTGGAGATAATGACTTACTATGTCCATATAGTTTGTAATCATCGTTGGCCAATAATATCTAAGTCTCTTAATTTTGTCTTCCATCTTTGGACCATATTGGTGTGCTCTACACAATCTTGAATGTACCTTGAGCATAATCTACTAGGCATCATGTTTACCCAAATAGCATAACCACATGTGATCAAGGACCATCAATATAAGG
Source organism: Cymbidium sinense (assembly GCA_021442155.1). Classification (NCBI taxonomy): domain Eukaryota; kingdom Viridiplantae; phylum Streptophyta; class Magnoliopsida; order Asparagales; family Orchidaceae; genus Cymbidium; species Cymbidium sinense. The sequence continues at coordinate 60,469,478 of CM038230.1, read as the reverse complement.
TGCCATCAATAAGATCATAGGATAATGTTCTTTACTTTACTTGATGGGCTTGAGACTTCTCTTTCGATAGTTTGCTTCCACATAAGAAATCAATGAAGGGTTGTCTCCTATCACTTCTCTCATCATCTTTAGTGATGGAAACCTCTCCTTTTAGAGCTTGTTTATCGATGAGTTGAGTGATTATAAGAGATATAACCTATAGGTTGCACCTCAATTGATATGGACTCATCTTCTAGATAAGACATCTCCTTAGCAAGCTTTACTAAAGCATCTATTATAACATTTCTACCTCAGGAATCCTATATATGGTAACCTCCAAATTTTGTGTCAAAAGTCCATGATGTAATTTTGGTAGTGATAAACTTGGGTTTGAGAACCCTTATAAGTTCCGTTATTTGGTTAATAACTAATTGTGAATCCCCAAAGATATTAAATTCTTTGATGCCTAATGCAATGGCTAACTCTAGACGATGATTAGGGGCTCAGTATTCAACTTCCTTATTTATACAAGAATTTGATAAGTGATACAAAATTATAATATCCCACAATCTTGAGTTAAGAAGACTAGTCATATCCCTACTTTGCCTTACTTGTGCCCTTTTGGTATGAAGCTTTCAAAGTATAATTCTCAATAGACATTCACATTCTCTAAAATTATGACTTGTTTCTTAGAGAGATCATCATTTACAAGATAATTTGTAGGAGAAGATACACTACTAAGAAATCGCTAGTGCTTGCCCATTCACGATGAAGGGGAATGAAAGTGATATCAAACTTTGATAAGATCATGGGCCATCGTACCATTTAGATAGCATTGTCATGAGATGTTGTAAGGGATTTACTCTAAAAATTAGGTTAACTTGATGGGATAACATATAATGCCTTAGCTTTTGAACTAGTCATGTGAGAGTTAGGCAATTCTCAATGGGTGGATAATTTGCTTCTATAGGAATTAAGTGATGACTTAAGTAGTGGATTGTGTTCTCCTTCTCCTAATCATTGGTTCAAGCCAACAAAGCACCAAGAAAATCATTTAATATTATCATTTATAGAATAGGAGGTTTGTCCGGATAGGAACAACAAGAACGGATGTGTCATCAAGTATTACTTAATTCTCTCAAAGGCATGTTGGCATTTATCATTCCATTTAAACTTGGTGTCTTTCTTGGTAAGTGTTGTGAAGGGTTGATATCTATCGAATAGATTCAATATAAAGTGCCTTAGATATGCAAACCTTTCTTAGAAGGATCTAAGTTTGGTTAGACTTTTGGGAGGTATCATTTTTCCTATCACTTTGATCTTCTCTAGATTGATTTTAATTCTATAGTGTCATACAATGAACCCAAGAAACTTCCGTAATGTTACCCTAAATGCAAACTTTTGTTGATTCAATTTCTAGTTTTATCACCTTAACCATTCAAAAACTACTCTCAAGTTATATAAGTGATCTTTTTTTTCTTTATTTTTGACCACAAGATCATTGATGTAACATTCAAATTGGTGATGAATAAGTTCATCAAAGATTTGAGCCATGGACTAATATGTGACACTAGCTAGCATTTTTAAGATCAAAAGGCTTGAACATATAACAAACGATTTTGAATAGAGTTCTAAATGTAGTGTTCTTCTCATCTTTAGTCACCATCTTGATTTGGTTATAATCATATGAGCCATTCATGAATAAGAATACTACATGTGAACAAATTATGTCCGCCATTAGCTCACGGTATGAGTCGGGAATTCATTTTTAGGTCATGCTTTCTTGAGATTCCTAAAGTTGATGCATATGCAAATTTGAACATTCTTCTTTTAATTGGGATGATATTAGCTAACCAAGTGGAGTACTTTTCTTTTGAATAAAACTAGCATCGGCGGTTTCTTTACTTTAGAAATGACCTATTGTTCAATGTCTAATCACATGTGCTTTGGAGCTTGCTTAATAAGATTTACATTAGTGGATTCTAGCTTATGAACTACTACTGAGCTAATTTGGGCATTTCTTCATAACTCCATACAAAGCAATCCTTAAACTCAAAGTGTAACCCAATCAAATCATTGGTTTCCAATTTATTCAATAAAAAACTGATGAATTTCAGATGTGGGTTGTCCTTTGTACCCAAATTATTCTCCTTTAGCTCTTCTATACTTGACGATTTCTTCCTCCAATTTTGGGAGTGCATCTCTAACTTGGAGATCATTTAGATTGTCTAAAGTTTTTAGATAAATCTCTTCATATGAATTCTTATCGAAAAGAATCTATCAAACTCTAGGTGGTTTGTTATGATTAGGCTTTAACCATTATGTCAAATCCTAGCCCTAGTCTTGATTGTACACCCTTGCATTTATTATTCCATAGGTTTTCAAATAATTTAACTTGTGTTTAGACCATGTATGTGATATTAAACACTATTGAGCTAATTTCATAACACAAGGTGAGTACCAATAAAAAAAAAGTTCTATTAGTTCTTTAATGATTCATCCTCAAGTTATACATCAACTCTTAAACTTCGGGGATGATGCTCCCTATGGGAATTTTATTTGGAACACCACATTTCGTACATATTTATTTATTCAAATGCATCATTAAGATATACATATATTATCTCAAAAGGTAAATATATTACCCTATAATGAATTCGATAACTTAATAAGGACTCAGGCGATGGGTCTTTAATATACTAGAGAAATTTTCCCTGAACTACATGGAAAGTAAGATAAGGTTTAGTTTTTGCATGATTCATAGTTCTATAAGGGCAAGCCCATTATAATTAATTGCATCTTAGGAATGAAGGATGTCTTCTTAAGAATACTCTTGATTAAAGAAATAGATTTTATTTCTATGAAATTTAAAGCTTGTCTTAAAATGATAATAATCTAGAAATTCAATAGGAACATTTTCAAAGGGAAAGAGTTCTTTTGGAGACCAACAGAATAAGTAAGAAATACTTTAGATACTAGGATGCCTAATAAGCACTTCAACTAATCTAACATTGGGCTTTATAATTTTGAGATTGAATTTAGTAGGGTTTGAAGTTCTATTTTATTTGAAATTTAGGACTTAGTGTTGTGACATTTTTGGATGAGATTAACATCACTCTTAATCTTAGCAATTAGTCCCCTGGTTTTAGATTAGAGTTCTCTAATTAGGCACTGTGACATAACTCTTAGTTGCTAGGTAAACAAATCAAAATAAAATAATAAATTAAACCACACATAGAATTTTTAGACTAAAATTAAATTTGAAATCAAAATTAAACATAAATCAAACTCAAATACCCTAAAGTGAAAGCTAACTCATCCTAGTAAACTCTTCTAAGACTTAACCTAATCCAATCAATTAGGTAAATTTAAATCATGTTTGAAATTAATAAAATTAAATAAAATTAAAACTAAATATATATAAATTGAATTTTAAATTCAAATAAGCTGTTTGAGGTGATTGAGCTTGATTAATCCAATTAGCTCATTTAAGCTCAAAATTATCTAAATTAAAATAAATCAAATTAAATCAAAATTAAATCAAATCAAATCAAAAGCATATAATAATTACATAAGCATAAAAGGACCCAAAAATAATCTAGATGGGACACTAAGTGGCGGATAAGTTATTTGATCTAAAGTTGACCCATGCAGTCCCATCAAGTCAAAAGTAAAACACTCAAATTTGGCCAAATTGAGTCATTCCAAAGACTTCGGAATCATCAAGTGAACATCTTTAAATACAATTCTAAATAAATCTAAATCCAAGAAGGCATCAAATGAGTTAATCGGGTTAGTTGACCCAAATAAACCCAAATTAAATAAAAATAATTAAAATTAAACTATAAATTAATATAATTCAATCATTATTTATGTCTAGTTTGATCAATTTGAACACTTGGCCCAAATGAATTCAAATAAGCACATTAAGCTAAATTTAGGTCGCATTATTCAAACTTCAAGATTAAACTTAAATTAATCAAAATTAATCAAACCAAAATCATTCTAAATGCCTCACCAATCATAATTGAAGCTCAAACAAACTTTGATTTGACCAATTGAATCATTTAACTCAAGTAAATCTAATTGATCCATTTTAGTCAAAATGAATCAATCTAAGATCTAATTCAAATTGAATAAAATTAATCAAATCTAAACATCATAAATGATCTATTAAACATTAATGAAGCTTAAAATAAATTCAAAATAACCAATTAAGCTAAGGGTTTCAATTTGACATATTTTGGATCAAAGGGTCAAACCTAGCTTAAAACACATCAAACCAAACCCAAGTAAATATGGATCAATTGATCCATAAAGTCTTCAATGGATAATCAACAATAATTAAAACCGAAGCCAAATCCAATCAATCAAACTGAATAAATCAAACTAAGATAAAAGAAAATAGAAAAATCTAAGTGAATCAACATAAGCACTCACCCAAACACATCTCAAATGAGCTTGAGTTTGATTGATAGCTCACTTTGGGCTTGGTGTAAGTTGGCAATCAAACCAAAGTAAGCCATGTGAGGTGAAACTAAGGAGATATGGTGGAGCCATGGAAAGGTGGTAGAATCCAAAACACATTCATATGATGTCAAAGCACACTATTTCCCCTCCATGCCTCATCAATCCATTACATAATGGATGAGATTTGACAACAACGTTTGACTTTAAGAGAGAAAGCTTCTAAGGGTTCTAATCACTAAGGATGACCAACCATCTTTGACTTCGAAAAGAGGGTGGAAATTCGGCCACCATTAAGAAGGAAGGAAGAGAAACACCAAAACCTCTTCTTTTGGCATTAAGAAACTTCAGATGCTCTATTGAAGTCGAACCCTACCCTATTATTTTTTTACATAAAATCACCCAATCCAATGAAATTCGGTGAACTCGGGGCCATTAGTTTAGAGAACAATCTATGGGGAAGAAAGCCAAAAAACTATAATAGAGACTCACCTTAGCTTAAAGAAGCACTCTAGTATAAAAGATTCATCAAACAAGGGCGGAGGTAATTTATTCCAATCTTAAAAAATCTTAAGATTGATGATGCTTGAACAATTTCTAAAATTTTTCCTAAAATCCATTGTACATTCATCACCAAAGCCTCGTAATTGAAATGAGATGTTTTTCGAATATTGTCAAAAGTAGGGTGTTTGCGACATGGGGAAAATGAGGAGAAGAGTAGCAAATGAATGATCCCCATTTGATGGGTGGATGGTGGGATTAAAACTTAATTAGTATTTGATTTAAGCCATAGTATCGTTAGATTACGAACCATCCGATCATTGATGGATGGTTCAAATCTAACCTATTTCTGCTCAAAATCCCAATCATATTCATCTAGAGGCTAATAGCTCCACATGTAAGCAATGAGCCTTAGTGCTAACTAGTTTAAGTAAGTAAATAGGGGACTTTCAAATTAAAAAAAAATACTAAAAATGATATTAAACTTCAAAAAATCATAAAAAAAATAAAATACTTAATGAAAAATCACAAATATGGGCTTATTGGATTTATCTTTGAGATAAATCCAATTAGTCTAAAATCTTTAATATTTATTTGATATTTTGGGATTAATTTAGGTTTTAGTAAAAAATAAATTTCTTTCATTAATCCTAAAATAATAATCAAATTAACTTGAAATTTTGGGATTGAAATTGATACGTAATCCTTCCTACCATAAAAGTTCCATACCAAATAATTACTAGATTAAAAGATATTAAAATTTTGAAGCTCGAATGGCCTATTTTAAGAAATTAACTAATTAAAAATTATGAAAATTATGAGAAATCATGAAAATAAGTAAAAATATTTCCATTAACATTAGAGAACTATAATAAAATATGTTCATATTTTGAATCATATAAATAAATAAATCATTAAATTGGGATTAACTAAGCTATCAAAATAACGAATTTAATTTATCAAAGTGGAATTTCAGTAAATGAAGTATCAAGTAAAAAAATAAAACAATACTTAGACATTCATTTATCAAATCTTAAATTAAATTAAGTGAATATCATATAATCCCCAATTAAAACTAAACCTAATCAAACATAAATTTGAATTCATTAAGTATAAATTAAGGACCAAATTAAACTTATCTAAATAAACCTAAATAATTAAATTATTATAAACATCATTAATCTTAATAGATAAATCAAAGTAAAAGCTCCAACAACTATTTAACCTAAATCAAATGAAACTCTAATTAACTTAAAAATAATCAAATATTGCATTAAGCTAATCATAAATAAAAATCCTTTATCAAATCACTTAAATAGCCTTAGATTAATCTGAAATTAATCATTTAAACAAGTTAACCATTTAAATTGAAAAAACAAACTTAATTGATTATTAATCCTCTTAATTAAAATGAACAATTTTAAATATTGATTGTTTAAATCAATTGAATAATAAAAATTAATATATTAATTAATTACTTACTTAATTAAGCTAGTCATTTGATTAAGATGATAATCATTTATTTAAGATTAGTTTAATTGATTATTAAACAAATTAAATTCATTGAGTAAGCTTTTAATCAAATAAAGCATCTAATAAAGTTAAAGTTTGATTAATCTTTAATCCAATGCTAATTGAATTTATTATTCAATCAATTTAAACACCATTAACATGTCAACTTCTAATTAGGATCAATGCTTAATCAAATTGATAATGAAATTTCAAGACAAACCAATCAATAGTTTAATTAAAATAACTTAAATTAAATAAGTCATATCAAAACTAATCCTTAAATATAACTTAATGTAAATCAAACATTTAATTAAAATCATTATCCACTTTAATCAAAATAATTTTAGTTAACTAAAACATTGATTAATCAATAATTAACTTAATAAAATCTCTTATTTAAGTTAAGTCAAGATAATTATTAATCTTAAATTTAATTAGTTTATACAAGATAACTTAATATAATTATTAATCAAATCAAATTAATCACAAATATTCATGTAATTATTAGTCATATTTTGATAAAGTTAATCATGATAGAATTAAGAAATCTAATTCAATTAATCATTTAAACCAAATCTTGAATAAATAAATAAGATACCTAAGTTAACTATAAATCATTCAATCAATTTAATAAATTATATTAATCAATTTAACCTAATCAAACCATAATTAAACATTGAATCTCAATCATATCAACCATTTGAATTCAATAAACAACAAACTAAATTCAACCTCAATTAACCAACAACCAACATTTAATTAAATGATTGAATTGTCAATTAAACTTAATTTTTATTTGAAATCAAACATGTATAACTCTGCAAGAAAATCAATTAATTATTTAATTGAATTAACCAAGATATGTCTTTAATCAAACTATCAATCAAGCCCAATTGAAATTCAAAGGAATACATTTTAAACAAACCAAAGTTAATTATCCATTTGATCATTCAAATTAAATAAATTAAATCAACCTAAATCATTTATGCAAGGCATACCAAATTAATTTTCAAATAGATCATTAAGTAAATCATTCAACCATACCTTCAACTCAATTAATTTGATTTTATGAGGTTTTATTTATCTTTAATAAAATTGAAATAACCAAACACTAACTTAATTAAGACACATAAAAAATGATAAGTAAAATACACTTTAACTAAACTTAAATGTTCAATTGGCCATTCAAACTAAATTAATTAATCAAGCTAAATAAAAATCAACATAATCAAATTCAACCAAACCAAATTACTAAAATAAAGTAAAATGTAATAATAAAAGAATAAAAATATTAAATCAAATTTGATCAAAATAAAGATTCATTAAATTAAATAATAATAAAATTAGTTCAAACAATTTACACCACACAAGTTAATTCAAACGAAAGAAGAGATTATTAAATTAATTAGATATTAATAAAAGATGAGATTAACTATATGGATTTCAAAGTAGAATGGTTTTAATAGAATTAAAATATAACTACAACTTAATTTGAAATGAAACTTAACTCAATTGAATTTTAAGTTAGTTAATTATGTAAATCCATATAAAGAATTTGACAATAAGTTGTAGGTAATTACTTAGGTCATTGATAATATAAGTATTTAAACAACTTAGAAACTTTGAATGGCATAGCCTAGGTTTAACATTTTAAGTATTTCATCTCTTTAGGTTCCTATGTTGAGATCAATATCCAAGCATAAATAAATAAATAAGACCTTATCATAAATGGTTTGATTGAGTAATAAACATTTACTTACAATTAATCGGTTATTAACTATTCTACTAAACTTATTAAAAATTAGTTGAGCTTAATGTTAATTAAGTTAATATAAACATACTGAATCAAATGAGCTTCATGAAGACCTAAAATTATAAAATCTATATGACAATATTAAAATAAAAAAAAGTCAAAACAAGCCATTTAAATAATGAAATCTAAAATCCTTAATCAAGTACAATAAAGAAAATAAATTTAATATAAGTCTAATAAAATGAATCTAAAAATTAAACTAATTTTAAACCTTATTTTAATTAAATGAACTAAACTAATCAACTTAAAATATTTAAACTTAGGGGTCATTTGGGATCACTTTTATTTTCTATTTTTTTTTTATTTTTATGGTATTTTGAAAACATGTTTGTTTAGAGTGTTTTTAATTTGGTTTTATTTTTATTTTCAAAAATAAAAATGTTATTTTAAAATCACACAAAATATCTAAAAGATGTTTTGAGTATTTTTAAAAATAACAAGTACGATCAAACAAGATTAGTTTTAAACAAAACATAAATAGAACAAAACAAAACATAACATAAAAATAAAAAACAAAAGTGGTCCCAACCGGCCCTTAATAAACACTCAAATTAAATTCAATAGAAAGAATAAATATGATAATCAATCTAAAATACATAAAATCAAATAACCATAACAAATTTCTTTTATACCTTAATCAAATCAAATAAATATAAAGTTAAATATAAAAGCTACTAAATCATGTCAATTCGAACAACATTATAATAAAGCAATCAACATAAAACATAAGTACAAATTAATTAAATGAAATCTAAGGATCAAATTAAATCAAATAATCATCTAACTAAAATTAATATGCAAATAAAAAAACTAAATTAAATAATCTTAGTGATTAAATCCTTAATTAGAATTCAAATAAAGATCACATTAAACTTCAATTAAATTATAAGTTAATTAAATTGAAATAGATTAACCAAGTCAAACCAAATTTAAATGAAATGGTAAAATTAATGGATCTAAACAACATTGAAATAATCTAATCAATATTAATCATATATAATTAAAATTATAAGTTAAAACTTAAAAAAAAGTAATTAGATATTAATTCAAATGATATTGAATTATCAAAATTAATTAAATCAAACTAAAATCTAATGAATCCAAAATTAATCAATCAAAATACATGAACTTAGACAAACTCAAATTTGGAAATCCAAATCAATTCAAGCAAACATTAATCAAATCAAATCAATTCAACTAAATCATTCATAAATGGATTAATTAAGATATATAGGTTCTTAGTTTAATCTTTAGAATAAATTTTTGCCTCAAGGTGGAAATTTCATTAGGATCGGGATGTTGAATAGAATTGATTTTGTTCATAATAGAATTTGTTCTATACATCATTATTTAAACTCTAAATTCAACTTCAACACAAAAGTGAACATAAAATTGGAATCAAATCTAAAATCAATTAAATTATTTAAATCAAAATTATCCAATGATAAAATTGAACAAATTTTGAATTCAAATCAAACTTAAACTAAAACAAAGCCTATAATAGACTAGTCGCACAAGCCCTCTTTTCACACACTAGAATACTAGGTCACCATGTAAGATGATTAGATTAGATTATTATATTGATTGTGATGTAATGTTTTTATTATTTTGTGGTGTACTATCTTAGATTGGATGACTAAGATTATTTACGTTAGTCTAGATGTTAAGGCATTCTTTCTAGGCTAACATTATTTTCTCTGGGGTTATGCTTAAAAGTGGCCAATGTAATAAATATAAATAAATATTGTTTGCTTGCGGTACTACTTAAGTCTTTAAGCATAGCCCAATAGGTTAGGTGGGCTTGGAAATCACTAATGCTAAGCCCGTATGTTGGAATATAAATTATTATTATGTTGTATGTTTTTCCTCGACATCTATTTTGTAGGGTTTAGGATTTTATTTTATAATTTTAAAATATATTCTAAGCTTAGAAGTAGGTTAAGATCTATGGGGTTTAGGGTTCTGAGCTAATTGTACCCATCTAATTGTCTTAGTGGAGCCTAAGGATGTTCCTAAAGAAGGTGATGATCTTGAAGCTAATAACCACCACCATAGATCAAATTTTAAGTTCTAAGCCGCTATATAAGGGCAAACCTCATTCTTGATTTTTTCTTTGCTAGGGTGTATAGTATTAATCGACCCTATTTTATTTATTTAAATTTAGCTTGATTTACTTTGGGGTGTGTAGATGCATGCTTTTCATAGATTTCTTTTATGATTGTTATATGTTGTGATGAAGCCTAGATGCATTAGACTCTTAAGAAAACTAAATTTTTCACCTTAATTAACAATTTTAACTAAATTTTAATCAACTTATAACCTCACTTTAAAGCCTATGATATTAATCAAGAAATAAAAAATTTAGTAACTCCTTAATGAATGGTTGTATATTTCAACATCATGGATACATATTATTTCACTCTAGTAAATAGGGGTCTCTATTCTTGCTTGATAAGACGGCTTGACTGTGAGAGTAGTCCCTTGTAGTAGAGAACACCTCTTCTCTCTGATTTGGCCCATAATTAAATTTTATCATGCATTTAGGCATAAATCCTCCCAAGCCCGAGTCTAAAATTGATAAGTCAAAATGAAAAAATTGTAAATTTTATCAAATTAGTTTAGGTCATGGATTGCATACCACACATGATCTAATCTCTTAGGGAGCAAGCATTCCTTTAGCAAGGAATCCAAAGGCGAATATACCCGGCATCCATTTCATTCTCTTGAGCAGTCCCTATTCATTGAAAGAGATATGAATTGGGAGTCATTTTACTCTAGTCGCCTCTTATTGGGCTTACATGTCCACATTGTAGTGATGTGCCATTGCTACTCTGCATGGTGTGAGTATAGGATTCTAGATTTTTTTCCTAACTAATAATAGTCTAATGATCTTTCACTTGCATGAGACTAGCCTACATGGTTTTAAATCACTTAGATGGTTTTAGGGCAACCCCTTTCAAGAAAGAAGTAAGTCTAGAAGAGTCGAGATCGTTTATTTTCTTAAGTGAAAAGAAAGAATTGATAATTCCTTAATTTATAAAAAATTAGACTAGGTCAAACCTCTGACTTATGTCAAAAGTACTTTTAGACTTAGGTTTTAAAGCATCTATTTAGAATAAGTCTTTAAATTTTAGCCATTTTGTAGCCTTATGTCGAATCTAAGTCTTAAATTTTTAATAAAATATTAGCTCAAATATATAAATAATTTAATTTCAAAAAGATAAAGCCTAATAATATGATAGTTGAAATGCTTCTGGGCTTCCTTGTATCCAAAACCATTCCCTACTCAATCCGTTTGTCTTCTAAAATGAGCACTTCCCCTTGAACCATTCACACTTGAATTTCTAAATTAACGATCCTTTTAATACAAACTTTGAAATCCATAAAGATGAAAGTTAATTTATTTAATTTAGAGTATTCTTTAAAAAAGTTCTTTTACTTTGAAGATGTAATTAACTATAGGGTCTTGCCCTTATAGGGAATTACGAACCCGCAATAAATTGAAGATCCATCGGTCTTAGGAGTCTTTATTAAGTAATTGAATCCATTATAAGGTAATGTATTTATCTTTTGAGATAATATATTTATCTCTTAATAATGTATTTGATTACCTAAATAAGTACCCTCAAGATCTACGTGTTCCAAATAAATTCCACACTTAGATTCTAGCGATATATGATGTAAAATGCCTAGGAGGTGAACATGGCTAGGATATTACATTTAAGAAGGAAGTTAAGAGCCTAACTCATTCCATAACCCTAAGATAATGTTTGACATGTTATTCACCTAACTAATGTAATAAATTTTATTTTTAATGTTTTTGACTCACAATTTATTTCAAGGCCTTTGGTATACAATTCATGCCTATAATGATATGTAGTTAGAGCAGTCGTGGGTCAAGTCAAAATAGAAGGCACACTTCCCCAAGAAGGGTGGTCATCCTTAAAGGCCAAATGTCCCCTTATGTGTAATGGGTGAAGTGTCAAATTTAAGGAGAACGAACAATATGTTATCATGTTTCACTAAAGCTAATTGCTTCTAATTTGTTTTAAGTTATTCTATGGGTTTTAATTTATGTGAGATTATGAGTTTCTATTTTTATGTTCAATTTGTTTAGATTTAAATGGGGTAGAATATTTAGTTTTCTTAAGAGCCTAATGTTCCAAGCATTTCATCGTAGAAACACACCAGAAAGAAACCTAGAAAAGCAAGTTGTTTCTATTGCACCCAAAATAAATCAAATTAATTTATTTAAAATAGTCCAATGCAGTTGGGTACCACTATACACCCAAGAAAAGGAAAATGTAAAGTCGGCTCTACCCTTATACAACCCAGACCTAAAAAGTTTGATCTATGGGGCCTACTAGAATTGTCACCTTCTTGAGGGACCTCCATGGGCTTCACAGAGAACCATTGAGACCTAAACTATTAGGGTTTACCCTACTGTTCCTAAACCCCATAGATCCTAACCTAATTCTAAGCTTAAATTACATTTAGAATTAAAAAATAAATTTCTAAACCATGCAAAATAAGTGTTAGGAAATACACATAACATATCAACAGTTAGAATGCAAACATACGGGCTTAGCATTAGTTGCTTACTAAGCCCACTGTCTATTAGGCTATGCTCGGGGACTTAAATAGCACATGCAAGTAAATAATAACTTATTTATATTTTTATTACAATAATCCATTTTAGCATATTCCCTATAACAAGTAGTATTAGCCTAAAAGAGCATCCAACCATTCAAACTAGCATGCAAATAATCCTAGTCATCCCTAAAATAGTATATCACAAAATAAAAAAATTTCACATCATAGAACATTATAGATCATCATCCTAACATAAGTCTAGGATTGGTGACCTAATAATCTAGTGTGTGAGCAAGGGGCTTGTGGTATGGCTATACTAGGCCTTATTTTAATTTGAATTTGATTTGATGCTTAAAGTTTGTTTAATTTATTATTGGATGGTTTCAATTTAATAGATTTATTATTTTATTTTCATTTTAGGATTATTTTATGTTAAGATGAAGTTTAGGTTTTAAAGAATGAAGAATAAAATAGATTGTACTTTGAGTGGAACCCATTCTATTCAACATCCTAGTAGATGAAATATCCACCTTGAAGTGAGAATTCATTCTAGGGTCAAACTAGAATCTTAAGTATCTTATTAAATCTCTTTTGAATTCATTTGAATGGTTTATTTGAAGTTAGGTTTGATTTTATTGTTATATTTTTTTTCTTTTAAAGTTCAAGTTTCATTATTTAGGTTAATCTCTTTAGGGTGAAATTATATTTATCAATCATAACCTAAGAAACTTAGGTTACTTTGGGAACCAAACCTAACCTAGGCTATTTCAATTAAACATTTTTATTTATATTTTGGAATTATGTCATCCATTAGTTTAAATGGATTTAAGGAATTTCTATATTAATGATTTCCATATTTGGGTATTAAATTCAGAGGTTTATTACTTTTGAATTTCAATTAACTAATTAATTTATTATGAATTTATCAAATTAATAACTCAAGATATAATTAAATTTAATATTCTTTCATTTCAATAAACCCTAAGTGTAAAATTAATTAAATTTCTAAACTTAAGAGAACTAAGAGATTTTCTTAAGTATTATGATGTTAATGAAAATATTTAAAGTTTGTTTAGTGAATTTCTATTTTTTTTTTGTAATTTTTAGATGTATTATTTCATTTAAATTGACCTAGAGATTAGAAATTTAACAACTTCTAATCTAGAGGTCATTTGACTTTAAAATTTATATGACAAGTGGGATTCCTTGTTAATTTAAGTTCCTAAATTTTCATGTTAATCATATGTGTAATTTAAGACTGATTATTTATTAAAATAAAACTTAAATTATATCTAAATTTGGGAAATTAATTAGTGCTCTTAATTTTCTTAAATTCCTCTTTGGAAAATGCATCCATTGATGGTTCATTTAGAATTTTTTGAAAATTTGGTTGATTTATTATGATTTTTTAAAGTTTATATCAATTAATTCAATTAATTAACAAATTAGGTCATTTTAGGGTTTAGTAGATTTGAGAGTTCTAATGATGTGTTTAGACTCATTAAAGTTTATTATGATGATTCAAGTTTATTTAATAATTTTTCATGATTTTCCAATTTTATTATTAATTTATATCATTAAGTTAATAATTTATGATTGATATTTGCAAATCTATAAATTTACTTTCTAATAAGTTATGAAAAATTTATTTGAGGTGTGTTTTAACCTTAATTTCAATTCCCCAAAATTTCAAATTAATTAGATGAATGATTTGAGTTTAATTTGAGTTTGATTATTTTCATTTAAACCAAAATTACTTATAAAAAATTGGGGATTTTGGGTTTAAGGGATTCCTCTCACCGAGAGGAATCCATGAGCTCTTATTTAAAATTTTTGGTTGAGTATTTCATTTTCTATGAATTTTTAGAATTCTTGGTACTTTTTTATAATTTTCAAATTAAAAATATCTCATTTTCTTACTTAAGCTAGTCGACATTGAGTGACGACAAGGTGTGGCTTTTTGATTATCGCCATGAAGAGGTCCATCTTTGGATCCACATGAATCCTACATTATAATGGTGGCGGGATGCAATTTGATCGATTGGACGTAAAAATTTCCCGGTTTTCTATATGAGCCTTAATTAGAAATATGATTGGATCTCAACCATCCATTCTTAATAAAAGGAACATATGGTGGAGATTATGTCTCCTTCATAAACAAACCAAAACTTAGCACCATCCGTTGCATCAAAGGAATATTAAGTGATTTAGGAAATTACTTGATTTTAATTACAAATCCATTAATACTTCATTTGGAATACATCTATATGGCTTGATCTCAAATTCAAGTTTGTTTCACAAAGGGACAAAATCAAATGCTAAAGTGTTTGGGTTCTAGACATACCCCACCACAATGATTTACGGTGGTGGAGACACTTCATACACCTTTGCCTGAAGAATCTCCGCTTGCCTCCCTATGGATCACTATGGAGACCAAGCTTTGCCCATTTCTTATTAGCGTTGATTGTTCTCCAACTTTTGAGATGAAATGGTCGTGAAAGGTTCAATTTAGTTTGCCTTTGCCCTTTGAGTTTGTGAGGAGAGTCAATTATGGGGAAAGATTGATTCTTCCCCATTTTCATATGTGGAGGAACTCTTTATCGCTAGCTTTGGTTGATTTTCATCCTACATGATGAGAGAGAGACTCAAAGAAGGCTTGATTATCTTTCTTTTCATCTTTTGAATGTATTGGAGCTCTATGGATTGAGATAAAGATAATCTCTTCCTCTCTTCCTAGTTGAGAGCTATGGAAAAGGGATGATTTGGGGTGGCTAGAATATAGCCATGAGAGCTCACGAGGGATTGGTTTAGCCTCACTTCACCTTGAGTGTATTAGTTGAATAACTTGAGGAGAGGAAGTCTCCTTCCTCTCTTTTCTTCTTTTTCCATGAGCCTCTTCCATGGAGAAAGAAAATTGGATTTACCATGGTGATTTCCACCCTTGGAGGCTACCTCCAAGGGGTGGTCAATTGATTTGGATCAGTCCAAAGTCACTAGTATCATGAATGGAGGAGAGGGACTGGATTGGGGAGAGTTTGTCTACATGCTTCACCTCACCTTCTCAAGGCATATTCCCTCATTTTGGATTGAATTGAACCCTTTGAATTTTTTTAAATTTGTCGTTAATCAATATAAACTCATTTTAGGATGAGTTTAGATGCATTCCCATGTGATTGGTTTGGGTTTGAGTTCAAATGTCCACTTTAGGCCCATTTGGGTTTGATTTAATTTTGGGTTAGCCTAAACATGGAAAATGTTTATTATTTATTTAATTATATTGGTAATTAACCATCCAAATCAAATTTGAGATAATTTGGATTAATTAACTTCATTTTATTTGATGTTAAATTTGAATTAAAACCCACTTCGACCCAAATTGGGTTTAATGAGTTAACATAGATTTGATTGGATCAAATGACCATATTAGTCAAATTAAATCCAATAATTGATTGAATTATGCTTAATTAAAATTTTCAACTGATTTTGGATATTCAATTTAATTTATTTTTAATTTAATTTGAGTTTAAGTTTATGAAAGGTCATTTAGGCACATTTAGACCAAGTGATTTAATTAGCCTATTTGAAGCTTTATTGGTTCTAGATTTCTTTAGATTTTTTGTTAAACATGTTCATATAATGATTCTAATCTTGATATGAGTTAATTTGATCAAATTTTGGTGAATTGAACTTTGACTTAGTAGGACCCACATATGTGAACTCTATGTCAAATGGTTGACCATTTTTTACCTTTATTTGAATTTCATTTTAGGTTCATTTTCATTCATATATTAACTTTATGTTTTTTTGTTTGATTTGATTTTAATTTTTTTTATTTTATTTAAATTTCTTTATGTTCAAGTGATTTTGAGCTTAAATAGGGTAGTTAACCATCCCAATTACCATCGCTTTAAGTTCAATTAGATTTATTTTTCAATTAGAGTGTATTGGGGTCAATTATTGGTTTATATTTGAGGAGTTTTGGATCCACCTAATCCCATTAGCTTAGATCACACCCTAGGAGAATTCACTAGGTCACTAAGCATAGTGTCCTAAGTGCTTAATCGAGGCTCCTAATCTAAGATTAGGTGTCCCTAATTTTAATTTAGAGATGATGTTAATATTATTTTAAAATGAAGTCAAAACTCAGGAAAAAATCTCTAAGGCTTAGAATGCATTGAATTGAGGTTCATTTTTAACTACTAATCTTTAATAGTCTTTAAAGAGAGTGGGTTAAAGTGCTCACACCTTGGTTGATCCTCACAAAAGGTAATTTAGATACACCAATGCTTTGTTTTGGGGACCTATTATCATCCTTGTTTGGCTCAAGTTTTACCTCCAACTAAGTCTTCAAGTGTGGGAGGTAGCTATGGGTTAACTACATATAACTCATCCTCTAAGCTAGATTCTAAATCTATGTAGATCAGGGAGGGCCTCAGTCGGTGTCCAACTTCTAGCTAGTGGCACACATATTGGTGCCACCCCTCATGCCTCCTTGAGTTTTCCTCATCCTCGTCCTATGAGAGGTCGAGATAGCTCACCTACTCAATGGAAATGAGAGATGAAATGTGACGAAAGTGATGTTAGATTCTATTATTTTCTTATTTTATTTATTTATTTATTTTCTTTCTTTTTGGCTAATATTGTGATACTATTTATTTTAATTTTTGAGGAGGAAGTAGGTTGCATATTCATAAATCCCAACCTTGTGCACTTAGAATGGCTTTATGTTACCCTTAATGTAATCTGTAAGCCACCACATATGGACTTGATACATTGATGTAGTGAGAATGGTACGGGTTATTTTCATGAATACAAGGTTATCTTAACAAAGCATTGAATGATGTATATGAATCTATAATGTAAAATTTTATCTTAGTCTTCCAATCATCAACTTGTAAAGATTTGTCTAAGGCATTCCTACACTATTCATTAAATCTTTTCAAAATCATCCTTTCAACTTGGAGCTTAGTGATGTTAAGAAAAGATTATTAGATGCATGATGTTGGCCAATGTGCACGGGACAACAAGTACTCTAGATAGCATGAACTTTCTCACATATATTATAATCTATAATGGGTATTTATGATTTGTAGTCCCCAAAGTAGGTCTTAGTTAGATAATGTAACTCATGGGGCATATTTTGAAAGCACACCTCTTCTTTAGTTGTAATTTTAGTGGTCAACCTGATGAGCATATTTTAGGATCCGGTAAAGCCTTGATTAAAGACTTCCTCATCTCTTTGGATAAGATAAGAGCATCATATATGCTTTACTTAGCTAGCAGCTATCTAAGGTGGGCTAGGATGTTGTAATAAATTTTGTAGTCTCCACAAGCATATCCAAGAGTATCTTGTGAAGGGCTTCTCGCTCACTAGAACCAATGACTTATTTTGCTATCTTGAGGTGCCATCTTAGGTGGTAGAACTTTACCATTATAAAGGTTGACTTCCGCAATCTCTTGGATGGAGATTCATAGTGGTATCTACCTACTCATCGAATACTTTCTCCTAAAGAATTTTTAGAATTGAATAACTCTAACTCTATCTTAATAGGAGTACCATGAAGATATAAGAAAGGCACGTCACTTTTTTGAGTCAAAGTCATCGAAAGAATGGGAGTGATTGGAATAATTTTGATTTTGACTTGGAGAACTATCTATAAAATAAAATCATCAAGATCATCACAAAAGAGAGGATATAATAGAAACCTTTCATCGCTGATTTTTTCCACCTTAAGCAATACAAAGAAGTCATAGTGCGAAAAGATGAGTGGCTTAATGCCCCATCTGGAACACAATATTCTAGATGTAGAGGTAGTAGTAGTAGTATGAATGGTAGTAATAATAGGTGGTACACTGCTACATCATATGATTGTGGTGGTGGCTCTTACTTGGCATCCACCTTTTCGAGTTATGGTGGAGTCTAAGGGTTCGGGCATTACAAAGAAAGTTTCTTAATTTTAATGTTGATCTTTTTTAGAGGTTTGATATTGGAAGATATCCAAACCTTCTTTTCTTTAGTATCGAATGATTATTTAGAGATTTCTTTGATAAAGTTGATGATGTGTTCCACTAAGTATTCTTTGGGTTTCACTATAACTCTAAACCTTTAGCTTCTCTCAAGCCAATCTTTGAAAGTAAAATAATTCTCTAAGATGTGGCCTAGACGTAATGTTAGAGGCAAAAGTTAGGGTCATCACTCTTACCCACTTCCTTCTTCTAGGGTTTGAAATTAAGTTTCTTAAGGAGATTTTTAAAGATTTTTCTAATTACCTCCCTCTTAAATGAATAAATTTTATTAGGCTTAACCATAATAGTAGGTGAAAAGTAGCTAATTGGTGGTGAGTATTAATATTAATCTTGTGGCCACTAAGGTGAAAGAGGATGTTGAGTGAAAGATATTGGAATTTAGCCCTCTCAAACTAGACTCTCATGACCTTCTTCTCCTTATCCATTAATGACACTATCTCCATTCTTCTTAAACACTTTCTATGGCTTAGCTTGCAAGATTGGTGAAAAAAAGGGCAACTATTTGGCTTTCTATTGAAGGTTGGCTACCTCACCGGTTTTTTCTCAAATGTTTTATAATGAATCCCTTAAGCATGAAAGCAACTAGGCCATGAATATTCTTCAAAAAAATTTGATGAAGTGTTGATCTTAGAGCTATGGTTCACATTTCATACTAAAGTTATGCCATTTGAGAATGTAATCAATTAGGGAATTGTTGGGTTTTGTTTCTCTACCTTGAGGTCACTTATAGTTATCCTTTATTGAGCCCCATGAATCTTCTAATGAATAACCGCTCTAACTCTATGAAAATTGTTATCAAACTTTTAGGCGGTTTGGCATACCAATCAAATGTCACCCCAAAAGGTTGTTGACATATTGTCTAAACAAAGGCGTTGTTGCCACCTACATTGTAGCAACTAGCCCTAAAGTGTGTTATATCTGCTGGTTTCCACTACCATCAAACATTTTGAAGGATGGTAGAACAAAGCCCCAGGGTATTGGACTATGTCAAACTCCTCTTGTAACATCCTCCTTTTGGAACGATGAGTTCCTTTGAGTTTGTGCCAACGCGTCTTTCACTTATTGTTCCACCAATTGCTTAATGTCCCATTCTTGGAGAGCTACACTATCTATGACGTTCCTATGTAGATTTCTTGTGTCTTCTTCTAGCGAGTGGTGTCTTTGTTCTTGTCAACTATGTGCACCAACTTAGGCCTATCTACCTCCATTGGTACGCCTAGGGTGCTAGTGCCTAACCTTAAAGGGCTAAAAAAGTGGCATCAACTCCTCCAATCTTCTAACCATGAGACTAATCCGATCATCTTTTTTATTTAGGTTGATGTAATAATCATTGAGTTGAATCGATACCTCACCCTTCTCAACTATGACTTCTTATACTTCATTATTATGATAATGTTCCCTCTAAGAGGATGTCTTGGTCTCCACCATAAGAACCTCAACTACTTTATCTAAAATACCATCCTCTTCCACATCAAAGTCTATCATCTCATCATTACTACCCTTCTAGTTGTTACCTACTATCTCTAATCTTAGTCATGTATTACGATAAGATATCCTTAAGAGAATGACATTCTATGTTTTAAGGATTTATGAGGATATATTTAGAATGACCATTTACTATCATTGGACCCTCTACTAGTGATGGAAGTGGGTGTTCTTTTTTTTTTTTGCTGAGATTAAGGGAATTAAATAGCTATGGATCTTTAGATTAATATTTAAAGAAGTATTTTGAAGTTTTGGTGAGATAATAAAGGGCATAGAATAATGTGATAGTGTGATGACTTAAACTAGTCCAATTTGGACTAACTTAGGCTGATTTTAAAATATAACAATAAGGAATGAGATTTAATTGAGATAAATGGCTAAAAATACTTATGGAGGTTTAGATTAGAATATGTATTTATAATATGGAGTACTTGATTGGGAATTATAAGGTTGAAGTAATCATTTTGGGGTAAGGACTAGGACTAGGTCAAAATCAATGAAGTAGAGGTATTAATAGGTGGAAGGAAGGCATATGCTTATGGAAGAGTGTAGAAGGCTTAGTGTATGATTGAAGATGATGTTAAGAGATATGAGAAAGATTAAAATAAATTACCTTAGGTTTTAGAGGTGAGAAAAAAGATATGTTGGATAACTAGCTCCCCAGGGACAAGGGATTGCCAAGGTTTGCTCCAAGCTCTCAAATCATAAGAATAACTCAAATAGTTTGTAATTACCAAAAGATCTATATTCATTCCATCAAAGGGGATATTTATATCCATTGTAAACATCTTTCAAAAGAAAAGAATTCAAAACATTGAGGGAAAGGTGGGTGGTCACATTAATGTGAAGCATTAAGTTACCTTATTTTATACCATCCACCCATTTCACATTCTATTATTTTATGTGGATTCAACCACCTCACATACCATGCTTTGAGTTTTAAATTCAAAATTTCAAACCTAGAATTTTTATAAGAAAATTTAAAATTACATAACTAAAAAAAGATGAAATCATAAAATGGGTCTTAGCAAGATGATGGGATGAGCCTTCTTCTTTTTTGAATTTTCTTAGGATTTAGCTTAAGATCTTGTAAATGGACTTTGAGCTCTAATTTTTTGATCCACATGTGTTCTACATAAACCGGTGGGTCACACTAAGCTTCATGCACTAAAATTATACTAACTGTATGACCCTACGCACGAGGCAATATTGGTGTTAGAGGTTTTATTTAGGTCACTTTATGCTCCTCCACATGAGGTAATACTCATGAAATAGTATCGACACTCTTGGGCCACATCTTCTTCTCCACTAATATTATAGGTGGTTGACTAGAAGAGTTCAATCACACACTATCGTGTAAGAAGATGAATAATGGCCCTTAGGTCTCAAATGGATCACCAAGGGTGGAGACTTATTTCCATATGAACTCATTTGATACTTAGTAGAGACATCCAAAGGTGCTACGTGAATTGGAATTGGTGGGTGGTGAGTGAGTGATGTTATGGAGATCACACTTACTACATCTTTATTATTAAAGGTTTTCTCTTGGTTGGACCTAATGAGGATGATGCTATCAAGTCGATCAACTTCATCGACAGATCGTGGTATCTATCCATAAGGTCGGAGGTCACCGACTATTTGGTGAACCTTCTCCTATCTCTCTCTTGCTTGCATGGACACCTTAGGTTCCATGGATCTCTCTTTATGGATCTAGTCTCATACTCTTAGGAATGATCTTCCCCAAATCCTTGACTACTTCAAACTCAAATCATTTATGATTCATTCCCAACCATCTAAATAATGACCTCTAACCAACATAAGGAGCTCCTCCCTTCTCCTAATTGGTGTCTTGTACTTAGATGAATACAAGGGTGATGTGGAAATATGTCACACATCTTCCTTCCCTTGGATGTGGAGAATGGGTAAAATCTATTTTCCACTAAGAAGGAAAGATTTTTTGAGAGGACCCATCTTGGTGACATTCAAGGTAGACTAGATCTCCTTGAACATCCTTTCATAATGTCTCTATAGCTTCCTATTCTTATTTCTTTACTAAGTCTTAGTAAGGGGATGTGGCAAGACTCAAAATCGACCCGCAGATGGGATAACCTCCACCTTAGCTACTACCTTTCCTTTAGAAGGGATATCGAAGGTAGTATTGATTAGCATGGGAACCTTTTGGAATTTTTTTTTAATGAGGGGAACTCTACCTTTGACCTTAGATCTAATTGAATAGGCAACTTTTATCTTCCACCTCCTCTAATTAACAATAATAAGGGTTGGGCCATCACGGTGACTATAAAGTTTTTAAAGATTAATCTAAACTTGATAATGAAGGAATTAGATAGGAAGGCGGATCTATGGCTATATCCATACCAAATGCAAAGAAAAGATTAGCTTACTAAATGACATTATGAATGCTTGTTGGTTGTTGTTGTTGTTGAAGGGTTTGCTTACTTCCACTCTTGTGATGAAGATGAGTAAGGCATTAATTGTTTGAAGTGTTCTTTTTTAATTTTAATCTCACATCCATCAAATTTGGTTATGTTAAATGAGGTATGAGAGAGATTTTGGACAGATTTATATTTTGAACCTTACTATAAAGTAGGTTTAAAGGTTTTGAAAGATCAATAAACTTATTTTATCAAATTTGGGTATGATAATAGTTTTAAAGAAATTATTTAAGATTTTAAAGAAGGTGGACATTTTAATAAAGCTTTGTAGATTTCATGAATGATTAATTAAAATTTATTGAGTTAACCCATTTGGGATTTAATGGGAAGTTTTAGAATCTACTCATGAGATATTCTCAAACTAAGGAAGAAGATGTTGGCAACAATTGTCCAAAATGAAATGGATAATGAACAAAATAGAAAGAAAGGTTGTATTGAAATTATAAAAAATATAAGCTTACTATTGATACTTAGAGATAATGACCGATTATTAAAGATCAAGAGAGGAATAGTCATTAGCAAAGTCACTTGATAAATTTATGATTTTTTAAATTAAAGTTGTAGGGACACCACGTAGATCTTAGGGTGTACTTATTGAAATGATCGAATATGACACCGATGGATGAAGCACTATCTTTAAAGATAGAAGAATCACCCTACGGTAGACTCAATTATCTAGTAAGAACTCTTAAGGCTAATAGGTCTACATATACTAGAGTACTTTCCTCAACTTCCTAAGGATAAGCAAAGGTGTCTATTTTAAGTCGAGTTCTTTAGTTCCCTACATGGGCAAGCCCCATAGTTAGTTACATCTTAAGAGATAGGGATCTCCTAAGAATACTCTTGATTAAAGTAGGCAATCAGTGTCTCTAAAGATTTTAAAGATTATAATCAAAATATTAGTGTAAATTTGGATAATCAAATAGGAAAGGCAAATAAGAATAGTTTTTAGAGTCCAAAGGGAATAAGTCAGAGTGTCGATATCAAGAAGCCAAATAAAGCACTCCATTCTATCCTATATTGAGTTATATTTTTTAAGAGAAATTTATTTATGATTAAAGTTGATAATTATATTAGAATACTAAGAATTATATTCTCACAATATAATATTATGGAAATGCTTAAGTGATGTAGCACATCAAATAAGAAAAGAACATATCACAAGGTCTTAAACTAAAGCTTGAACCTAGAAAAAATCTAATTAGACTTTATGTATTACGGATTTATATTTCATGCATTGTATTTAATAATAGTGAATGTATATGATCTTGTTTAAGTGTTGTATAAGAGCTAAGATTAAAAATATGTGAGCTCATGTGTAAAATTGCATAAAGGCCCTATCTTCCTTTCTAGACGTTGGTACGCACTCCATAGTATTTAATGTTTGGGGATAGAAAAGCTAGCACCTTGGCACTAGCATGGTGCCTAGGCTGGCATCATGGTACTTGTTTGTGGTGCCTCAATGCTATGAAATTAAAGTTTTGACTTTTTTCAATTTTTAATTTTTTCTCTCTAAGGGACACATCACTAATGAAGGGAATTTGGTTTTGTATGTAAAAAATTAAATAAAAACTCTTTGGTTTGAGCTTGGTAGCTGGTCGTTGAAGGGATTTGGTGATCTCTCACTATCATTCTACTTTGGTGAGTAGAACTTCTTAATATATTTTCCACTTTGGTGAGTAGAAGATCCTTGGAGTATATCTTCTCCACCATCCACTATGACATCACCTCTCTACAACCCATTCTCCATCAATTTGGTATTGAAGCTCAAGGTTTAGAGGCATGAAGAAAGTGTTCACAAATAATCCATATCAAATCCATGCAAGATTAGTTCTAGTTGGATTTTGTGTAATTCCTTAAATTCATGTGGTAGGCAATCCTATAAATATTTGTATTACTACCAACTACTTTCCTCCACTTATAAAGCCTAGACTTTTCTTACTTAACCTAACTACAAGCCAACAAACTTGAGTGATAACTTGAGTAAGTTTAGTTCATTAAATAGCCTAACATAGTATATGAAACTTACATAAAATCAAATTCATATCCTTAAAGATCTTATGTTTATTTTCTTTAAGTTGCTTAATGTTTTATAGTATCCATGAATTAGTTTGTGTTTACTAAAGGCTAATCATTTTCAAAATCAGTGCATCTCTTTTGTGTTAAGTTAGTTCCTTTATCATATTTAAAATTTTATTTGGAGTGTCATAGTTGCATCCTTTTGTTAAACATCATATCACCTTAATCTGGTTTAGAACAACTAGAGGACTTAACTAGGAGGGTGGATGAAAATTTTATGAAAAGTGAAGATAAATTCATTAGGGTAGAAGACCTCCTCAATAATTTAATTGCACAAATTCAAATCTTTAGTACTAGGCTTCAAACCCTATCGATTATCCCAGTATGGATGAATTAGAACTTATAGAAGAGGAAAACCACAAACTTCCTAGAAATGAATATCTTGTGAGAAGGCCAAACTTAAGGAGGAGCCTTAAACAAGACCATCTTAAGGTCCATGTAAGTTAAGATAGATTTGTCAACATGTTATAGTGTTCATGACCCTAATAAATTTTAGATTAGTTAAAAAAAATGGATTTTTTTGATCGGTACCATATTGATGATTATTAATGAATTATATTAGTTAAGATAAAATTAGTAGGCCATGCAAAAATTTATTGGAATAATATTTTTCTAAAGAAGAGAGATTTGGTAGAAACCTCATAACGGGTAGGAATGAATAAAATTATAAGGGCTAAAAGTTGTCTTAGAAGTTATGATAATTTACTCCACAGACAATTGACTACTCTTAAATAAGGGACTTTGTCAATAGTGGAATATATGAATACAGTTATGAACCTAATAGATAGAACTCAATGCACGATCAAGAGTAAAAAATAGCTAATGAATTTGTCATTAGTTTAAGAGGAGATATTAAGAATGAAGTAGAGCTTCACGATCTCTAAACTTTAGAGGATGCCTTTCACTATATTTTACTCCTAGAATAGCATAAGAAAGCTACATCTACATCTAAGATAAACACTCAAATATCTTCAAATATCTTCAAATATCTACCCATATCACAATCGCAAAAAAGTCTATTGTTAGACCTAATCCTTCGACATCGAGAAGAATTTTAGGTTGCCGAGCATAGTAAGATTTATAAAAATATAAAAGAGATAAGTTTGCTTTAGATGTCATAAAAGGGTCATATGTAAAATCAATATAGTGCAAAATTATGTTCCTAGATGAATTATAAAATTTAAGAGAAGAAGAGGATATCAAAGAAATTCATGATGATACATTACTATCGATGAAGAAGTAGATCTAAATATAGATAATTAAATATCAGTTTTGAGGTGTACTATTGCATCTAAGGAAGAAGAAGATTGGAGAAGGAGGAACATTTTACAATGTATATCTTGTGTAAGAAAAAGAGGTGTAAACTAGTAATAGGGGAGTGGTATGAATGTTGTATAACCCATGCTATCAATAGAGCCAATCTTACATTTAAACCTTACCTAGAACCATTCCAAGTCAGGAAAATCACACACCTACCTATCACTAACGCGATGTCTTGTTCCAATTAAGATTTGTAATTGTGTTTGTCAAATTTGGTGTAATATTTTTTCAATGGAAATAACTCATATTTTATTAGGAAGATCATGGCTTTATGAATGAATGTAATCCATTATTATCATGAAAAGACTTATGTATTTAAATATAATCAAAAAATTATTAAATTATTCTCCTAAAGGTTAACAAAAGAGGTCAATTACACCCCACATAGAATTCTTCTTGTACCCTCGCAAATCCAATTATAATAACTCGAACCTAATCAAGAGAGATATGTGAAACTCCAACTATTAGAGATATCACAATCTAATTGTAGGGAGGATACTGACATACATGGTAAAATGTGTGAATCTCCTAGTATTCAAATCACAACTTTAGGGTTTAGACACTTTTAGAGAGTTCAATGACCCTAATTCTTTATTTATCTTACACCTTTGAACAATATTCATTAATACTAAGAATCAACATAAAATTATAATGGTCTTAGATCTATTATCTAAATTCACTAATTTAATTTTTGATGACTTACCTCATAAACTACCACCCTTAAGAGATATACAACATGCTATAGATTTGATTCTTAGTTCATAAATACCAAACATACCCCATTATAAGATGAATCAAACTAAGCATACAAAATTAAAATGACAAGTAGATGAACTCCTAAAGAAGGATTTTATCCAAGAAAGTCTTAGTCCTTGTGCTATACCAGCTCATTTAACTTTTAAGAAGAACTTAGAGGATGTGTATTGATAGCAAAAAAAGTAAATAAGATTATAATAAAATATATGTATCCTATATTTAGGTTGGATGTCATGTTAGATCTTATTTTAGGTTCATCCTTATTCTCTAAAGTTGATTTGAGAAGTGGATACCATCGATAATGATTAGATTGTGTGATGAATGGAAGATAATATTTAAAACTCGATGGTCTTTATGAATGGTTAGTCAAGCAATTTAGTCTTTTAAAAGCACATAGAAAATTCATGAGACTAATGAACACCGAATTGAAACCTTTTATTTCTTAATTCCTTATAGTCTATTTTCACAATATTCTTATCTATTGCCTACATGAAAAATCACATCTACATCACTTAAGAATGATTTTAGAAAAATAAAAGCAACAAAATTATATGTACCTTAAGAATTTTTTTCTATCTAAGTGAACTCATTTTCATAGGTTTCATTGTATATGCTGATAGATTAAATGTTGACCCATCAAAATAAATTATATTATAGATTATTAGCTATCTTTGAAGCCTTTTTATAATTGTTAGAAGTTTTATGCATTAGCAACTTTTTTTAAGAGGTTTATAAGAAATTTTTTGCACTATTGTAGCCCCTATCACTAACATCTTAAAAAAGATAAGTTTACTTGGTGCCATGTAATGAATTAAAACCCTTATGATTTCTTCATCTATCTTAAGACTTCCTAACTTGTGATGCATAAGGTATTGAAATTTGTGGAATATTAAATCAAGAAAATCATCTAATTTCTTTCTTGAAAATTAATTGATGATCGACAAAATATTCTACATATGATTAATAGTGTTTAAGCACAAGCTAAAAGCTCAACCTACATCTACTCAAGAAAAATGGTACATTTCAACAAATCTTTACCTAAAGACATGAACCATCGACTCTTGACTTCTAATTACTTAGAGTCTAACACATTTTTTATACTTAAAACACATGTGATCCAGTCTAATGTTGATGCAAGATAGCTTGGTTATTATTTATTAGGAATGAATCTAAAGTCTTAAACCTACTCCCTAAGAGACTAGATCATGACTAGCACAAAATATGTCCTATGCAAACATAAATTACATATTTTTATTTATTTTGAGTCATCATTTGACTCGATTTGGGTAGACAATTATGTCTAAATGCATGATGAAATTGAGTTATGGGTTAGTTCATGAGAGAAGTTTTCTTCACTCAAAGGAGCTGCTATCAAAGGTCTTGCTCTTGCCATTTTGTATAATGAGTGAAGATCCCTCATATTTCAAGAAGAGAAGATAAGAAGAATGCATGGTGTTATTCATTCATCACGACTTATAGTTTATAAATTTTTCGGTTGATCAATGCTTAGGCTTTATGATAAGGTTATGAGTTATTTAATTTCTACTTTTGAGTTGATTAGTTAGGATAGATAATTTAAGTCCTTAAGAAGCTTACCATAATCCAAGACATATAGAAAACATCATACTTTTAAGTAACCTAAAAAACATGTAGTTCTATTGCACAAATAGTATAAATATGCCAAATAATCATATCAATTAAAAGAATCAAATAAGCAAGTGTGATCGATACCACTATGCAACCTGAAAAAAGAGATGGGTAGCTAAGTTCTACCCTTATATATCCCAAATTATAATAAATTACAATGAATGATAAAACTATAGGGGCATTTAATCTTTATCTTCACCTTCATGGGTTGGATTCTCTAGGCATCATAGGGCCTCTCGGATCAAAGCTCTCTATCCAATACTCATTCTAAACTTCATATTCTAACCCTAATCCTATAGAAAATTTCATGATAAATTCTAAAATAAAATATCTAAGTACACTGCAAAATAAAGTTTAACTTAACATACATACACACCAAGCAATTTATATCCCACACATTGGGACTTAGCACCCATTCTTGGCTCACCAAGCCCACCAATTTTAATGTGTTATGCTTAAGAATTTAAGTAGCACTTGCAAGAAAAGGTATTTATAATTTTATTTATTACAATGGTCCCTTTATTAAGCATAACCCCTTGTAGAAGATAATATTAGCCTAATATCACCCTAACATCCAGTCAATGAACATATGCCTTAACATCGGTCTAAAAGATATTACATCACAAAATAAAAAATTAATCCACAATAAAACACCATCCTAATTTAGTTATAGTATCGTGGCCTATTATTCTAAAGGGTGTAAGGCAAGTGCAATATTACAAAGTTATGCTTTATTGTTCAAGTTGTGATTGAAAGTGAATGTTTGATTTATCACAAAGGGTGATTACAATCCAAGTAATTAATAACTTAGTCAATTTTAAGTTTCAATTTTAGTTTAAGTTGCATTTGAGTTTGGACTTCTAAAGAGTGTAAAGTATGATAGGTTCCACTTCAAACCCTATCCTTTGGTTAAATCCAAAAGAATTTAATGACTTTTAATCATCTTAATAAAGAGTTAGAACTTTTATTTGGTCCTTAAATTTGGATCAAGTCTATATATTATCATGATCATATAAAAGACAATCTTAAGATTAATGAAAATATATCATAATTAACTTAATGATGTTCTTTTTTTTACTTTACCTTCATCATTTTAAATATTTGATTTGAAATATTTGGATTTAATATAAATATATCATCTATAAAATTTACACATTTGTATATGCATGGATATACATATTTATATTTATTAAGATTAATTTGGAATTCTGATATCTATATATATATGCATATGAATTTTGTATAAAAATAATTCATGGGTCTTCAACCATAAGTATACATATAAATATGCTTAACTTGATATAAGTATGTGCCTTTATTAAACCAAGAGTTAAGGTATCAAAGACCTCTTTCAGATTGATAGCTTTACACCCCAAGGATGCCAGGACTATATCTGGAGGCCAAGAAAAAAAAAGGAAAGGAAGAAGAAGGCTCGGCCAAGGAAAAAAAGGGTAGATGCCTTTCTCCCTTCCATGTGATCATCCAAGCTTGCTCAAAAGGCCAAGGAGGATTGAATCCACCCCATGGATAGCCTTTCCATTGTTGGTGGCCAGAATCAGCCACTTAGAAGGCCATGAAGATGTCTCTCAAGCATGGAAGAGGGGAGGGGCCAATTCCCTCTCTTTTTTCACCTCAAATTGTTCACCGAGGGTAGAGATGAAGGAGGCAACCCTTCCCTTGACACCTCACCGCTAAGCCGAAAATGAATGGCCATCGAGCTTCTTTAATGGTTAAATGCTGGGAGACTCTCCCACATCAAATTGAACATTCCAACAAATTCTAGAGGTTGAGGACCTCAATCAAATCACCACCTGTCCCCTTGTGAGTCAAAGAATGACCAAAGTCATCAATTTCAATCGAGATTGGTCTATGGAGCACTCCATGGGAGGCAAGCCACTAAATTACATACACATCTTTGTTACATTGAGACAAAGCTAATTGAGTCTATCCCACCACCAATGATCACCGATGAGGCATGCTCCACCGATCCTTTAGGCACTTGATTTCAGTTCTTTTTTGAAAGGAATTTGTTCCTAATATGGATCAAATTGTATGGATTGATTGTAAATTGATTACTAATCATTTTGCAATTGAAATTGCTTCAAAATTCACCTGATCATTGAAAATGGTGAAAATTATGGGACGACACTTGTCTCTCAATGAAGATTTATAGAATATAATCTCCTCATCCAATCCTTCTATTTGGAACAGACATGCATGATTTAGTCGGATGATCTGATTAAACACCTTAAAGATGCTACAAAATAAATCAAGACAATCGATCTTTGATCGTGTTGAGATTCATCCAACGCTGGCACCGCTTTTGAGTGCCATGCGGCCTCCCTGTGGCACTCCCCTACATGTGGCGATGGGCCATATAGTCGCTCGCGTTTTCTTAAAATGAGTAAATCCTTATTTAATTAATTAAAATTCATAAAAATTCAAAAAAATTATAAAGGTTTTAAAAAATCCAAAAAATACAAACTTGGGCTCTATGGATTCATCTTGATGAGAGGAATTCATTAAAATTAAAATTTCTAATTAATTTTGAGTAATTTAGCCTTAATTTAGGTTTGAATAAAATCAAATAAATTTTAATTAATGACAAACCATTAATATAATTCAAATGAAACTTTTGGAATTGAAATTGAGGTTAAAACACACCTTAAGAAAAATTTTCATGAATTATTTCAATGTAATTCATGAAATATCAAATTTCAAATTCTAAACCTCAATTTTAATGAAATAAATTAATATAAAATAAATTAAATAACCTTAAATCAACTTAATGAACTCTAATGAACATAAACACTAATGAAACTCAATGGAACCTAATAAATCACAAAATTACTTAATTAAGTAATTACTTGAATTAAATAATTCAAATAATTAACCAAAAGTTAATTAAAACATGCTAAATCAACAAAAAATTTTAAAAAATTATGGATGAGCCCTCTTGAGATATCTTTAAGAGAGGAATCATTGAAAATTGAAATCCTAAATGACTTTCACTAAAGAATGCTTAATTTAAGTTTTAATGAAATAATTAAAATCTTAATTACACCCAATTATGAATCTAATAAAGGTGAAACTTTGGAAAAATGAAATTGGCATGGAACTCCACTTGCCTTAAAATTTTAAACCCAATTGACCTTTAAATTGGGAATACTTGAATTTCTAGATTCCTAAGTCAATATGAATCAAATAATTAATAAAGAAAATTCATGAATTCATAAAATCATGAAACAACTTGAATTAATCAACATCGAAACTCTTGGGATAGTTCTCCAACATCCTAAATCAAAGAACTTAATCCTTTCCATACTTAGGGATTAGTGAAATTAATAATTCATATTAAGAGTAATTAAACTCTAAACTAATAAATTCAAAATAAACCAATGAAATATAAATCTTCAATCAATCAAATCTAAGAATGAAATCAAACTTTAACCTAAGTGCCTTATGTTAACATAAATTAAACTAAATGAATTGAATGTAATTCAACAAACCTAAACATAACTCAAACCAAATGAAATAAATCAAACAAAATCAAATGAAATAAATGAAATAATCCAAACCAAATGAAATAATTCAAACTAAATAAAATTGAAAACTAAACTAAAAATGAAAGTCAAATCAAACCAAAAGAAATAATGAAGAATCAAATTAAAAAGAAAAGAATTGAAACATTAATCATCAAAATAAAAGTAAAAGAATTAATTAAGATACTTAAAGATCTTAGTTAGACCTTTGGTATAAATATTCATCCTAGGATGAAGGTTTTATTACTAGAGGCTAGAATGTTGAATGGAGTGGGTTCCACCCAAAGTGAGATTTATTCTACTTTTCATTCTTGAAAACTTGAACTTCACTTTAACAAAATAAAAGTGAAATGAAAATGAAAACAAATTATTAAATCATTTGAATTGAAACCATCCAAAGGTAAAATTCAAACAAATTCAAACTCAAAATGAAACTTAAACTAAAGAGGCCTAGCAAAGTCTTGCTCCACAAGCCTTTTTTTTTCACACTAGATCATTATGTCATGGACCTTAAAATTAGGTTAGGCCATTCACGTGATTCTTTAAGATTTCACGTGATGTGTGATATGATGTGCTTCACATGTCTTTGTGGTGTACTTTTACGTATGTCTAGGATTATTTTCCCATTAGACCGGATGATGATAGGACGTTTTTTTTAGATCTAACATTTTTTCTACATGGACTATGCTAGGAAGGACGTTATCATAAATGAAATTAAAATGCACTTAGCGTGATGAATTTAAAATGGAACAACCAAGTCATCTTGTATTCATGAGACTTAGCGTCATGAATTTAAAATGCACTTAGGTGATGTTAGTAGCCCTCCAAGCGGTTGTAAGTCCGGAAGAGTCATGTATAGATTAGTTCTTTTAAGTGAGAGGAATAGCTGATAATTCCCAAAATGAAACTAATTGAGCATCTAACATGTGTCAAAAGCACTTGTAGACTAGGTAAAGCATCCTCTTTAGAGTAAGTCTTTAACCCCGTGTATTTCTACAATCTTGTTTGCTAGAATCTAAGTCCTAGATTTCTAAGAAAATATCAACTAAAAAATATAAATTAAAATTCTAAAATTTAAAGCCTAATGATAGGATAGTTGAAGTTCCTACTAGGCATCCTAATATCAATAGGCATTTCCTACTTCTTCTTATTCGATTCCAAAATAACTCTCTCCACTTTTGACCGTTCCCAATTAAAATTCCAAAAATTAACCCTTTGAAAACCAACTTAAAATCCTTAGAAATAACAACTTATTTCTTTAATTGATGGTATTCTTAGGAAGAAACCCTTATTAAGATGTGATTAACTAACTACGCCTTTATAGGGAACTATGAACCAAATTTAAATTAAACCTTGTTCTACTTTTCATGCGTGGAAAAATCTTTGGTACATGAAAACACATTTGCCTTGGGTGTCTTTCATTAAATGATTGGATCCATTATAAGATAACATGTTTATCTCTTGAGATAATATGTTTATTCTTTAATGACGTATTTGATCATTGGAATAAAAAATCCATAACTTTTATGTGGTGTCATAAATTTTTCTCATCGAGAGAATATTTTTTGGTGACTCCACCGGGAATGGTTCCTCCCTCCATCTTTAGAAATAAGTTGTTATTTATATATATATCGATAATATACTAGTGCCACTCATAGGTCAAGACTATCTTTCTTTCCGTTGGATACATCTCCATTTCATTATTGGTTGAGCCTATCCAACATCACACTAAGGTTCTTGAACTCTTCATTTACAGTTAAATGACTGGGTCCTATAACCAATCCCAAAATAAAAATAAAGGGAGAGAAATAAATAAAAATCAAGTCATTTCTGTTAGACCTAAGTATTGTTAAGATGGAAAATAAATGTTAAATTTAAAAGTTTGAAAATTACTTCAAAATTAAGAAAAAAATAAATCTCAAAGTTAAATTTGTTCTTGATCCTACTTTGGCTTTGTACTAAAGTTAATGTGGAAAAGAAATGTTAAATTTAAAAGTTTGAAAATTACTTCAAAATTAAGAAAAATAAAATATATTTCAAAGTTAAATTTGTCCAATTTAGAAAAGAAATGTTAAATTCAAAAGTTTGAAAATTACTTCAAAATTAGGAAAAAAATAAATAAATCTCAAAATAAATCTCAAAGTTAAATTTGTCCTTGATCCTACTTTGGCTTTATACTAAAGTTAAAGAGAATGGGGATAGGGTCTTAAGTTGGTACCCTTTGTTCTACTGCATTCAAAGTTGGCAAACACCTAAGGATGTATATAGAAATGAAGGAGTTCATTCAAATCTGAGAAAATCTAAATCAAAGGAAGGAGGTATAGTTGTGCCTATTTCCCTTTACCACCATGATTAAAGCTTGAATTGCAATAAAAAAGAATCAACTCAAAAGAAAATTGTAAAATAGGGATAGATAAAAAAATCATCCCAAAAGAATATTGACCTTAGGCAGAGACGTTAAGGAATTAAATGTGAGTCTTAAATCCTTATAGAAGAAAATTTATATGATTGCAAATCATCTTTAATCAAAATCCATCTCCATTCATCTACTAGAATTTTGAAAAATCAATTGCTCAAGCGATTAGCGAACTCTAGGGAGTGACTTGGAGGTAACCCTCTTTAGACCTTCCAAAACCTTGAATCCCTAAGAATTTAAGAGAGAATCAAAGAGAAAAATGACATGACATTGTGAATAAAAAAAATGTCATGTCAAAACATCTCACTTTTGCTCCTAATCAATAAAAGAAAGAGAAGGCGGTGAAAGAGAATTTTGATTCTCTTGATAAAATTGAAATGAATGAAACTTAAATCTAATAAATTTAATCAATTTCCTTAATGGGAGTTTTCTCCCATTGAATGATTGATATTTCATAAATAGCCTTAACTAAATTTTATGATAAATCATAAAAAGAAAATTAATGAAGATTTTAATCATTCTAAAGAAATCATGAGCCTAAGGGTGATATTTCTATCTCTAAGAGTAAAAGTATAAAACTTCTATCTACGGTATGTTGATAGATAAATTACTTAGGACTTTATTAGTCCAAATTAATGAAGAAAGGCTTACTTTTCTTCATTCATAAACTAAGGCATTATATGCTTTCAATACAAAATGAATCTAAGGTGAATCCATTTGCAATGTCTTATGACCTGCGACATTATCTTAACGTCAAACATAGTGGTCAAAGATTTCATTACAAGTTGAGATTACCTTTAATCTTATTTTTGTTATAAAAAAAGTACAAGTCACACTTGACTTTCTAATAGCACATCATCTACCCTAGTGGGGCCTCTTTTAAATATTGATCTTCCAAATGAATAGATCATGAGATATATTGATCTATTGAAGATAGAGTTAGACCTACCTTTCTACATATCAAAAGAAAAATTCTTGAAATAAAATTCAAAATGGTAGAGTCATACCACCTCAAATGATTCAGAAATGGCAAATAAGTCATCTTTAAAATATGATGTTTTGCCCATCTTAGAGAAGTTTCTTGCAAAATTAAGCATCATAATTCTCTAAAAGATGGAAAATAAAATAAAATAAATAAATAAAATGAAAAGAAATGAAAAGAAATGAAAATAAAGCAAGGTATTACATAATTCTATAATTTGCCTACTTTAATTATAAGCAACTTCTTGATGTGGAATTCCACTATAAAGAAGTTATAGGGTTATCTCCTATGATGAAGATAGACTACTAAGAACTTATGAATATCTTAGTAAATGTGAAAAATTCAAAAGAAGAAAATCTTCAAAATATTTATTTATTTGGGTGCATAGGTCAACATCAATTCTAGACATGAAAATAAATATACATAGACCCAATTCTAATCTAGCGTTGATAAGATGGTGAATGTAAATTCAATCAAGCAAAGAAAGGAGTTTTCGGTTTAATGGAAACTCAAAACTAAATTAAAACAAGAACTTAATCTCAATCATATTGTTCATTGAAGATAAAAATTCAAACATTGAAAAGAAACTTAGGAATTTAGGAACATGTTTAACACTCTTGGATGGTCCTATCTAGCCCAAATAAAAAAAAAATGAAATGAAAGAAAAAGAAGGAAAATAATAATTGAGGAAGGATGTTCATATCCATTCTATAAACATAAGTGTAGAGTCTTTAAGAATTTTATTTTGCTAGTCCTAAATGACCACACTAAGTCTTGTATTGAAATAAAGAATTAGAAAGGATTATACCATGCAATATGATCAATCAATCAAAGCAAAGAATTGAATCACCTCAAATGTTGCATTGGACAAAAAGCTAAATGCATTCAATGTCCTAGTAAATCTTGTATCTAGGAAAAATGTCAAATGTAGCATTTCATAAAGAGTTGAAATGTTATCAAAATGTTTAAATAAAAGAACAAAAGGAAGAAAGAAAATTAAAGGGATGGAAGGACTATATCCAAGAGCAAAAGGATGAAGACTAAAATTTCTAAGTATGTGGACATTTTAACTATAAACTCCCACATCAAAATAAAATGGTAGGGTTAGAAGACAAGAACGCCCCTAACTTAAAAGATGCTTGATACTTTGTCATCCACCTTTGCCATGTTGGGTAAGCTCACATAGTAGGTAAAGAGGTAATGAATCTTCTTCTCTAAGAATACATAGCCTTTGTATGTCAAAGATTCAATTGATTTAATCGATTCCATTGCAAGTGGCCTATAGTCATAAATAAGAAAAATTATGGAACTGTAAAGCTATTGCAAGATAAAATTATTTAGTCGGTCGACTTTCTCTTCAAAAGGCACTCTAACCTATTAAATGAATGTTGTTTAGATGTGTCGGTGATCTATATAATCTTTAAGTTTAGAGTTCACCCTAGAATTTGAAGATGAGTTTAAACCCATAATTTACTAAAAGAAATAAACCTCAAACATAAAAAGTTGATCTACAACTAATATAAATAATTTATCTCTTTAATGAGTCAAATATTTATGACTTGATCAAGCTATCCTTTGAGTTTAAAGACTACACTATTTGGAAATAAAATGAAATGATCTCCGGATGTAGCGACTTATAAGCTCGGCTTGATGTCATTTCAAACAAGCTAAGTCCCTTAGAATGCGATCAAACTTCAAAAGAAAAGCAACATATGATAGACTAAAAACTAGATAATGATAGGCTTACAAGAGAAGAAAACACTCTTCTTGGTTGGCTAACATCATTAAAACAAGAATAAAAAAAAAATCTACATGACCCACATCTTGGGACTAGGGTGCCTTGAAGATAGGTTCCTATTACCCATACTTCATTTCAAAACCAAAAGGTTTTCATGTATAAGATTATCCTCATTAAGGATAACTTATATAAAAATTTTAAATCAAAAAAATTTTAGAAAAGAAAATTGAAAGCATATGATATGACATTCATAATCCTTATAAGAATATTACATTTACATAGTCATATCATTCAACCTAAAAAAATTAGAATAATTTACCAAAGGGTCATGATCAGGATTTCGATAACCTCACTTTTGATTAAGTAGAGTGTTATAATGAAAGTCTTGTCAAAAAAAATGAATAATGAAAGAAGAAAAGAAATTTCAATGTGATTTAAAAATAATCATATCACTACATATAGAGTCATGAAATATACCTTTGAAGTAATTTCAAGGACCTTATAGTAAAATTTAGAACAATAAAAATACACAAATAAGAAATTAATCAAAGCTATTTATGAAATATCATGTCATAAAACCATTAAAAGATAATAAATCAACTTAAGAAATTTAATTTCTAACTTATTAGGAGAATCTTAATTTCTCTAATAAGTTAATTCTTTCAATTCCCTTATTGATTAAGGATAAAAGAATAAAATACAAAATGACTTTATAAGAATCTAAGAGTTTGCTTACTCAAATTCTTAGACACTTTTGAAAGCTTTAAAGGAACCTCTTGATCTTGATTAAATCTAAGAGATGGACTTATAAGCTGTTGAATCATATCAACGAAATAAAAAATGAAGTACATGTCCAATTAAAAAGAAAAAAAATTTATCAGCACTAGTTGACTTTGGTTCTTGCCTAAAGAAGTACAAAGTCACATGCAAGAACAAAATGGGAAAATTCTCAGGTTAGTACTCTATGATGTCTTGCCTAAAATTGAATTAGACATTTAGCATGGTTGTATGTAACTTGAGATGAAAGAAAAAGAGAAGAAAGAAAAATGATGAAATTCTATGCTTATAGCATAGTAAAGCATTAGGTCCAAAATATACCAAAATCCTCCTTTAAAAACATATTTCAAATCTTTGAAATCCTCTTCACTAAACTTCTTCATGTATAAGAAGCATTTGTAAAACCAAGAAAAGAAGCAAACCTTTCAATACTTCTCACTAATTAGGCCGAATCAAGTAAGAATTAAGTCCATAAGACTCTTTCTTATTAGTCCAAAACTTGAGGATTAGGAATTAAGTCACTATGACACATTTTCCTCACTCATATCATCCATATGATAAGAGCAAGCCCTTTGTGCCACCTTTCTTATACATACCTTTAGTTGGGAAAGCCCTTTATGGCACCTTTTTATGTCATGCCTATGAGTTTGGAGTAAACCTTTGTGCACCATTCTCATAAGCTTAGAGTAAGACCTTTATGGTATAACTCTTTCTATCCTTAAGTTGGGAGTAAGCCCTTTGTGGCACCCTTCTTATAACTTCCTATGGGTATAGAGCAAGCCTTTAATGGCACCATTCCTATTGTTCACATGATAGGCTTAAGTCATTAAGACTCCTTTCATGTTACACGGCTATTTAGGATAGGAATAATTCATGAAGACCCCTTTCCTATTAGCCAAACTTTTGAGGATTGGATTAAGTCAAGAGGACCCCTTACCTCTCTTTAGCTATTTAAGTTGGATTAAGTCACTAAAGTCCCCATCTTAATAGCTAATCATAAGGAGTAAGTCCCATAGTAGGCATCCTTTTCAAATAACAAGGTTAGGGTAAAGTCACTGTGACTTCTTTCTCTATCATCTTGGCCATTTAGATTAGGAATAAGTCATTGAAGACCCTCTTGTATTAGCCAAAATATTGAGGATTGGATTAAGTCTCCAAAGACTCCTTTCCTCTGCAGCTACTTAAGTTGGATTAAGCCATTGAAGGCCCCATCTTAATATCTAATCATATATGAGTAAGTCCCATAGTAGGTATCATTTTAAAATGACTAAGGTTAGGATAAAGTCATTAAGACCCCTATCCTTAAATTGAAACAAAAATGAGGTTTAGGATCAAGTCATCAAAGACCCCTTTCCTCCACCCAAGCTATTTAGGTTGGGTTAAGCCATGAAGTTCCCTTCCTAATAGTTAGTTAGAAATAAATAAGCCCCTTAGTTGGCATTCTTTGTAAAGACAAGGATAGGAACAATTCATGAAGACCCTTTTCTAGTCAAATAGGCTACTTAGGTTAGGAACAAGCCATGAAGATCCCTTTCTTATTAGCCATAATTTGAGGTTTAGGAACAAGTCATTAAGACCCCTCTTCCTCATTATGGTTACTCAAGTAGGAATGAAGCATGAAGACTACTTCTTAATAGCCAATCATAAAGGAGTAAGTCCTTTGGTTGGCATCCTTATAAGAATAGGATGGGTAAAGTCATTATGACCCCTTTCCATTTCAAAGAAATCAAGGTTGGAATTAAGCCATTGAAGGCCCCTTCTTGTTAGCTTACTTCTAGAATAAGGTCCAAGTCTTTGTGATTACTTTTTTTAATGAAAATAAAAGAAACTAAGGAATGGAAATAATCCATGGCCCCATTCCTATGGACTACTCAAACTAGGAATTAAGTCTATGTGACCCCTTAGTAGTCAAAATGTTGAGGTTTAAGGATTAATTTATTCAAGCCCCTTCTCCCTTAACTATTTAGGTTGGAATTAAATCTCCAAAATCCCTTCTTAATGGCTAACAAGATAAGAATAAATCCCTAGTGGTATCTTTCCACGGTTAAAATATTATGTAGTATGGAATAGGATTACTATCCATATTGCCATCCTTTCCAACTATTATTCCAGATAAGAGCAAGTCACTTGAAGGCATCTTCTTTGAGCACAGTGATTACATTAAAACTAGACCATTCTTTGGGTCCCATCTTAATGGCATCCCTATTCATCGTAGAACTTAGTGAATCAAATTGAAATAAGTGTGGGCATACATATGCCTATATTTCACAATCCAATTTAGAATAAAATTGAAATTAAAATCAAAATCAAGAATCAAAATTCTACATTTGAACCATTCCAAGCTTATGCTTGTAGTGTTGACTAATTTGGTCAGCGCCAATATGTCGATGTACACTCACAATCCACTACACATATTGGGGTCCATTTATTGTCCTCTTTTTTGGATGTGGTTAATACCATTCTAAAATCAGTAATTAAGATGTCTTAATATTAAATAAGAATCTCCTAGTTCAAATCTTAGGGTATACTTAGTGATCTAGAGATCCTTGGGTTTGATCTAAAATGAGCTAAGGTGGTCTCACCCAAATTCTAAATTTGGACTAAATCAAATCAAATCCAAGTAAATAAAATTAAAATCAAATTAAAATAAATGAATAAATCCAAAAAAATCAAAGTCAAATCTTGTCAATCCATTTGGCATAAGTTTGACTTAGATGGTCCCACCAAGTTTAAAGTAAACCCACCAAGAATTTGACCAAATTAAGTTATTTCAAATGTTCCAATTGATCAAATAAACATGTTTGATCATGAATTTAAAGAAATTTAAATTCATTTAATCCTTAATTGGGTTCATTTGACCACTTTGTCTAAATAACCCTAAATGGGTCTTATTTGGTTCAAATCCAAATCAAATTGAAGTTAATTTAGTTTGATTGCTCAAAATTATTTGGAAATGATAATTAAACACAATCCAGCCCATCATTGGGTCAAATTTGGTCAAATTGGTCATTTGACACAAATGAAACCCAAATTTAACCATTAAACACTTTGGGTCAAATGGGTTCAAATTAAAATCTAATTGAAATTAAATGAAATTAAGCACTCTAAATTATCTTACACATATGATCAAGCATGATGGGAGTCCAAACCCAATCCATTTGAGTTGAATTTTTCATTTGAAATAAAATCCAAAATTAATTCAATTCTAATTGAATTATTTAAATCAAAACCTAATTAATCATCAATCAATGATGAATAAAAAAATGCTTTGAATCCAAACACATAGATTAGATTCAATGCTTCCAATCTATTCAAATGGATTTAAATTTGAACTCAAACACATATTGAGTTTTATGTAGGAAGCTACACATTAGTCTAAGAACTTTGATAAGTGATGCTTAAAGCCAAAGAAAATCAAAT
The DNA here is from genome assembly GCA_021442155.1 of Cymbidium sinense. Lineage (NCBI taxonomy): Eukaryota > Viridiplantae > Streptophyta > Magnoliopsida > Asparagales > Orchidaceae > Cymbidium > Cymbidium sinense. The sequence continues at coordinate 60,427,971 of CM038230.1, read as the reverse complement.
CAAAGAAGAAGAGTGGAAATTTTGATTAAGATAAGATTCTTCCACTTTTCAATATGAAAATCACTTGGATTTTATCCAAGTAACCTTGGACTTTCACAACCTCTTAAGATAATAGTTCCAAGGGTAGAGAATGGATGGGATGAACCCTCAAGACAATAGGCATTTAGCTTCCTCCAAGGAAAAGCAAGAGAGGCCAAGAAAAAAAGGAAAGCAAGAAGGAAGGCTTGGCCAAGGAAAAAAGGGTAGATGCCTTCCTCCCTTCCATGTGATCATCCAAACTTGCTCACAAGGGAATGGGTTTTAATCCACCCCTTGGCCGACCTTGCTAAGTAATGGCCAGGTCGCCACTGGAAGACCATGAAGATGCCTCTCAAACATGAAAAGAGGGAGGGAGGGGCCCCCCTCTTTTAATCACAAATTTTCACCAAGGGTAGAGATGAAGCGACTTCCCGACTCCTAGTCATTGGCACACCAAAAATGAATGGCCCGAGCTCCTTTAATGGCAAAATGCAAGGGTGACTCTCCCACATCAAATTGAATGTTCCAACATGTTCTAGAGATCGAGGTGACCTCAATCAAATCGCCATGTTGTCCCTCATCAGCGGTAGGAGAATGACCAAAGCCACTAAATTTTGATTTGAGGTTGGACTGGGAGCAATCCATGGGGAGGCAAGCCATCAAATTGTGTACACACCTTTGTTACATCGAGACAAAGCTAATGGAGTCAATCCCACGTGATCGAGAAATGAGGCATGCTCCACTAGATCTTTTAGGCAATCAATTTTGGTCCTTTTCAAAGAGAATTTGGTCCACATATGAATCAAACCATATGAATTGGTTGTAAATTGATCACTAAATATTTTGCAATCAAAATCACTTTAAAATTTGCAAGTAATCGCTTAAAACATGGCAATGATGGATAACATCTATCTCTTGTCGAGATTTCTGAGGATATAATCTCTGCTATCGATCCTTCTATTTGGAATGGATGGCCATGATTTAGTTAGATGATCCAATTAAACCCCTTAAGGATGCCATAGAATGAATTGTGACCGTCGATCTTTGATCGGGATCATCATCCGTGTGCACCACATTTGCGTGGATGCCACGCCAAGCTCTACATGGCCCACTCCCATGCGTGCCACATGGCGATGGAACCACGTAGACGTGTTAGCATTCTTAAAATGAATAAATCTTTATTTAATTAATTAAAAATCACAAAAAATTAAAAAATCATAAAAAATTAAATACAAATCTAAAAAAATGCAAACTTGGGCTCTATGATTTTATCTTGATGAGAGGAATCCATTAAGATTAAAATTCCTAATTAATTTCAAGTATTTTAGCCTTAATTTTAATTTCAATGAAATTAATTAAATCATAGTTAATCACAAACCATTAATTTAATTCAAATGAAACTTTGGGGGTGAAATTAAGGTTAAAACACACCTTAGGAAAAATTTTCATGAATTATTTCAATGTAATTCATGAAATATAAAATTTCAAATCCTAAACCTAAATTTTAATTAAATAAATTAATATAAAATGAGTTAACTCATGGAATTGAATTAAGTCAATTTAATGAACTCTAATGAACATAAAAACACTAATTAAACTCATTAAAACTTAATAAATTGTAAAATGACTTAATTAGGTAATTAATTGAATTAAATAATTAACATAGAACTTAATTAGATCATAATAAATCAACCAAATTTCCAACAAATTATGAATGAGCCCTCTTTGGAAACATCTTTCAAGAGGAATCATTGAAAAATGAAATCCAAAAGAGTCTATCATCCAAATTAGGATTAATTTAAGTTTTGATGAAATAATTAAAATATTAATTAATTATAAATCTAATCAAGATGAAACTTTGGAAAAATTGAAATTGGCATGGAACTCCACTTACCATAAAAATTTCAAACCCAATTGACCTTTGGGAATACTTAAATTTCTAGATTCCTAAGTCAATATGAATCAAATAATTAATAAAGAAAATTCATAAATTCATAAAATCATGAAACAACTTGAATCATGAAATCATAGACCATAGGATAGGTGGGCTTGGCAAGAAACTAATGCTAAGCCCATATGTTTATGTAATATAAGCATTACGTGTTGTTATTTTCTTTACATTTGTTTTGTAGGCTTAGAATTAATTTTGAAATCCAAATATAAATTTGAGCTTAAAATTAGGTTAGGATCTATGAGGACTACAAATAATAGGAGTTTTCCCTCCTAGAAGATAGGTGTAGTTGTCCCCTATCAAGCACAATGGATATCCTTGAAGAGAGACTATCCTAGAAAGAAGTCCCTTAGATCTAAACTTGTAGTTTAGGTGGGTCAGTATAAGTGAGCTGGTTGCCCATTTGCTCTTTCTTCTAAGGTGTACAATGGTACCCAAATGCATTAGCTTATTTTCTTAAATTAAATTAGCTTGATTTATTGGGGTGTGTAATAGAATCATCCTAGTTTTCTAGGTTTCTTTTTTGTGTTGTGCTTTCTGATTGAATGTTTGAACAATTAGGCTCATAATAAAAATTAAATTTTATACCTAACTTAAATTTAAAAATAAGAAATAAAATTAAAGAAAATTTTAAACTTCACTTAAAGCCTTAGTCAAAATGTAAAATTAATTAAAACTAATTAGGTTTTGAAACCATGAAATCATATTGCTCCAATCCTTGAATTGGGAAACTTCTCCCATTACATATAAGGGGAATCTAACTTGAGAGGATGACTACCTTCTATTATTGATCCGCTCACAACTATTTTTAATAGCATGGCATTAGGTATGAAAATGCATACCTAAGACCTCAAATGTATCAAATAAAAAAAATGAATCAAAATCTTAAAAAATAAAATGTGCATTAGTTAGATGCATTTCATAGCCTATATTATCTTAGGGATTAAGGAGTGAGTCTATGTTCTGTATATTTTATTCCTAAAATGCAATAGCTAAGCCATCTTGTATTCATGAGACTTAGCATCATGAATTTAAAATTTGCTTAGGTGGTGTTAACTAGCAGCCCCTCAAGGCGTTGTAAGTCTAGAAGAGTGGGATAGGTTAGTTCTCTCAAGTGAGAGGAATAACGATAATTCCCAAAATGAAACTAAGTCAAGCATCGATATGTGTTAGAAGCACTTGTAGACTAGGCTCTAAAGCGTTCTCCTGGGTAAGTCTTTAACCTTAAGCATTCTTGTGCTACTAGAATCTAAGTACTAGATTTTAAGAAAATATCAACTCAAAATTTAAATTAAAATTCTAAAATTTAAAGCTTAATGATAGGATAGTTGAAGTGCATACTAGGTATCCTAGTATTAATAGGCATTTCCTACTTCTTCCTATTTAGATTCCAAAATAACTCTCTCCACTTTGGACCATTTCTAATTGAAATTTCAAAATCAATCCTTTAAAATCAACTAAGAAATCCTTAGATATAATAACTTATTTCTTTAATCAAGAGTATTCTTAGGAAGAGACCCTCTTAATATGCACTATAGGGGCTTGCCTCATAGGAACTATGAACCCAATTTGAATTAAACCCTATTCTACTTTTCATGTAGTTCGGGAAAATCTCTAGTACATGAAAGACCCATTAGCTTTAGGAGTCTTTTTTTTAAATGGTTGGATCCATTATAAAATAACATATTTATCTCCGAGATAATATGTTTGTCCATTAATGATGCATTTGATCATTCAAATAAGAAATTCTTAAATTTTATGTGGTGTCAAATTTTTCTCATCAAGCCCCTGCATAAGATAATGTGAATTCTAGAAATAACGCCCCTACCATTGAGTAACAATAATCAATCCTAGCCATCCGGTCTAAAATAGTACACCACAAAATAATAAAATAATTCTCATCACAAAGATCATAGAAAATTATAGAAATCATAATCGACCCAACCTAAGTCTAGGGTCTATGATTTATAATTCGTGTGTGAAGAAAAAAAGGTTTGTGTTGCAAGACATTACTAAGCTTTTAGGTTTTAATTTTTGGTTTTGAGTATTTATTTATTTACCTTTGGATGATTTCAATTCAAATGATTTAATGATTTAATGATTTCTTGATTTTCTTTCTCTTCATTTTAGGTGCATTTTATTATGTTAAAATTACATTAGGTTTTTTTTCTTAATAATGAAGAATACAATAGGTTCCATTTTAGGTGGAGCTCATTCCATTCAACATCCTAAGTCCTAATAGGATGATATCTTAATTTTAAGGTAAAGATTCATCCTAATGTCTAACTAAAATCCTTAGTAATTTAATTGAACTTTTCTTTAAATTTAGAGGGTTTGAATTAGTTTAGTTTATTTCATTTTCTTAAATATTTCTTTATTCTCTTTCATTTAATGTTTTATGTTTTGATTTCATTAATTAATTTCAGCATGAGGTTTTAATTCATTTGTTTTATTAGTCAATTTAATTTTATCTTTAAGTTAACTCACTCGTTATTTTGATTTTAGTTCATTTAATTTAATTAGCTTAATATTGTGATATTGATATTTATCATTTATTATCTTAATTTGATTCACTTTATTTTACATATTTCTTTATTGATTATGATGATTTTTATCTTTTCAAATTTAAATTATTAAGTTTACTTATACATTAAATTTATTCTTACATTGAGTAGTCTTAATATTTATGTTATTTGAATTCATCTTTGATTTAATATTCTTTTTTGTTTATTAGTTTTGTTATATCGATTTAGGGTAAAGGTTTATGTATAATTTTATTTTATTTTATTTCCATTTCATTTGTTTATTTAAATTTAAGATGCTTATAGTTTACTCATTACACTTAGGTGTAGGTATTTTATTTATTCAAGTCAAGTTAATTTCATTTATTCATTTTCATTAATGTTCATTAACATAAGTAAATTTATATTCAATTTATATGTTTAAGATTATTCAATTTATTATATTTCAATTATATAAGCCATTTACATTAATGATTCTTTCTTGTTTTAATTTATTCATTTCATGAAATTCTTAAAGGTTTGTTAATGAATTAAGACTTAGAAGATTAAATCCAAATTGTATATTTCATACATAATGGAATGTTTCAATTTATTTTAATCAATTTGAAGGGAATGATCATTATGTCATTTAGAAAGAACTCTTAGCCTAATGTAATTTTTACTTTTTTTATGACTTAAGGGGTTTAAAGAAAGGTTATTCCTCTATGTATTAAATTTGGCTTATGTTACTTTGTCTTTTATGTTTAAGTCAACCTAGCTTAAAGTTTAATTATATTTAACCTTTCATATTTGCATTTATACCATTTCATTCCTTAATCTAAATGGTTATAATGTAATTATATATTGATAAATTATAAATTTTAGAGGTTAATGAACTTTATATTTTAATTTATAAATGGAATTATTTTGGTTTAAGGGATTATTATTGTTAAATATAACTAAACTTCATATTTTCATTTAATCATGATCTTTAACTTAGGATTATTTAGGTTCTATTGCTTTCGATTGGCTTGAGTATTTTATTTAAGTATTTTGGGTCAATTATAATGCCTTAAATGTATATTATAGATTTTATAATTTTTGTATTTTTTTATTTAATATTTTCTTTAAATTGACTTAGAGACTTGGATATTCAAATACTCCCAATCTAGAGGTCAAATGGGTTTGAAATGTTTATGGCAAGTGGGGTTCCTTGCCAATTTGATTTCCATAAATTTTACTTTGATGAGATGTGTGATTAAGATGTAATTAAGGTTTTAATTATTTCATTAAAATTTAATATAGTCTTAACATAGTGAAAATTATTTAAGGTTTTATTTTTCCTTGATTCCCCTCTAGAATATGAATCCAAAGAGGGTTTATTCAAAATTTTTTGTGTTCTCATTGATTTATTGTGATTTATTTAAGTTAGGGTTGATTAATTAAATTAATAAATTTAATTAATGGCCTAACTAAGACATTTTGTGATTGATTATGTTCCCATGCAATGGTTTTTTTATGGTCATTAGTGTATATTATGATGTTTTGAATTGATTTGATGAATTTTCATCATTTATTAATATGTTATTAATTTATTTCATGAAAATGAGGGTTAAGGGTTTCAAATTTCCAATATTAAGATTTATAGCTCAATAAATTATGAAAAATTTACCTAATGTGTGTCATCACATCAATTTCAATTCCAAAGTTTAATTTCACTTTGATTATTGGTTTAAGATTAATTAAAGTTTGAATTTTTTAATTCAAAGGCTAAAATATCCAAAATAATTTGGGGATTTTAATTTTAATGAATTCTTCTCATCAAGATGAATTCATAGAACCCAAGTTTACATTTTTTAAGATTTATATTTAATTTCCAATGATTTTTTTGAATTTTTAAGCATTTGTTCTTAATTTTTTATTCAATAAACCTAAAATTTTCATTTAGGTATGTCAAATCCACATGGATCCAAAGTGATGCCATTCTCCACATGGTGTCATCGCGCCATGTGAGATCCACTATATTCACATTAAAATGGTGGTGCACGGGTTAATTATGGACCATCTGATCAAAGATGGATGATCATGATTTGACCTATAGTTCCTCTTATTGGTTTTAATCAAAGATCCAACTACATCTCGGTTCTCCATTCCTTTTAAAAGGAACATACGACATAGATTACATCTCCTACTGATGGCAGAGGTCGAGGTCATTTTCTTGTGATTTTTGGCCATCCGATCATCAAAATTGCACAATTTTGATGCCAAATCCATGAGTGGATAAAAATTTGGAGATCTAAACTATTTTATCTTTACATGAGATCAAATTCCCTTTGAAAAGTACCAAACCTAAAAGCTTAAGGGAGGTCGTTAATGGCATACCTCGATCCGGTGATCTTGGTGGTGGGATTGACTTCAATAACGAAACAGGTGGGAAGCTTGTATGCCAAAGGAATTGAATTGCCTCCCTCTAGATTACCTCCTAGACCAACCTCGCTTGGATTCTTTTAGCTTTGGTCATTCTCGTGTTCCTATGAGGAAGGATCGTAGGAAGATGGATTTCAACTTCATGCAAGGTAGGAAGGTGATGGGATGGTCTTTCACTTGGGAATAGCTCTAGGTCAAGATGTCATTGAAGTTGTGAGCCTTTAGCTTGGTTTCTTTTCCTTTTGGTTAAGGGTGATTGCAATCCATAGAAATTAGTTACATGGTTTACTAGTCATCCAACACACACCTAAGCTAAAGAGGTGGAATAGGAATGAGGTTATAGGTTGGATTTGTCTTTACATGCCTTTGGATTTATATGAAGTTGATTAAGTGGCTTAATGTTGGTTGGGAATCAAAATTAATTAGGTTTGGGAAATGGTTTGGTTGCATCCTAAGGGAATTAGTTGAAGATTTGGTAGAGATCCTTTTGAATTATGCCATTTAATTTTTTTTATTAGTTTGATCTAAGTTTCCTCATTTGATGGATTAGCCTTAGATCAATGCTTGGATTAAGTCTATTTAATCATTAATGAACTTATTAATCAAACAGCTTTTACAAATTTTAAAATTTATGGAGTGCTTACTTTAGGTTTAGTCCATTTTGATGTAACTGATTTGGTTGATTTAAGTTAAGTCAAATAGTTTATTTCACTTAATTATAATATGTTTAATTTTTAATTGGGTTAGTCTAAGAAATTTAGAATGCATTGGATCAAACAATTCCAATTTTAATTCATTTTGAACCCATTTGACCCAAGTTGGGCTTAATGGGCTAGTTTGGGTTCATTTAAGTCAAATGAACAAATTGGACAAATTGAACCAAATGATGGGTTGGTTTATGTTCAACAATCATTTTCAAATGATTTTGGACAATTCATTTGAGTTTGATTTGGGTTTAAACCCAATAAGACCCATTTAGGCCCATTTAGATCAAATGACCTAATTAACCTAATTAAGGCCACATTAGACTTCTATTCTTTTAAATTAATGTTTACAAATTTTTATATCATCATCCTAATCATTTGGAATGATTTTATTTGGTCAAACTTTGGTGGGTTGACCTTTGACTTGGTTGGACCCATATAAGTCAAACCCATGTAAAAAAGTTGACCAATCTTTGACCTTTGATTTAGATTTAGATTTATTTACTTTTGTCATGATTTTATGCTTCTAATTTCATTTGATTTGGTTTTATTTGGATTTAATTTAAATTTATTTAGATTTATATGGTCATTAGCTTAATTAAGATAATTAGGTTTAGTTCTCTTATTAAACCCTAATCTAAGTTTAATCAATTTCAAATTTAGAGTGGTGTATATTTAGATTGAAGATTTGGGTCGAATCTAACTAAACCCATTAAGTTAGATTAATCCAAGGAGGGTGCACTAGGTCATTAAGTGTGATGACCTAGGTGCTTAGTTAGCAAACTTCTAATTTTGGATTAGAAGTCATAAAATTATTTTGGAAGAAATTTTAACCTCATCCAAAATGAAGTCAATAAGCTCCTCATCAATATCTCATGTTATGATTCATCAAAAATTGACTCTTCCTTCGCTCAAATCGACATTGAATGATTTTTCAAATGAATGAAATTCCATAGCAAATGGATCATCCAATCATGCAAAATAAGGTGAACTACTGAATTAAGGAAACTCTCAAACAATGTGTCTAGAGTGACCATTGCCTATGACCTAATCTCGCTCTCAATAGTCTTTGATAGTGAGCTAGAACATGATGGAGACTTAAGGAATATACATGATTGCCTCTCTTTCACTAGCCGGTTAGGATGAAAGAGCTCATAATCTAGAGGCACACACTCCTCATATGGAATGCCTATAACAAGAAGACCTGCTATGTCTTGCATGTCTACCCAAGTGATCATCATCTTGTGTGGATGAATCCAGTAGGTATTGGTGATCATATCTCAATGTTCTACTATGCTTTGGATCCAAGTAAATGGAAAGAAGCGTAATAAAAAAAGTGATACATATATTACGTGATATATGCTAGCTCTTTGGAGGATGTCACCATGCATCTATAGATGGTGGCGGTAATACATAGCCATTGATAGTTGACAAGGGTTTGCCAAAACTAATTTTGGGTCCCAATCTTACGCCTCGTATGTAATATAGGATAACCCAAAAGCGACTATGCTTGTAAAAGGAGTAGTTCTTACAACTAGGCGGCGTACATCATCCCCAAAGCTAATGTGATCTAGAAGCCTTTCTAAAGGAATATCACGGTGTCTCAGCCTTAAATTGATCACCCAATCGCCAGGATCATGACCTAATGGAAGTTATGAATCATGAGATAGAAAGTGTGATGATCGAGCAAACATCTTGAAAAATATCATTGTCCATTAACATATCTTGATGCCATGATAGCGATCCTATAATCGACTATAGAATGTTGATCATGAGCTTCAATATTGTCCCATATTTGGTTCTTAGTGGGCTCAACAAGAAGCATATCACATGGCCTTTTCGATAAATATTATAGCAAATCTATAGCAAATCGTGACAAGAGAAGCATATAAATTTTATAGACATTATAAAAATAGTAATATTTGAATGTGTAAATGTGCTATGTTTATAAGCTTTTGATTTAGCCTTCTTTAGTTTCATAGAGCATAAATTAAATAAATTGAATCCAAATTTATATTTAGACTCGCCCTTAGGTATGTTGGTTATATTTAGACTTAAATCTTATCCATATGGATATGTTGGATTTAAGTTTAGATTTAGATCTTATCCCTTTGTAAATGATGAAATCTAAGGTTTAGATTTATATTCAACCCTTTTAGATGTGATGGAATCGATTTGACCCCTTCTAGACATGATGGATCCCTTGAAATTTAGACCTAGGCTATTTAGACATAATGGATATAATCCATCCCCTTTGGCCATGATGGATCTTAATTTAAATTTAGATCCTACCCTTTGGACATGATCGATCTAATCCAACCCCTTGACCATGATGGACATTGATTTAAATTTAAGTCTAGCCCTTTCGGACATGATGGATCGATCCAACCCCTTTACGCATGATGGATCTTAATTTAAATTTAGATTTGGCCCCTTTAACATAATGGATCTGATCTATCCCCTTTGGGCATGATGGATCTTGATTTAAATTTAGATCCTACCCTTGAGCATGACAGATCTAATCATGCACTTTTGGGCATGATGGATCTTGATTCAAAGTTAGCTTTTAATTGGAGAGAATTTCTTTTGATGGAGGATTTTCCTTGTATTGAAAGACTCATAAAATTATCTCCTAATAGGGGAACTTTTTTTGAGATGGTATATTCTTCTTATACTTAAGGGAAGAATATTTCTTTGATTGATAGATTTAGAGTTGATTTTGACTCTCTCATTTATGAAGCATGACATCTTCACTAGTTATGTGTAATATCTCTTGAGATATTATCCATTTATAAGGGAATAGGCCTTATCTCTTTTACATTAATGAGTTAATAAGTTCTCCCTCTATATACTTTTTCAATGAAATATGGTCCTTAATTTACATCAAACTTTCCACCAATTTGTTGATGTGGAATGATAGGCCTTCTGCGTTAATACTAGTTCATGCTTTGATGCTCCTAGGCAAACCATGCGAGCATAAGCTCAGTCATCCTTATTATATATATTTCTAAATTTTGTTGGGCTTGTAATAGAGTTTTGTCTAAAGCTTTAAGCTCTTTGAGGAATTCAGAACTTTCCACCCTTGTAAGTTCATTCACTACTATATAGAGTGAAGGTAGTTCTACTTCTAGTGAAAATATTGCTTGATCCAAAGACTAAGGAGTATGGTGTTGCTTGTGTAGTAGTTTTGCATGTAGTATGGTGTGACAACAAGGCTTCTATTAATTTATCATGCCATTCCCAATTATTTTAAGAGATAATTGTCTTGAGAAGTTCAATCAATGTTTTGTTGAATGCTTTAGTGAGACCATTGCCTCTTGGATTATATATTGAAAAATATTACAAATCTTTCTTGAATTTCTCAATGAAGTGATAGACTTTAGTATTCCTGAAGGAATTGTCATTATCGATATAATTTTTTGAGGTACTCTAAATTGATAAACAATATATTTTAGAAAAGCTGTTTCAACATTGTCCATTTTAACTTTTTTGATAGAATTACTTTTTCCCATTTGGAGAAATAATTAGTTATTGTTAAAATGAAATAATGTTCCCCATTTAATAAGGTATCTATTGGATCTATTATATTGGTTCCCCAACTTTCAAATGACTAAGATGCCATTGTGGATGTAAGTTATTAGGTGATCGATGCAATGTGTCGTATATATTTGATATTGATGACATCTTTTGGTATGTTCAATACGCCTTGAATCATACTAAGCTAATAGTATCCCATTCATTTGATTTAATTTTCATTTTAGACCTGATTAGTGTCCAATGGACAACCCTTCATGAACTTCAACCTTTACCATTTTGGTTCATCTTGTCCTAAGCATCATAAATACATTTGATCGAATAAGCGTCGATATAATGTATCATTTACAAAAAGAATATCTAATGCTCTTTATGAAATTTAATGAGCTTTTGATTTGTCCTTAAGCAATCTATCCTCTTTTAAGATAGATGATGAATGGTTCTCGCCAATTATTATCTTCTATTATTGTTGAAATCTCCTAATTTTCTTTAGCTTTAAAAGCTTGTAGGAGAGTTGGTGCCAATGCTAGTCTTCTTTCTTATTATAGTATTTGGCTTTCCCCAAGGGTCTATCATTTCTTTAGCTAATTTAGCTAATGCATCTATTGGCCTCAATTTTTCATGAGGTTAACATCACTTCTAAAATTAGTAATTAGGACACCTAATTCCAGATTAGAGCCTCCCTAATTAGATAATTAGGACTAAACCTAGAGACAAGGTGTGCATCTTTCTTGAGTTTGATCTAACCTAATGGGTTTAGGTAGACTCAACCAAAATTTCAAACTTGAATCAAAATCAAAATAAATCTAAATAAACTAAAATTAATTCAATTTAAATCAAATGAATAAATTCTAATCCAAATCAAAGTCAAACTAGTAAACCCGCTTGACATAGATTTCACTTATGTGGGTCCCACCAAATCAAAGGTCAACCCACTAAAACTTGATCAAATGAAATCATTTCAAATAATCCAAATGATAAAATAAACATGTTTAATCATAAATATAAGAAAATTTAAATTTATTTACTTACTTATTAGGCCACTTGGTCTAAATGGGCCAAAATGAGTCCTATTGGGTTCAAACTCAAATCAAATTGAAATCAACTTAATCGATTGCTCAAATCATTTGGAAATGATAATCAAACATAATCTAACCAATCAACGGGTCTAATTTTAACAAGTTGGTCATTTGACTCAAATGAACCCAAAAACTTAACCCATTAAACCCAATTTGGGTCAAATGGGTCCAAATTGAAATAAAATTAAAATCAAATGAAATTAATCACTCCAAAGCATCTCACACATGTGATTAGACATGATTGAAGTCCAAAAAAAAGCCAATTAAGCCAAATGGGTCATTTGAACCCAATTGAAATCAAGCATAACCCATTTAAGCCTAAATGGGTTAAAGTGAAATGAAATTTAAATTTAATTCAAAACCTAAAGAAATTAATCAAATTAAAGCTTGATAAATCATCAATTAAAAATAATTGAACTGAAAATTAAATAAATTAAATCAAAATCAATAAAGTTAAAACACTTTGAATCCAAATGGGTGGATTCAAACCTCCAATCCAACTCAAGTGGATTTTGATATAACCTCAAACTCACATTGGGTTTGATTTGGGCAACCAAACACTAGCCTAAGCTCGGTGGTGAGGCCAAAAGCCTCCAAAAAAGAAGAAATCTAAGAGATGAGGTGGAAACCATGTAGTGGAAGAAAGAATAAAAAGTAAAGAATTCAAATATCACTTTCCCACCTCATCCACCTCTTGCATCAACTATTTTTAACTTCTTTCCAATCAATTGATAGACTCCAAAATGAGAAATGAAAGAAAGACTTGGCATCCTCCATGGGGAATAACATGAGGGAGAAAGAGTGAGTTCCATGGAGGTCTTTCTTGGCCAATGAAGGAAAGGGCAGGAAAATCCTTCCTCCCTCAAACCCTTCATCCAAACACACTTATAAGGCCAAGAGGGACTAAACTCACCCTCTAGCCAAGTCCCTGCCACCGGTGGTGATTCGCCACTTAAAGCTCCATATTCATTGATCTTAGCCATGTATGGAAGAGAGGAGAGAGTCCCTCTCCTTACCATAATTTTATTCCAAAATGGCATAAGATGAAGAGAAGGTAATTTGAAGCATTTCCTCAACCTCTCATGACAAGCTGGAATTTGGCTAAAGATAGTGACCAACCTCTCGACCTCCAATGGAAAAGGAGAGGGAGAGCATTTCATGGCCAATTGGCCTTCCCAACACAATATAAAGGTCAAGGTGACCTCAAACAAATCTCTGAGGCTCATTTCCATGGTGAGGCATGCCTCACAACTAACCCGCTTATCAAAATTCTTTAGTCCTTTTGTACATGGAATTTGATCCCCAAGAGGATGAAACTGTATAGGTCAATTGCAAATTGATCCTTGATCCTTTGTAATTAAAATCACATTGAAATTAGCCAAAGATATCTAGAAATCCATTTGATTTGATGGACTACATCTATCTCTAGAGAAGAACTAGGAATGATCTCTATCATCTATTCCATCTATTTGGAATGGACGGTGAGATATAGCCAATGATTTTATTAAATCCCTATAAGAAATTGTGAGCAAAATCATGTGATCGATCTTGGTATTAGAATCAATCCCACGTGGCCATCACTTTTGACATGGGATCCTGTGACCACATGGCAATGGCATGCGTTACCACTATTTAAAATGAGTTTTTCTCATTTTTAAATTATAAAAAATTATATAAAATTGCCAAAAAAATTTTAAAATTATATAAAATAAAATAAAATCTAAAAAATGCAAATCTATGGATTTATCTCAATAAGTAGAATCCATTAAACCTAAAATCCTAATTAATTTTGGGTAATTTTGGATTAATTTGGCATTAAATGAAATTAATCACAAATCATTAATCTAATTGAAATGAAGCTTTGGGAACTGAAATTGAGGTCAAAATGCACCTTAGGAAATAAAATCATAAAATGGCTTAATTTTATAATTAAACTCCAAATTGAGGTTAAAGTAAATCAAAAGATATTAAATTTCAAACTCCAAACTTCCATTTTAATGAAATAAATTAATATTAAATAAAATAAATCAAAAAATTGATCAAATCACTTTAAATTAACATAATAATGCCCATGAACTTATACACATCAATGAATCCCAATGAAACTTATTAAATCACAAAATGGCCTAATTTAATAATTAATTGAATTTAATAACATGAACTTAGAAAAATCATAATAGATCAACCAAGTTTTCAAAAAATTATGAATAAACTTTCTATGGAAGCATATTTAAATGAGGAATCAAGAAAAAATAAGACCCATAAATAATCCTAATTAAATTAAGCTTAATTTTAGTTTTAATGAAATAATTAAAATCTTAATTACACCCTATTGAAATAATTAGTTAAACATAATTCAACCACATGAATTCAATAACATAAACATAATTCAAACTAAACATTAAGGAAATAAATAATTAAACCAATCTAAATCAAATAAATCAAATCAAATGGAAAAAATTAAATCAAGAAGATTTAATCAAATCAAGAAATGAAATGAAGAATAAAATTTCGAAGACAAAATTAAAACATTAATCTAAATTGAACTCAAATCAAATCATTTAAATGAAATATAAAAAGAGTTAATTAGGATACGTAAGATCTTAGTTAGATCTTTAGGATGAATCTACATCTCAAGATGAAGGTTTCATTTTGTTAAGATTTAGGTTGTTGAATGGAATGAGTTCCTAAAGTAGAATCTATTTTATTCTTCATTCTTGAAAATCTTAACTTCACTTTAACATAAAAGTGAATTTGAAAATGAAAGTAAAATCATAAATCATTATATTACTTGAATTGAAATCATCCAAAGTTAAGTCAAACAAACTTCAAAATCCAAATTGAAACTTGAACTAAAAAAAGGTAAAGGCTTGCCACATAATCCTATTTCCTTCACACACTAAATCATTAAGTCATGGAACCTAGACTTAGGTTAGGTTGATTTGTGATACTCTATGTTATGATGTGATGTATGTCTTTGTGGTGTACTATTTTAGATTGCAAGTCTATGATTATTTGTCCGTTAAACTAGATGGTAGGACATTCTTTTTAGAACTAATGTTGTCTTTTATAAGGGCCTATGCTAAAAAAGGACTGCAATCATAAACAAATTATAAATGATACTTTCTTGCGTGTATGCTTATGTCCTTAATCATAGCACAATAAGATAGGCTTGGCAAGCGCTAATGCTAAGCCAATATGTTTATAAAATATAACTATTCTATGTTGTTTGTATTTTTTTGACATATGTTTTAGAGCTTAGAATTTATTTTTAAATTTAAAATATAAATTTGAGCTTAGAATTAGGTTAGGATCTATGGGGTCTAAGATTGACCCAACTAGCGATGGGTATAAAGGTCCCTGTAAAAGCCCAATGAAGGTTCCTAAAGAAGGAGACGATCCGGAAAGAAGACCATTAGATCTAAACTTATAATTTTAGGTCGGGTTGTATAAGGGAAGACCTCGGTTGCTCATTTTTCTTTCTTCGTGTACAAGTGATACTAAGCTACATTGGCCTTTCGTTAATTTAAAATTGGCCTAATTTATTTTAGGTGTGCAATAGAATCAACCTACTTTTCTAGGTTTCTTTCTGATATATTTTCTATGATAAATGCCTAGATGCTTACGCTCTTAGAAAACCTAAATTTTCTACCAAACTTAAATATAATCAACCTGAAATATAAAATAAAGAAACTTAAAACTTCATATAAATTAAAGCCCTAAGAATAACCTAAAATCAACTAGAAATAATTAGCTCTTGCAAACCATATTATCATATTTTTTTAAACTCTTGAATTAAGTGCTTCACCCATTATGGTGTTTTAATTTGGAGTCATATGGACACACGAGATCTTAAAGTACTTATTGAAGTGGGTGTGACATTAACATATGATGTGCTATCTCAAAGATAGAAACATCCTCCTACAATGGACTCAATCACCTAATAAGGACTCTAATGAAGATGGGTCTACATATATTGGAGATCTTTCCCTTACTTTACATGGATAAGTAAAGTAGGGTTTATTTTATGCTAAATTCTTTAATCCCTTATGGATGAAAGCTTCTATAGTTAATTACATCCTAGGAAATGGGAATTCCCAAAGAATACTCGATTAAAGTAGAAAATAAATATCTCAAAAGATTTTAAGGCTGACTATTAAAGGATTGAATTAAAGATCAAATTAGAAGAGTTCAAATAAGAAGACTTACTTATGGATTCTAAAGAAGAATAAATAGGAAGCATAGGTGATATTAGGAAGCCTAATGAGTGCTTAAATATACCCTATAGTGAGGCTTTATATTTTTAAAATAGAGAAAATTATTTTTATGTCGAATCTTATTATAAAGCTAGGATTTATTACCTAATAACACAAGATTGTAAGAATTACAAAGAGATGAGGACTTATACTCATATAAAGAGAGAAATAAGCCACCTTGGAACCTAAATCTAGGGTGCTCTAGCACAATCTAAGAGCTCGACCTAATTCTACTCGGGAAAAATAGGATATAATGGCCAACCTCCATAAGAGAAAAGGAACACATCCGACTCTTCTAGACTTATAACCTCCTAGAGTTGGCACCATAACACCTCCTACCCTTTAAAATCATGTAGGTCAATTTTATGTAAATTCAAGATAATTAGGTTGTTACTTAATTAGGAAGGAAGCTATAATCCTAAACTCACTCCTTAAGAGACTAGATGATGTTTGGTATACAAATATAACTTAGACTAATGTTAAAAATTTACAAATTTTCTTTTAAGATCATTTGACACATTTATTTTTTGACCAAGGCTCGGAGAATTGTTCTTACATACATGATGAAATTAAGTTATGGGCTAAATCAACTGGAAGAGATGTTCTCCACTATAAGGGAGGCTCTCAATGGTCAAACACATTCCTATTATGCAAGAGTGGAGATCCTCTCTATTCAATATTGAAACAATATGATATGCATGTTGTTGTAGCATACAATCATTCGCTAATGGATTTCTAAATCTTTTATTATCTTAATTAAAAGCCTATTCTTTAAAATGAGGCTATAAATTACATTAAGATTTTGTTATGAATTATTTAGTGAGGGTAGAAAATTTAATTTTATCCTAAAGAGCCTTGCATCTAAGCCACAACATCAAATCATCAAAAATTAAGAAACCTATGAAAATCATGCCATTTCTATTGCATAATTTAAACACAATAATCAAATATTTGAATTTCATATAAAATAAAAGGTCGGTCGCCAAGTACCACCATACACCACGAAAAGAGAAAAGGTGAGTAGCCAAGCTCTAACCTTATACCACCCGTTACAATTAAATTTTATAAATGAAATGAATGTTATGGGAGTCTTCATTTCTTGTTCTTCTTTTCTTCTTGGATTTGAATACTCCTAGGCTTCATAGGGTCTCCTAGGTTTGGGCTTAGTTTGGTTAAGTTTTGCTCAATTTGATTCATGTAGGTGAAATGGGATAACTTGGGCTAAGTTGATCATTTTGACCAAATTGGGTCAAAGTGGGTTTGGTTAATTGGTCATTTGGAATGAGTTAGTACAATTATTTTGGTTCAATTTAGATTAGATTTCAGTTTGGTTCATATGGTTCAATTTGGGTCAAATGGGTCATGTTGACTAATTTGACCAAATTGGTCAAATTGGCTTGATCATGGGATATGTCTATGTTCAATTAGTCATTCTTGGTTGATTGGAAGAGTTGATTTGAGTCAATTTAGATTAAGGAGTGATTTGGTTCAATTTGACCATTTAAGTCAAATTGGGCTAAGTAGGTCAATTGGGTTGGGTTGATCAAATTAGGTTCAATTGAAGGTTGAACTATGTCTAATATCCAATTGGCGATTGGTTTAAGCATTGGTTTCAACTAATTTGGCTTAGGATTTGACTTGGCCCAATTTGGCCCTTTAGGTCAAATCGAGTTAACTTAGGTCAATAAGTCAAATTGTCTTGATTATGTTCAATTGATTGTAGTGGAGTATTGAATAATGGCCTACAATCATCATTGAAGAGATTGAATAGCTTGATTTGATCCAATTTGGGCTTGATTGAAGTTTGGTCTAATTGGACTTTTAGGTCACTTTGGGTTAAGTGGCTTAATTTGGATTAATTAAAGCTATAGATGGTTGGAGTATATTCAATGATGAATTTGAAGTTTCTTGGTGGCTTTGATTACAAATTATTTAGGTTTAATTTAGTTTTGACTTATTTGACCTTTTCAGCCAAATGAGCTAACGGGTTGCTTGAGTTTGGGTTGCTTAAGTCTAATTGGTTTAGTTTGCTTGATTACTAGTATTGAGTAGTTTGAAATGATCTAATTGGGTCATAAAGAACAACTAAGAGAGTTGAATTGTGTTTGGTTTGCTTGGCTTGGTTTGAATGGGGTAATAGGATTAGAGTAAGTTAGCTTGGGTTAATAAAACAAATTGGCTTGGAGCTTGGATTTGAAATCAAATTTAAATGAAGTCAATCAATTATCTTAAGGTTGAAGTTTCAATCATTTGGTTTAAGTTTAAAGGTGATTAATGGGTATGGGTGTAGGTTCGAGCCTTGGGGGGTGGAGCCTAGTTGTCTTAAGGTAAGTTCTAGTCCAAGGTTATTCCCTATAAGTCTTTAGGCCTAGGTTTAGTGTTACCTTAATCGAGTCCCCAAGACTAAGGAAGCCAAAGTGTTTAGAAGAATCCTAGACCTAGGGTTGGAATGAACAATCCTCACTCCCAAAAGTGAGGTCAACAAGGGATTTTGACTTATGAGGATGACCGCCTTTTGGGGAAGTATGCCTTCTTTTATTGATTAGGCCCATAACCAATTATAATTGCATGGCTTTTAGGCATAAAATGCATACACCAAAGCCTTAAATGAATCTTGAGTCAAAATATTTAAAAGCCAAAATGTACTTTATTTAGGTGCATTTCATCGTACATAATCCTGGTATTAGGAGTAAGTCTAGGTTCTTAGATTCTTTCCTAAAATGTAACATCTCAACCATCTTGCATATATGAGACTTGATATCATGGATTTAAAATACACTTAGGTGGTGTTAGGCAACCCTTCAAGGAGGGTTGTAAGTCCGTAAGAGTCGATGATAGGTATGTTCCCTCAAGTGAGAGGAATGGTGATAATTCCTAAAAATTGAACTAGGTCAAGCATTTGACTTATGTTAGAAGAAAATATAGACTTAGGTTTTGAAGCATCCTACTGAGTAAATCTTCAATCCTAAGCATTTCAGTCTTGTGCAAGAATCTAAGCCCTAGATTTCTAAGAAAATTTTAACTCAAAATTCAAAATTAAATTTCAAGTTTTAAAGCCCAATTATAGGATAGTTGAAATGTCTATAGGGCATCCCAAGTAACAATTTCCTACTTAAACTTTAGCTTCTAGAAATGAGTCTTTCGACTTTGGATCATTCTCAATTGAAATTCTAAATATCATTGCCTTTGAAAACCAGTTTAGAATGCCTTAGAAATAATAACTTCTTTATTTAATCGATAGTATTATTAGGAAGAGATCTTGCATTCCTAAGATGTAATTAACTATAAGGACTTTCCCTTATAGGGAACCATGAACCCAATTTAAAATAAATTCTCTACTTTTCACGTAGTTTAAGAGAAAACTCTTTGGCACATGAAAGACTCATTAGTCTTAAAAGTCACTTATTAAATGATCGAATCCATTATAAGATAACATATTTATCTTTTGACATAATATATTTACTCCTTAATGACACATTTGATCATCCAAATAAAAATTTCTAAAATCCTATGTTATGTCATAAATTTTTCCCAACATTGGCATTACCATTATCCCAACATGACACCATCAGTACTTTGATTTATTTTAGAAGCTCCAAAACATGTTTATGATAAAGTGCTAATTTATGCTTGTTTATCTTCGAAGTCCTAATTATTTGTCATATTATGAGTTGAGAATCTCCATAAATATGAAACTTCTTAATTTTCATATTAATTTCTAGCTCTAAAACCACAATGAATGCTTCATATCAACCTCATTGTTAGTTTGATGTTCAATTAGACTATATGAATATCCATCTTAACGTGTCACAAATATTAAACCAATTTTGAGATGCACTATAAGTGGTATACTTTTGAGGTTTAATCAATGATGGGGAAAGGCATTTTCATTTATTTTCATTTATTTTCCTTTATCGACTTTCTATTATGTAGGTGGAGAGATTTATTTTCCACTCCTTAATTAGTGGAGAGATTCATTTTCCACTCCTTAACCAGCCTTGAGTTACTTTTTTTGTCCGATCTTATTTATCGAAGAAGTCTCTAAATTATGTATTTCTTTAGAGCTTTTAGAATTTTGGTACTCTCAAAATTACTAATTTAGGACATAATTTCTTTGAGCCTAACTTAACTTTCCATTTCGTGATCTTTCTCCTGAAAGCATAGTTCTTCTTGAAGTTACAATTACATTTATGACATGACATATTTACTAAAGAACTTCTTCAAAATTTTTGTGTCAAGATGTATTCTTCTAACTTAACTAGCCTTCTAAGAGGTTGTTGATACTCTTCTAAAGAGTCAATAATTTTTTTTTTGTATTTTGGGCTTTGATTTTTGTATTTCATTATTTTTCTTTGATCTATTAAGCTTTGTGAAGGAGACTAATTAATTTTCATCTGTTTCTTTATATTATATAAAATTTCCCGTATTGGGGAAGAAGCTTTTAGTTCTACTTTAGGCTCTAAGAAATTCTTTCATTAGATAACTTCTATGGTCTGAAAGAATGTTAATCATCCTTTAATCTTTTGAGATGAAGGTCTCCCAACCACTTTTTTCTTCTTCTTGTGTTTGTGGGGTTTCGCCTTATCATCATTTATATTCGAAGTTCTAGCTAGCTCAACATCTTTGTCTTTTGCATTCTAGATTGGGCATGTTGTAACAACCTTCACCATTTCCTTTTAAGATGTACCGGTCAGAAATCGATAAGATGAGTTCTTCATTTTGATAACTTTCTTCTACCCACTATTTGAAGATAAAACAATCTTCAATTGGATGACTTATGAGCCTATAGAATTGACAATAATTGGGATCATCATCTTTTAACTTGGTCTACCCTGATGTGGCTCTAGCAATTGTAATCCCTAATTTCGGGCATGTATAAAGATCTTAGAAAACATTCTCTTTGAATTAGTACTATTTATACATCTTTTCTTGAGGGTTATCTCTTTTTTTTAATACTTTCTCAAAGATTGTAGCTTCGAGGTTTCCACACCTCCATTTCCCTTTTGTCAATTGTGAATGTGAATGTTGTATTCACATCATTATTTTGTATCATGCGATTTTGGTTATTTTCTTTTTCCAAAGAGATTATTACTATAGTTGGCATTGAGGCCTTTTGGGGAGCCTTACAAACTTGGCTACGTGTTCTAATAATTCTTAGAATGCACTAATCATAGCCATGGCTAGATATGAAGCCATATGATCATTGATGTTTCGCATGAGGTGTTCTACTATATGCTTTTCTATCACCGTTGATCACATTTTATGCTTCGATTTCTCCATATTATGATGTATTTGGTAACACTCTTGTCTTTCCTTCTTCTTTTTCTAAAGTGAGATTTACTATTGTTACTTTCTTAGTTACACTTACAAATCTCTTGTGAAGAGCATTTCTAGCATGATGAAGGTTTTACTAAGTCGTTGGGTAACTCAAAGATACCATTCAAAGGTCATGTCGAAGACAAGAATCTAATTATCATAGTAATAAAGCATCATTTCCTCTAGTATTTCCCCATTGGTTTTAAACGAGCTAAGTGATGCTATGAATTTTTTGTGCTTGAGAAAGTATTAAATTTTGGCGTAAAATATCCTTTAGGATACTATACTTAGTCATATTTGGTTGAGTTTGGTTGGTGATTTCTAACTAGTTGTTTAATAGCTTCTAAATCGATGACTGTTTTGAATTTCTAGTTGATGAGATCTTCTACTTTAGTTTTGGTAATAACATCGCCTTCTTGATGGGCATTTAATGTAGCCTATCCCGGGATTCTTGCCTTTGTGTTGAAGTTCTTAGCAAGTTGGGTGTAACATTTTGTATGCCGCATTTTCGCTATTAGATTGCCTATCTTTAGAGGATTTCTCAATAATACTTGCTGCATAGTAGTTTCTATGAGGTTAAGTTGACTAAATAATTCTTTTATTAGTCCACTCATTTCATTGAGGCAATTTTAGTTGGTCGATTTCTTGGTCTCTTCTTTGGAGTCGAGAACTCATTTGTTGTTGTAATCTTGTTATAACATCTAGCTCTTCAATTACTTCAACTTTTACTAAAGCTTCACCTCCAAGTTCTTGATGATTTGAGTTTTCTTGATGTCCTTCTTGATTTTGTTGTTCTGCCATATTTCTATTTCATAAATGTGTATCGACCATGCTAACAACTTCAACTTATATATCTTCATCACTTTAGAAGATCGAATTGGTTGCTCTTCATTGATTGGAAAATCCTAATCTTCCTAGAAGAGTTATTATCTACCACATAATCTCGACTTTTTTTAGACCGGTACTTCCAATTGATGATAGGAGATTCATTTTCATTATCATCGGTGGGATTGGGTCATATTGAGTTGTCTTATAGTTGAACCAAATCAATGGGACCTTGAAGTGGTGGACCTCGGGAATGCATCTTGGATTCACACCCGGTGTTCACTAGATGAATTATATTTCTTTTTGTGGTGGTTGTTGGGATCTTCCAATAACTTAGTATATATTGTATCTAAGGGCTCGTTGTTGTTGTTCACCAAATATAATACTCTTAGGCCTTGAGTTATGCTCTAGGTGGGCATGATATTTTTAATATTTTCACCTCTCCCTTATAGTAGGAATTTATTGTGTTGGTGACTTAGCTCATTAATTTTTTTATTCTTCTTTAAAGGTTTCTATTTTTAACAACCTTCAAGAATTTATAGATTTTATAAGAGATGGTATCCTCCTGTTGTGGTTGATTTTGTGGACTGGGATGTGTATATTTATCCTAGAATGACTTTTTTATAGCTCCTCTAGAGTTATTTATCTTAACTCATTGGAGCATCAAAGTTTTTATTAGTTGGTATATTTTCTTTCACCAATATTGTTTTTTCAATAAACGTAATCTTGTAGCTCTATGACCAACATTATATTTTCTTCAAGCTCTCATAAACATTTTTGGTGACCAAGAAAAATGCATGATGGTCATTATTGCACAGTAAAAGTAGCACCTTGTGGGATAATTGGTTCCCCATGCATTGCTAAGTTGATTGATGATGATGGACTTTAGTTAATAGACACTTTGTCTTTAGAAGGGTAGTCCACATTTCTTTTGATAGCCTATCAAAGACGAACCCCTCTTTGAGTTTAGGGTTTTAGGCTTTTGCTCATTGGGGATGATCACATTTGGCCTTCTTCACATATTGAATACCTTTTGCATTCTAGTGCCCTTAATGATGCCCAATTATAAGTCCAATATGTAGAAACTTCGACAACCTTGAAAATCATTCTAAACCGAGTAGCTCTAGCAAAATCAGCATTGATTATAGCCTAAGAGAATTTAATAGTGGATCCTTCTCCTAGCTTGAGTCACCATGTTTATAATACTTTCCATTTGAGGTTTCAAACTTGGTTATAATCTTAAAATTTTAAAAGATTATATCCTAATATTTAAGTCTATGATGCCTTTGTATATTTAAATTTTTCTAATTAAAGATGGAGAGAAGTAATCCTTAGTGGAGTCAACAAAAATCTTAGACAAAATACCTTTGAGGATGCTCGTGACATCTTTATCAAGATAGGTAGAAGTATATTTTTTCATGAGGTAGATTGATATATATTAAACCATATTTCCCTTAACATTATGTTATGGTTTATTTAGATCAGGATCTACTTCTTATTAAAGCAAGCTTTCATAGTTAATTACCCCTCTTACCATAGTAAGAGAGTACTCTTGATTAAAGTTAAAAATAATCATATCTTTCGATATGAATTGGCATCTAGTGGTATGACATATATGACTATCTAAGGGGAATAGGAGAATAGTCACGATCAAGATGTCATGATTCCACCATCTTGGGGCTACATTACTCTAGTTTACCAACACAGGAAGGCTAGCGTAATGTCCAAGGAGTCTAATTAGCAATCGGTTGTCTCATCTCATAAATCTTAACTAGACCGAGGTTTAGTGTAGTGTCTATGTAATGAACATATGTGTTGGACTTACATCCCTTGCAATGTTAGTAGAATGATATGCTTACATTACAAGCATGTGTCGAACTTACATTGATTAGAAAGCCGTTAGAGTGTTTGCATGATGAACACATGGTTGGACTTTTCACCCCTTTAGAATGCTAAAATTATAGGTGTTCACATTATGAATAAATTATTAGGTGTTAGTATAGCGACGGATAGAATATTGAGTTTACACCCCTTTAGAATATTATAATTATAGGTTTTCACATGGTGAATGAATTATTAGGTGTTAGCATAATGAATGGATAGAAAACTAAGCTTACATCCCTTTGGAATGCCAAAATTTTAGGTGTTCATATTATGAACAAATTAATAGGTGTTAGCATAGAGAATCGATAGAAGACTAGGTTACATCCCTTTGAAATGCTAGAATTATAAGTGTTCACATTATGAATGAACTATTAGGCGTTCACATAGCGAACATAAAGAAGACTAGACTTACATGCTTTTGAATGCCGAATTATCGCTGTTCACGTTATGAAAGAATTATTATGTATTCATAGTGAACATATAGAAGAATTCACTTACATCCCTTGGAATGCTAGAATTATAGGTGTTCACATTGTGCATGAATTATGGGTATTCACATTATGAATGAATTATTAATTGTTAGCATAGAGAATGGATAGAAGACTAAGCTTACATCCCTTGAATGACATAATTATAGGTGTTCACATAGTGAACAAATTATTAAGTGTTCATATAGTAAATGGATAGAAGACTAGGCTTACATCCTTTTGGAATGCTAGAATTATAGGTGTTCACATTGTAAATAAATTATAAGTTGTTCACATGGAAAACATAAATAGGTTGCTTTAGGGGATGGCACCTAAGGGATGTGAAGGGGAGCACCTTGACACTATAGATTATGGTGCTTGCACATTATTAAGATGGTGCCTCAAAGACGGGAAGTTAGCCATGGAGCTATAGGTGATATAAAGGATGTTTGAAAGTAGGTTGATAGATTGACCAAGGTGCCTCAATTATGTTGCACTTCAACACTAGTCAAAAGACCATTCAAATGGACTGATAGGTTGGTAAACACATTTAACATATAGGAGAAACTTTTGACTAGCATTGTGTCAAAGTGCCACAATGCCACATCAATATATAATGCACTTTTAGTTCCGATTGATTAAAGAATTAATAGTAACTAAATGGTAAAAGTGTTCTTTTATTAGCACAATAACTATTTTAACCATTGGACGGTGCCTAAGCATTGTATGTGAGTGCTACTACTAGTTCTTTGTTCCAACCCAGAGGTTAGCATCATAGCACTAATTTTGTAGCACCACGTAAACCTAGTTAATAAATAGACCCCTATGATGCATTTTTATTCTACCTTCTTCCTATATAAATTCTTAGATTCTTCTTTTCTTAGCTTTTTCTCACAATAAGAATACAATCATCGCTCAAAAGCCTCTAGCAAGAGGAGGGTGACTTCAAGCAATTATAACAGTTTGTTAGGGTGAAAATAAAGGAGAAGTATTAATATGCTCTCATCCAAAGTACCTCTAGAGAGAACTTTTGACAACCCGTGAGAGTGTGGAGAGGGTTATCATTGAGCTAGAGAGTTGCCTTATGAAAGCAACTCATGCATGGTTCCTATGGTGTGGGAGTTCTTCACCAATGCAAAGGAGCACCAAGATAATAGAGTTCTTGTGCAGAAAAATTAGTAAGTTTCATAATATTATAATTAATACATATTACGGTTTGCAAAATATAGTGTACAATCAATATCTTTCCTATTATAATGATCATCCTAATTTTGATGGTCCTTAGTTTTATCACTAGCAAATGCCAATATTCAATGAAAATAAGAAGAGTAAAGGATCATCAACTTTCTTTCCTGGTTTAACTAAGAGTCTAAGGCTTAGCACTATTTTATTTTTGTTAAATTTATGCCCGATAATATCATTGAGGTGATTAAGGACATTGTTATTTTAAATTTTGATATTCAAAGAGCTTTACAATTGATGTAAGATTATTTATAATTTCATTTATAATATTCTTAGGGAAATACTACTATAGGATACTCATCCTTCTCTTATTTATATTTTATGTACTACGACAAACGCATTGGGGAGGATGAAGAAGTTCTTATTCAAAAGGCTCTTCTTAAGAGGATACTTAGGGGATATGGCTCGAGATTTTAGTTGGGGAAAGTTCATGTGCTCCATGTTCTCCATAACCTCGATACTAATCTTCCAAAACCTTAAAGGAGTTACTCCAAGAAATTAGAGGAGAAGTCTTAGATTTAAGGAAAAGGTTGGTGAGAGCGACCAAGGCAAGAGGCTTTAGAAAATAAATTTGATTGTCACATGGATCAATAATAGAATCGCTTTTCTTACATTGTTGAGTTTAACTTAGCATAAGTTTAAATGTTTGAAAATTTAAGCTTTCCGTTGTCAAAGTCAAACCTCTTTTCTTATGATGCCTTAATATCCACTTTACGTGAGCACCCCACTAACATTAGAAGAAGATTGGTTATTAGTTTTTCCCCTTTTCCTTTTATTTAATGTTTTATTCCTTTGTATACAACTTGTAATCATTTTTAAATTTTAATAAATATATTTTTATTTTACATATTTGTGTATTTCTATGTATATGTTCTTTTGTTTGTCATTTGAAAGCACTAGGATTTAAAATAATGGAATTTTTTAACTTTAAATGATATCATAGAAGATCGACTCTATTAGCATGATGACAAGTTTAAAACCCGAGAGTTTAGCATTATGGAGCTCTATATGCCATCATCATAGTGTTCTTAAGATAGAAATATGTTGTCATCCCATGAAAAGGTTAGCATTGTGATGCTCAATATGCGTCGCAACACTCTTAAGATAGAAATCTCTTATCATTTTACCATATAGGTAGCACCGGTTCTCCAATATGAGGTGTCTTCTTAATATAGATATTTCTTATCATTTTACTTAAGAGGTCTCGCTTATAGTGCTTGATATGTGGAAGCAACTCTAGGTAAACAAGACTTGGACTTTCAATTTAGCAAGGTCATTATTCTAAGTGTCCAAAATCAAGAAATTGATGTAGTGTTATGACGCTTAAGGGATAGCTCCATTACACTATGAGAAGACTTTACCTACAAAACATGAAGGCTCGCTCGACTGGACACATAGTTTCTAAGTTTTGTTTTATCAATGCCTAAAATTTTAACAATTTTTTTAAGAGAAATTTAAAATTTTTGGTAACATCTTATCACCGATTTCATGATTTTAATGCATTAGCACCCTTCTCCCTTATCCTAGATCCAAGATCAATGAAGGGAGGATTTTATTTCACACTAGAATCAATTTTGATGATGGAAGTTGTAGTGCCTCGCCCAAAAAACTAGCACTTGGTCGCTTTAAAGATGTGTAACCCAAAGCTTATAACAATGGAGCTAACTACGTGCCATGGTGCCGCAAGAATTATACCTAAACCCAGCACTTAGCACCATGGTGTCATATCTCTCATTTGGTGCCATGGAATGAAGCCAAAGATTTCATTCCCGAGTACAATTCATTGGCTTTCAACACCATGGAGCGGAACTCCATTTTGAACTAGATTCTTGCATAATTTGATAATTTTTATTTCAATTTTTTTAAATGCTAACATTAATTAATTTTTTTTACTTATACTTTTGAGATATTTCCTTAACTTTTAGAAACCTCTATTTATTTATATTATAGATCTAAATTTTTAGAATAATATTTATTTGGCCTTTTCAGTATTAATTTTCAAAATAATTCTACTTATGATTTAATGAATGCTCAAAATGGCTCAAAGATGTGTTCTAACTAAAAAATCTACCTTATTGTGACATCAATGATTATGACATATCTTCATAAATAAAACCAAGAGATTAGTGATGGAGTACTTTGTACTTCATATTTCTTTGATTTTGATATTTGTTTTGAATTGTATAAAAGGTAAGTAAACTAATAATTTAATGAAAGGTTGTAAAAAAAATATAAACATATTAGAAATTAAACATTTGAATATTTGTTATCTATATAGGGATTATCATAAAGTGAGTGTTTCAACACCTTTTCTTTTAGGAAAGAAAAATTTGTATTGATCATTGTAAAGTACAAGTACTCCAAAAAAATTAAAAGAGAATGTTTTACATAAGTTTAGCTCGATATAAGGCAATTCCAAATTGTGATGCACCATAAATGCCAATTGTGGGTATATAGTTGTGGAGATGCAAAAGACTAAGAAGAATCATCTCGCTATTAATAAATCAGGTGTCTATTGCCCGCCTATACAAATGAGAGGTGAAGACATTTAATTCTCTTAGCGCTTCCTTAAGACTTTAATCTCATTGATGATGAACCAAGGAATAAAATATTCCTTATTCTCCTTTAGTATATGGATAAGTGTCATGGAGTCATATTCAATCCAATACTTCCTCAATGGGCAAATAAAGGCTATTTGAGTGCAAAGAGAGGTTGCAACTTTGGCATGTAGTGGGACAATGCAAAGATAAGGTATGGAAGAATTGACTTAAGTATACATTGTTCCTTCCTCTAAAAATTCCTTCAATGTCGATGTCCAGCTTTAGGATTGAAGCTTTCATCAATGTTTATCTTGATTATTCCATGGGATGGTTTGTTCTATCAAATGATTTTCCATGCATGTTTTTTGTTGTCAACACAAGGTCTGGATTATTTTCATATTGCATCCTTTCAACAAAATGGGTCTTCGAATTGCTCCATTATTTATGGCTTTATATAAGTAAGTTCTAATATTTCATGTTATAATAGTTGCTATTTTTCTCTCATTATGCTTAATCTCATTTATAGCCATCCAAATGAACCATATAATAACCGAGGAGTGATCGGGTGATATTGATATTCAATTGAGTTATGGGCTGCCAACTAGCTATTAATTCATATATAGAATAAACCTTTTAATTCATGTTAATCTGGTATAGATTAGTAAATACTTCCCATGTTTGTGTACTAAATTTATAGCTTATAAAGCAATGTGGAATGCTTTCTTCTTCCTCCTTGCATAATAGGCATATTGAAGTTAGTCTTAGGCCTTTGAACTTGAGGATGTCATCCATTAGTATGAGATTGTGAAATAATCTCCAACAAAAGAAGGAGATCGATGGTTTAAGTGCTGAGTTCCAAATAGCATTTCCCCATGGCAATTTTCCAGATGTGTCCCACCATTTCCTATATATAGTTTTAGTAACGGATGATGCATTAGATTGACCTTTAATAATAAGATGGTCCTTTCTATTGTTCTCCATTAGTATATTGTGATTGCTTTACATATGTGATCTAGAAGCTTCTCTCATAGCTTGAGTTCATTCTAATGTGAATCTATTTAAAATTAGATATTTGTTGTAAGTATTTTGGTCTCCCTTCGACTTCCATCTAAAAGAGCATCATCCCTAGTCAAGTGATCATTCTAGAAGTTAGTTTTTCCATTCCCTGCATCCCATAATATCGGTCTTCAACCTCTTCTTGGTGTTGTAACATGTGCTTCCAAATTGAGGAGTATGGTTTCTTTGCTTCTATTATCATTGGATGACTATGTCGGCAATACTACTATTGCATGTATTCAGCCCATAAGGTATTTCTTTCTCTAAATCTGATCCACAATTTGATTGTGTTGCATTTGATATTGTTCTCAATCATTTTAAGCCTCAAACCGCATTACAAGTTGGTTTGCATAACTTCTTCCAGCTAGTCCTAATCGATTTGTGATTTGCTCCAAATAAATTTATTAAGCATCCTTTTATTCTCTTCTAAATTGTTTTAAGGATATGTTGCACTTGAGTGGTGTATAGTAGAATGGATTTGTGGGTGCTTCTCACCAACGTGATCCTTCCACCAAATGGAGTGCTTTAACACCTTTATTAATAATTACTTATAAAATATAATTTCTATCTACATTATAATTAAAAAAGAAGTAATGGATTCTTTTAAGATTTTAATGTAAAAGTTAAAAAAATAATATGGAGAATAAATTAAAATTATGAGATTTGATATAGTTGGTGAGCATTATAAAAGATACATTAAAGATGATCAAATGTCTAGTCCATTTGGATGTTTCTTTAAGAGAATCGAAATATTTCCTAATATAGTTTATTTTGTTCACCTTATTAGAATAGTGTAGTTGAGAGAAGGATTGAAACATTCATAGACGTGGAGAGGAGCATGGTTAGTAGCCCTAAAACTCCTAAATTCTTATAGAATGATGCCATCAAGGCGACAATGTATGTGATAATGGTTGGAGATATTTTGGTGGGATTAATAGTTTGAAAACAAAATGTAAGATTTTAGCTTAATGTCTTAAGAGATGATTTTGAATGTTTTGTGGAGTAGTGAGGGACTCAAATTGATTTGGTGGAAGGAATGCCTGAATTAATCTAGCTTGGACTAGTTTAAGTAGT
This sequence comes from Cymbidium sinense, assembly GCA_021442155.1. Classification (NCBI taxonomy): domain Eukaryota; kingdom Viridiplantae; phylum Streptophyta; class Magnoliopsida; order Asparagales; family Orchidaceae; genus Cymbidium; species Cymbidium sinense. Next base: position 60,397,097 of record CM038230.1, on the reverse strand, counting down.
TTTAAAAGATCAATATAAGAAATGACTTCAAAGTGGTGTAAATAGCTAAAACTTATAGTAGATAGTTATCATAGATTTTAGCATCTCATTTGGAGTAGATAGATGGGTGGTAAGGCCATTGGTGGGTTTTCATAAAAGAAGACCAAGACTAATCCATATGAGGCTTGTATGGTACATTTAAAATATATATTTTAAAGTACTTTAAATATTCTAAATAAGCAAAACAATGATGGTGCATGGTTATTATATTATGTAAACATATATTATAAAGTTTTGGTGTAATTTGATGAAGTTTAAGATATTGTAATGTTGAAAAGAATGAGACCATGCAATAATTCACATAGTTTGGGTTGTGAGCAATTAGAAAGGTTTTTGGTGGATTTAAAGACATTAGTGGTGGATGGCTAGGCTTGAAAGTTATTAAATATATAGATGATTATGGGAGATAGATTAAATTAAGATTTTATGAGGATTAGAGGTCATTCATAAGATAAGCAAATCCCATTAAGAAAAGGTCAAGCTAGGCCATGAGCATTAACACTAAGATAATTTATCATTAAAAGTTATCAAATTTATTTACATATACTCCCTATTTATAGGGATTACAATAACTATCTCTCGTGAAAGAGAAAAATTTTCGTGGAGAAGGGGTAAGTAATCATTAATGGATAAAGATGCCAACCAACTTCACCAATTTATTTTATCTTCTATTATTTTAGTAATGACCATCCCATACATGTCCCTAAAGTAAAAAATTATAACTTCTAAAATTTAATTTTAAATTTTAAATAATAATCTCTAAAATTAATTATTTTTAAGCTCTTGTGATGGTCCTTAAATAGGCTCCTACTTTGGCATTTTCCTTGTTGTTTATAATTAGACTTCTCTTTGCTTGAGTATCTTAACATGCTTGGAATCTTACTTTAATTCTTTAATTGAAACTTATATATCTTGATCATATCTCACTACACTTCTCATTTATTTTTCATATAAATTATAATCTCATACATTATCATGCAGCTTCTCCCCTTTTTCAATAATTTTACACCATAGAATCAAATGGATTACAATAAAAAAAAAAGTAAGCATGAAATATGAGTGAAGTAAAATATGCAAGCACTTAAATTATTTTTCATTGATTTTAATACCAAACTTATAAAAGATGAAAAAATCTTAATCATAATTTGAATGGTGGATCCATTAGACCCACCATATGGAGAAGATCTCCCAAAAATAATATAAATACATTTTGTAGATGAATTTATTTTTTTAATTCTATATGTAGATGATATTTTACTTCCAATCGAAGAAAAAGTGTATTGTATTAGGTGAAATAAATTTTCTGAAAATTTTGACATTAAGGATATGGATGATGCCTTTAATGTCATTAGCATTAAAATATAGAGAGATAAATTTTAAGTTGTTTTAGTTATGTCTTTATAGATGTATATCAACAAGCTAGAAGAGGTTTAGGATGAAAGATTATAAAAAAAAATGATAGCTCTCATTATCAAGGGTGATAAATTCAATTAAAATTAGTGCCCAAAAATTACTATGAAAGAGAGAATAAGATAAATATTCTATGTACCTCAATTGTTATTAATTTGATGTATATCAAGTTTGTATAATACTTAATATAATATTTGTAATCGAATATTAAGGAGATATCAATGTAATTTATTTATGCACTATTGGAGAGCTATAAGGAAAATGATGAGGTACATTCAAGGTACCAAAGATTTCATGCTTATGTATAAGAGGGATGATATTTTGGAGGCATTTGGATCCTCTTATTCCAACTTTAGTGGAATTTTTTTTGGAACAATTACTTTTGGTTATATCGTTAAAATTTTTAGTTGAGTTGTGTAATGGAGGAGCTCTAAGTAGACTATGTAATGTTGCCTATTTTGGAACACTTAGGGTAGTAAATTTGATTATATGAGGCATTTATAAGATGTTTAGAAAAGTGATTAGGATTGTGGTCGATAATCTTGGAGTGGATCAAGATCTAAACATACTTAGGGTTGGCTAGCTAATGATTGATTATAACTCAAGTTTTGAATAACCAATTTTCCAAAGTTAAAACTATCTCCCAAAACTTTAATGGGCATTCAGTAATATGAAAATTGTAGGTGATGGAGTTTAGTGTTAATAAGGAAAGTATAATAATTTTTTTAAAAGTCTAGAAAATTATTTTAGATTTTCTCCCACAATTTCCCAAGTAAACCCACCCTAGCCAACTTTGGTCACTTAGGGTTATTAGGAATAAGACTTATAGTGATAAAAAATATAAATAAACACTTATAGATAGAAATTTAAAGTGTCTACTATAACTATATAGTTATTTAAGAATATTTGAGGAGCTTAAACACACCAAACTTTAATTGAAATAATACTAGATCAAAATTTACCTAATTTTGGATGAGCAATTCAAATGGAAATTTGGTGCCATTTAAGTGGAGTAATTATATGGGATTCAATTTACTAAGACTTTGGAGAGTAAAAATGGAACACCTTAAGAGAAATATAAGAAAAATATTAATATAAAAATTAAATTACTCACTTAGGTGATTTACTCTTGAAGGATATCTAATTACTTCAATATGTTGGTTGACCATGAAGGCCTAACACCTTAGAATTTCACACAAATTTACTGCATTCAAAGGTCACATAAAACTCCATAATTTAAAATGCATAATGATAGGGAGAGGTTGGAGGAGGGGCTTGACCCACTCTAATCCTAACTCTTTTAATAGTTGTTGACCCTCTCATTTGAAATTAATTATATTTAATTAACTATAATTTAGATAAATTGCTTGTTGACCCCTCTTCTACAAGCTCTAGAGCTAGCTTCTCCAAGTCATCCTTAGTCAACCAAGAATTTTTGTAAGTCCTTATCTCTCCATCTAAGAAGGAACCTTTTCTCATCTATATGATCTTCCTTATTAGTGATGATGTGATCCACCTAGAATGAATATTAGTTAGCATCTACAAAAGGTGATTTTGCATTCCTACAAAACCATACTGCACATTTAGAGGTTAGCTAACTCCTTTATATGATATTGGATCTTATATATTAAAAATAAGACTAAGAAATATATTTTTTGAAAATTCAAGAACTTATGCATTTATGAAATTATACCTAATAATCTTAAATATTCCACACGCCCTAGCTTGCAACTTTCTAAAGTATGTAAAAGGACACCTCTCATGGTAGATTGAATCAATAAATGATTAAATTCATTAAAAGTTTTATTTTTATTCTTTTCTTTGATATATTTTGTATTAGTTATTTTTAATTGATCGTAATACTATCATAATGGCTTTGAAAATCATGTTTAAATATAAATGTAAAATTTTAAAATGCATGAACAAGAATGCTAACAAAGTCATTAAGTTTCTTTGAGTTAAGGCCATAGACTATTTTAAAGGACATTTTATTTATTTTTGTATGAATAATGTTATTATAAAATGATTTGAGTTAGAAGACTCTTTAAATATAGTGTTTAATTCAACCTTTTTTACTTTGATGTCTAAAGGTAAAATTGAATGAGTAGAACTCTTAAAGTCTAGATCAAAAGCAATCTCTAGCATTAGGAGATGACATCACAAGCGCCTAAAGTTGTGCATTCTTTTTTTCCTAGACTTTGGCTGGATCTTAGATCTAAGCTTTGGTGGAGGAGTAATTTTATCAAAAGCAATCTCCCTTTTTTAGATGTTGGATTTACATGGATAAGTTTATGGTCATTTTGTTATGTTTAAATAAATGTGTTTTGTGTTCATAATGAATCACATTAAGACCATAAAGTCAATGCTTGCCTAATAACATATGTGATGTGCATAAGTAGAACATGACATCAAATATGTTCTTCATAGCTACTAATCTATACAACCACTAGGTACTATGAACTTAGATGTGATTCATAAGGGAGTGTGACTAACCCAACTCACATAAAATGGCTCATGATGGGGTTTTAGGTTTAAATTCAATCTAAAAGAGAATTTGTGGATATATTATTCATGGAACTACCTTATCTACCACCAACTAATATCTTTTTTCCATACTTTTCAAATATATCTTAAAGACATTCTTTCTCATCTAATCATCATCCCTAATTACAATCATGTACCTTATAACACTTACCTAGTCATAGTTATTTTAGGTGATCTTCGAAAGAGAAGTGTCATAATGGATCTTCTTAACTTCATCTTTAACTTTCTCATCTTTTAGTTATTTAGTCTCATCAAGGAACATGATTTTGGCCGTATATCAATTGTACATATGTCCCTTCTAATGGCACTTAAATCAAACTATGTCCCTAGTTTTGAAGATGACTCAATGACACTTCGCTTGGTTGGGTTTTAGAGGATAAAGGTTTAATTTAAAAGTATAACTTTGATTAAGATAGAAGGATGTTGGATAAGATAAAATTGAACCCTTGGATCTAAATGAAGAGGCTACTTCTTGTGTTTTTTTTCATGAGTAAAGCATAGTGAGCATCCTCGAGAGTCTAGGGGTCCTATAACACCACCCTAAGATAATCCTAAGAATGATAATAAATTATCGTTAATTATCAATGATGATTTATACAATTAGTTCTAGCCTTAAAGTTCTCAATGTATTCTTATATGTTTTCTTATCTTTAGGTCATCAACGCTTCATGTCGTCTTTCATAATTTCTAATAGTATTTGGCCTAAGAATTTTTTCAATTTTATTAATGTAAGAATGGTCGCCTAGTCTTTTAACCATAATTAAAATATTATTCTAATAAAATTTAGCATTGCCTGCAAATTTCATTATGAAAAAGTGGTTCTTTGATAATCAACCACTAATATAAATCAAAGAACTCATTCATTTGGATATGTTAATTTAAAAGTTATTAGGATCATGAACTTCATCATAGGTTGGAAAATCAACCTTCACCTTCTTGAATGGCTCATTCAAAATGTATGTTAATCCCATGAGTTTTACACATATCATAGGTTTCAATGACCAATACATTCTTGGTTGACTACTTATTTATACTAATTAGTTGTTTGTGCGCAAACAAAATCCATGTAGGTATCACAAGTAAGCAACCCATTGGTTATTGCCTAGGAAAGCACATCACATGCGCTTTGACCGATAGTTGGATCAAGCTCAAGTTTGAGAAGACTACTAAAATAAATATTAACCAAGAAGACCCAAGTCAAGCTCAAACTATATTATTTATAGCATTTATATTTTAGTTTATTTTTAAAATTCTATTTATACTTAACATGTGAATATAAAAATGACTAAAAACACACACACACACACTTTAGAGATTGAAAAATAAAAATACTTTTAAAATTATTTTAAATTCTAAAATAATTGAAATTGATTTAAGCTAATCATATGTACAATATGGTATCATACTATACACTTTTGGAATCCTTGGGAGAGTAGTTTTAGAATCAATCAAAATTAAAATTTTTGTAAATCATCATAATAAATGATTTATTATTTATGTTAATAAATGAAAACTATCATGGTTATGCCAATTATTTCAAATATTTAACTAATCATAGAGTACAAACATATATGGTAAGCCTCCAATTTTAATCCATTAATTAATGAGTTATTATGTGACGATTTAATTTGTAGTTCTTATTGTATGATGGTGTCATCGGTATGAACAAGCATAGAGCAAATTTTCTAGTTTGTATTAATCATATAGTATGATCCTATAATTATATAGTACAATTGTGGTATCTTTAATTAAACATTAAATTTTTTTTATTATAATATCAACACCCTTATTAAAAATACCCCTTAACATTCCCTAACTTGAAGTTGAATGAGAGATAGAGCCTTAGGGAGGTAAAAGGAAGGGTATTTACTTTAATATATATATATATATATATATATATATATATATATATATATATATATATATATATATATATATATATATATATATATATATATATATATATATATATATAATTCTAATATCAACATCCTTATTAAAAAATACCCTTTAAGGTTCCCTAATTTGAAGTTGAAAGAGAGATAGAACCTTAGAGGTAAAGGGAAGGGTATTTACTTAGAGAAAAGTAAGGAAAGTCCTTTCAGCCTTACTTTTCTTATAGGAAATCTTTATGAGAGAAGTCTTGTGAGGTTGCACTCAATTTGATTGTTTTTTACATCCACCTACTTGCAAGTAGAAATAGAGTTTTTTTTTCTTTTAGAGAACTTGAATAAAATCCTTTTATGGAGAGTTTCTTCCATGTAAAATGAGTGGTCAGTATTTCCTTGAAGAGAAGGGGAGTGGTGTAGGTTTTCAACCCATTAAGGAGAAAGGAATCTTTGCCTTGGCTTGACACCAAAGGAGGGCAAGTGGAAATCATGGGAAGGAGTCCTAGTGAGTGGGCATATGCCGCTTGGTGGGACCCTTTTCTATTTTTCTTTTCCTTTATTTCTACTTATTATTAAATTTGCGTTGCATTGATACTCATGATGGTTAAACCTTGATTTCAAATTACTCCATCAAGCTATTTTAAAATCTAATAAAGTTCTTACCTTATGCTTAACTAGTACAAAATTTCAATTTCAAAAAATTTTGCTAATTTGATTAATATTTTTTGTAAAAAAATATGTATATTTGTTTTTTAAACAATAAAAAAAATTTTCTAAAATAAAGTTTAATTTTTTGGAATTTTGAAAACAAACTAATTAAATCCCATAAGCCCCACGGAGTGTGCCATCTCAATATTAGTAAAAAATATGCATTTCTACATTATTCAATCAATGCACTATTGTATATGAAACATGAGAGATGTATGATATACACCACCATAAGACTTTATTAATTGGTAAACATGTCCATTCAATCTTCCATTGATAGAAGATAGCATGTTAGCTCATAAATTTTAAATGCTTAAATTAATTTTATATGCTTTAAAAATTAAAAGATTATGTGTATTTCTACTTGAAAAACTAGTAATAAAATTGAAAATAATATTGTTTATATATGAAGGAACAAATGAAGTTAAAAAATCACTTATTAACATGTTAGCACATAATTATGAACTTTTGGCATGTTATTTAGAGAATGCATTTTCAATATGTATACACATTTTACAAAAATTATCACTTTGTTACATGCTTTAGGAAGAGAATTTATAAATGTTAAACATGTTAACAAAATTTTGCATTGCTTTACTGATCTTGGGATGCTAAGGTGATAGTTATAACTAAGTTTAAGGTTTAACTATTTATTTTATTGATCACTTATTTTGTTCTCTTTTTCCTATCTGAAAAATTCACAAAGATTTCTTGATGCAAGTGATAGAAGAAAGGAAAAGATTATTGCCTTGTGAGAATACCACTAATAGTGGTTAGGAGGAAAGTAGCATTGATGATGAAATAAGATGATGAACTTCAAAATGTTTTGAAAGATAAGTAGAAGAAATTTGATTGAAAGAAAAGTAAAGATAAAGGCAAATTTTTTAAAAGTTACTAATCCTATTTGTTATAAATGTAAAAAAAGTCAAGTCATATTAAATGAGAGTTCCCTTCACTCAAAAGCATCAATCAAGTAACTAAATTAGAGGGAAAGGTGATGCTAATAAGGACAAAAGAAGGACTTAATTTGTTTTCTAGATTAATTGATTGTGACCGATTTGAAGAGGAATTTTAAGAAGTGGTTACAAATCTTTGTTTGATAGCAAAGGAGATTCTAACAATTTTGATGATGAGCAATTAAATGATCCTAACTATAATAAACCCCTTAATGTTTGTAATGGATTGCATCGCACTTAAGTTATTGAAATGATATTCAACTTTTAAGAAAAGTTTCTCTTCTTTAAAAAAATCAAAACACTATTGTGTGAGCATGAGAATTTGAAAAATGAATTAGAAAAAAAAAACTCATGTTACATTAGTCTAGAAAATAAATAAAATAATTAAAAATATAAAATACCAATTTTTTTAGAAGGGAACAAGATTTACTCATAAAACTAGTATTGTTGAAGGTGCTAATGAAGATTAGAGAATAGAAGTGGATTCTACAATGCTCACTAAAAAGAAAAATTAAATCAAATAATATCATGCATTCCTTCTAATGCATGATAATTATCACGCGATGGAATGATTGAATAAATAGCATGTTTATGCATACATTGTTTATCAAAACCCAATATATGCATGGATACCATATATCTTTAATTTTTTCATAGTTATGGTGATTGGCCCAAGAAAGTTTGGGTTCCCAATAAAGCAACATAAATCTATTTTGTATTTATGCCTTCACTCGATGATTAGTGGAAACATGTGGTACTTAGATGGCACGTGCCCAAGACATATGATGAGAGATAAAAGAAAATTCATCTTAATGTAGCTCAAAAGAGGAGGAGAGGTCTTCCTAGGAGACAACATAATTCACAAGTACTCAGGTTAGGTACCATAAAATGAGAAAAAAATTCGTAGAAAAGGCCTTTCTTGTTGATGGTTTAAAGCATAATTTACTTAACATCGTCATTAATATGATAAGGGTTTTAATGTAATTTTTTGTAATAAATGTCTACTTGATTTGAATGATAAAATTATTTAAAAGGTGTTAGAATTAACAACATTTATTTACCTTGATAACCTCGATTATTCTAAGGTTGTGTATCTTAAGTCGACACTTGATGAGTCATGGTTGTGGCATAAGACTATGTCATGTTAGTATTCAATCCTCTAGGAAGATTATGTGTGCCAACATGGTTAAAGGGATATTGAAACAAAACTTCACGATGATCCTTTGTGTGGTGCATATTAGCTTAGAAAGCAAAGTAAGTTTGCATTTAAGTCTACTATAGACATAATGACCTCATGACCCTTAGAAGTTACTCATATGGATTTATTGAACTAGTTAGCACCTCTAATTTAGGAGGAAAGCCATATAGAATTGTAATAATTTATGATTACATAAGGATTACTTGGGTAAAGTTCTTAGGCCATATAAGTGAATCATTTTTAGAATTTAAAATTTTTGTAATTTGGGTTCAAAGAAAATTTGATTGTAGCATTGCTTTTATCCATAGCGATCATAGTGGAGAATTTGAAAATGAAAATTTTAAAGTTTTTAGTACTAAAATTAGGATAAAATACAATTTTATAACCCATAGACACCTTATCAAAATGGGCTAGTAGAATGTAAAAATAAGACACTTATAGAAGCTACTAGATCTATACTTAGGTAGTTAATACAACATGTTATGTATTAAATCATGTAAACATTAAACCTATATGAGATTTTAAAAGTAAAAACACCAAACCTATCTCACTTACATATTTTGGATGTAAATAATGTGAATCATAACTTAGAAAAGTCGATTCAAAATTTGATGAGGCAATCTTCACAGGTTACTCTTTTGTAGGGAAGGCCTAAAAAATTTTCAATAAGAGGACCCAATTAGTTGAGGAGTCAATACATGTTACTTTTGATGAATCGATGTCTAATCCTATCCTAGAGATCCTATAGATGAGGATGGCTTATTTCTAAAATTGAGAATTTGAGACAAAAAATAAAATGGGAACCATAAGAGAAGATTACTTAGAGAGTGGAGATATGCTTCTAGTAATTCTCATGAGTTGATTATGAGAGACCCATCCACAAGAATTAGAACTAAAAATAGTTTTAGAGAATAGGTTAGCCATTACAACCTTCATATCCATGATAGAACCAACTAATATAGAAGAACTATATTTGATGAATTTTGGGTTGAGGCAATGTAAGATGAATTGAATAAATTTACTAGGAATGATGTCCGTAAATTTGTAACTAGACTCTCAACTCAAAGTGTAATTAAAATTAAGTTGGTGTTTAAAACAAATGAAATGAATTAAGAGTTGTTGTAAGCAATAAAGAAAGGCTAGTGACGAAAGGATTTAATCAAATAAAAGAAATTTATTTTAAAGAAACATTCACACCTATATAATATTTGGAGGCCATACACTTATTACTTACATTTTTTTTGTTTTAAAGGATACAAACTCTATCAAGTGAATGTTATGAATGCCTTCCTAAATGGTGTTATAGAAGAAAATGTATACTTAGAATAGCCACTAGAATTTAAAAGTTCATTATACTTTGATCATGAGTATAAATTAAGGAAAGCCTTATATTGTTTGAAGTAAGCATCACTTGCTTGGTACAATTGGCTTAACACATTCTTATTAAAAAACAAAACACACTTTTAAAGGAATGGTTGATACTACATTATTTATCAAAAGAATTAATAGTGATATTTTTCTTTCACAAATGTATATGATGTGGTAATACATCAAGGTCCCTTGACTAGAGCTAAAGCAAGGGAGAAGAAAGCTACTCATGAAGATCCGATCACTAGAAGCAAGGGAACATTAGGAGAACCTAGAGCTTGAAAGAAGCATGAAGACATTTGGAAGATTTTTTTTAAATGTAACTTATATTTTTTTATGTCATTATATGTTGTTTTGTGTCTAGTGGCATTATTATAATTTTTTTAAACTCTAGGTGCAAATGGTTATGTATGTGGTAATATCATGGAAATAGAAGGGCCTAATTGTTAAGTATCATTATGATTAATTAAAAATTAATTAATTAATTATATTTTCAAGAATTAAAGTGGAGTGGTTCCCACCCCTCACTCTATGGATGGGAGTAGTCATGGAGGAGTTTGCTACAATTATAGAGTTTTTCATTTTTTGAGGAGTTTTATGCCCACCAAATTCTATTTGGAAGAATTAAGTCAAATTTGACATAGTTTTGGCCAAACACTTCAAATGTAAGTTTGGCTACCTTTAATGAAAAAAATTATATGGGATTCAATTTGCAAAGACTTAGGAGAATAAGGATAACATATCATATAAGTAAACACATGTAAAAAATATAAGATCACTCATTCAAGTGACCTAGGGTTGAAGGATTACCAAATTATTTTAATATGTTGGGTCACAAAGCCCCATCACTTTTGATTTTTTCCCCAAATTTATCACTTTCAAAAGTCACTTAAAAGCTCATTCCAACAATACAAAAAAGTTTGATATAATACACCATAACTCAAAAAAAAAAGAGATGTAGAGGTTAGAGAAGAGGATCACCCACTTAAATTCTAACTCCTCCCTTTAATAGTCACCAACCTCTACTCTTTTGAAACTAATTATAATTATAATAAATCACTCTTATTTCACATTATATAAAATTACATGTCTCAAACATAAACGCATGAAACATAACATATAAACCATATAAAGTAAGTATGACTAAGGTTCTCACATTCTTCAAGCTTCATTTCACTCTAATGCTTTCTTACTCTTTGTTTTTCTTTCTTAAGCTCTTGTGATTAGACCTACTCTTGCACTACTATGACTACTACTTCCACCATGGTGATCATATTTGTGTCTTATTCGGAGACTACACCACATGGTATATTGTTGAAGAGTCTCATTTTGGGGCTTAGACTTGTGGAGGATACTAAGGAAATATTGTAACAATCTAGTTGCGGTTTTTTTGGCTAAGAATAATAAAATGGTTGTCATATCAAACATATTGACATTAGGTATTTAATAAAAAAAGAAGTGTGTTAAGGAGAGAAGCTATTAAGCAAATGATCATTGATTTAATGATAGTTGATCATTTGACTAAAAGTATTGCTCCATAGAAGTTTAAGGATTATATAAATAGTAAGATCTTTGTTACTTTGGTTGGTTTCAATATAAAATGAATATTATTTATGAAACTCTATATGATTGTGATAATTTTCATGTGCAGTTCTTCTTGTGTACTCATTCATTGATATGAGGAATATCATCAAGTTGGACCTAGAATAAATATAGTATTTACTTATTAAGTTTGCGAATAAGACACATAATTATTGTGATACAAAGAAGATAATTCTTACCCTTAGAGAACCCATGATCATCATCCATTGACTTTTTTTTTAATTAGAATGAAGATGGAATATTTAACTAAGTGGATGAATATTGCTTTCGATAACGCCATTAATTTGAATAAGTCAAATTGGTCCAATGTTCCCTCTATTTGCAAACGAGTGGAAGTTTTAAAATTAAACTGATCTTAACTACTGTGATTACAACAATTAGAGAAATGTAAAGCATAATAAATTAGTTTTGAGATGGTTTAAGTCTGTAATCTCTTATAATATATACATTATCTATTAAAGAATGATTAAGGTTTATAAGATTTATAAATTAGTGAAGAATGAGATTAATTAATTGATCATTAGTATGTTAATCTTGTATAATTTTTATTTATTATATTCAATATTTTGAGTATATAATTATATATTATTATACATCCATTATATAATTAAAAGAAAACAAAAATTTTCTCACATAAAATATTATCCCGTGTCGTATTAGAAACCTAAACATTCCAATGGGAGCTCCAAGATGTCGTGTCCGCAAAGTAGGCAGAATGGCAGTCCTGTAATTTAAAAGTAAAGTTTTGTCAATTTGAATCGAAGACCAACCGACGTAACAGACGTAAAATCATTTTATTGGCTTCTTCCCAAACCCTAATTGCTGATGTTTTAGGCTTTCATTGATCGGTTGAGGTCTCTGCTGAGTACACGCTCTCTCTCTTCACTGATTTTTTACGAATGTTCATTTATTATTAGGGCGGCTGTTTGGTTTATCCTACTGGGCGTTTGATTCGATCTATCGATTCTGCCGCCGATACCATCGCCACCATCACCTATCTTCTCCTTTTACGTCATCCTTAATTCCTACCTCTTCTCCATACGAGAATGCTCGCAATGGAAGCCAAAACTTTAACTGCGCTAAATATTGAATGCTATGAGATCTGAGAGCTCCCATGAAAATTAGGGTTTTGTCCTTTTTTGTATGATGGCCGCTTTGTTCTTATTTCTTTCGAGAAATATAAAGAAAATTGGTAATTCATTAGTAATTCTGAGTTGATATAGCATTTCTTTATGGCCTTGCTTTAACTTTTATTAATTTTGGCAGATGAATTAGTGGGATCTTGATATCATTGTTGCATTACTTAGGATATGCCTTTGTACTATTCATGAACTTCAACTTTTGGATTTAGCCAACAAATTGGAGGGTGCGGTTGTCTAACTTTATATCGTCTTAGATACTTCTTTCCCCTTTCACATCTAGCCGCCACATTTGTTGCATGATGTTTTGATTTTCTTTATTTCTATGTATGGTTTATGGTTTATTGGACACCTTCTAACTTTGTAATTTTCATTTTTATGATTCACCAGACGCCACTGTAAAGGTTTTTTTATTTTTTATTTTTTTGGCAACGAGTATTCACCCTAATCCCATCACATCGCGTGTGACTTCGCATGACTAAATATTTTTCATTTTCTTAAATATTGTGATGGATGTGCATTTGTCTTCGTGCATTTTCTTAAATGCTTTCATACTCTGTTTTTCTGGTAAAGTTAAGCTGATCAAATCACATGAGATGAGGTACATGATGATGATAGTTGTTTTACTTTGTTGAGATGATATTCTTCTGCCTGTGAAAAAACATTTTTGGTTATTTTATGCTAATCTTCTGATAGTTTATGATAGCTTATGTTAGAATTGTCTATTTATCTGAGGAGTGATTGGTAAATGTGAATAATTCTATTTGAAAGTCCTTTCAAGTTATTACGTTTTTATTGATTTAATGTTAGGTCCTTAAAACAAATTCAAGCTTGTAATAGTATTTTTTTTTATTATTGATGAAATTTATTGGGCATTTTCACATGGTCTTGGAAGCCCCATGATGATAAATTACATCTTGGAGTAGCATGTGGTTATTTATTTCTAGTCTTTTGGCATGCATTATAGCTTCCATCACCACCTTCAACAACGTTATTAGTATCTTAATAATCTTTTTCTTCTTCTTCATCATCATCGTCATTGCCCATGCCAACTTGCTTGTGATGAATAACCATTGATGTAGCTATGGATGAATGCTTGCTTTGAGATCTGAGGGCTTCATGCTTAATCTTGATGATTTTGTTAGACGTTTATGTACAAAGTACACTGATATTGGAGGGTTTTGTGTGAGCACGTCTAACATGGTGCATTAAAAGTCCATTGGATGGTTTATAAGATCTTTGAAGGTCCTTGAGTGCCCCTCTTTCTTTAATGTCCAATACCTTTGTTTAGCTTTTCTCTCTGCCCTCTCGGTGTTGATCGCTTTAAATTAAAAGCTTGAAGTTAACTTCGTGTTCTTAAGTGTTTCTTTCATACCACGGCATCATATGATTCTTTTTGTAGTTTTGTTTTTTCTTTGTTCTCCTTCTACCTAATTGATTTTATTTCTCCTTTTTTCCTTTGATAATTATGCTTTTCTTAACCACTTTTTTCATTAAAAGAATTGCTATGATGAGGGGTTGTTTGCTGTTAATAGCTTTACGTGCTCTTATGTTCCCTTTTATTTTATTGCTTTGGTTTCAAACTTGCACGTAAGGTTTGTGGCTTCAATTTCTTATGTTGATATACGAAGCTGCTTTTTTTGGTGTTACTTGACTTTTATTTATTGGAGGCAATTTTTTAAATTGAGTAATCTGAATTAGCTAATTAAGTATTAATAAAAAAAATTTAAGAGGAAATTGATCGCATGCGTGGTTAATGGAAATTGAGCCGTCAATTAGCGACCGCGATTATCGCCGCTTGATTAGATATGAGCGCCGCCCACTAATCGCCACCGGTCCATATTATTAGTCGACACGATCGCCCTATCTCCTCTGTTTTGCTCGATTCGCCCCAAATCCTTCCTCCGCCAGGAACTCCACCCCACGAGTCCCCCCCCCCCCCCCCCCTGAACTTCCGGCCGCCAGAGGTAGTCGACCGCCTACATTGCGTCTTGTCCGTATTCGATAGAAAATTTTTGTTTTTCCCGATATTTGGATTCTTTCTTTCCTGATTAATTGTTGCTACGTGATTTGTTGTTTTGTCCGGTTGGCTAATTGGTTGTCCTCTTTCAGCGGATGTGGGTTTGTTTAGTCTTCTATTTAGAGCATTCTATCACTATCTTCCAAAGTGGCATCCTTCTCAAACTCCTAATCGGGCATTCGTTTTCTTGGCCAGCTAATTAATTCAACTCTACTACCATTTATTTAAGAATTTTTATAATTTTGATATAAGTTATGGTAAAATAATTTATTATTATTCATTCTTTTGTTGTGATTTAAAATCTCTTATGAGAATAAAGACAAAGGAAGAGATATTTTATGATGCTCTTTCTATTTTAGAAGAGCCTTTGGAGAGAATTGATTGAATTATTTGTATTATTGCTCATAGTTGTAATGGTGGTTTGATCATGTATAGCACTTTGTTGTTTTAGAAGATGACTACTTTCGTGATCAATAGGTCAATGTGATCGCCGTGATCTTGAGCAGTGATGTGGAATATTCATCAATTCATACGAGAATAAAACGAAGGATCAATAGTCAAAGAAGATAATCATGGATCTACATAACTCATGGCATCTCGCATATCCCTAGAAAGCCTCAAGTGACTCAACCCAAATCCTAGGCTAGATCTACCATTATTATATTTTTGTAAGCCTAAACTTATGTGACACTAAAACAAAATAGAAAACCCACATTTCTAACCCTTCTCAAAAACATATAATATAAGGCTTTAGATTGATATATTTGGATCAAGAAGCAAACTCAAGCATAAGTTTGCTATATCACAATTAAACAGTATATAACTCATTGCTATATGCACTTTTAAATCAAGTGTGAATTGTCACTATTGATATTTCTAAATGTGAATCTTAATTTTATTATGTAAGTTCTTATGCTTCATAACAGAATTTTATGTTATTTAAAATTTATTTACAAAATTTCTTTTAATAAGTTAAATATAATTTAAATTGAGTGTCAAAATTAATCTATGCGAGATTCGATTATATAACTTACATAATAATTTTAAATTATCCATATAATAAATTAATTAATTGGCAGTCACATGAAAATTCATTTTCCAAAAAAAAAAAACGAAACAAAAAAATGATAAAATAAATAAATAACTTTCCATTTTCGTTTGGAGTGAAGACGACAAAATAAAACCAACAAATCATATAAGCGATTCCACTATTAACTTTTGGGAAAGCAAATGAGAATTCATTATTAAACTTGCAAAGATATTGCATACACACATTTTGCTGAAACCCATTAAGAAAGAGCCCAAAAGATTGTAAAGAGAAAAAAAAAGAGGGCTTCTTGGTTGCCTTTCGGACATACTTAGAATTTTTTTTCGTGAGCACCATACTTGAGGCGATCACACTTGTTTATCTTTGAAGGAGTGACCCATTACATGCACGAGATTCATCAGGTAGAGCGTGGGCTCTGTATGTGAGTCACTACACTTCAGATTATGATCAGATATATTCTCAAGTATAAACTTCTAACCCGATCAACAATCATCATCACTAATATCCGCCGCTCACCGCTTGAGCCACTACTCATAGTTTGATACTCATCTTCGACCGCGACTGAGGCATAGGTTCATCCAACGGTGAGATCGCCAACGCCACATAACTTATAAGTTGAACAAATTATCATAATTATTACAAGTATAATCGATAAATTTTGACGATATATCGGGAATCAACCCATCAAAGCCGCTATCCCCGGAGGTGCTTGTCGCGATGAAAGCTCGTAGATCGGTATATCTCGACCTTACTACCGAATCGGTGATGTGGATGCAATATTAACATCTTCCATACAACAACACCAAAATCGACGGAAGTTTACAAGTGTAACTTCACAAACGCCATCCAAATATTACGACGCTACAAATACGCTACCCAGGATAACGACTGTTAGAGTGACCGTGTGGCGCTCCGGATCAATGTGCAAGCTTCTCATAATTCGTTGCTTCAATTCCAGGTGTGTGACGCGAACCTTAACTGACGACACCTCCCACATAACTTGGATCAATTGTTCATCGATACTCAGTTCACCCCATGAAAAGAATCGAAACAAATTCTCTATTCATTCAAAACAAGTTGTATGAATAATGAGAAATTTATATTAATCGACACCCTAATTAATACTACTTTTGGCTACTTAACCTAAATAAATTGATAAATAAAGTGATTCTGTCTTCTGAAGAACGACGAATGTGCGCTAAAAAATGTAGAATCCAAAGGGAATTTTCCCCAAATGAAATGGAGCTGCAGAATCGCCGAAAGCTAAAATTGACTTCCAACGGCCGGTAAATGAGAAATGGAAGTAGTTAAGCGGCCAAAGCGGTGCCGGAAAAACATAAATTTTCTATCAATTCTGGACAAGACGCTGAGCGACACCTACGCCCGGCCGGCCGGAAGTTCAGAGGGGGGGGGGGGGGAGGACCGTCTCGGGCGGTCGAGTTTGGTCGGAATTCTACCAGCGGAGGAAGGGATTTCGAATCGAGCAAAACAGAGATAGTCGATCGGGTCGATCGGCCCTAATATGCCGGACCGCCAGATTATAACTAGCTCAGATAGTTAGCTTGCCCACTAACCGGCGACGGCCAGATTGAAGCCGCCCAATTAGTGGGCGACCGGCCTCACTTTCACGCAGACGGCCACGCCACGCCGGAACGACGTCTCACCAATTGGGCAATTATACCTATTCTTAAATTTTTTTATTAATACTTAATTAGCTAATTCAGATTCTAACCATACTCAATTTAAAAAAATTGCCTTTATTGAAAGCTTCTATTGCTTCTTTATGTTTTGTTACATATTAAAAAATTTGTGGTGTTAGAGAATTTTTCTTAATGTATATGAATATTTAAATACACAAATAATAATGTTATATGAAAATTATAATTATAGAATATTTGCTTGATCTATTATGATTATGATAGAAAGTTATAAAATTATTCAAAATTAGTTGTAGATGTTTTGTTGGGTTCTAAAATTATTAAAAAATCAAAAAATATGCTGAGAAAATTGAATGTCTCTAAACAAGGTTTGTTGGATCAATTGGTCGATAATTGGATGTATGTTTGCACGGGCATGCAATATGGGCTGTCAAATAAGCTTGTTTGTGAATAATTCGAAGTTTGAATCGTTCATTAAGCAAGTTAGTGGAACATGAATAAATATTTTATGTCGATTTATAAAATAAGTCGAGCACGATATTTCATTCGATCATTCACAGCTTGTTTTAGATTGAAACAAAAACTTATATTTATAGCATTAAACTTAATTTTGTGGTTAGAAGTTATAGAGATTGATGACTTAGGCACACTTAGAGATTGATGTTTGGTGAACTAATGAATCAAGTTGGAGTAAGGATTAATTGGACTCAATAACTCATTAATAAGTTCATTTTAAAAGTATTAATATAAAATATCATAAGAATAAGTAAAAAAATAATATCATGCAACTTTAAATCAAGTATTTTTCTATTATTTATTATCTATTTATTTGTTAATGTTATTATTATATCAAATCTATTAGGGGAAAATGTGGAAAATTAATTTGAGTGTTTCAGTGTCATAACTCAATTCAATGTTAATCATCATACAAGATGGTTCACATTATGGTAACAATTAATTAAATATTTAATATTTATTTGAAAGAAATTTTCTTTTTTTAATTATATAAAATAGAGTTATTATTATCATCAAAATATAAATAAAATAAAATAAAATAAAAGTAGTTACATTGAATCATGTCAAAATTGTTCATAAAATAATAATTATAATATGATTTTTTTATCAGTTAAAAGAGTATATTTAAAGTAGAAATATATCTAAACTTAGGATCTCAGTGAGTCTTACTCTCTCTTAAAATAATACATGTAAATATGATAACGGTGAGGAATTATAATTCAATAGATTATTTGAAATCTATTATAGTTTTCAATACATAAAGTAGAAAAAAAATAAATATTTACCAAAATTATCATTTAATAAATTTAAATGAATTAAAATAATATTTTAATAAGTCACGTTGTGTCTATTAATTATAATATTAATATAAAATTAATATTTATCATAAGTATAAATCAAACAATTGTGTAAATAATATGGTATTGAAATAAAATAAGATAATATGAAATAATAGTTTTTTTATATTTAAATTATTTTATAATTTTTTTAGTCTCTTATATCTCTATTTTCACTTATAGATTATTCATATTTTTTTCTTTTAATTTATATTTTCACTTGCTCACATTTGTTCAAGCGTGTAAAATATATAGATGGATAATTTTATAGATACATAAGTTTTTATAATTCTATTTAAATGTATATAATATATAATCATTTAGTCATCAGCATTTTATCATCTTTTTTTTCCTTTTTTTTGCATATATATTAAATATTATTTTTTTTTAGTAAATATAAATATTATTAAATATGTTAAAAAATATATAAATATTAGTGAATACAATTAATAGTAGGAATTTTTTGTAAAATTGTGTTTGTATATTAACAAGCATAATTTATAAAATCATTAAATATAATATCTAGAAAAATATTTTGAAATTTTTTTATATTATAATAATTTTGTCAGGCTTAATATGCTCATAAAATATATAAAATAATATATAATATTAAATACTTAGTAAAATTTTATTTTTCTATATCAATATGTCTAATATAATTTATTTTATAACATATCAAAAATCATATTGAAAACAGTTTGTAAATTTTTATAGATCTTAGTTTTATAAAATTTAATTAAATAAAATATCAAAAATATATACATAAGCAATTAAATTGAAATCTAAAATAGATAAAGAGTGGCCTACCCTAGAGTTCAAGATTTTTTTTCTATAACTCTTGGATCATATTTTCTCTCTCTTCCTCTCTCTTTCTCTCCCTCTCTCGCTAAACTATTCACAATCTCGGGAAAATAAAAAACGTGAGATGAGAATTGGATTAGGATATTTTATAAATAAAATAATCAATAGTAATTTTTTTAATAAAATGATATATTGATAATTATTCAAATTTTTATTTTAATTAAAATTTTACATAAATTCTTTTATATATTTAAATCCTCAACTTTAAAATTTTAGAAAAAATTAATAAATTCAACATCATGTTTATAACATTTAAGTGAAAATGATTTGCCAAATAGGCACTAGGTGATTCTAAAAAAATTTAGTTTTATTATGATGTATGAATTTTATAAGGAAGATAGTTTTAATAAAAAAAATATATTTTTGTACTCACTTCACTCTCACATATACGAGAAATTGTGGAAAGGTGTGAAAAATTGCAGAATAATTGCTTAAATATAAAGTCTCTTGACTCGTAGCATTACATCGCATAACCTTAGTATCGCTATTCTCTAGGAATTTTGCACGAAGTTTAAGCATCATTATTCTTATAGCACCTGATGACCTCTGTTGGGTGCCTTGATCCTAATGTGTGGAGCTACTCTTGCTATGTATAGGCATTGTCTTCTCTATCTATTTGGTGCAAATCCAACGCGATGTACTTATGGTACTAATGCCTCATCTCTCTAAGTCAAAATCTCTTATTTTAGCATTGAGGTACTACATCTATGGCATCAAGTGCTACACTTAATAAAAAAAGAGAGTTTGAGTAATAAAACCAGCCCCACAAAATAATAATTTATCACTTGAAGATTGATTGCAATTAATCTTGCTTTTTTTCTAGATTTGCAACATCTATCATAATACAAGTTGTGGTGTGGCTCACTATGTCTTAGCCTTCTTGAACACCAAGTTAAACACAATTTCAATTTTCGATTGTATTAACTTTCGTTAATGTCTGAGGATTTTCAACTATATATATCTTCTCTAAAGATATCGCCCACTTTATAAGAGTGTACAGGCAAAATGATACCTCACCGGATATGTTGTCTTGACATAAAACACAACATTCTTGATTAGATGAATGACACATACTATTATTATGAAGTTTACCATTTCCTTGCTCATTGCTTAGTTCTTTTAAAGTGTTTTGTAGACAGATTTTCTTCTTACTAGCCTCAGTCCTAGGAACATATTTAGTTTTTTTTGTGATTGAGAATATAACTATCTTACGGAACATGAAAATCCAATTCATCATTGTGCTTCTTAATGTGAAGATATAGTTTGTTGTATTTCTATCACCATCAATATCTCATCATATCAATATCTACATATCCTTATAGTTTGATCTCTACACCTATAGATTCTCACAATTGTCGAAGGAGAGATAATCTCCGCCGTTTGTTCCCTCTGTTAGACAGATGACCGATATTTAGTTGAACCAAATGATTGAACCCCTAGGAGATCATGAGATTGAGTCAGTCCATCTTTGATTGGACTACCCGAAGTGAAACTGCATGGGTCATTTTATGGAGGACCCACATGGATGAATCACGCATGGTGCCAACGAAGTTTAAACAAAAAATTGAGTTTTTTGAATTTAAAATGGTAGAAAATTAAGAAAAACTTTAAAACCATATTAAATTAAATACACAATAAAACAAATACAAATAAGGATTTTATGGATTCATCTCAGAGGAATCTATTAAACTCAAAATCTCCAATTAATTTTGGATAATTTTAGATTAAATTGAGTATAAATTAAAATAATCAAACTCAAATTAAACTTAAATCAATTTGAAACTTTGGAAAATGAAATTAGGATTAAGACAAACATTAGGTGAATTTTTCGTAATTTATTGCACTATAAATAAAAAGATATGGAATTTTCAATCTTAAACTTTAATTTTAATGAAATAAATTAATTTTAAATTAGAAAAAGCATGAAAATTTATGAAAATAATTTAAATCATAATGAATCTAAACACTTCATTAAAACTCTCTGAAATTCAATAAATCATAAAATAGCTTAATTTAGTAATTAATTGAATTAATTAATATAATTAATTAACATGAATTTAAAAATAATAATAAATCAACTAAAATTTTAAATGAATCATCTATGGATGTATTTTCTAGAGACAAATTTAAGAAATTCCTCTTAATTTAGGCTTAATTTAGATTTTATTGAAATAATTAAAATCTTAATTAATCTTAAATTATATATCTAATTAAAGTGAAATTTTAGGAAATTCAAATTGGCAAGGATCTTCACTTGCTATAAAATTTTAAATCCAATTGACCTTTAGATATGAATTTGTTGAATTTTCAATCTTATGGTTAATTGAAATAATAAATTAGAAAATTATGAAAAATATGAAAATTCATAAAATTAATTTAAAACATTTACATTAATATCAAAACTTTTTTAAAAAATATTTTAACCATCTAAAATTAAAGAATTTAATTAATCATATACTTAGGATTTAATGGAATAAAGAAAAATTAAACCCTAAGCTAATAATTTATCAAAGTTTTGATAAATTAATTAATCAAGTGAAAACTAAAACTCATTAACCTTTGATTTTAATATTGTAATGTGAAAATTCATTACTATGAAAATTCTTTAAATTCATTTGAGTTAATGAATAACATAATTTTAAGTATAAATGAAGATAATTAATCAAATCATTTAAATCTCAATACTTGAAAAATTAAAATGTCTTAAGTTAGGTGCCCAAACTAGTTTAAGTCTCCTTAGTTATGAAATGATTAACAAAATGAAATAAATTGATTTACAAAATTAAATAAATTGATTAACAAAATCTTAACATAATGAAATTAAAATTTAAATTAAGAATGAATCAAAATATCATAAATGAATTAAATTAAATTTAAATAAATTAAATAAATACAAACATTAATGGATATAAATCTTAACGAAATCAATTTAAATTAAATAGTTAAAATACATGAAAATAAATAAACATTTAATCAAAACAAAATGAAAACTAAAACAATGAATAAATTATATCATTTAAATATTAATCAAACTAAGAAATAATAATTAAATTGAAAGAAATAAAAAAAAGAATGAATTTTAATTCAAATCTAAATTAAAATTAAAATTTTAATCAAATCAAATCTAACATAAAAGAATTCAAGAAGAGGTTAATCAAAATACTTAAGATCTTAGTTTAGCCTTCAAAATGAATCTTCATCTTAGGATAAAAACTTCATTTTATTAAGATTTAGGATGTTGAATAAAATGAGTTTCATCTAAAGTGAAATTTATTTTATTTTATACTCTTTAAAATTTAAATTTAACTTCAACATAAAATGAACTTAAAATTTGACATAAAATTGTAAATTATTAAATCATTTAAATTGAAACTATCAAATGGTAAATAAACAAACTTTGAAATCCAAATCAAAATTTGAACTTAAAAGGCCAAGTATTGTCATTCCACATAAACCTCTACTTCACACACTAGAATGTTGGTAAGATCCTAGATTTAATTTAGGTCAATCTGTGATGTTATGTGATGTGATGTGATATATTTTATTATTTTGTAATGTACTATTTTAGACTATATGCCTAGGGTTATGGTAGCCGTGCATTTTGGAACTAATATTGTCTAAGGGGTTGTGCTAAAGGGATATGCTCTAATAAATTATAAAATTGTCATTTGCTTGTAGGTGTTGAATAAATTTTTTAGCATAGCCCAATAAGATAGGTGGGCTTGACAGGCAACTAATGCTATGTATGTATGTTTGCAAATATAATTATTGGTGTGTCTTTGTTTGTATTTCGCGTTTGTTTTGTAGGCTTTATTTTTTATTTTAAAATAAAATTTGAGCCTAGAATTAGGTTAGGATCTATGAGATCTAGGAATAGCAGAGTGACTCTAATAGTGGTAGTCCCTTGTGAAGCTCAAAGGATATCCCTAAAAGGAGATGATCATGCCCATAGATTTAGACTTATAATTTTAGGATGGGTTATATAAGGCGGAACTTCGACCGCCAATTTTTCTTTTTTTTTTTAGGGTGTACAGCAACATTCGGCCAATGACTTATTATTTAATTTAAATTAGTTTGATTTACTTTGGGTGCATAATAGAATTAACTTATTTTTCTAGGTTTATTTGTGATAAATGCTTAGACATTAGCCAGGAAAATTAAATTTTTCTACCTAATTTAAATTTAATCAACTTAAATAAAAATAAAGAAACTTTAAACTTCACATTAATTAAAACCCTAAGAAAAACATAAAAAAAGTAATTATAAACAATTAGCTCTTATGAATCATGTTATTATATTGTTCGACTTGTGAATTGAGCACTTCATCCATTACATATAAGAGACATCGATTTTGAGGATGCCTTCCTACAAAAGTTTGTCTTCTCTTCTTGATTTAACCCATGATCACTTCTAATTGCATTTCCTTATATGCATAAATTGCATACCTCAAAAGTCTTAAATGAATTATGAGTCAAGATATAAAGCTAAAATTTGTTACATTAGTTAGGTACATATCATTTCCAACATGATCTTAGGGATTATGGAGTAAGTCTAGGTTCTTAGATTCCTTTCTAAAAATATAATCGCTAGCCATCTTGCATTCATGAGACATAACATCATGGATTAAAATTGCAGGTGGTGTTAGGCGTCATTTTAGGGTTATAAGTTGAAAAGTTACGCATAAGTTTCCTTTCTTAAGTGAGAGAAAGAGTCAAGAATTCTCAAAAGTGGAACTAAGTCAGCCTCTAACTTATGTCAAATGTAATTATAGACTTAGGATTTGAAGCATTCTATTAGAGTAAGTCTTCAATCCTAAGCATTTTTATAGTCTTGTGCTATTAGAATATAAGTTTTAAATTTTTAATAAAATTTTAACTCAAATTTAATTTAAATTTCAAAATTTAAAGCCCGAACTTGATAGTTGAAATGTCCACTAGGTATCCCAATATCTATGGTCATTTCCTATTATATCCCTTTTGGTTTATGAAAGAACTCCTTTCACTTTGTAGTGTTTCCTTTTGAAATTCTAAATTATGATTTTCCTTTGAAACTAACTTAGAAATTTATATAAATAAATACTTATTTTTTTAATTGAGAGTATTCTTAGAAAGAGATCCTTATTTATAAGATGTAATTAACTATATGAACTTACTCTATAGAGAACCATGATCTCGATAAGATAAATCTTATTCTACTTTTCATGTGGTTTAAGAGAAGAATCTCCGGAATATTATTAAGACCTATTAGCTTTAGGAGTTCTTATTTAAGTGATTAAATCCATTATAAGATAACATGTTTATCTTCGAGATAATATGTTTATTCCTTAATGGCAAATTTGATTATCTAAATAAAAATTCTTAAAATCTATGTGGTGTCAAAATTTTCCCACATAGATACTTTCTAACGACTCTGGAGAATGATTTCTCTCTCCATCTTTAGGAATAGGCACTTATTTCTATATATTAGTAGTGTACTTGTGTCACTCATGGGTCATGACTTGCTTTCTTTCTATTGGATGCTTCTCCATTTCATCCTTGGTAGAGCTCATCTAACATCCTTAACTTAGGTTCTATAACTCTTAGTTTATAATAGTTAAATAATTGTGTCCTAGAATTAACCCCTTTAAAACTAAATAAATAAAAATAAGGTCATTTCTATTAGACCTAATTACGGTCAAAATGGATTTGATATCATTCCATTGTGAAAAGAAATATTATGTTCAAAAATTTTAAAATTCATGTCAAATTTAAAAAAAATCTAAAAGTTATATTTTTCATTGATTTTATTTTGGTTTTATACAAAAGCTAAAGAGAATCAAGATAGGGTCCTTAAATCCACACCCCTTTGTTCTTATACATTCAAAGATAGTAAACATCAAGGAGTGTATATTGAAATGGAGTTTTTTTTAATCTTGAGAAAATTTTGAAATTAAAGGAAGTGGGCATAGTTTTAACTATTATCCCTTATCACTATAATTGAAGCTTAAGTTGTATTTTTAAAAAAAGGAAAAAAATCAATTAAATGTGAGCCTTTTACCTTTATACAAGGAAATTTTCAAATATATAAATGCAATTGAGCTTTAATCTTAATCATTTTAAGATTCATCTCTATACAATCACCGAATTTTGAAAATCAATTGTCAAAGTGATTAACCAATTCTAGGGAGTGACTTAGTGATAACCCTCTTTTAGACCCTCAAATCCTTAATCATTAAGAGTTTAGGAGAGAGTCAAAAGAGGAAGATGATATGATATTGTAAACACGATGATATAATAAAATTTTATTTTTGTTCCTAATCAATGGAAGAAAAGAGGAGGTAAAAAAGAGAATTTTAATTCTTTGATAAGGTTAAAATGAATAAATTTAATTTTATAAATTTAAATCAATTTTCTTAATGGGAATCCTCTCCTATTGAATGATTGGTATTTTATAGAGAACCTAAATTAATTTTAAGGATAAATTATAAAACAAAATCAATGAAGACTTCAATCCTTCTAAAGTAATTCTTAAATATCATGACCATAAGTTGGGTCCTAATGGTGATACCTTTATCTTGAGAATGAAAATGTGAAAATTCTATCTCGATAGATCGATAGTAGAACACAAAGATCCATTGAGAATAGAGGTAACCCTACCCTCCCTCCCATCATACTAAAGGAAATTATTGAAATAGCATGTTGGTTAATATGAATTTTTTTGCTATTCATTTTTTTAATCTTTTGATGTTGTCAAAAGGGGAGAAAATAACATGTTGGTTTTCTTTCTCTTTATGATGCATAGTTTTAGGGCAGCTTTTTCATGTGTTATACTCATGTTATATTCATGTTTTATTATGCTTAAAAATATTTAAATGTTTAAAATTTTTTTATTTACTAGTTATAAGCTTTATCTAATGTAAATTTTATGCCCAAAGGTTGAAGTAAGGTCACTTTGCACCTTCATCAACATTTAACGGCAACATATGTTTGTAATCATCAAAAGGGAGAGATTGTTGATTTCAAGAGCCCCACCTCATATGAGATTGATTTTGATGATAACAAACACATATTTAAATGCTATTAATCAAGTTAAATTCAAGTGTGCAAAAAAAATTCTTGACTCTTAGTTCTTATATCGAATGCTAAAGCTATTGGACATGAGGGTAGGAATATTTCTAGGGATAACTATATCAAGACAAATGAAATATTCAATAAAATAAAATATATCATTATTTATTTTATAATAATCTATTTTAAATTATTCATAAATACGTATTTCACATTTACAATTATTCTTTAAAATTGCTTAGTTTTTGGATAATATGAATTAAATACATAAACCATGTTACATTTATTGTGTTTCCATGCAAGTTAAATTAAGTTCACATCTCATTAAACTATTTCCATGCTAAAATATGTTCATTATCCATTTATTACTTGCATAAAATCTAATTATCCTTTATATTATTTTTCTCTCTATTCTATTATCCTAATTTTTCTCTCCTATCCTATTCTTCATCCTAAACCTTTTGACCGAATGTTTTCATGATTGTTTGCTAAATAAATTATGTGAGAGTTATTCAAATTATTTTCATAATTATCCCATATTTTTTTAAATTAAAAATTCATTTATTTGAATCTTTAATTTGAATTATTTTAATTCAAATTGAATATTCTCTTAATTACATATGCACATTTGAACTTAGATCTTTATGGAATATTGTGTGGCTAATCATATGCTACTCTAGTTGATTTAATTTGAATTAATTTGAATTAATTTGAGTTAATTTAAATTCAATTAAAATAAGCCATGAAATTATTTTCTTTCTTTTATATAAATTCTATTTTTGGAAATCGCCCATGACGGGCTATATCTTTATTTAAATTCAAATTAACCTCTTAATGAATATTGATTTGAATGCTGCTAAGATCTGATTCATCATCATCCAATTTGAATTAAGTATATTAAAATAAATTTAATTTATTTTAGAATGTAGCTTTTAATTTATGATTTTCCATTGGATTTAATTTAAAATGTTCTAGAATAATATATTTTCTTCTTTCATTCAATCAATTTCAATTTATTGAATATTATGTGATATTTCATTGAATTCAAATTGAATCTCAACATGGAAACTTCGTTTGGTGACTCTATCATGACAATCTATTTAAATAAAATTTTAGATTTTTTTAAAACCATTCTTGAATTTCTCCTATTGATTCAATTTAATTGATCAAAGTGAATTACTTACCATATGGATTTCGCTCTTTCTTTCCTTTGTCAAAATCTCTCTCTTACAAATCGAAATTCAAATTGATTCATTCAAATCAATTTTTCTTATCAAATAGGATTTTTCGTTTAGCCTTGGTGAACCCCTCATCATGTAAACTATTTTTATTTTTAATTGGTTTGTGTTTAATCAATTCCAAAAAATTTTCCCTCCTATTTCCTTCAGCTTGGTGACACCCTTTAACCTCTCAACCTATATATATATATACACACTAGGGTTAATTTCTTCTTGAATTTTCTCCTCTTGGTTAACTCTTGCAAAAAAAAAAAAATAATAATAAATAAATAAATAAATTCTCTTGAGATTTCTCTTAGTGAATTAAGTACTAACCTCTTCAACATTCTTCCTCTTCCTTCCTTCAAGTGATTGCTTTCAAGTTTGCACAAAGATCTTAGAGGATTGTTGGATTTCCTATTTGAAAGCTTAACAAGGTGCAATCATTTTATTTTGTGATTTTACATGCTAATTGACCTTGTTCTCCTTCTTGGTTTGAGTTTCTTATGCATTTGGTCAATTTTTTTGTGCTTAACTTATCTATTCCTAAATTTTCTCAAGTTGGTTGAATGCTTTGTGGTTGAATGATTAAAGTGTGTTATTGCAATTTATTTTCTCTTCTTCACTCCTACACAATCTAAAAGTTATTATTTTCTTGTTGATTATTTCATATAAAACACTCATGAGTAACAAGTTTTATTACTTCTAAATCATCTCATCTTTTGTATAAAAATAAATTTTTTTAAAAGAGAATTCATTTGAGTTTATGTGCTTTCATATTGCATATACTTTTGATATTTCCTAAACTCAACTCTCTTTACAATAATTTGATTGGTATAGTATTTCAAATCATCATTGTGCTACATTTTAAATCATTAACTAAATCACTTTCATTTCAAGTTATTACACTCTTTTAAAATTCTTTATAAAGTTTATTTCACATCATATACATCTTTCAAGCTTAATCTTGCATTCAAGTTTAAACATCAATTAAAGTGAGCTATTTTTTTTACATTTGTTTTCACTTGCCTTAATATTATTATAGTTGGGTTTTAAGAGCAAAATTATTTTAAAATTGAGAGTTAGATACTTTTATATTTTTCTTTCTTGTTCTCTTGTTGGGTTGTATTTGCCCATTAAGGAAAGTATGTGTTGGATTGTACTTGAAGGAGAGTATGGGTGATTTATTGTAATCTCAATTCTATTTTAGTGAATTCCAACTGGATGGCTAAGCGTGGACCTAAGCCAGTTTGTTGAATCACATAAAATTTTCTATGTTCTCTTTTTTACTTTTCTTCTATTTCTTTTAGTTGTTTCATTTCACTAAAGCATTATTAGTAAGTTTTAAGTTTTCTATAAAAGTTAGAAATAAGTTTTCCTAAATTTTATTTTTAAAATCCAATTCATCCACCCACCCTCTGCTAGAGTTAAGTAGCACTTGTGTCCCCATTGATAATAAGGTGTAACTCTATCGGTCTCATTTATTTGTTTGCAGTTCAATTTATATTTAGTTGATGTGAATGTTTGTTAAACTTAAGTACTTTAAGTTTTTTAATTGATTAATTTAAATTAAGGTTCAAAATTGATTTTAATTTTAACTTGATTTAAAGATGTTGATTTCATTATTCAAATAATTTATATTGTTAGAATTTTATGCTTAGGGTCTTTATTGATTTAGTTATTCAATTTATTATTTAAGTTAATTTAAGAGATATTTTATGAATAAAGGTTTTTATTTAATTAAACCTCATATGATAATTTTTTTTCTTAATACTTTGTTATTGACCTTGAACTAAGACACTCAAGAGAATGAATTACTTAAGGTCTCAAACTTCTAGGACATCATAAGCTTTTAGGTTGTTTAAATTAGATGGCTTTATTAGTCATTTATGTTTATTCATAATTATCATCATTTATTTAAAGCTAAATGGGTTTAACATGATTTCAAAATTAATGAATTATTATTTAAATGTAAAATGTAAAGATAGATTAATCTTGATTTTCAATTGATTATTTGAGTTATCATAAGTTTATTAATTTTGAAACTTAGGGTTTAATTAATTTTAGGGTTCTTTTAATTATCCTTTAAATCCTAAATATGTGATTAATTAGTTTTCTCAATTTGAGTTTTGATTTATTTATTATGATTTTTTAAAGATCACATCAAATAAATAAATAAATAAATAAATAAATTATTTAATTACCTAATAATGCCATTTTAAACATAAATACGTTTGTGAATTTTAATAATTTTTTTAAGTTTATTTATGCATATTCTCGATGTTCCAAACTAATTTCATAGCTTTTTTTAATTTCTTAAATTATTATTAATTTATTTCATTAAATTGGGGTATGGAGATTGAAAATTTCATATCATCTAATTCAACTACTTTACTTAATCCATATAAATTAGGAGAAAAATCTTTAGTGCATGTAGAATTATTAGTCTTAGGAGTTCGTATTAGATGATTAAGTCCATTATAGGATACTTTCTTTACATTTTGAAGTAGTATATTATTCTTTTATGTCATGCTCAAATCATCTTAATAAGTATCCCTTAAGAGTTGTGTGATGTTCCTCTAATCACATTTTTAAACACCACACACCTCCTAGGAAGATCTTTCTCCACCAAGAAGTTGTGGTGACCGCTCATAAGTCCGCTTATTGAATCTGATGTTAGGGGTGTAATTATCTTTAGGATAAATATAGAGAGGATCGACTCTATTCCCTTTTGCATTTCTTTCTTAGTAAGGCTCGTGAGCTCATAGAGTTGCTACCCTCGTTGGCCTCTTCTTATACTATTTTAGAGTTAATGTGCCCAACTAAACTCACCCCTTGCTCAATTTCTTAGACATGACTTTAGTGGGTATGGGCTTACCCATAACTTTCTCTCTCTCTACTTCTTGAAACTCACGAAAATTTAAAACACATCGGATCGATCAAGGAGTAAAGTTGTAGATATTACAAAACTTGAGAAAAGTTTGATGTTGAATGACTTGTTCAAAAAATTGCCCAACATCTCTTCCTTAGTAGGACTCGCTTGGGGTACCACCACCTTATCGATAAGAAAGTGGGTGGGCATAATCTAAACTATCTAGCGATATAACACTTAATGAAATAAAATTTGGAAAGCGATTCTTAATTGTGTTTACCAAGTTGACTACTCATAAATGGACTTCTAAGAACTACACGGTCCCATCCATGTGCCCCATCATAAAGAGACATGACAAAAGAGAGTTAGACTCTACTATAACTAATGTGTTGAATTTCTAAAAATTTCATATACACTTTGACGATATATAGTGTTGGTGTTGTTGAATCCTTTTCTAGCAATGGGAGGGACGCCCTAAAATAAACTTGGAGCTATCAAGTCACCGCTAGGAGAGGAGTAGAAGGCAAAAGCTTTTCTATGAAATTTTTTATCTCTTAGAGGAAAGGACTCATACTTCTTTGGCTCACCACTTTTATGGAGAGTTGAAGAAGGGAAGTTTGTCATAATGTCATTCAAATTTGTTGAAGTAAAACTTATCTCTTTGATGATAGAGAATGTTGGTGTTGTTGAGTCTTTTTCTAGCAATGGGAGGGATGCTCTAAAATAAACTTGGAGCTATCAAGTCACCGCTAGGAGAGACCAGTTAAGTATTAGCAATGATAGTGATCATTTCCATTAAAGCCTCTATATGATGAGAAAAATATTATGAATTACGAGTAAATGGACCACTACAAATTGGTTGCAATGAATCATCCTAAGAAAATGAAGCCATTAATGAAGTTATTGTGTTTCCTCTTCACTAAGAGGATGTCTAAGTACCTCACCTATAGTGAGATGAATAGTCATCTCATATTTATTTATGGGCTCAATACAATAAAATGTCGAGCAAACAATTGCCCATCATCCCCTTGATGGTCTCAAAACACTCATCATGCTAAACCAAAAGAATAAGGAAACTTGGATAAATTTCTTATTAAACCTAATAAAATTGTTGGTTAGGAAATATTGAATATTATGAAAAGATAGTCCTCTCGCAAATGTTAACCTCTCTTTAGTGAGGTTGACACTTATCACTTTTATACCTAGGATCCAATATATGCACTAATGTATTCCTTTACTTAGACACTAGGACACATCTAGTAATGTAGAAACCCAAACAAACTTAAAGAGATATAGAAGTCAACCCTAAGGTTAGATCCTCATTAAACTAATGGACCCTAGCTCAACTAAGCTAAATCTCCACACGTCAAACTAAATTGATTATAAACAAATCCTAATATTAAACAAATCCCAAATCACACATAATTAGGATCCAATTCCAATTAACTCAAGTGGCCCAACTTTACTCATTTAGGCTTAAGGGATTAATCCAAAATTGATCTACATTGCTTGAATTTAACTTGGCCTAAACCATCTCAAACATCATTCAAAACTTGATTGTAGGTTAAAGTTCAATTTGGTTAATGGACTTACCTAACCCAAGTTGACAATTCGACTAATTAACCCTTTAAGAACAAAATTCAATTTCAAATCCTTGGAAAAATTGAACCAAACTAGTTATTCCAAAATATTTTAAATACATTATTAAAATGACCCACCCTTCAATTGAACTCAATTTAACCAATTAAGCCAAATTGACCAATTGACCTCTTTGACCTTACATACACAATTAAGCTAAAACTCAATCCAAACTAAATCTAACTAACCAACACCTTCAATCAATCTTAAGTTAATTGTCGGACACAATTTAATGATCAATTAAGTCTAATTTGGTTAACCCAACCAATTGACCCCACTTTGCCCAATTTCTCTTAAAGGGTCAAACTGAATTAAAACTCAATCCAACCTAAATCCAATCAAATCAATGCTTACAATCATTCTCAAATTGATGATCAAATATATCTCAACCCTTAATTAAACTCAATTTAGTCAAGTTGGTTCATCTAGCCTAATTTGAATTAAAGGCTCAAATTGAACTAAAACACAACCCAATTCAAATTAAATTAAACAAAGGCTATAATCATCTTCAAATGCATTATCAAATGTGACCCAACATTTAATTGCATCCATGGCTTGTCCCCTTCACCATTGCACACCAAACTTAGTCAACCACTCTTAGGATTTCACCTCACCCAAAACCAAATCAAACTCCTCAACAACTTAGCGGCTATCAAGGTTGAACCCACCAAAATGGTGGTTCACATGGGGAGGAGAGTATACTCCACCCCATGCCTCAAAACTTAGCACACACCTTCACTTTACCTCCACAATCCCCCAGCAAATCATAGAACCACTCAAGCACCTAATTGCTGGGAGACCAACTCTTGGTTCTCTCATCCATCCCTCATACCCAACTTGACCAAGACCTCACCAAAATCTGATTTACTTATCCCTCATCTTCATTATACGTCGGTGAACTCAAATGAATCGAGAAACACTGGTTTGAGCACTAGAGATAAGAGCTAGTTCAAATTATAGCGAGGTAGTTATGGATCTTGGTTTCAAGAGCCATCTATGAGGAGGCTAGAGGAGACTTTATCAGAGGCTTCACCTCTTCAAGGTGAAGCTACTTTATTCCACCATTAGGCTTTAGCTCCAGCAGGTATGTCCTCTCAAACCGTAGAAAGCCATTTAGATGTTTATTTTTTATGAAATGAATGTGTGTATCATGTAATTCAAGCTTTAGGATCCATAGAATTCCCTCTCTTGATGGTTTTAGAATCATTTCCCTCAAGAATCTAGCCATGGTTCCCTCGGATCAAGCGCCAAGCGAGATGGTCTCCTTCTTTGGTTAGAGCTTGAGGATGAATCACTAGCCATCCATCCCAATTGGAATGGATGGATGTGTTTATTCATGTCGATTTTTTTATTTAAATCCTATTAAAATGCAAGATTAATCGATCCATTCAATGTTTGATCAACAACTTGGAATAAAATTGCATCCGCCATCGCCGCGCCATAAGGGATGGTTTAAATAAACAATCTCGTGGCATCGGTAAAGCACGCGACGCAACTAACTGTAAATCATTAAATAGTTTTAAAATGTGTTTAATTGATCAAACCTTCTAAAAATCTCAACTAATTATAGAAAATTTTAACAAAATGGAAATGAAGGCTTGCTGGAATGCTTGATTAGAGAAAATAAATGAAAAATAAAATTCTAATTTTATTAAGTGTGTTAAGATTAATTAGGGTTTGAATATTGTTATTAATATTGAAATTAAACCCAAATTTCTTGGAGAAATAACTTAATATGTAACTTTTAAACCTTTGGACTTAAGGAAATTTAAGCCCTATGGCACCTTCCTTAGATTCAACTAATAAACTTTAGTTAGAATAAGATTCTGTGGATTTTTCTTAAAATAGCCACCTAAAGCCCAATGGTAACCTTTTATTAGGACTATTAAGTCTATGTAAGATGAAGTCCTTATATCCCTTGCTTAGATCTTTATATACTTAGGTTAGCCAATCCCTAAGTTACATTTGTTCACTATTTAAACTTCTTTTTACTATTCAAACTTTAGCTTTAGTAGATAAGTTGAATTTAAACTCTTTAAATCAAACTAAATCATAGGCATATTAAATCAATTTCATATCTAAATCAAAATTAAATATAATTGAAATTGAATTCTATCTTTTGGACTTATTTGATTCATTTAATCACCGAGATCTAAAACTTGTTAAACTATTTAGATATATGGACCTTATTTATCCCCACAATCAATGATGAACTCTCTTATTGGACCCAAAATTACTTATTTAAGCAACACCTAAAATCTTAGCTACTCATGTAAAAATACCCACTTCTCAAACTCACACATATGATACATATGCAAGCCTTGTGTCTAAAATCTCTTAGTTAAGAGTCAAAATTCTCAATCATTAGACTAAGGTGAATTGCATATATCTAAGTGTTTAAAATTCATGCAAATAGATGTCCTTTTTTTGTCACATAAATCTTAAAGTAATGCCCAACTCTTGATCACACCTAAAAAAGGCTAAAATATTTAGATCTAAACCTTTAGAATTCATGTAAATAGATGATCTTTTGTCACGTAAATAAAAAATATGGTAAGAAAAAAAAATCATATGTTTAATTAAATTTATTTAGAGAGAATAATATTAGTCACCTTCAATGTAGAATTTGAAGCAACCAATAATTGGTGCTATATTTTTATGCAATATTAAAATTGTCACGTCTTGCTTTGACTTCAAAAATATAGTAAAGGAAGCCGCCGGATAAATTTTTTTTTAAAACGAACCACCGTTTTTCTCTAAAGTAGTAAGAACTAGCCGCAGTTGACAATCGCGGTTGGACTACCAACTCAGATTGACGATAATTGAGGTCCACCTACACAGGAAATTAAAATTTTTAATTATTGAATAAGTCATGCAAGCATGTATAAGTTTGTAACTGCTTTTACATTATTACATATGAACTGGCCCACTTGATATATTGTTTGAATTTCTTCTAAGAAATGATAAAGTTCATTATATTTATCATTTAATTAAATCATAATAGACCTTTATAATTAATTCATATTTCATAAACTTTCTAGTTGCATGCCGGAAAATTCATGGCAGCAGAGAAGTATTTAATGTCTTATTTCTATATAAAAATTATCACACACATAGATAAAAAAAAACCGTAAGAAACATGAGAGTTTTATGTGAAAAACTTCAAAATGAAAAAAAAAAAAAAATTGAGTCTTGCCCAATCGATTGTTGTCAATTGCTAATGATCCCTTTTCTCAAACTAAAAAAGTGTTAATACAATATAATATATATGAATTATAGAGAATAAACTGCATGTTGGAAGTCAACTATGGGCACTTGACTTATAGAGAATGATATGTGTCAATAGCTTGCATCGGTCTTACATGCGATGACATGAGTAAATAGTGTGTATCAACCCTATAAGCAGGGCATGTTTTAATGTTGTTAGCAATGGTAAAGATAATAGTGTCAATAGGTGATGGTGTAGTGAGATGCCAATGGTTAAGATAATATAGTTGGGTGGCATTCAGATAGTAGATGATAGTCACATGTTGATGGTAGTTGACAAGTAGTGTGATTCCTAATTTGGAAATAGTGGTCAATAGGAAAATTGGTGAAGGTAGATGATGATTTAATGATAGTTCTTGGGTGGTAGACCAATGACAATAGTTGGGTAATGGATTAATAACAATGGTCATGCAAGAATCCAATGATGATGGCCGAACAAGGATCTTGATGGTTTTCAAGCGCTATCTAATGATGATGGCTAAAAGATGGTCCTGGTAATTAGAAGGAGATCTAATGATGCTAGTCAATGGATGTTCGATGATAATAGTTAGACAGCAATCCAATAATGGTGGTTAGATTGCATTCGATGGTGATGGCTAGATGATAGATAGATGATAGTGGCGTGACTTCCTAGATGGTGGTGGTCAACCGGTGGTCCGATGATGGTGGTTGAGTGCGACCAAAGAATCAATGATGATGATGATTGCTAGATCGATTAGTGTCCGTGTGGTGGTTCAACAATGACGATTTGGGGTTATCCAATGATGGTGGTTAGAAAATTGACTAATGATAGTAGTAAGGTGGTCATTTAAGGATGGTGGCTAGATAGAAAACTAATGATGATGATGAATGATGATCTTATGGTGATTGTTAGATAATGGTTACACGTGAAAGTAGAGTCGACATGATAGTGATCGGGGATGGCCCAAAAATGTTCTATGATTCTTGAGCTTCATGCCCTTTTCTATCTCCAACTTATATTCGATATATATATATATATATATTGAGAGTATGATTCTCTATAAATATAGGTAAAATCCAAACCACTCTATTAGATTACTTAAAAAATAATCCTATTTACGAGATGTATTTTGGGTACTTGTGTGCTCAAATGAAGTCAAAATTAAGAGATCCTAGACTCACTAAATTCATCTCATTGATGTATTTGATTTGAAAATAGACATGCCATTTATGGAAGTTATTTAGAGAGCCAAATAATACCCCCAAAGATTCTAACTATATTATAAAAGATTGATTTGAGCTTATCTAGACTTAGATGAGATTACTTTTAATGTTGTCGTATTTGTTTCATTAAAAGAGTTATTGATTATATGTTTTAGAAAATTAGAGCTTGATGGGATTTAAATTTCAAAAGATATCAATTACTTGTGCTTTGAGATTCATGCTTGACAAGATGAAATTTTTTGATGACATATTAGTTACCCTTATTTTCAAATGTCAAAATATTTATCGCATGAAAACACATCTCAAATTATTGAAGAATGAAATCAAAATTTTAGTGGAATTAAGAGGTTGATCACCCCATGAACATCAAATGCAATTTTCATTTTGATCGGAAAACATTTCCAATTAGTTTTTCTTCAAACTCTTCTAGATTGCTCAAAATATATCTATAAACTATATTTAAATGTAAAACACCAACAATGGCTGTGACATTGAAAATGGTCATGAATGTTGGAGAATACCTAAGTTGAGCCTAAGAGGTGTCGGACAAGATTTCTCTACTAGTGGCCATGGTTGTGTGTGTGTGTGTGCACATGTTAACAACGTTATCTCCATGTGCACCACATCAACACTACTGGTGCACAAGTACCAATGGGCATGCAAACATATACTTATACGTGTATAGGACTATAGGCTTGCTAGTCGCCGCAACACCCCACCCCGCATGCACATAGGCAACATGCACACTCCTTTGGCGTGTGTAAATGCATATGTTTTAGTGTGTAGGCATACACCCATGTGTGCCAATGGTGGGTAAATTCTATTTTTCTTTTGATTTTGTGAGATTTTGAGATTATTTTATTTATTTGACTATTTTTAAAAGGAAAATATATGTATTTAATAATTTTAAAAACTTTTCATTTTGTTCAAAATTTTGTTACCTTCTCCTCCTTTCATGGATCTATAAATACCCTATATGGGTTAAGAAGGAGGCATAGATCTTCCCATAAGCTTCACCATTCTCTTATAATGGATAAGAAATTATCCAGGTGAGTTCAGGCTAATTGTGAGAAAATTCTTTTGGCTATAATGCTCTATCGTTCTCTTGAAAGAGACTTGATTGTCTTTAACGTTAAGAGCCATTATTTCTAAAATGAGGCTCTAATTTTTCTTTAAGGAATTGACTGTTCTTATTAGATTAATTGGGTTTATAGCTGATCAAGGTCTGTAGCTTCTATGGTAAGGCTCTAATTTTCTCATATTTAAGCCTCTAATAATCCTCATCAAACAAACCAAGTTTACAGGTGATCAATGACTATAGTTTTTATGATGAGACTCTAATTTTTCTTTCAAAAAATAATTAATCATCCTTGTCGGGTTGGACTAGGTTTGAAAGTAATCAAGCCCAATAGTTTCTACAATGGGGTTCTAATTTCCCCTTGAAGAAAGGCATTAATTATCCCCATCATATAGATATGGTTTATAGGTGATCAAAGCACATAGTTTCTATGCAAAGCTCCAATTTTTCTTGAAGAAAAGCGTTAACTATCTTTATTAAACAAATCAGTCACCAATCATTAGTGTTAACTATCCACACAACATTTGGAGGCAGGAAAGTGGGGATTTCTTCACCAAAGTGTCATCGTGTTGAGGCTAAGGTGTATGAACCATTTCACCACCAAGGTTTAACGTTGGAGAGGTATGAGTTCAAACCGACCACCCATGTGCATAGCTTGGTCCTTTGTGAAGTCAAATTGAGCCATATTGAAATCAAGCCATTTAGATAAATTGGAAATCATTCATTGATCGATTTACAACCGAAAAGGCATGTTTTTGTCGCTAGATCATCGAGATTATACCCGAAGAGTTGATGGCTCGGTCTAGCGGAGGACATGGATATAATCCTTGTTGTCTATTCCTTTTATTTAGAATGGACGCCCCGAAGGTTGAACGCTCAATTTAATTCCATAAGAAAATCGATAATCATCATCCGATATATGATTAGACGGCTCGATGAATCCGTGTTACCACCCTTTGAGGCATCTGTATGGATCCCATGTGGTCCAGGCATTATTCCATGTGTAAAAGGGGCCCACTGCCTAATAGTTCCGGATTAAGTAGGAAAATTGATTTTCCTAAATTAAAAATGATAAAAAATAAAAATAAATAAATAAAATCATAGAAAATAAAATATGAAATCAAAAGAAATGCAAATAAGTGCTCTATAGATTCATCTCGTGAGGAGAATCCATTAAACCTAAAATCCCCAATTTTAATTGAGTATTTTGGGTTAATTTGAGTTTAAATAAAAAATTAAACTCAAATTAAACACAAACTATTAATCCAATCAATTTGAAACTTTGAGGAATTGAAATTAAGGTTAAAACTTACCTTTGATAAATTCTTCATGATTTATTGGAAAATAAATCTTAAAATACAAAATTTTAATCCATTGTCCTTAATTTAATAAATAAATTAATATTAAACTAGGAAAATCATAGAAAATTATAAAATCAACTTGAATCATCATAATAAACTTTAATGAGTCTAAACACATCATTAAAACTTATTGAAACCCTAAAATTTCCAAAGTGACCTAATTTTTTAATTTATTCAATTAATTAATTTAAACTTCAAAAAATCATAATAAATCAATCAAACTTTTAAAAAATTCTAAATAAGGATGCATCTTTCAGAGAAGAATTCATGAAAATTAAAATGTCTAGTTAATTCATTTTAATTTAGGCTTAATTTAGGTTTTATTAAAATAACTAAAATCTTAATTAACTTTAAATTACATATCTGATTAAAATGAAACTTAGGAAACTTAAATTGGCAAGGAATCCCACTTGCCATAAAATTTCAAGGTAAATGACCTCAATTAGAAGTTATTGAATTTTCAATCCTTTGGTCAAATTAAGTGAAATAATAAATTAGAAAATCATAGAAATTATAAAAATTCATAAAATCAACTTAACCATTTACGAACATCAAAACACTTAAAGAAAACTTTCTAATCCTCGAAGTTAAGCATTTTTATTACATACTTAAGGGTTTAATGAAATGAAAGAAAATAAAAATCAAACCTTAAGTTATTAATTTGATAAATTCCTAGTAAATCAATTAATGAATTGAAATTAAAACATTTTAAACTAAGCTTAAATTACAATATCAACTTAAATGGATTAAGTTGATTCATTCAAGCTAATAAACATAAACATTAATGAAATAAATAAATGAACTCAAGTGAAATTCAAATAAATCAAGTAATTAAAATTCAAAACAATTAAGGTCATCAAATCAAATTAAATCATCCAAATTCATAAACATTAATGAAATAAAAAGTAAGACCAAATCAAATGTTATAATCCATAAGATCAAAACCATACTAAAGAAACATTAATCAAATCAAAAGAAATGAAACAAGAATGAAATCTTCAAATCTTAATAAGGTTAGATTGCACAAACTCTAAACATTTTAAAAA
This sequence comes from Cymbidium sinense, assembly GCA_021442155.1. NCBI lineage: Eukaryota > Viridiplantae > Streptophyta > Magnoliopsida > Asparagales > Orchidaceae > Cymbidium > Cymbidium sinense. Next base: position 60,356,595 of record CM038230.1, on the reverse strand, counting down.
ATATTAATCAAATCAAACTCAAATTAAAATAAGTCTATTAATGAATTCAAAAGAAGCTATTGAAGATACTTATGATATTAGCTTGACCTAGAATGGATGAAAATCTATTCTGATTTAGGATGTTGAGTAGAATTTGCTCCACCCAAAGTGGGACTTATTTCATTCTTCATTTTTTAAAACCTAAATTTCAACTCTAACACAATATTAAACTTAAAATGGAAATAAAATCACAAATCAACCAAGTCACTTAAATTAAAATCACCCAATGGTAAATTAAACAAATGTTGAAAACCAAATGAAAAGTCAAACCTAAAATGCCTAGTTCGGTCATACCATACAAGCCCTTTTTTTTGCACACTAGATTATTAGGTCACCAACCCTAGACTTAGGTTAGATCAATATTTTATGATGTGATGTAAAATATTTTTCTTATTTGTACTATTATTTAGACTAGATGGCTAGAATTATTTGCTTGCTAATCTAGATAGTAGGACGTTCTTTTAGCCTAGTATTATTTTCTACAAGGGATGTGCTAAAGGGAATGTTGTAATAATATATATATATATATATATATATATATATATATATATATATATATATATATATATATATATATATATATATATATATATATATATATATATATATATATATATATATATATATATATATATATATATATTTGTTGTAGGTATGCTTAAGTCTCTAAGCATAGTTGACTAGAACATGTGAGCTTAGAAAATAACTAAGCTATGCTTGTAAATATATCTGTGAGTGCTTGCATTTCTAACATTTGTTTTATAGAGTTTATGAATTTATTTTTAGAATTCTAAATGTAATTTGAGCCTAGAATTAGGTTAGGATCTATGGGGTCTAGGAATAGTAGGATGGTCCCCTATGATGCTGTAGAGGTCCCTAAAGAAGGTGACGGTCCTAGAAGAAGATCCACATAGTTCAAACTTTTAGTTTTAGGTATATAAGGGCAGAGCTCATGCTCATTTTCTCTTTCTTTTAGGGTGTACAATGATACCTACCACATTGGCCCATCCTATTTTAATTAAACTAGTTTGATTTATTTTGGGTGTGAATAAAAACAACCTATTTTCTAGGTTTCTTTACGTGATTTTATTTCATGTTGAAATGCCTAGCACAGGTTCCTAGAAACTTAAATTTTCTACCCAATCTAAATCTAAATAACTTAAACATAAAAAATAAACTCAAAATCTCATGTTAATTAAAGCCTTAGGTGCAACTTAAAAGCAACTAAAAATAATTAGCTTTTGTGAACCATGCTAGCATATTGTTCAAAATCATTAAATTTGGCACTTCACCCATTGCACGTAAGGAGGCATCGACCTTTGAGGATGACCACCCATCTTGGGGAAATGTGCCTTCTCTTTCTAATTTGTCCCATAATCACTTCTAATTGCATATCATTATAGGAACAAATTGCATACCCGAGCCTTAAATGAATTGTTAGTCAAAACATAAAAAAATAAAATTTGTTGCATTACTTAGGTGCATATCATACTTAACATGATCTTAGGGATACGGAGTGAGTTAGGTTAATAGATTAATTTTAAATACAACATCAGCCATCTTACATAACATGAAGACTAAACTCATGGATTTAAAATCACTTAGGTGGTGCAAGTTAGCCTTTCGGTGGGTGATAAGTCCAAAAGAGTCGGGTAGGTTTGTTTTCTGGCGAGAGAAAGAGTTGATAATTCCCAAAAGTAGGGATGAGCCTCTAATTTGTGTTGGAAGCACTTGTAGACTTAGGTTCTAAAGCATCCTTCAAGCAAAAACTCTTCAACCCTAGGCATTTATGTAGACTTTTCTTTGTTAAAATCTAAGTCCCGGCTTTCTAATAAAATGTCAATTCAAACTCTACTAAATTTAATATCAAAATTATGAAGCCCGATGGTAGGATGCCTACTAGGAATCCTAGTACCTATAGGCATTTCCTACTTAATCCCAATTGGTCTCTAAAAGAACTATTTCCATTTTGAAAGTGTTCCCTATTGAATTTCTAAATTAATAATCCTTTTAAGACAAGCTTTGAAATCCATAGAAATAAAAAAATTATTTCTTTAATCAAGAGGATTTTTAGAAAGAGATATTTTATTCTTAAGATGTAATTAACTTTAAGGGCTTGACCTTATAGGGAACTACAAACTTTGCAACAAAATAAACCCTATTCTACTTCTCCATGAAGAAAAATTTCTAGTATATCAAAGATCCATCGACCTTGAGTTCTTATTAAGTAATCAAATCCAATATAGGGTAATATGTTCATCCTTCTAGAGATATTTATTTCTTAATGACATATTTGATTACCCGAGGTAACCCCAAGATTTATATGGTGCTCCAAAATAAAAAATTCGACATATAGTGACTATAGGAGTTGTGCACAAGGGTTATGATATGTTATTGTCACTATAAGTTAGTAAAGTATTCTCAATTCATGGAAGATGGTAAGTTTATTCTACATTATATATTAAAGAGAGAATTAATCCATATATGTACACACATACATAAATTTATTTTTTTAGTCATATATTGTATGTAATGTTATAATAAGAATTTTAGTAAATGTATTATGTTGAGTATATGTAATGTTGAGTTAGATTATAATAAAATCTGATTTGTTGAGTTCAACCATGTATCTATTGTGTTTGTTAATTTTTTATACTTATGTCAATTTTACAAAAATTTATGTTCTTAGTAATGTGATAATTCCAATGACTTTGGTTTAATGCAATGAGATCAAGTAGTCTTACCAAATTAACAATACTAATGATAGTGAAATTTTATAATGATGGTGTGAAGATCAAATATCATTGCATTTAATTTTGATTTAACATTGCCTTAAAATTACAATTTTTCTATAAATATTTATTTGGTGGTTAGATAATTCCTTGATGTCATTATTTTTAGACATTTTTCTCTTTGCTGATGTGAGTGTATTTTTTTGTTTCCTTTTTTAGAATATACTATGGTGGTCACATGTAAGTGTCTTTATGTCTTCTTGGACATTGAATTCTATGAGTTCTCCTGTGTGTGACAAATATTTTATTATGTGCAACCCACTTATGAAAATAAGGGGTTCAATATAGTTTACAAGGATGATCTATGTGTACCATTTGATTACTATAGATTTGGGATGAGATTCCCAATATGCCTAGAGTTTTCTAACATCTTTAAATTTTATAAATTGGTGATGGTTATGTTGTTGCTAAACTTAGTGGCAAGTATCATCAATTCTATATTCTATTTATGAGTTGACAAAATCCTTTGAGTGTGACCATATTTTCCAATTGTTCACTACCAAGGCCCATAAAGATGGCACTACATAGTTTTTAGTATTAAGATTAGAATAAATGGATTGGCTATAAGGTGAGAAACTAATAAATATGTGCATGTGTGTGTGTGTGTGTGTGTGTGTGTGTGTGTGTGTGTGTGTGTGTGTGTGTAAAAGTCTTTACTTAGATGGTTGATTAAGCTGTTCCTTTTAAGGAGAAGATAGTCATCCCCAAACTAGCCAATGGAGGCGAGTCCTTCAAAAGCTTTAGGGTATGGAGTGACCATTAGCTTTATCATCTACCAAACAAGGTGTATCAAAATTTGTATCGTAAATACTTAACATAATTAACTTTTAATTTCTTACTACGATTTTGATAATATTGTGTTCCCATTTTCTTTATAGGCGGTGTTGACTCAATGGTGTACCTAGTAGACCATGAGGTTCTCCTTTTCTTGGGTATGTCCCCTCCTAAGTTAGTAAGGCATCTATGGTGTTTAAAATTGTGATGAGGGACACGACACAAATCTTAGGGGTACTTATTAAAATGATCGAGCATTAAGAAATGATATACTACCTCAAAATTAAAAATAGCATCCACGATGGACTCAATCATTTAAATAAGGACTCCAAATGTTGATGGATCTATCGTTCCAATGATTTTTCTTGTCTTATATAGAAAAAGTAAGGCAAGGTTTATTTTAAGCTAAGTTCTTAAGTTCCTATGGGGAAAACTCCTATAGTAAATTACATTGTAAGGGATATGCGTATCTTAAGAAAACTCTCGGTTAAAGTAGTGCTAACATCTCCATTGATTTAAAGTTAGAGATCAAAGGATTAGTGATTTTGGTAGCAAATGGGAAAACTCAATAAAGTAGTTCTTGACAAAGTCCAAAGGAGAATAAGTAGGAAGCACTCATGATACTAGGAAACTTAATGAACACTCTAGTCTATCTTATGGTGAGATTTTATATTTTTGAAATTAAGAATTATTATCATTAGAGTTGACATTTTATTAGAAAACTAGAAATTATATTCTAATAATACTTGATTGTAGAAATGCCTAAGAGGTAAGGATTTACATTCCTAGTAGAGTAAAAATAGGCTACCTTTGATCCTAAGTCTAAAGTGTTCTAGAATAAGCTAAAAGCACGATATACTCTAGTTAGAGAAAAGCGAGATATGTTGGTTTAAGAAATAAACATATCTTTCACGATAAGAATTGGTGTCTAGCGGTGTGTATTGCATAAATGATTGTTATCTAACTTAATAAATGATTTTCATCTAACTTAAAGTGTATATTGAGGAGGATGATGATACGCTTTAATCAAGATCCCATGGTTCCATCATCCCTATCTATCGTGGTCCCTAGTCTACTTAGCTAGGGGAACTAGTTCTTGATCGAAGAATCCTTGATAATAGCCATGGGTTGCATCATCTAAAGTGTTCTTATAGACTTTGAGTGGTATTTGTCTAAGGTGAAAATTTAAGTCGACCTTAGCTAGAAGGCTTTTGACTATTAAATATATTATATAATTCATAGCTCAAAGAGCAAAGCCATTAGAGAACATCATTACAGTGATTGAAATATAGTGAAGTTATATGGATGCCAAGTCACTTTCGTTAGAAGGGTTCGATAGTTCGCATTTCATGTGATGTCATTTGGCGAAATCATGCATAGACATGACTATGTCCTTACGGGCATGAGATTATTTGAGTATGAACATAGTTATATATTTAATTTGACATTGGCTCTTTTGTGAGGAAAGGTTTTCTTAGCTTATCATCCTTAAGAAATAAATGATGGATGGGTGGATGATTTTTTACTTTAAGTTATGATAAATTTCATCCAATTTAATCATACCTCTCAAGATGAATTTGACAATCAAGATGGCCCTCATTGGGGAATAATTAGGTTTTATTAACCCAACCCAATCATAAGACCCAATGGGGAATATTAACCCATGAAGCATCCTCGGGTAGTAGATTTAGATAATTATTATTATGTTAGGGCCATGTAGGTAATTTAAATTTATTTTATGCTAAGCACCTCAAAATATATGGCAGCTAAAGCCTATGGGACATAAGCTTAAGATCCGAAGGCTTGGGTAAGTGGTGCGTACTATGATTTCAATTTAAAGTAGAATTGAAATACCTTAAAATTATTCATTAAATGTCTATTTTAAGAATACAATACCTCGATGTTGGGGTACTAGTGCTACTGCTATGGGATGTCTACTTAAGAAATATCATCAAGATGCTATTTCATTAACAACCTTTTTTGAGAAAATTTAAAATTTTGGTAGCATGCACCTTTTAATTTGCTCTTTACAACATTGTTTTAGTGCATTAGCACTCTCTTCTTTGTTACGGATCTAAGATCAATGGAGGGTAGGTTTCATTTCACATTAGAACTATGTTCGATGGTAGAAACAGACTTGTAGGCATGACACCTCAGCTATGGTAATGGTGTTGCTGTAATATGTTAAATAGATGGAGTGAGAGCATAGTGCCTCAGGTATCTGCACTATGAGGCAAACCTCTAAGGAATTCATCCCCAAGAGCTTAGCACCTTAGCACTAGATCTTAGTGTCATGGTATTGCAAGATGAAAATGCACATATTGAATGAGAATTCTTGAGTTTTCTAGCAATTTTATGAAAACTTTAGCGAATAACACTTTAGTAATGCTAAGTTCTTTGTTTTAGTATAATTCTTCCTTGTTCTAGACCTAAGATTAATGGAGGTTTTTTTTTTTCTTCTCACACTAGAACTAAATTCAATGACAAAGGCCTCTAATTTAAAATTGGCGGTGTTTGCAATGATTCTCTCTCTTTTACTTCAATCTCTCTCTCTCTCTCTCTCTCTCTCTCTCTCTCTCTCTCTCTCTCTCTCTTTACTTTAATCATCTTACATGAGAAAAGAGTGGAGGGAGGGAGGAGAGAGCATTGAAAAGATATACAATGAAGAGAGTGGAGAAAAATGCCTAATATGTGTGGAGAGTTAGAGCCCCGATTGAGTAGCCCCTTTTATAAGGAGAAACTTCCCTAATAGCTCTTACTCCTTGACCACTCATAAAAACACCTTGAGGGTGCTCTCTACTATATTTGGAAATATGGGTAGAAGTATGTTTTTCATGAGAGCATTGACATATATTCAACTAGATCTTCCTAACATTATGTTAGGATTTATTTAGATATGGGTTCTACATCTTGTGGATGCATGCCTCCATAGTTAATTAACCCTCTTATTGTAATAAGAAACCACTCGATTAAGATTGAAAATAGACATATATGCATTTGGTGTCTTAGAGGTATGTGGCATAGATGATTATCATGTTAAATTTTCATAGAGAATTAAGAGATTGGGTTTACATCCCTCCGGAATGCCGAATAGGCCTTAATTATTACCATAACAAAAAATACAAGTTGCCAATGCATAATAAATAGGGAATAATGTGTGAAGTTATTATTTAACTTAAAGCATATATTAGGGGATGATTCCATGGTTCTATCATCTCGGCTATCATGTCCTTAGTGTACTTAGCCAAGGAAAATTATATATAACCAAAGAATCCTTATCGAAGTCATGGGTTGCATTATCCATGGTGCTCTTATAGACCTAGGGTGGTATTTATCTAAGGAGATAAATTTAAGTTAACCTTAGGTAACAGTGATGGCTTTTTTTTGGCTATTAAATATAATCCATGATTCATAGGTCAAGGATCAAAGCCATTTCATGAACATATAGGCTATTACTATGACCGAAATATAGTGGAGCTATATAGATGCCAATCCACCCAGTTAGAGGGTTCTAGTCGATATCTACATTTCATGTGGTGTTGTTAAGCGTAAAACTACAGCAGAGGACACATACCATTTCACGGCATGAGATTATTTGAGTGTGAACATAATATATTTATTTGACATGAGCTCTTTTGTGAGCAAATAATTTCTTAGCTTATCAACTTTAAAAATAATGATATATGGATGGATGGATGGATGGTTGTTTTAAAGTTATATTAAATAATGAAATTCATTCAATTTATATATATCCCTCACGGATAAATTTTACAATTAGCATGGCCATCATCGAAGAAAGATTAGGTTTTGGTAACTAGACCCAATCATAAGACCCAACACGAGAATCAACCGAAGAAACCTAAGGTAGTAAAATTAGGCAATTGTTATTGTGTGGCAACCCATATGGGTAATTCATCTTGTGTCATGTTTAGCACCTCGATGCTAAGAATTTGACATATAGGTTCTATATCATGCGGTGCGCATGTTTGGCACTATGACATTATAATTATTAGTCATGTTGACCATTTGAATGGTTCTTTGGTTGTGTAAGACCGATCAAAAGTCGTTTAGGAGGGTGTTCAGCACTAAAGGGTGTAAGACAAAACTAGCACCTAAGCATTACATCGATGTCGCGGTGATACATCAATGTGATGTGTATTTTCAATTTAAAATTTTAATGGTAATGAATGGTCTCTTTAACTAACATAGTAACAACTTAACCAAACTCACTAACACCTCAATGTTGCATGTGAGTGCTATAGTTACTAGTTCGAACTTGAGAGGTTAGCAGGGTCTAAAAAAAAGGCCTCATGGGCTATGACAATTTTCATTCGCATTTCTTAGAGCTTTCCTTAAAGTTTTCTCTCTTCCACTAGTTTTATCGCTCTTCTCCCCTACTAAAAGGTAACCATGCCGCTAGAGGTCAATGGAAAAGGAGAGCCACCTCCTTAGGTGAAGCTAATAGATTTATTAGCTTTGTAATAAAGGAATGCTATCAACACACTCACCCACAAGCATCTCATCCTAAGGAGGAGCTTCCAAAACCAGTGGGAAAGTGGAGAGTGTAATTGTGAGAAAAGGCGGCCTACAAGAATAGCTCCTCAGGTCCCTATAGTGCGAGAGTTCTTACCGGAAAGGAGCACCGGGATAATCAAGCATTCATCCGTGGGAAACTAGTAAGCTAAAGTAGTATAACCATTAATGCATATTACGAGTTATCAAATATGGCATATGACTAGTATTTTTTACATTCAAATGATCATTCGATTTTGACAAGGTTTTTTATTTTCTCTTTGGCTATAATGACAACATTTAGTGGAAACAGTGGGAGGAAAGGATTATCAACTTTCGCCACCGCCTCACTCCGAGTCTAAATCTTACACTATTTCATTTTTCCATGCCCACTAGTAAAATCAGTGAGGTGACCAAGGATTGAGCCATTTTAACTTTCATAATTCAAATGGGCTTTACAATAGATATAGGAAAGATAATTTATAATTCCATTTGTAATATGCTTAGCGATATATAGTAGGTTATGATCATCCCTCTCTCATAGTAGATTATTAACATTTATTTAATTTTTTTGCAAATAAAATTTCTCCCCAATGAATCTGTCATGTCAATTAGACATGATTCATTTATTGCATATTATTTTATTTATTTATGGTTTTATATAGTCATATAATGAAGAGAGAGAAATATGAGTTTTAATCATTATTGATCATGTAAGATAATGATATAATAAATATTACAAATGATTAACCTAAATCTCTAAATATATAGATAGAGGCGCATGAGCTCCATAGGTCATAGTACACTACTTGTCTCTTGCACGATGGAAATCTTTGGATGGGTTCCTAATCATGGAATAATGAGGAAAGGACTTGCTCAAGTTGAGTTACATGGGTATTTGCCCATGAATAATCCTCTTCTATGCTTTGACAACCTATCTTATTTATAGTAGATATTGTCTCCTTAGTTGTAACCCTCTTAATTTAGGCGATATATTAAGGACCTCAATGCTCTAAAAAGCTCCCTCGAAAGGATCTGCTCGATCTTGATGAACTAGAGAGACTTGGCGTGAAGTAGTGCTAAGTGAGGCTTTCATAATAGTAATGGTATCCGATAAGACATCACGGTAGGTAGTACATAATGAGAATAATCCAAATTCAACATTTCTACAGGATTTCTAAAGCTATAGTTCTTCGCTTAATCAAGACCCAAGGTACAATTTAATAAAGAGTTTGCCTCTACACAAATGCTATGAAGCTCAAGCATGACCTCTATGTCAATGCTAGTAGGTGATGTAATACTATCACTATATGACATAGACTCTTTAAAGAGCCACATTATAATGGATCAATGCTTAGGATTTATCATAGAGACAAAGCATAAGATCTCTAAGCTAGATAGCTACTTTTGAACTATATAACTTCAACTAGGCATATGATGACTCTCTAAACAAGAGTCAGGAGAAATCATATGAGTGTATCTCACTATTACTCAAGTTGAGTTAGATAAAAATGGTTTATGACTAGTCACTAGAATGTCGATTCCTCTATACATAAGTCTTCTCCAATATTTAGATGATCATCACTGGGTTGGGTAGGGAGGTCGTGACCGGCATCTATTGATAGTATCGGTGTGACATTACTTTCCCTTCATTTTCTATTGCTCCAACCGACACTAGTGGGATGGGAACATGAGTGATGTTATTTGTCTCTACTATCCCCATATCATGATCACCTAGTAGAGGACTATGAATATTTCTATCTTTTCTTTCGTGAGTAGATGAAGTCTTTCATCATCATTTCCTACCACTACCCTATTCATCGATGATCATTGCATAAGTTGTGTGTTGAGAGGAATATAAATTACGAGCTAGCTTAGCTCTCCCCAATCTATGACTATATATGAAAAAACTTAACTAAAAAAGAAGATAAAGTATGATGAATCCACAATAGCCATAGATGACTAATCCATGTAAGCCTCGGTGGGGTCTCAAAGAAACTAGAACTAGTCCCCAAATAGGTTGAGAAGGCCCATTTTGTATAAGCTCTTGCTTGATGAACATATAGTGGCAATGTCAGAGAATGAGTATCTACATTCGATCTATGCCTGTATAGTGAACTGTACTACCTAGCCACTCATGCTAAAATATGTCAAGAATTCATTCTACCCTATGGTTCAAATCTAGTACTATCATACCTCTTAAAAGAATGAAACCCTATATCAAATGTGTTGTCAAGTCAAAAATGAGACAAGCATACTTGGTTGTAATAAATTCTCATATCACATATCTAATGTGATCATGCCATCATCTGCCTGATCTTTGCTCTAGTATAGCCTCTAGTAGTGAGCTAAAGCATAATGAAGGCCTAAATAGTATATGTAACTACCTTTCCTATGCTAATCGCCAGACCGGCACTAAAAAAGCTCATGATCGGGATGAATGCATTCTTTGTAAGGGTTACTATATAGGGAGGTTTATTATATCATGCATTTCAGCCATGACTATCATCTCATGTAGACAAACCCAACAAGTATTGGTGGCCTTATCCTAGTGCTCTGTGATACTTTTGATCCGGTAATGAGTAGGAGGTGATAATCAAAGAGTGAAGCATAGAATGCATGGTATATGCCAACTTTTCTTAAAATATCACGGTGCATTTGTAAGTGATGATGTGTTCGATATACATAGCCATTGTTGTTTTCAAAGGTGTACCAAATACTAATTTTGGGTCCCACTCTTCTTCATAATATAGTATGTGGTAAACCAATAATCGAATATGCTTATAGAGCGTATCTTTAGTCAAGTATATCCCGATCTTCAAAGCTAATATAGTCTATGACCCACTCTAGAGGAACATCATGGTTATGATTTAATTTCAGATTGACCACCCAATCGGTTGGATTATGATCGATCCCAACTTTGAATACTTACAAAATGTGTAATGATTGGGTGAACAAATCCTCAAAAATATCTAGCTCATCAACATAGCTTGATTCCATGAAAGTCACTCCAATAGCTTGTGCCACGTGGGTCATGGACATTGATAACGACCCATATCCGCTCCTAAGTGGGGACAATAAGAGGCATATCATCGGCCATCTCTAGGTAAACAACGTAACCAAGCTAATCAGGGGCATGAGAAGCATGTAAATTTCTCGGGCATTATAAAAAATAGTAATATATGACTTTGTTAAAAGCTGCTTGTGCGCTTTGATTTAATCTTCTCTAATTTTAAAGAGTTTAAATTTATATTAAAATTTAATCCTTCTTTGAACATATGAAATCTAGATTTATATTTAGACTCACCCCATTTTAGACATAGTGGAATCTAAGGTTTGGATTTAAATCCATCCATTTTTTCATAATGGATCTTGAACTTAGATCTAGCCCTTTTCGACATGATGGATCTTTAAATTTAGATCCGGCCATTTTGGACATAGTGGATTTGATCCCCTTTAAGCATGATGTATTTGATTTAAATTTAGATCTAGTTTATTTGGACACGGATCGATTTAAATTTAGTTCGATCCTTTGGACATGATGGATACGATCTAGCCCCTTTAGGCATGATGGATCTTGATTTAAATTTAGATCGATCCTCTTTGTATATGATGGATCTAATCGACCTCTTTAAGCATGATGGATCTTTATTTAAATTTAGATATGTTCACTTTGGACAAAATATACCGATTCCCTTTGGGCATGATGGATCTTTATTTAAATTTAGATTTGGTCTTTTTTATACATGATGGATCTGATCCGGCCCCTTTGGGCATGATGGATCTAATTTAAATTTAGATTTGGTCCTTTAGGCCATGATGGATCTTGATTTAAATTTAAATGATCAAATAATGTTTCCTTTTGATAAGAGATCTTGCCGCAAGATATTAAAAGTGCTTGCTTCTACTACATATGTAAAATCTCTTCTTGTTAATAGGGGAATTTCTTAGTGAAATGAGAATATTTTCTTCATAGTTATGCATAATATCATTTGAGATATTATACATTTATGGGTCATAGATCCGATGCTTTTTTGCCTCAATAAGCTAATAGGCTCCTTCATATACTTTTTTTTTGATATTATAAGGTCCCTCTCTAAATTGGATCAATTTTTCACCAACTCATTAATGTGGAATGATGGGCCTTCTTCATGCGATTCACTTAGTTTTGAAGCTTTGGGTGAACCATAAAGTCATGAGCTTGGATCATTCCTCTATAAATTTGTAGACTTTATTGGGCTTGTAGTATTTTATCTAGAGTTTCAAGATCTTCAAGTTGTATTTGGACATTTTCCTCCACTATAAGTTCATTTTGGACTACTATGCAGGTGAAGGTAGCTCTACTTCAAGAGACAATATTGCTTCTACAGAAGAGTAAATAGCATGGTGTTGCTTTGGTAGTAGTTTTATATGTGGTACGATATGCCCATAACGCTTTTATCAATTTATAATGCCACTCTTTTTTTTATTTTTAGAGAGAATAATTTTTGAAAAGTTTAATCAACATTTTGTTGAATGCTTCTACAAGACCATTTGCTCTTGGATTATATATTAAGGAATATCTCAAATCTATTTTATTTTTCTCGAAAAGTGATAGATTTTAACATTCTTAAAGGCCATGCCATTATCTCGATATAATTCTTTGACTCGAATCAAGAAATGATGTGATCTCAAAAGAATTTTACTACATTGTTAGCTTTTACTTCTCTTAATGGGATTGCTTACGCCCATTTTGAGAAGTAATTAGAAGTGGCTAGAATAAAATGACATCCCTTAGATGATAGAGAATCTATCTAGTCTATTATATTAGTTTCCTAACTTTCAAATGACCAAGATGCTACTATTGGGTATAAAGCATTAGGTGGTTGGTGTAGTGTGTTTGCATGTATTTGACACTAATGGCACTTTTAGCATGTTTCATAGCCTTGACGGATATCCAATTCATTTAATTTTGATTTTTATCTTAGGCCCAAATTAGTGCACCGCATAATCTCTCGTGGACTTCATTATTGTCTTGGCTTTGTCTAGTCTTAAGCGTCACAACCACAATTGGTTGATTGAGTGTTGATATAATATATCATTCATAAGTATATATCACAATGCTCTTATGAGATTTGGTGGGCTTTTGATTTATCCTCTAGCAATCCACCTCCTTTAAGATAAGTGATGAATGGTTCTCACTAGTCTTCTTCTTCTATTATCATAAAGGTTTTTTTTTTTGCTTTATTTAACTTCAAAAGCTTGTAAGAGAGTTGGTGACAAAGCTAGTCTACTTTGTACTATTATTGTAATTGGCTCTCCCTAAGGGTCTATCATTTCTTTAGCTAATTTATCCAATGTGTCGACTTTACTATTGTCTTGACATGACACCTTTATAATTATCACTTGGGGATTAATTTTAGAAGATCCGGGATGTACTTATGATAAAGTTCCGCTTGACTTGTTTATCTTGAAAGATCTAATTAGTTGCTAGATTATGAGTTGAGAATCTCTATAAACATGAAATTTCTTAATTTTCATGTTAATTGCTAGACCTACAATGAATGCTTCATTTTCGATCTTGTTATTGGTTCAAGGTTTTGTCAAACTATATGAATATCAAAGAATGCCTCCTTGTTGTGTTACAAATATTTATCCAATTTTGACATATAATGTGGGTAGACTATGCGGTTTAGCTTTTACGACAAAGCTCCATCAAAGTAAAGTTCCCATTCGATGGTCATTGACCTCTTCCACTTTGAATATTTCTTTATCGGACAATTCATAGTTGAGTGGAGAATTTGTCGATAAGGGATAAATGGCTTGAAAGAAGTCGAGCTTGTCCTTTTATAGCTTTTTATGGGACATATGTTATATTGAATTAAAGTAGCAACACATCCCATTTAGATAAATGATGAGTTAAGGTAGGTCTAGTCATCGAAATTTAAGAGGGTCGACTTTAGATATTAATATTATCTTATGTGATAATATATAATGTCATAGTTTCTAAGTAGTAAATCTCAATGCTTGGCACCGCTTCTAAATAGGAGAATATTATATTTCAAATACTATTAGATGTCAACTTTTGTTGTATAAGGCATTTTTCTTCTTTTCTTGACTATTTTGTTCTAGCAGGCTCTAATGACTTTTCTAAGGCTATCATATATAGTATTAATGACTTTCCTATTATTGGTGCTGCGAATTGGGGATGCAATAGATATTACTTTGTGCTATCAAATCCTTCTTGATAAGCATCATCCTATATAAATGGTGCATCTTTTTCAATAGTCGGAAAAGGTTGACATCTTCTTGAAAGATTAAAAATAAATCTTCTAACGTAAGCCAATTGGCCTTTAATGAACATAGTAGCTTTAAGGTCTTAAGCACTAGAATTTCTATTATTGCTTTTATTTTAGAGGGATCAATTTCAATCCCTCTATGTTGCATAATAATTTTCTAGAGGTCACACCAAAAGAGCATTTCAACGGAGTCCTTTTTAAGTTGAAACTTTGAATTCTATCAAATACAACTCTTAAGTTGCTTATGTGCTCACTTTGCTTCTTGCTCTTGACAACCAAATCATCAACGTATCATTCCACATACCTATGTATGAGATCAATGAAGATGTGAGTAATTGCCCTTTGTTATGTAGCACTAGCATTTTTCAAACCAAATGGCATCACTTTATAACAATATGTGTCGATTGGTGTATAGAAGGATGTATACTTTTCATCTTTTGGAGCTATTTTAAATTAGTTATAGCCAGATGAACCATCCATGAAGAAAAATATATCATAGTTTGGCATGTTGTCTACCATGAGTTCTACATTGGGTAGTGGGAAGTCATCTTTTGGAAATACTTTATTTAAGTCCACGAAATGGATCTGAGACATGAATTTGTCTATTCTTTTTTTTCTAGGATAATATTGGAAATCCACTCAAGTATACTTTTATTCCTAGATAAATCCTACTTCAATAAGATTTTTATTTCAATGATTACTTGCACTTTAATTTCTAATCACGTTCACTTTGATGCCTTCTTTATAGGTTGTACATTATGTTTAATGGCAAGTTTATGTATACACATATGGCGATAAGCTTGGCATTTCACTATTCCATGTCCATGTGAAGCAATCTTTGTATTCACATAGTAGTGCTTTAACTTTTCTAATCTTTTTTGATGTAAGGTTAGCACTAACAAAGGTTGGTATAGGTTTTTCTTCAATACCGGGTTGATTTCTTAGAGCTCATCAATGGTGGCTTGATTGCTTTCTTTGAATTCTTTTAGAGCCTCTTTGAGGTCAATGATTAGCTCTTCTTCAGGTATATTCTTATTTAAAACATTCCTTTGCTCATCAATAGTTTTCAAGTCATTGGAGGAGATGTCAAGGCAATATATCCTTATCCCCATTTAGTGAATTTTTCATATCCTATCAGTTTTAGGCATTATCCTCTAGCGAGTTAAGCAGTGAGCGACCACTTGATTGTATAAGGTGAATGTTATTTTTAATCAACTTCTTTAGAGCTGAAGAGTAGTATTAAGAAATTATTATTAATACATCTTCTTCTTTAGAATATCCTCTCCCAACAACATTTGTGTGGGATTTGGAGTTTGCTCTTCTATCTTGTAGAAAAGAATCTCATGTTCATTATAGTCTCTTCTAGGAGGAACATAGAAAGTTTTCAGTCTTTGGTACTATACTTCATTAAATTTATACATATCCTCTCTAGATGGATTTTACATTCGATACAACCATCATCGAGAAAGATTAGATTTTGGTAACCTAACCTGTTGAAAACTCAACTAAGGAATTAACCCACAAAGCATCCTTAGATAGTAAACTTATGGAATTGTTATTATGCTAGGTGCTATATCACATCGTGGTGCGGCATGGTTGGCACCGCATTGGCATTATAATTATTAGTCGGGTTGACCGTTTGAATGATGCCTTGGTGTTGGTCGTAGCACCACAATATCGATTAAAGTCAATTTAGGATAACTGTTCAAGACCTTTCGTGGTGTAAAACAAACTTTTGACTAGTGCATTAGGGCTATGTCGGGTGCTATGGCCTACATCAATGTGACACATCTTTTTAGTTTAAAATTTAATGGTAATGAATGCTCTTTTGATCAACATAGTAGCGGACTTGACCATGATAATGCCTGATCGCATCACGACCACTGCGGTTATTGTTCTAGAACACGAGAGGTTAGTGCCTGTCTATTCTGATGCCATAGTGCTAGGCCTAGTTAATAAATATACCCCATGGGTGTGAAAATTTTCATTCATTCTTTATAGCTTTCCTTAAAGTTTTCTCTCTTCCTCTCATTCTCTCAATTCTTCTCCCCTACTAAGAAAGTAAAGTAACCATGGCTTAAGAGGGTCATTGGCAAGAGGAGAGTCACCTCTTTAGGAGAACCTAATAGATTTTTTAGCTCTATAGTATAGGCAGCTATCAACACACTCTCACCCATAAGCATCGATCTTAGAGGAGCTTCCACAACCCATGTGGGAAAGTGAAGAGTGTAATTATTGATCATGGCGAAAAAGCTAGCTTATGAGGGTAGCTGCATAATCCTTTTGGTGAGGAGTTCTTCACCAATGCAAAAGAGCACTAAGAGAATCAAGCATTCATATGAGGGAAAGTAAGCTTTAGTAATAGTATTAATACATACAGTTATCAGTATATGACTAGTATCTTTTTATTTAAATGATCATCTAGCTTTTATTGAGGTTCTTGGTTTCCTTACTAGCTAAAATGCCAACATCTAGTGGAAGCTGTTTGAGGAAAGGATCATCACCATTCTTGCCATGTCTAACTTCAGTCTAAGGCTTGACACTATTTCATTTTTAAACTGTGCCGGTAATATCTGGGGTGACCAAGGATCACGCCATTTTGAATTTCACAATTCAAAAGGGATTTATAATGGATATAGAAAAGATAATTTATAATTTCATTTGTAAGATGCTTATGGGAAGTATAGTAGGTTATGGTCCTCCTCTCTCATTTACGATTTGTGCACTATGGTGGGTGGGTTAATGGAGCCATGAAGAAGTTCTCATTTAGAAGGCTCCTTTAATAAAGAGAATTATTTGGGGTTTTGGTTTGAGGTTTGAAGTAGGGAAAGCTCACATGCCCCATGACCTTAAATCCCTAAATATTTAAGCAAGTAAATCTCAAACTTAATGAAAGAAGTGGGTGAGAATAGTTGCATGTAGAAGGCTTTAGAAAGAAATTTGACTATCACATTGATCAACAACAAAAGTAGTTTTCATATATTACTCTATTTAATATGACAATGGTCCATATGTTTGAAAATTATGGGTTCGGGGATCCAAGTCACTTTCTTTTTATGGTGAATATCTCCTTTTATAGCTAGGTATTAGAGGAAGAGTAGGAGGATGATAATGACTATTAGTTTCCCTCTTTCATATATTTTGTAATTTTCTCTTGCTTTTGTACAATTTATGTAACCTTCTTTGTTTATATTAATAAATACATCTTTTCTCATCATGTATTTATATATTTTTATGCATATTTATAATTATTTGTCTTTTGGGAAGCTCTAAGATTAAGGTAATGAAATCTCTCTTCTTTAAAAAAATGCATCGAGAGGTAGTGCCTGTCTGGTTGTAGTTCCTATGCACTCCTCTTCTGAACTTAGTGCTTGACTTGATATTCAACCATTATTGTTCATTCTACCAAAGATGGCGGTGCCTTGATGCTTGATGTTAAGCACCAAAACATTCTATAGAGAGCTATTTTATTCATTCTACCTCAAAGGATGACTCCTCAACACTCCATATTAAGGTGAGCCGTATGGAGATTTTTTTTTTCATTCTACCCAAGAGGGTGACACCTAAGTGTTTGATGTGCGTTCTGCAGCACCACTGTTATGAACAAGACTAAAGCATTTAGTTTTAAGTTTACTACCCATATGTTTGATAAAAAAACATTAAATTATTCTAGCACCTCGATGCTTATGAGACAACATAGAGGCATTTGTTAGATTTTTCTCATGGACAATCTTGACAACATGGCAAAGACAAGTAGTTCAAAATTTTGATGGAGTAATGTCTTAGCCATACTAGATTTTCATATGTTTAGTGAGCACTCTTTTCCCTTATTATGAATTTAAGATCAGCGGATGGAGGGTTTTGTTTCACAGGAACTAAGTTTGATAATAAAATGGATTTTAAGCATGGAGGCTCGATCTTTGAGGTAATGGTTTTACCTGTATTGAGTGCAAGAAACTTGAGAGCCTTGTGCCTTAGTGCCAGTATACTCGACACTATGGGTGAGTGTCAAGACTTCATTTCCCAAGAGCTTGGTGCCTCAAGGCTAGACCTCTGGTTTTGGAAGATGAAAATGCACATATTGAATAAGAATTCTTGTGGAATCTATCAATTTTATGAAAACTTTAGCGAGTAATATTTTAGCAATTCTAGGTTATCTCTATTTTAGTGCAATCATCTCGGTTTTGGATCAAAGATTAATGGTGAGAGGTTTCTTTTCTTCTCGAGTTAAAATTTAGTTCAACGATGAAGAATTTTTTCTTCTAAATTATGAGATTTTAGAGATATGTGGCCATTCTTTAACTTTGGGCCTATGATATAGAGATACACCACTTTTATTTCTCACTAGATCTAAGATCGATGGTGAAAATTTGATCAAAGCTTATTTTTAGTGATAAAATTTGGTAAAAGAGGCATTATTCCATAAATCTTTTACAGGTGGACCAAGATTGCTTTTGTGGGGCGATAGTCAATCTGTAGAGCACCAATTTTTGGAAGCAAGAATACACCAAAAACTTAGAGAGTGAGGAAAAAAGAAGTGGAGAGAAGAGAAGAGAAAAGGTGGGGGGGGTGGAAACAATTCCTTGAACTGTCACAGTATCACAATGCCAACTAGAATAGTAGTTATCCTTATCAAAAGATTGTCTCGACATCGAGATCACAATGCACGTGGCCAAAAAAAATTTACTTAATTTTTTGATGCAAACACTCCTCCTTTGAGTAGTCATCTAGAGAATAACTTCTAGTGGGCTACTCTCTCTTTTGGTGGTTATTGCCGGGGAGGTAGTTAGGAGAGTTTTAGATTCACTAAAATGGTGATATCACCTAGGTGCCATAACTTTAGCTTGTGGAACTTTGGGTCAAAATACTTTATTTTCTCCTTTTTTGTATGCAAACAAATTTCCCCAAATGAATATGTCATGTCAATTAGAAATGATGCATTCATGGCCTTAAGTCTTTGTTTATATTTAGATTTTACCCTTTTGGGTATCTTTGAGTATATTTGGGTATTTAAATCTTGCCCCTTTTGGTATGATGGAATCTAAATTTAGGTTTAAATCCAGGCCTTTTGGGCATGATAGATTTAATTTGACCTCTTTGGCCATGATGGATCTTAGTTTAAATTTAGATTTGATTTATTTAGGATAGAATGGATCTAATATGGCCCCTTTGGGCAAGATAGATCTTGATTTAAATTTAGATCCGACCACTTTGGGCATGATAGATCTTGATAAAATTTAGATCGACCCTTTTGGGCATGATGGATCATGGTTTAGGTTTGCTTTTAGATTGTCTATTAGGGAGATATTGAATATGAGTTTAGATTTCCTTGATGGACAAAGTTTCTCTTTAATGAAGAATCTTCCTTGCATTGGAAGGGATATAAAATTGATCCCTATTAATTAAGGAAATTTTTCTTTGATATGAAGATATTCTTCTTCTACATAAGTATTTTATCAATTTGAGTGATTATTTTGATATTTATGAAGCATAAAATCTTCAAAAATTGTGCAATATCTTTTGGAATATTATATAATAGGTGGCATGGGTCTTATCCCTTTGCATCAATGAGCGATAAGCTCTCCTTTCACTTTGAGCATGAAATATAAAATTTTCACATATATTTATGATTCAACACATTTCTTTTGAAACCTCCTCTTGAAATTTTTTTGTCAAGCTACAAATGGGCCATATTTTCTTAGCTTAGCGGCCTTAGAAGGTTGCTCGTACTCCTCTAAAGAGTCAATCATCTTGACTTTAAGCGGTATTTCCTCATGATGCTTTAAATTGAGCCATGTAATATCGCGGGTTTTTGCTAAAAGGTATTAAACTTTGGCATAATGTACCCTTTAGGGTATACTTGATAATATTCATCGAATATGGTGAATTTTCCAATTAATTGCTTAGCGGTTTCTAAAGCTATCACTACTTTGACCTTTTGATTGATGAGATCCTCTATTTAGGGTTTAGTGATAATATCAACTTCTTAGTAAGTGTTCACTATAACTTCTCACAGGAGGTTCCTACCTTTGTGTATTTGTTCATAAATTTGGCATAACATTTTGTATGCCTCCCGCTTAAATTATTGGATTATTCATTTTCAAGGAATTTCTTGGAATTATCTGCTATGTTGCAATTACTATGAGGTGGAGCTGACCAAATAGCTTTTCATCATCATCTCAATGAGCCCATTATTGAGCTAAATAATTTCTAAATCTCTCCTTTGAAGTTGGGCTGTAACCTATTATAATGTTGATTAACTCTTTAGTTACTACCACTTTTCTTGAGCTTCAATTCTAAGCTTTTGGTGGCTTGGGTTCTCTTGTTGCTCTTTTGTTGTTTGGTTACTACACCTTTGTTTTGGAGACGTGTCAACCATACAAACAACTTTGATATCCATGTGATCAATATCTTCATTATTTTAGATATGGATGGAAATCTTTATCTTCCCGAAGAGTTGATTGTCTTCCTTATCATCGACTTAGGAGATTTTTCCCTTCATTATCGGTGGGGTTAGTTTATGATCAATGATTTGAGATTATTTTGGTACCCAAATAGATCAAGACCTTCCAATAGTGGATCTCTAAGAATATATCCTAGATGTCACACCGATACTCATTAGATTTATTTGGTGGTTCAGGGACCATCAACTAACCACTTCTTGTATCTAAGGATTGGTTGTGTTCACTATAGTTCCTATAAACTTTAAGTTTTGCTATAAATAAACAATATTTTTGAATATTCCCACCTATTTTAGGGTAGGAATTTGTTGGGTTGGTGACCTAGCTCACCAACTTTTTTATTCTAAAAGTTTCTAATTCTAACGACCTTCAAAACCTTATAGATTTTGGATAAAATATATTCCTCTTTTTGTGGTTGACTTTATAAACTTGGATGTATATGTTTATCCCAAAATGACTTCTTTATAGCTCTTCTTGATATTTCTTTTGACCCAGTGGACTAGATCAAAGTTGTTGTAGGTGGGTATATTTGCATCCACCAATAGGTCATCATGTTGTTACATGAGCAGAACGGCGACAACTCAGACTAACATTATATTTTTTTGTAAACTCTCCTAGATATTTTAGTGCCCAAGGAAGATGCTTCATGGTAATGCTTTTTTTGAAGTAAGGATAGCATTATGTGGTGTAGTATGTTCCCCTAATGCAGATGAGTGGGTTTACTATAATGGGCTTCAATTTGGGCCTTATAGTTATCTTATCCTTAGTAGGGGTAGTTGGCATTGCCTTTGAGCTCTCTTTGAGTTGGTGACTTTAGGGTTAGGCATGCTTGTAATGATTACAATTAGCCTCTTTCCATTATTGAATACCTTTGGGACTATGGGCTTAGTGATAGGTCCAAATGGCATAATCTAGACAATCTGAGATTGTTTCCTGGGGAGTAGCTCCAATGAAACCGGTGTTGATTATGGCTTGAGAGAATCTTATAGTGGATCCCTCATGAGGTTTAACATTCATCATGTTCTTGATGTTAGCCATTTAAAAAAAAACACGGTTGTAGATAAAAAATTTTGTTTTACTAGGTTTTAAGAACCTAAGCTTTTATAAAAGAAAATACTTGATATTACTGCTCTATGATGACACCGTATATTTTAAATTTTCTAACTAGAGATGGGTAGAAGTATATTTTCTTCATGAGGAAGATTGATATATATTCAAACAAATTTCCCTAATATTATGTTAGAGTTTATTTAGATCTAGGTACCACTTCTTATGAACACAAGCCTTCATAGTTAATTACCATCTTACAATAGTAAGAGCACTCTTAATTAAGGTTGGTAAATAAGAATATCTTTATGATATGAATTGGTGTCTAACGGTGTAATATGGCATAAATGATTGTCATCTAACTTAAAGCTTATATTAAGGGGATGATGACACGCGTCAATCAAGATCCCATGGTTCCCTCATCCGAGCTATCGTTGTCCCAAGTTAGCTAGGGGAACTAGTTTTTGGCGAATCCTTGCCGGTAGCCATACATTACATCATCTAAGGTGTTCTTATAGACCTAGAGTGGTATTTTTCTAAGGTGAAAATTTAAGATGACCTTAGCTAATTGTTGGCTTTTTTCCTATGAAATAATATATTCTATAGTTCATAGGAGTAAAGTCGTTAGAGAATATAATATAGTGCTATATGGATGCCAAACCACTCGGTTAGAGGGTTCTAGTAGTAATTGCATTTTATGTGGTGCCATTTGGCGGCAAAACATACGGATGAGTTTGATAATTAGGATGACCCTCATCGGAAATAATTAGGTTTTGTTAACTGACCTAGTCAAAAGACCCAACCGAGAATGTTAACCTATGAAGCATCCTCAGGAGACTTAAGCAATTTCTCTTATCTTTGGGGCCCATGTAAGTAATTTAAAATTATTTTTAGCTAAGTATCGGCACTAACAATATGGTGCCTAGGTGCTAGCCTATAGGACATAAGCTTAAGACTAAGGGCTTGCCTTTGTGGCACTATGGGTTCAATTTAAAATAGAATATAAATGCCTTAATATTGTCCATTAAATATTTATTTCAAGAATCTGATTGCCTCGATCTTTGGGGTATTAGTGCTATGGTGTTATGAGGGATCCTTAAGTTTCATTTTTTGGAAGACATAGTGCCTCGTCATGGAATATTAGCGTCACTATTTCATTAATAGTTTTTTTGGAAAAATTTAAAATTTTGGCAACATGACACCTTATTATATGATCTTTATAATAACATTTTTTAGTGCATTGGCACTCTCCTCCCTATTTGGATCTAAGAATAATGGAGGGAGGGTTTTGTTTTACAAGAACTAAGTTGATGGTAGAACAAACTTCCAACATGGTGCCGGCATTGTGGTAATGGCACTTTTCTTAAATAGATGAAACCCAAGAGCATAGCACTTCATCACTAAGTATCAGTGCCTCAATGCTAGAGACTAAGGACTTTATCCACGAGATCTTAGCACCTACTTAGATCTTGGCACCACGGTGAGAGATAAATGCATATATTGATGAGAATTTTTTAATATTCTAGCAATTTTATAAACATTTGGTAGAGTAGCACTTTAACAATGTGAGGTTCTCATGTTTTATTATAATTCTCTGGTTTTGGATCTAAGATCAGCGGAGGGAGGTTTATTTTTTCTCATGCTAGAACTAAGTTCAATGTTAGAGGCTTTCAAATTTGAAATCGTAGTGTTTGTAATGATTCTCCCTTTTACTTCATTCTCTTCCTTTTACTTCCATCATTTCACATGAAAAAAAAGTGGAGCCAGTGGAGAAGAGCATAGAAAGGATATACTGATTAAGAGAGTATTGAAAAATGATGAATCTATAGTGGAGAATTAAAGCCTCTTGATTTAGTAGGCAGTCCCCTTTTTATAAGGAGTAACTCCTCTAATCTCTCTCGCTCCTCCTTTAAGTAGTTATCTAACAGGGAATAATTGCTAGTGGGACACTCTCTCCTTTTGGGTGGTTATTTATAGCAAGAAGGCGTTAGAAGAGTTTCTAGATTCATTAAAATTGTGGTGCTTAGGCACTACGATTATAGCGGCTCTAAGTTAAAATGCTTTATTTTCTTCTCTTTTTTTATATGCAAACAACTACTAGCTAACAACTCCTATACTTTAAAATATTGTGATGAAGTCATATGTTAATGTAAGTGGCTAAGTTGTTATTTACTTAGAAAGAGTCTAAGATCCTAAACTCACTCATTAATAATTTAGATTATGATGGGTATGAAATCATGTTCTAGATTAATGCAATAATAATTACATATTCTTATTTATTTTGACTCATTTATTTGGCTCAGCTTGGGTGGACAAGTATGCATATATGCATGAAATTAAGTTATTGGCAAATCCACGAGAAAGGTGTTCTTCACTCAAGGGGTTGTTGTCAATGGTGATACACACCCCATCATCATGCAATGAGTGAAGATCCCGTATATTTAAGGAGAGAGAAGGCAATATGCATGCATGATGTTATACATTCATCAAAGACCTATGGTTTCTAAAATTTTTATTTGATTAATTAGTAGCTTTAAGATAAGGTTATGAGTTGTGTTAATTATTCAATTAATTATTAAGTTAAAGTAGAAATTTTAAATTCTAAAGAACCTATAGAAATTCGGTCATTAATCAAACTATCACACTTTAAAACCAATAGACAACATGTAATTTTTATTATGTAAACATGGTAAACACATTAAATAATCAATCAAATTAAAAAATAAACATCAATTGAATCTAAATTCAAACAAATCCTTAAAATAAATCCAAAATACATTAATTAAGATACTTAGGATACTAGTGTGACCCTTAGAATGAATTTTTATCTTAAGATAAAATCTCATTATTCATAGGATTATGATGTTGAATAAAATGTGTTCTGCCAAAATTAAAATTTATTACATTCTTCATTCTTTAAAACTTAAATTCAGCCTTAACATAAAAATAAACTTATAAAACCATAAAATTACCATCCAAAGGTAAATTAAACAAGCTTTAAATTTAAATTTAAATTTAAATAAGGCCTAATATAGTCTTACCCAACAAGCCTCTCCTTCATACACTAGATTATTAGGTCACCAACCCTAGAATTAGGTTAGGCTAATGTTTTGTGATGTGAAATGATGTGGTGCTTTTCTTATTTCATGGTGTGATATCTAAGCTAATGAATATGATTGTTTGGTTGCTAGATTGGATGTTTAGGCATTCTTTTAGGTGACACTATTTTTAAAGGGGTTGTACTTAAAGAGCCAATATGATAAAAAAAAGTAAATATTGTTTGCATGTAGGTGCTATTTAAGTTCATAAGCATAGCCTAATAAGACAAGTGGGAAAAACAAATGCTAGGCTGTATGTTTAAAATATAAACTGTTGGTGTCTATTTGTATTTATTTACATCCATTTTGTAGGGTTTAGTAATTTATTTTGAAATTTTAAAATGTAATTTGAGCTTAGAATTAGGTTAGTATCTATGGGATTTAGAAATAATAGGGTAGAATTTACTAGCTAGTGGTCCCCTATGAAGCCCGTGGAGATCCCTTAAGACCGATCCTAAAAGTAGACCCCATAGATTAAAACTTCTAATTATAGGTTGAACTATATAAGGTCTACTACCTATTTTTATTTTTTCTTAGGGTGTATATGGTACCGGGTCACATTTGCCTATTTTATTAATTTAATTTAGCTTGATTTATTTTGAGGTATGCAATAGAAATGCATATATTTTAAGTTTTTTTTTGGGATGTGCTTTATGATTTGGAAGCGTTAGGCTCTTAGAAAACTAAAATTTTCTATCCAACTAAATTTAAACAACTAGAACATAATAGAAATTCATAACTTCACTTAAATTAAAGTCATAGGAATAACTTAAAATAATTAGAAATAATTAGTTATTATGAACCAAGAGAGCATATTATCCGTTCCTCTTGAATTGAGCACTTTACCCATTACCCATAAGGAGGCATCGACCTTTAAGGATGATCACCATTCTTGGGGAAGTGTGCCATCTTATTTTGATTTGGCCTATAATAATTTTCTAACTTCATCTTATTATAGGCATGAATCGATACCCAAGGCCTTCAAAATAAATTGTGAGTCAAAATATATGAAGGATAAAATTTTTTCGTTAGTTAGCATAACATGCTCAACATTATCTTAGGGTTAGAGTGAGTTAGGTTCATAACTTATTTTATAAATGCAACAAACAGCCATCTTCCTAAGACTAGATTAATGAATTTTAAAATCTTAGGTGGTGTTAGCTAGAAACCCTTATAAGCGGGTGATAAGTCTAGAAGAGTCGTGATAAGTTCATTTTTTCAAGTGAGAAATAGAATAAATAATAACCAAAGAAAAATTACATTAGGTTAGAAGCATTTTAGACTTAAGATCTAAAGAATTCTATTAGAATAAATCTTCAACCACTAGGCATTTCTAAAGTCTTGTGTTGTAAGAATTTAAGTCTTAAATTTCTAATAAAATGTCAATTGGAAACATCAATAATTTCAATCCCAAAATGTATATCCCAAAGATAAGATAGTTGAAATGCCTCGGGCATCCTAATATCTTTGGCCATTTCCTACTTAATCCCTATTGGCCTCAAAAGAACTCTTCCCCTTTGAAGCATTTCCTATCAATTTCTAAATTAGTCGTTTGAAACAAGCATTGAAATCCATAGAAATAAAAGTCTATTTCTTTAATTGAAAGTTTTCTTAGGATGAGATTCCTCATTCCTAGGATGTGATTAACTACAAGGACTTGCACTTTTAGGGAGCTACTAATCCATCATAAAATAAATCATATCTTAGTTTTCTATGTAATTCAAAAGAAAAATCTTTGGAATATTAAAAGGCTCATTAGTCTTAGAATTCCTTATTAAGTAATTGAATCCATTATAAAATAACATATTTTTCATTTGAGATAATATGTTTATTTTTTTAATGATTAATTTGATTATCTAAATAAGAGATTCCTAAAATCTATATGGTTTAATAATTTTTCTCCATAGAGATATTTTCTAGTGACTCCACTAGAGAATAATTAGAAGTAAACTTTAATTTTTATACATCGGCAATGTACTTGTGTCTTTCAAGGGTCAAGATTGCCTTTCGCTGTGAGTATCTCTCCATTAAACACTCCAACCCTAATAAATATGGCTAAATTTTCTTAAAAGAGTCAAAAACTTTTCTTTTGACTATATTATTTTAATTAAATCCCATTATAATTTGTGTAATTTTCTTGTTTGAAAAATATAAAATGGTTGGATAACTCATTTTTTACATCTAGGATTAGCTTTTCGCTGATAGTAACTACTAGATGGCACCATCATCAAATTTGGAGCCGACTTTGAAGACTTAAATATCACTACTAATGGACTCTTGCTCCTATTAGTGATATGACTATTAAAGATAAAAAAGCATATTCTAGAGTTTTCTAGAGTATCTTATAGTACCCATGCCATTATCAAGGAGGTGGCTATGGAGACTATTGAGATGATCCAAGCATGCCTTGTGTTGAACAAAGTAAAATTGCCTATTTAAGAGACACCGCTCTTCTCTTTCCTAGCACTTCTAAGATAGGTTCCACTTTGAGCCTTCACCAATGACCAAAAGTTAAAAAAATAGAGGAATATGCTTTAGAAGGTAGGCCCTTAAGGTGGAAAAAAATAAAAAGAGATATTAGAGATTAAATAAGCTAGGTCGAGGGAGGGTTATACCATTCGGATACTTCTCTCTCTTAAGAGGTAGGATTCCATCCTCTTTCTATAGCCTAGGGTGAGGAAGACATATCTAGAATTATGAGTTCTCCACATCACCCCTTTTCTTATAAAGTTGAAAGAGCTTTAGATTGGTAAATATGGAAACCCATGGTAGATTACAATAGATTCTTCATAGAACTCAGGGTCCTCTTCCTACACTAAGGAGGAGTTAGGGACATGAAGGGACAAGCCTATAGAGAGCTTGATTAAGAGATTTCGGGAGACCCATGAATACCATAAATAAAGGAAAGGGAAAGATAGTCTTCCTTGATAAAAGGAGATCTTATTATCTTATGCTTATTATACCGCACCAATACCATCACCTAGGGAGGTCACTAACATGGTATATGGAGTATTCACTTAGGGGAGATAGAATTTTCCTAGAAAGGAAACTAGAAAAGTTTATGTTTGGATAGTCCCATTGGCCATGGGCCAAAAGTTTATTCACCATCACAGTTAGTGATATCATTTATTATTTGGCCTCCCTCATAATTGTCATCTAAGCCCCAAACTAAAGGGCCATCCTCATCTCATACCTCTAATAGGGGATAAGGCCTCTTCATCTATCTCCTTATAATAGAGCGATTTTAGATGAGCGCTTTGGTTTAGGAGCCACTCTTATTATAGAGAAAGTCTCTATCAATCAAAAAGTCGTTAAGGGTGAGATATCTAAAATAAAACTCATGGATGTAGAATAAAAGTTTAAAGCCATCCTTGATAGCAATGGTATTCCACTTCATTTAATAAAAGGATAAATGGAAATCATTGTAAGATAGGATGAAGAGAAAGAAAAAAATGAGTAGGGTTTAAGAACACTTTGACTTAGATCAGAATGATCTATTAGATGATGACCCTAAACTACTTATATCACATGTCTTTATTATAGACATAAGGGCATCTAAAAAAGAGCAAGAAGAAACTCAAGATAATATGAAAAATAGTCTTGTACTTAATCCCACTCGAAATGATTCTTTAGTTGCAAAAGAAAGACGATCGATTATGAGGATGGTGAAGAAGATGGAGGAGATGGTTTCACTATTCAATCACTCCAAGGTTTAATTCCTACCTCTTCTCACCACATTCTTTAGAACAATAGGAAGAGTCCCATCCCACAAATAAAATGAAGCTTAGTTTAGGAGTATCACCAAGAACATAAAACAATGGATGATGCATCTCCCAAAATTGACTTGAAGTCTTCTGGAATAACAGTGAAAGAAGCATTGGCACAATCCAGATGACTCTTATTCCAAAAGGTAGACCTTACTCTAAGGAATATGATTTTGTACCCTATCTAAAAGATTTGTTCCTCCTTCCTTAAATGTTTTTGATGGGATAGGAAATCTCAAACAATATTTGTCATATTTCTAGGCAAGTTGCTACAATGCCCGATTGAGTGATGCCTTATTATTTAGGTAGTTTGTCGATTTTGGCTAGGGTTGCCTTTGATTGGTATGTAGAGGTACCAAATGGTTTAGTGCACACTTTCAAGTAGAAATGTGTTTATGAAGCTATTCATTGGCAGCTAACCTATTCATTAAAAGCAAGAGTCTGTGAATCTCTCATAGATTATATCTTAAGATGGAAGATTCTACAAGAGTAGCACTCAGAAATACTCCTACAAAATATCCATGGTTCTGTGGCCTTTTTATTAAAAGGATTTACTATTAAAACCATTAATAAATTATAGAGTAAAGCCTCTCTAGCCACAAGAAGAAGCCCCTAGGATGTTATTCCTAAGAGATCACCACTATGGAACCATCAAAAGCTAAGAAAGTGATAGAAAAGAAGGTAGGTAACATCTCTACAAGAGATAAAGGAAAAGCTCTAATTCAAGTCTAGGTAGAGCGGCCTTCACCTTATAGGCCATCACGAAGAGAGTTAACACCACCACCTAATAAATTTATCACTAGTCTTTTTTAGTGAAAGAATGAAACAGACTTAATTTTCAAGAGAGAGTGTGACTCAAAAAAACACCATTGAGGATACTCATGCCATATTTAATGAGATGAGAAGGGGTATATTTTTCATGAGGTAGATTGATAAATATTCAACTGATTTCCCTAACATTATGTTTAAGTTTATTTAGATCTGGGTCCCACTTCTTATGAATGTAAGCCTTCATAGTTACCGCTCTTATCGTAGTAAGAGAGCACTCTCAATGAAGGTTAAAAAACAAACATATCTTGTCTAATATGAATTGGTGTTCGCAATGCGTAATATGGCATAAATAATTGTCATCTAACTTAAAGTGCATATTATAGGGAATGATGGGAATGGTCAATCAAGATTCCATGGTTTCATCATCTGCATTGTGTCCCTAGTCTACTAAGCTAGGAAACTAATTCTAATCGAAGAATCTTATCAAGAACCATGGGTTGCATTATCCAAAGTGTTCTTGTAGACCTAGGGTGATATTTGTCGAGGTAATAAATTTAAGTTAGCAATAGCTAACAAAAGCTTTTACTTATTAAATATATTTTATAATTTATATCTCAAGAAGTAAAGCCATTAGGAAATATGGGATATTATTGTGATCAAATATAGCGAGCTATATGAATGCCAAGCTACCTAATTAGAGAGTTCGGTCATATATTCATTTTATGTTCTATTGTTTCGTGACAAAATTATGTAAATAGAGCACACAAGCCATGTCCTCGGCATGAGATTATTTTAGCATGAACATAGTTATATATTTATTTTGAATTTGACTCCTTTGTGAGTAAAGGTTTTTAGCTTATCATCCTTGATAAAAATGATGATGGATGGGTGGATGATTATTTACTTTAAGTTCTTTCAAATGATGACTTTCATTCAATTTGAACATATCCCCTCGATGAATTTTACAATCAACACGACCATCATCGAGGTATAATTAAGTTTGATTGACCCAACCGCTCATAAGACCCCCAATCAGAATATAACCCATGAAACATCCTCAGGCGAGACTTAGGAAACTATTATTATGCTAAGGCCCATGTGAAAAGTTTAAATTTATTTTATTTTTATAATAGGGCCTTGAATCATTGTGTGTTATCATGGGTATCATTGTAGCTATCATCGGTAGGTATTTGTGTCGTATGAGCAAAGGATTAGTTCTTCAATGCTAGTCATACAACATCGTAGCATTTATGATTATACTTTATTTATTTTAATTTATTCAGTTGACTTGCTATCCATCGCCGACACTAATCATTTAGCATCGCGTTAGTAAAAGGTTAGTTCGTAAAAGGGCGGCAAATAGACAAGCGCTTTAGACAAACTTTTGACAAGCATTGTGATGCTACGTTAGAGCACCGAATCATTGCACGATGTACTTTTAGTTTTGAAATTAATGGTAATGAATTTCTCTTTTAATGGGCATAATAATCGACATGACTAGGCCAAGCGTCGAGGTGCTACCTATGAATGCCACAACACTTGGCTACTATTCTAGAACCCAAGAGGTTAGTGTCTCGATGCTAATAAAATGCCCATAGATACTAGGATAGCCAATAGGCATTTCAACTATCTTTTATTAAAAATCTAGGACTTATATTATAGCATAAGACTATAGAAATGTCTGGGGTGAAGACTTACTCTAATTGGATGCCTCGGATCTTAAGTCTATAATTTCTTTTAACACAAGTCGGCTTGACCTAGTTTCACTTTTGGGAATTATTGATTCTTTCTCTCACTTGAGAAAAAATCTATCCCCGACACTTATGGACTTATAACTTGCTTGGAAGGCTGCTAGGTAACACCACCTAAGTGAATTTTAAATGCATGATGTCAAGTCTCATGAATGTAACATGGCTAGTCTATTATATTTTTAGAAAGGAATCTAAGAACCTAGACTCACTCCCTAATCCCTAAGATTGTGTTGGGTATGATTTTTACCTAACTAATGCATTAAATTTTAGCTTTTATATCTTGACTCACAATTCACTTAAAGCTTTTGGTGTATGAATTTATGCCTACAATGAGATGCAATTAGAAGTGTTCATGGGCCAAATCAAGAAGAGAAGACTTCCCCATGAAGGTGGTCATCCTCAAAGGTTAGATGCCCCTTATGTGCAATGGGTGAAGTGTCTACTTCAAAATTTTAGAATAATATGCTAGCATGATTCACAAAAGTTAGTTATTTTTGGTTGATTTTAAGTTATTCAAGGATTTAATTTATATGAGAAGTTTTAAATTTCTTTATTTCTTATAAGTGATTTGGATTTAGGTTGGGTAGAAAATTTAGTTTTCCCAAGAGCCTAACATCTAGTAATTCATCATAAAAACACATAAAGAAACCTAGAAAAATAGGTTGATTCTTTTTGCACCTAAAATAAATCAAGCCAAATTTAAATTAAAGAATAGACCAATGTGGCAGTCGTATACCCCGTAAGAAAGAGAGAAATGGGTAGTTGAGCTCACCTCATACCGAGAACTCAAGTCAAAATCTATGAGGGTCTTCTATCTAGCATCATCTCTTTCTTTGGAGACCTCCATTGGACTTCACAAGGTACTTACGCACCCATCTGTTGGTAGGGTCAACTTCTAATCCTAAACCCCATAGGTCCTAACTTAACATAAAATTACATTTTAAAATTCAAAAATAAATTCCTAAGCCTTGCAAAATAAAGCGTTAAGAAATACAAACAAGAAGTTATATTTGCAAACATACGAGCATACCATTAGTTGCTTACCAAGCCCAATTGCTTAATTAGGCTATGCTTAGGGACATAAGTATAATTGCACAAAAATAACATTTATATATTATTAATTATAGTGGTCCTTTTTTAGCATAGTCCTATAAAAGATAGCATTAGCTCTAGAAAGAATGTCCTAACATCAAGTTTAATGAGCAAATAATCCTAGTCATCCTCTAAAATATTTCACCACAAAATAAAAAATATCACATCACATAATAGAATTTCATCATAAACCTAAATCTTGGGTCGGTGACTTAATATTCTAGTGTGTAAAGAAAATGGGCTTGTGTAGAAAAACTATACTAGGTATTTTAAGTTGAAGTTTCAACTTGGATTTCAAATTTTATTTATTAACCATTAAATGGTTTCAATTCAAATGATTTAATTATTTATAATTTTATTTTTATTTTTAAGTTTATTTTTATGTTGAAGTGAAGTTTAAGTTTTAAAGAATGAAGAATAAAATAAATTTAACTTTGGGTGGAACCCATTCTATTCAACATCCTAAATCTTAATTGAATGATGTCATTACCACGAGGTGAAGTTTTATTCTAATGGTTAAACTAAGATTCTTAGTATCTTGATTAACCTTTTCTTGAATTCTTTTATATTGGATTTTGTTTGATTAAAATTTTAATTTTAATTTGGATTTGAATTAAGATTCATTTTCTTTTTTATTTCTTTTAATTTAATTAATGTTTCTTAGTTTGATTAATGTTTAGATGATTTGGTTTATTCATTATTTTAGTTTTCATTTTTTTGATTAAATGTTTATTTTTTTATGTGTTTCAATTATTTAGTATATTAGATTTAAATTGATTTCATTAAGGTTTATGTCCATTAATGTTTGTGTTTATCTAATTTAATTTAATTTAATTTAATTCATTTAAATCAGTATTTTGATTCATTCTTAGCTTAGATTTTGATTTTATTAGGTGTAAGATTTTGTTAATCAATTCATAACAAAGGAAACTTAAGCTAGTTTGGGCTAACTTAGGCCATTTTAAGCTTTTAAGAATTTAGGTTTAATTGATTTAGTTAATTACCTTCATTTGCATTTGAAATTATATTATTCAATAAAATGAATTTGAAGAATTTTCATATTAATGGATTATCACATTTGAATATGAAATTCAAAGGTTAATTTGTTTTGATTTACAATTAACTAGTTAGTTTATCATGGCTTTGATAAGTGATTAGCTAAGCATTTAATTTTTCTTTATTCCATTAAATCCTAAGTGTATGGTTAATCAAATTATTTAATTTTGAGGGTTGAAAAATTTTATTCAAGTGTTTTGATGTTAATGTAAATATTTTAAGTTGATTGTATGAATTCTCATAATTTTCATAATTTTTGATTTATTATTTAAATTATATTGACCTTAGGATTGAAATTCAATAACTTCATATCCGGAGGTCATGTAATTCAATTAATTAAAGTTTTAATTATTTTAATAAAACCATCATTAAGCTTAAATTAAAATGAAATAATTAGGAGTTCTATTTTTCTTAAATTTCTCTCTAGAAAATGCATCCATAGAGGGTTCATTTGGACTTTTGATGTTTTGGTTGATTTGTTATGATTTTCTAAGTTTAGGTTAATAAATTTGATTAATTAATTCAATTAATTACCAAATTAGACCATTTTATGGTTTATTGGATTTCAAAGAGTTTTAATGAAGTGTTTAGGTCTATTATGGTTTATGATGATGATTTGAATTATTTTCATAATTTTTTATGATTTTTTAATTTAAAATTAATTTATTTCATTAAAATTAGGGCTTAGGATTGGAAATTTCATATCTTCTTATTTATTTTACAATAAATTATGAACAAATGACCACATGTGTCTTAACCCTGATTTCATTTCCCCAAAGTTTCAAATTAATTAGATGAGTAGTTTAAATTTAATTTTAGTTTCATTATTTTTATTTAAACTCAAATTAATCCAAAATTATCCAAAAAATTAATTAAAGATTTTGGGTTTCATTCCTCTCGAGATGAATCCAAAGAGCCCTTGTTTGCATTTTTTTGTTAAGTATTTTATTTTTCATAATTTTTTGAATTTTTTAATACTTTATAATATTTATTTAATTCAAACATTCAGAATTTCACATTTTAATGGGTGGTGCCATGCATGTGGCGTGGGGTCACTTTACACATGGCAACGCCTTGATCGGCTAGATCCACATGGATCTAGCTCGATAATAGTGAGGACCAAGTAATTCATCTCAAGAAAATCAGGCGTTCTAGATTTCACACACGGATCCTTAAGGAGTTTAATCAAATGGTACTACTAAATCTTGGTCTTGATTTGCAAATAGATGGAACGAGCAGATGAGAATATCTCCCCTTCTTCGCCAAAGAATCAAGGATCATCGATCCTTCAAGGATGATCTCCAATGATGAACAACAAAATTGCATCATTTTGATTGTAAATCGATCAAGGATCAATTTACAACCCAACAAGTCAGCTTGATCTCACTTGAGGTCAAGTTGGCATAAAAAGCAAAAGAATTAGTTTTGAGGCATACCTCTCACTGAGAATGATTCATACACTTTCATGAGGATGCATCGAGCCTCGGGGAGAAATTTTCATACCTTGTCTCCACGTGGATCACCATGGAGACAAACATCGAACTCATTTCCATTGGGTTCAACCATTTTTTGACTCATGACACAAGGGTTGGGTCAAAGTTTGTTTGAGTTTGTCTCCACTCCTAGAATGTGTAGGAAAGTTCAATTTGGGTGGAGAATCTCTTGCTCTCTTTTTTCCATGAGAGGGGTCAAAGTTTGTTTGAGTTGTCTCCACTCCTAGAATGTGTAGAGAAGTTCAATTTGGGTGGAGAATCGCCTCTCTTTTCCATGAGAGGTTAAGAGCCTTGCTCTTCTTGGACATTATTTAATTTCGGCCTATCGCTATTGAAAGAGTTGAGGAAGTCTTTGATTCTTCTTCTCTTCACTTAAGGAGTGTGTTGGGGTAAAAATATTGGGTTAAGGAAGCATCTTTCCCTTCTTTCCATACATGGTCAAGAGCCATATGTAGAAAGCTTTAGGTGGCGAATTAGGCCATTAGCGGTAGGTCTCGGCTAAGGTTTGGACTTGGCCTCTCCTCCCTTTTTGAGTGGTGGAATGAACTCCTTGAGGGGAGGAAGTCTCCTCCTCGCTCTCTTAGTTTGGTTGTGAGCCATTATCCCATGGAAGAGGCCTTATTCTATGATTTCCATGGTGATGGCCATTATCTATTTGGTCTCCTTAGAAGTTTCCTCCAAGAGGCAGTCAACTAAATAGAAAGAACCCAATTTAGTTGGGGTGAAGAGGTGGATGGATGATGTATGGAAGAGGAGAAGTAAAATTTGATTTCCTTTGGATTTTTAATTCCACTTTTCTTCATATGGTTTCCACATCACACCTAACACTCCCATGGCCACCTCATTATCTCATAGTTTATTCGTTAGTTGTTGGCCCAAGTCACCATTTAGTATGGATTAAGTGTTGGGTTAAATCCATTTGGGATTGAGTTTAGTTCAAATGTTTCATTTCATGATATTTGGGTCTTATTTTAACTAAATTAATTTAATTTAATTTAGTTATTTGATTGGTTTTAATTTTGATTCCAATCATTATTGATTGTCCAAAAAATGATTTATGAGTCAAATAATCCATTCCATATGATGGTTTAATGCAATTTAGAGTAGTTTGACCCATTTGACTTGAATGTATCAAATTAAATTTCCTAATATATTAAGCCATTTTAGATTTTGATTTAGACTTAATTTTTTTAATTGGTCATCTATGTTGTTTTAGATTTATGGATTCCTTTGGATTTTAAATTGATTTCGATTCAACTTGACCCATTTAGACTTAAATGGGTTAAGTTGTATTTAATTGATTCAAATGACCAAATTGGCTCAAATAAATTTTATTTGGACTCTAATCATATTTAATCACATGTGTGAAATGATTTGGAGTGATTAATTTCATTTATTTAAAGTTGATTTCAATTTTGACTGTTACTAATACAAAAAATGAAATCATTCCTACAAGAACATTCACGGGATGGAGGATTTATATTGATTATCAAGCTAAACAAAGGCACTAGAAAAGATCATATTCATTTGCCTTTCGTTGATCAAATGTTAGATAAGTTAGTAGGTCATTCATATTATTTTTTTTAGATGGGTATTCTACATATAATCAAATTATAATAGCTATTGAAGATCAAGAGAAAATAATTCACTTTTCCTTATGGTACCTTTGCCTTTAGAAGAATGCCAATTAGCTTATGTAATGCACTTGCTACTTTTCAACATATGATGGCTATATTTTTTGACTTAATTAAAAACTACATTGAAATATTTATGAATGATTCATTATTATTATTTTTTTGTTTGTCATTTGAACATTGCTTAAAAATCCAAGAAATCATTCTTAAGAGATGTCGAGAAAATCTTAGCACTTAACTTGGAGATATGCCATTTTAGGGTTAGAGAAGGAATAATACTAGACTAAAACAATTTGAAAAAATGAATAGAAGTGGATAGAAAAAGTGCAAATTGTAGAAAAACTTCCACCACTAACTAATGTTAAAGGAGTTAGAAGTTTTCTAGGACATCTTTGGACATTTTAGGAGATTTATCAAAGATTTTTTAAAAATATCAAAACCTTTATGCAACTTATTAAAGAAAGATACACCCTTTATTTTTAGAAAGGAATTTCAAGAAGCTTATGATCTATTAAAAGCCCAATTAAGTTCATCTCCAATTATTATAACACCTAATTGGAATTTACCTTTTGAATAATGTGTAACACAAGTGATTTTACAATAGGGCTAGGACCAAGAGAAGATAACATTTTTCATGTTATATACTATTCTAGGAAAACTCTAAATGAAAATCAATTAAACTATTGAACAACTAAAAAGAGTTACTATATATTACCTTTGCCATTGATAAATTTAAATCTTATCTAGTTGGGACAAAATTTATAGTATATACCGATCATGCGAATTAAATATCTATTAGAAAAGAAAGAAGATAAACTTAGATTAATTAAGTATGTGTTATTATTGTAAGAGTTTGATCTACAAATTAAAGATAAAAAGATCTAAAATCAAGTAGCTAAGCACTTGTCTAGATTAACGAGGAAGAACTTATAACGAGTGGAGATATTAAAGAAGAATTATCAAATGAACAATTATGTACATTCAATCATAAAGTTATTCCATGGTTTTGAGATATTGTGAATTATCTAGTAAGTAAAATGATACCTTAAATCAATTATACTCAAAAGAAAAAAAATTACATTATGTAAAATTCTATTTTTAGGATGAACCTTATCTCTATAAGAACTGTCAGATTAGATTCTAAGAACATGCATTCTTGATAATGAAATTTTAGAAATTATAAAATCTAGTCATGATTTTGAGTATGGAGGACATTTTAGAAGTAATAAAATAGCGCTAAGATATTACAAAGTGGATTTTATTGGCCAACTTTATTTAGAGATGTGCATGAATATGTGAAAAATTATGATAAATGCTAAAGAAAAGGAAATATATATAACCATCAAGAAATGCCTTCAAATTACATTTTAGAGGTAGAAATCTTTGATGTGTGTGGAATAGCTTTTATGGGATCATTTGTTTCTTTGTATAAGAATGAATATATATATATATATATATATATATATATATATATATATATATATATATATATTAGTGGGTGTTGATCATATTTTCAAATTGATAGAAGCAATAGCTACAGAAAAATGATTCTAAGGTAACTATTAAATTTCTAAAGAAAAATAATTTTATAAGATTTGGAACACCTAGAATCATTATTAGTGATGAAGGTACTTACTTTTGTAATAAATATGTGAAACAATTTTAAGAAAATATGGAGTACAACATAGAATAGCTAATTCTATCATGTCAAACAAGTGCCCAAGTGAACTTTCAAATAGGAAAATAAAGAGAATTTTAGGGAAAAAAACTATAAGGCCTACTACAAAAAATTGGTCACTAAAATTAAATGATGATGTAACATTAGCTTATAGGATTACATACAAAACTCCTATTAGAATGTCTCAGTATATATTAATTTAGGGAACTAAAGAGAATTTAAAAAAAAATTGTAGGGCCTACTAGAAAGGATTGGTCACTAAAATTAAATGATGCATCATGGGCCTATAAGACTACATACAAAACTCCTATTAGAATGTCTTCGTACATATTAGTATTTGGAAGGCTTGTCACTTATCATTAAAATTGTATCACAAAGCATTATAGGCAATTAAAACTAAATTTTGATATGAAAACAAATGCAAAAAAAGTGACATAAAGATTTGAATGAGTTAGAAGAAATAAGATTGGATGCATATTAAAATTTAAGGATATATAAAGGACAAATGATAAAATAGCACACTAGGAAGATCATTAAGAAACCATTCAGGCTGGACAACAAGTATTTCTATTTAATTCAAAATTAAAATTATTTCCAAGAAAATTAAGATCAAGATTGGGCTCTTTCTTAGTTGTTAAAGTTTATGCACATGGTAGTATAAATATTTAAGACTTAAAGAAGAATGAGAATTGTAAACCTGAATGTCAACAACTTAAGCCATATTACAAAATAAATTGGAGCTAGTTTAAAGAGTCCATTAATTTAGTTGAAGACCTTAAAAAATAAATAAATAACTACATCGAGCTAAGAATGTTAAATTAAGTGCTTGTTGGGAGGAAACCTAATATATATGTTTAAAGTTTATTAGTAGTATGTTCAGATTTGTTATAAAGGATTAGGAGTTGAAGATCCATTAGAAGGTGATTGCATTGCTAGGAGGCTTAACAATTGGATTAAATACAAAGCTCTTTCCCTTCTTTTGAGTTTCCAAAATGATCTTATACAAGCATGTAAACACTCTCTTCTCATAAAATGAATTTTTATATATATATATATATATATATATATATATATATATATATATATATATATATATATATATATATATATATATATATATGGCCCTAGTGCTTAAGCACTACAACATTAAAAACTATAGCAATAAAAAAAGAAAAATAGAAAAGTGGGTTGACCAACACCTAGGCATTGCCAAAGTAGTGTCTGTGGCAATAGTCAAAAGATCATTGAAAAGGTTGTCGGAAGGGCACTTTTAATATAAAAAGATGAAAAAGTTAACCAACACGTGATGGTATACCCCTACCTCGACCTCCATCAATGCCTAACAAGATTTATGTACCCAATTTTAGGGTGTACATAACATCATAATAATAATTAATATACTTTTGAGTGGGAATAAAAATGTACTGGCCCAGTTGACCAATGCACAGCCACTATATATAGGGTTTTGACACAATACCTACAACTTAGGATAGAAAGGCTAGCCTAGGCACTAGGTCTTATCAATAAATTGGACTCTAGGCTAAAATTTTCATTCCAAAGCCATGTTCTTCATATCCTCTTGCCAATGCAAAAAAAAAACATCGATAACATTTTTTGAGAGAAAAATGAGTAAGTTTTGATACTATTATCATTAATGCATATTACAAATTATAAAATTATGTATATGATGAATATATTTTCTATTATAATAATCATCTAGACTTTGATAAAATTCTTTATTTTCTCATTATTAGAAATCCTAATGTTCAATGAAAATGGGAGGAAAAGATTATTAATTTTCCTACCACCCGGTATGACCACCAAGACTAAAGCTTGGCATTACTTCATTATTCCAAGTTGATGCCCACTAGTAATATCAATAAGGTAATTAGGGTTAGGGTCATTTTGAATTATGCAATTCAAAAGGGTTTTTTTTATAGATATAAGAAATATAATTTATAATTTAATTTGTAATATAATTATGGGTAGTACTATAGTAGGTTTTGGTCACCCATCTTTTGTTTATGCTTTATGATTTTTGGCTAGCGATGTGGGAGTTGGTTAAGTAGGTTCTAATACAAAAGGCTCCCTCATTAGAAGAATAATTGAAGTATTATGATCAAAATTGGAGGTAGGAGAATGTTCACTCACTCCTCAATCTAGAACTTAGTCCTCCAAATATTTAAATGAGAAACTCTAAGCAATTAGAGGAGAAGTCTCTAATTTAAGAAAAGGATTAATGAAAGTAATAGGCAACATCAAAAATTAAAAATAAAATTTGATTATCATATAGGTTACTAATAGCATCAATTTTCTTATTATTTGCATCTAAAAATGGAATAAATTAAACATTTTGACTTGGGGTGCCACAACACTATAATTACAGCCTAAACACTATCATCTTCTTACAGAATCTAGAACTCAAACTTCCCCAATGATTTCACACTTAAATAACACGGACCACAATGTTGTGATCCCAATGCTTAGGCACTATCATGATAGCCTTCAATTTTAAAATTTTAAGAAAACTAACCTTCCAGTGGCGTTAACCACCTAGGGGAGTGGGGGATTGTTTTGGAGTAGAAAATCACCCCAAAGGTGGGAGCAGTTACCCAAAACTCCATAAAGGAAAATTTGCCCCATCTTTTTCTTCTTCTTTTTCCTCACACTCCCTCCATTCCACCAGCCCCATTCTTGCTCTCGATCTCCTACACTTTCAACATCACACTTTTATTGCTCACAAGAGCATTCTCCTCTTGCATAGGACAAGGTTGAAGCCTATTATCATTAACTCTAAGTAAAAAATTTTGGAAATGAATTTAGATAAAATTTTCTCTCTAAAATAATAAAATATTTCTATCGTTGATCTTAGATCGGTGAGAAATAAAGAGGCTTATCTTCGTTGATCTTGGATCTATAGTAAAAGAACCACTAAGACCCAAAGTTTTAGAATCTTGAAATCCAAAGACCATCACCATTGAACTTGGTTCTTAGAGATAAAAAAACCATCCCTCCATCAATCTTGGATTTGAAATAAGGAGAGAGTTCTTATTGCACTAAAATTGTAAATTCTAACACTTGCTAAAGTGTTACACCACTAAAATTTCATAAAAATTATTAATTCTACGAGAATTTGGTTCAAAAAATAGAGTTCCTACTCTACGGCACTAAGTGCTCAAGGTGAGCTATCGGGTTTTAAAGTCTTTAACATTATGATGTCTGCGAGGCACCAAATATCTAGTGCCATAGTGCTATGCTCTTGGGTTAATTTCATTATTGCACTACCCTCTCAGGTTACAAAATATAGAAACCTATCATGAAGCCAATTCCATTATCGAACTTGGTTACGGTGTGAAACAAAATCCTTCTTTTATTGAGCTTGGATGGGGCAAGGGGTAAGGGTACTAATGCATTGAAAATCATAAAACCTAGCATTGCTAAGGCGTTATACTATCAAAATTAAAATTTTCTTTAAAAAAATTAAATCTTAGACATTGGTGAAATAGAGCCAAGGTCTTTGCACCTAAGAGACGCGAGTCTTTGGGAGTTTTAAACTTTAAGCATGCACATAATAGTATTAAGGTGCTGATTTTCCCATGGGGAGGCACTACATTCTAAGAAATCTTGAATCTTAGGCACACATTCCACAACACCAAGGCATATATGTTTTAGTGTAGAGGTGTTGCACTCTCAAAAAAATTAAACTCGATACTCCTTTAAGTACACCATGGTGTTGATATCTCAATGCTTAGGTACTATTCTCTTGAGAAATTAAATCTTAAATAATTGACTAATCTCTCTAACATTAAGCCCAAATCATATATATATATATATATATATATATATATATATATATATATATATATATATATATATATATATATATATATATATATATATATATATATATATATATATATATATATATATATATATATATATATATATATATATATATTATATATATATATAGCATCGATGTGTTGAGCTTTCGGTTTTGAACTTATTTCATTTAGCTTAATGGGGCCAAGGCCCTTGTTGGCGATCTTGAGGCATTAAGTCCATAATATTATTATTATTTTAACAAAAATTTATTATTAAGCTTTTAAATTCTTAAGCATTCCATAAAATAGAAATAAACACATAACATTGAATTTAAAATATCTCTATTAATAATAAATTTTATTATAAAAGTTTTATAATAAAAAAATACAAAATAAAAGAGAAAAATGGGAAAACTCCTGTATTCACTAACCTCCTCCTCTAATTCTTGTTCCAACTCGTGGTGCTCACATAAGGGTGATAATGAGTGCAGGATAATAAGCCTTACAGGCGCATGGAAGCCACAATTTTCAAACATATGAACAAGTATTGAGTTAAACTCAATCATATATAAATACTATTCTTCTTGAACCATATAATTATCAAATTTCTTCTCCAATTCATGTTACTTGACAAGTTTTTCCAACCCTTTTCATTAAGTTTGAGACTTGTTCTCCAATTTCTTGGAGTTGCTCATTTAAGGTATTGGAGGACTTGGGTGTGGGTGAGTGGTGTGAGCTTTCTCTCACTTGTCCACAAATCAAATCATTCAATTTCTCTCTTAGTAAAGAGCCTTTTATAAAGACTTCTTCATTTGACTCCCCTTTTGCTTGTATCACAAAGAATAAATTAAAGAAGGATGACTATACCCATAGTACTATCCTTAAGCATATTACAAATAGAATTATAAATAATCTTTCCTACATCTATAGTAAAGCCTTTTTTAATCACAAAATTCAAAATGTCTTTATCCCTAGTCACCTCATTGATATTGCTAGTGGGCATTAACATGGCGAAATGAAATAATGCTAAGCTTTAGCCTCAATAGTGAATTCGACAACATGAAAATTAATAATTTTATTCCACTAAACATTAGGATTTCTAATAGTGAAAAATTAAATATGTCATCAAAATCAAGATGAGCATTATAATATAAGAGATACATCATATACTACATCCTATAAATTTTAATATACGTTGATAATACTACTATCAAAAGTTACTAGTTTTCTCTAAACAAAATGTGATTGTAATGATGCTCATTCACATTGGCAAAGAACTCGCATCACAGGGATAATGCTAGATCGTTGTCATAGGCCATCTTCTCCCACCTCATTCATTGATAATCCTATCTACACACCCAAATTAAAGAAACTCTTCTCTGGGATGAGATATTTGTGTAAGAGAGTGTGGCGTATCTTTTCTCGCCTCTACACTAACAAATTTGTTAGTGTCACTAACAACTCCTCTTCTTTCCCTTCTGAAGTAATTTACTAACATCTTGGCTTTCCTAAAGTAAAATGCTAGTTGAGAGAGGAAGATAATAAGGATTTTCAAAAAATGGAACCAAAGATTCAAAATAAAAATGAGCACTTAAGGGTCCTATTTATAGACTAGCCTAGAGCCGCGGTGCTATTTTATCAGTTCCAAGGCGACACTCTCGATTTAAGACATGAGACCCACATTGTGATGCTAAACATGTAGCGCCAAGGCACTGGATAGCATACCAAAATGATCCTTTGCATCAGTCAAAAGACCTATTTATGGAATTTATGATAATTAATTTTGTAACCAAGTGGCGTGCAAAAGCGAGACCGGCATTGATTAAGTGTCCTTGTGTTGACACAATGTTGTTGTACTAGTCAAAAGTTTATTCTTTTTCATTTAAAGCACATGCCGTATGCTAGCTTTCTGAATCTACTTTTAACTAGCATCGTGGTGCTAAATATAGTGCCAAGGTGCTAGTCAACAAGTCAACTTATTCAAATTATTCTAATCTCATGTCTTCTTAAACACTACGACTAGCTTATAGCATCGAGGCATCAAACCCTCAAACTTTTAAGACACAAATTCCTATCTTATAATGCTACAAGTACTAATTACTCATTGCCAAAGCACTAATTTAATAGCATTGTAGTGCTATAATGACAACACCTAGGTTCCATGTTTCCGGTGCCAAA
Source organism: Cymbidium sinense (assembly GCA_021442155.1). NCBI lineage: Eukaryota > Viridiplantae > Streptophyta > Magnoliopsida > Asparagales > Orchidaceae > Cymbidium > Cymbidium sinense. The sequence goes on along the minus strand of CM038230.1, from coordinate 60,312,353 downwards.
GCACTACCCTATATTACTTAGAACCACAAATTAATATTCTCCATGCGAACAACCTATATCCATATGGCATTCTAAAGGGATGTAAGTCCAATCTATATGTTCTCCATGTGAACAATCTATACCCTAATTGCATTCCAAAAGGGATATAAGTCCAACCCATAAGTTCACCATGCAAACAATCTAAATAAACTTGGCATTCCAAAGGAATGTAAGTCCATTCTATATGTTCACCATGTGAATAATCTATACCTTAATAGCATTCCAAAGGGATGTAAGTCCAACTCATATGTTCATCATGTGAACACCAAACCCTATAAACCTAGCATTCTAAAAGATGTAAGTCCAATCTATATGTTCGCCAAGCAAACAACCTATATCCTAATGGTATCCAAAGGATGTAAGTCTAACTCCTATGTTCATCATGCAAACACCAATCCCAATAAACTTGGCATTCCAAAGGGATATAAGTCCAATCTATATGTTTGTTGTGTGAACAATTTATACCCTAATGGCATTCCAAAAGAATGTAAGTAAAACTCATATGTTTGTCATGCAGACACCAAACCATATAAACTTAGCATTCAAAAGGGATGTAAGTCCAATCTATCTATTTTCCACCTAAATCACCCTATAAATCGGCATTCCAAAGGGATGTAAGTCTAATCTATTTATTCTCCATGCAAACACATTGTTGGCATTACGAAGGATGTAAGTCAAGTATATATGTTCACCATTCAAACACCCCTACATTAAAACTCGGTCTACTCAAGATATCTAAGATGAGGCCCATGGCTAATCAAACTCCCAAGACATTATGGCTAGCCATCTAATATTGGTAGACTAGAATAATATAGTCTTGGGATGATGAAACCATGGGATCTTGATCGTGACTATTCTTCTATTCACCTTAGACATTCTTCTATACTATGTCATACACACCACTAGACACCAATTCATATCGAGAAAGATATGTTTATTTCCAACCTTAATCAAGAGTTCTCTCTTACTATGGTAAGAGGGTAATTAACTATGAAGGCTTATGTTCATAAGAAGTAGAACCTAGATCTAAATAAATAAACACTAACACAATGTTAGGAAATTTGATTGAACATATATATATATATATCTGTCTCCTAAGGAACATACTACCATCCAGATAAAAATGGGAGTTTCTAAAGGATGTTTTTTTAGCGATCACTTATATTGTTGAGTATTACTGACACTAGTTTATGTTTGAGAACTACAACTTTAATGTTAGCCTAAACTAAATTACCTTTCTTGTAGCACCACAATACCAACCCTAGGTTAACACCCAACCAAAGCTAGAATAAGAAGAAGAAGAAGAAGAAGAAGAAGAAGAAGAAGAAGAAGAAGAAGAAGAAGAAGAGAATGAAGAGGACTACTAAAAAAAGTTTTTATTTTTTTATGAATTTTATGTATTTTAATGTATTTATTTTATGTGTATTTTGTATATTTTTTTTTTCTCTTGTAGTTTTAAAGTTTATGTATTTATATTTGTATCTGTTTTAATATTTTAGTGCTAAATGTTCATTTCTCACCGTGTTGTATTTAAATGTGATGTTTGCCTAATGTTAGTTAGTAATCCCAAACTATAATTATTATTCTTCTTAAAATTTAAGGTTTGTTTTAAAATATTAGAAATTATTAGAAGCTAAAATTAATTAAACAAAATTTTAACTCAAAAATAACAATTTATATTTAAGATTTTATTTAATCATTGAATTTATTTCAATCTAATAATAACCAAAGATCTTAGAAAAACTAGTAATTTTAATAAGTTAAAATTTTCTCAAGCACACACATCACATAGGAGATTCTTAATTGAATTTAATGAATTGATATTGAAATAAATGGAAATACATATAATAATAAATAACATAATTTAAACTATTATTAATTGGAACTTCTTAAAAATTATTAAGTAAATAAGACCGTATTGAATTGAGTCAAGATTGTACCATATTTATCATGGGTTACAAAGCCAATACAATGTATTATATATATTGTAGCTTTGGACCTACTCTCTAGAAGATTAAACAAAGAAGCAAAATCCAAGAAGGAGATTGGCTTTCAAAATTCAAGTAATTTAAGGATCACACACTTGGCTTTTACAGATGATCTATTACTTTTCTATAATGGGAATAAGAAGTCCATCAATACATAGATAGCAATCATCAAGGAATTCACACTATTATTAGGTATGAAACTTAATTCTAATAAGTTTTCTTTGTGATAGGAAGGGAATTAACCAAAGAAAAATCAAACACTTTAACGGGTTCACTTTCAAGTTATGGTAGTGCAACTATTCAAAAATGATTCATAAATCATATAGATTATTTTCTTTTCTCTACTTTTATTGACTAGATCAATGATATAACATTCGACTTTATTGTAAATTAAGTCATTAAAGATTCTAATCATAGCCCTTTGATAAGTTGCCCGATATTTTAAGACCAAATCACATGACCGTACAGAATATCCATATAGTAGTTAATGTCATATGGTTTTCATCCTCGAGCCATCTTTATTTGGTTGCATCCAGATGATCTATCCATGGATGAAAACATTTCATACAAAGAGGCTATGTCCACCATAAGTTCTAATATTGGCAGCGGGAACTCATTTTTAGGAAAAGCCTTATTCAAGTCTCTAAAGTCAACGCATAAATGCATATTTTACCATTTTTTTTATTTTCTAGCTAGCCAATCAGGTATTGTTCTTCGTACAAAGCCAACTTCAATTAAGTTTTAATTTTAGCAATTTCTTGTTCAATTTTGTAATTTCTTCTTATTCAATTTTTGGATGCATATGCCTAGGAGCTTATTTTACTAGGATTACATCAAGTTTAATCTCTAGTTTATGTACTACAACATCCGAGATAAGCCTAACATTTCATCATAACTCCATGCAAACCTATCTTTATATTCAAAGAGTAAAGTGATCAACTATTGAATCCTTTAGACTAGTAATGAACTAATAAAAGCTAGTTTTGTGTCTTCATCAATTCTAGGTTGATCTCCCTTAACTTGTCAAGTGGACTTTATTTCTTCTTCAAACTTAGGGGTGAATTTTGAAGTAAGCAATCATAATATTCATTTATTATTTCAAGGAAAATTCTTCTAAAGAGCTAGAAGGAATTTCAAATAATTGATCAGTTAGCGATTACTTATCATTAAATAGTGTTCCACATCATCTAAAGGTCCAATGATACCAAGCCTAATGCCATCTTTAGATTTTAGATTTTTATTTTTAGCATTTCATACGCTCTCCATACATTGAGCTATATCTTTGGGCCAACTATTTATAATCAAACATGCTTCATAGAATTTCTAACACAATCGAATATCAATCAAAAGAAAGTTTTATAATTTAATTTTATAATGGATCTTCAAGCTTTGCTTTTGAGCTTGAAGGTTCAGTAGAACTTAGACAACTTCCCCACCTATCGATAGGTTATGGGCCACTTTGACTTGCAATTATAAAACTTTATTTTGAACCGGAGGAGTTAAATCCAAAGTGTCCACATATTTATTTAATTATTTATATTGTAGGCGGTGAGGTTCATCCTTTAATGCCTAGATTTTCTCCTCATCATTATCTAATTCTAGTGTAATCTCAAACTTTATTGAGGCATCTTTCATTTGGAATCCTCATCAAAACTAGATTCCAAATTAACTTTTATCACTAGAGGTTCTTTTCTTTTCCTTTTCCCTTTTATTTATTTTCTTCTTTTTTATTTGTTGTTTTATTTGATGCCTTAATAATGCTAGATTTCCGCAATTATGCACTTACTTCTTAGGAATATAATAAGCTACATCTTCATATTGTTAAATTTTTTTGAGCAGAGAATGATTGTATATCACCTTTTTAGTGTATTCCACTCTATCCTCTTGAACTTAATACCGGTGGAATGAAGAAAGAATCATTCTATACTCATGAATCAAGGTCTACCTAAGAGGGCAGCAGTATGTCTCGAGTCAATAATGAATTTATCTTTTGTCGCAATCTTTTATTTCTAATAAAAGAGTGGTTGATCCTAAAGATTTCTCCCTATTTTCATTAAAGCTTCTAAATAACATTTTATCGAGCTAAGTCTTTTAGTATTAATTTTTAGGAATGATAATATTTTGAAGTTCATAATATTGACTAAAGTGCCAAGATCTACTAAAACTCTTGATAACCGATGTTTTCCACTTTGATAGAAATATAGAAGGATAGATTATGATTAGTGGTCCATAAAAGTAGATCCTCATCAAAGAAAGTAACTCTAGGGATTTTCTTATAGCAACAAGCCTCATCCAAGGAAATTGCTACTAGAGTCGGGTATATCTCTAAGTCAAGTAATGCATGTATTAATGATTCTCATATTTATTTTGATATATTAAGGGCATCATAGATACTTAGCCTAGTAGGAAGTTTCTAAGATGGGTTAAAAATGTTGTAGTCGACCTTGGGAGCAATTGGCTCGACTCGGCTCTAGTTACAAAGGCTCTAAACTTTTATCAATAATTTCCTTTTCTTTATCTTTACAAGGACAAGGAGAGGTGGAAAAACCTTTTGCTATGGAGATTTACTTGATAACATCTCCGGGGTTGTATATTAACCTAGCTCTCATCCATCATGCCATTTTCTAAAGATTGAGTTTAATAATCTATCTCTATACTAATAGGATTACATTATAAATCATTCATAGAACTATCGTCGACCACGGTTCACAAAATACATCATCATGAGAATTTCCTTTTGATATTTTCCTTTTAAACATTTTCAATAACATGTTTATCGGTCATAGAATAAATGTAAGAAACACCATTAGAGGCAAACTTTTTATTTATTTCTTTAAAATGAGTACATAATGATGATGGAGTGTAAGGCCTAGCCTTTCCATCCTTCTCATACAAAACTCTATCATATACAAAGTTATCCCTCCCTCACCACTTTTTCCATTCATCTAGGTAGTTGAAGATCTTTGAATGGGGTCAAGGTGGGACTAACTCTCCATCAGGTGGATCAATCTAGATGATCTTTCTAGTCTTCATCAAATCTGCATTTCATTTTTAAAAGTTTTCATTAAATATTTTTTTAGAAGAATGGGATAAGACTATATCACATTCATTTGAAGAAGAAAGAGTAGAAGAAGTGGAATCACTTGTAATTACTTTAATGGACCTTTGTCTAGGTCCACAAGGTATCTGTTGGAATTATCACCCCCTTTCTATGGTTCCTCTCGAACTAGTCTTTGAAGGAGAAATAGTCTTCAATGGTGTGCCCAACATTTGATGGTATGGACAATAGTTAGGCTGTTCACCTAACTTCCTCTAGCCTCTTTGAGTTGGATAATTTAAATCGGCTTCTTTTTTAAATTCTTGAAGATCTTCCTCACCGCCTCTCTTTTGAAAGAATAGGTTTGGTTTATTCTTTCACTAAAAGCTAGTTGGAATCTTATTGGGGAAGATGATACTTGTTATTGTGGTGGCCTAAAGGATAAAGGTATGCCATATCTAAATCTTTGGCCTTTCCTCTATCCACTATATAGACATTGCTTGCTTTCTTTTCTAATAGCTTCCTAGGTTTTGAGTGCTCTATAGAAGAGTGTTCTTTTAGGAAGGTCATCCTAGAGCCTCTTCTTGGCTAGAGGCTTTGTTTAAGATTTTTCAAAAGTTTTGATTGTAAATCCATTTATGGAAAGCCACAAGACCATGAATGTTTCAAAGGAGGATCTCAATATTGTCGCTCCTACAACTAAAGCTCACACTTAAGACTAAGGATTCTCCATCTCAAAAGATAATCCACTAGGTACTCATAAGTTTTCTTTTCTACCACTAAGTCTCTCACATTGATGTAGCGTTGGGTACCATGACATATTTACTAGTTGTGAAAGTGTGCAATGAACCATTTAGTAATTACGCATACTAATCAAAAGCAACTCGATCAAGCGCTACGAACACTCTAAATTGTGGGGTATGTCATCCGTGCACTCTTAATTATACTCCTCTAAACTAAGCTTTGTCTCCTTAATGAAATGGCTTGCTTGGTTGATCTGAGATGATGGTATGAAGAGGAAGGGATCATGCTTTGGAGTGATTGCATGGTAGCAATCATCTCTTTCATGCTCTTTTCCATCATAGCATTCTAATCATCCTTCTTTTATAGTTGAAGGATCATTTGCTAAGTAGGATCAATTATATGAATTTCTTGTGTTTCATCCTACTCTCTCTTTAACACACTTGTATGTACCATGTAGATATGTGCCACGAAACCTTGAGTCATTGTCAAGTAAGTCATCTTATTCTAAATCAAAATATTTTGAATTCTTATTTTTCAACATCCTCATTGACAATGTTCTCCATTTCTTCCTCTATCGAGATAAAATAGAATACCACTACTATCAAGGATGACATCGGACTCATCTACAAATCCATGAGTTTTATCTCTCATATGATTCACCCTTGAGAATCTCTTGGATAGCGGTGACTTTCTCTATATCAAGAGTGGCTCCCAAGCTAAGGTGTCTCTCATATGATCTCTATCATAAGGAAATAGATGAAGAAACTCTATTCTCCAACCAAACATGAGATGATGAAGGCCCATTAGCTTGATCCCTAGGTGGTGAAGATGATGAAGGCCTATCTAAAATAGGCTTGTGCTCTCTCTCTAGTGATGAAGGTGGGAAGCAACTCTAAGCTCATGGGCCAATGGACCTTTCCTAACATAGGCTTTCTTATTTACTTTCTCGAGAGAAGATTCTATCTTTCCCTAATCTAACTGATCTCATGCCAAGTTAATGATTTTTTTGGGCGATGTATCGATCAATGGATATATGAAGGTTTTATTCTAATAGGAATGGCCACTTTTTCCTTTCCTTGATTTTGGGAAGTGGCGGGTTTCCCTATGATTTCTTTTTTTAGGCTCTTTATGCTTAACCTTTCATAGCCTTGAGTAACTCCTCCTCTTTGTAAGAGCAGGTCCAGGATCCTAAAGAGAATCTGGCAACGACATGTATATCTTTGTTTAACATTTTAAAATTTTTTTACTTTCATGAATGAAGTAAAGAACTATTATACTAGATACATCATCCTCTCCTTGGGTCAGGAAGAGGGTGATATCACTACTTCCTAAGAGGGAAGTATTAGGGATGGTATATACATCCCTCACCAATTCTATTTCTAGCATTTCATTTTATTTTATTTTCCTAAGGGCTATCCTTCTAACTCTTCTTCCTTTATTCTTCTTTTAGCTTTTGGTCATTTTAAGGGGCTTAAAAGTGTCTTTTGGTCATTTAGAAAGGAAAGGAGTGGGCAATGCCTCTAGAGTGGGCAACATGATCTTTTTTATAAGCAAAACCCATCTAAACCCTCTTCTGACACAGTAGTAACTTTCGTACCTTCTGAGGGGTAGAATGAGGTGTACTAGAGAATTCCAAAAGGGCTATTTATTTTAATTTACTACTCAGAGCTAATGTCACTCCATTAGCTATAATATTTAAGTTCTCAAATCTAGCTATAAACTTGGTAATGGAGCTATCAACCAACCTACTCTTGTCACACAAAACAAATTTCAGATGTAGCGACAAAGATAAGTTGTCAGTCCATTTTCTATTTACAAAATAATTAGAAAATTTTAGCCAATTTTATTATGGTTATGATTTTTTTTTCAAAATATATTTTTCTCAAAATACAAGATTTACAAAACCATCTCTCTTAATTTCAACAAGTAGGATAGTTCTATACTCTCTCTTTTAGTGGATGTTGAATATAATCTACTAAAGGTGAAATGAAGAGATATTTAATGGATAGAAAGGCAATCATGACCCATGAAATCCTGCATTGCCAAAATATAGAAATAATAGCTTATTTCTAAAGAGGGAGAAAGGAACCATTCCCGAGTAGAAAAAATCTCGTGGGAAAAATTTGTGACACCACATAGAATTTAGGAATGTCTTATTTGGATGATCAAATGTGTCATTAAGGAATAGACATATTATCTAGAAATATAAACATGTTATCTTATAATTGATTTGATCACTTAATAAAAGACTCATAAAGCTAATGGGTCTTTGGTGTTTAGAGTTTTCCTTAAACTACATTGAAGTAGAATAAGGTTTATTTTAGGTTCATGGTTCCTTATCAAGACAAAATTTATAGTTAATTACATCTTAAGAATAAAGGATCTCTTCCTAAGAATATGCTCAATTAAAGAAATAAACTATTATTTCTATGGATTTCTAAGTTGGTTTTCCAAATAAAATGATAATTTGGAATTTTCAATGAGAGAACAGTCAATGTGGAAAGAGATCTTTTGGAAGCCAGATTAAGTAGGAAATGCCTATTGATCTTTGGGATGCCTAGTAGGCATTTCAACTATCTATTATTGGGCTTTAAATTTTAAAATTTAATGTTAAATTTTGAGTTCAAATTTTATTAAAATCTAGGACTTATAATCCAACATCACAAAACCATAGAAATGCCTACGGTTGAAGACTTACTCCGGTAGGAAGCTTGGATCCTAATTCTATAAGTACTTCTAACATAAGTTAGAGGCTCGACCTAGTTCCACTTTTGGGAATTATCAACCATTCCTCTCATTTAAGGGAATAAACCTATCATTGACTCTTTTGGACTTATAAGCGGCTGGAAGGCCATTAACACCACCTAAGTGAATTTTAAATCGATGATGCCAAGTCTCATGTATGGAAGATGGTTGGGTTATTGTATTTTAGGAAAGAATTTAAGAGCATAAACTCACTCCCTAATCCATAAATCATATTTGGGTATGAAATGATCCTAACTAATGCATATTTTAGCTTTTAGATGTTGACTCATGATTCATTTAAGTCCTTGGAATATGCACTTTATGCCTAAATGACATGCAATTAGAATAGTCATAAGCCAAATCAAGAATAGAAGGCGGACTTCCCAGAAGGTGGTCATCCTCAAAGGTCGGATGCCCCTTATGTGAAATGGGTGAAGTGCCTAATTCACAAAGTTAGAATAAGATGCTAGCATGGTTTGTAAAAGCTAGTTATTTCTAGTTAATTTTAAGTTATTCCTAAGGCTTTAATTTTTGTGAAGTTTTTAGTTTTTTTTTAAGTTTTTTATATTTAGGTTGGATAGAAAATTTAGTGTTTCTAAAAGCCTAACTTTAAGCATTCATCATAGAAAGCATGGCATAGAAAGACATCTAGAAAAAGTAGGTTGATTCTATTGTGCACCTAAAATAAATCAAGCCAATTTAAATTAAAGAATGACTAATCGTTGGGTACCCATACACCCTAGAAGAATGAGACAATGGGTAGGAGCTCGCCCTTATATAGCACGGCCTAGAACTACAAATTTATATATATGGGGGTATTCTTTTGGACCGTCTTCATCTTGGGGACCTCCATTGGGCTTCACAAGGGACCTCTACACCTATCTACTTGGTAGGGTTAGCTCACTAATCCTAGACCCCATAAATCTAACCTAATTTTAAGCTCAAATTATATTCTAAAATTGAAATAAATCCTAAAACTTGCAAACCAAATGTAAAAAAATGCAAATAGTGCTCTAGTAGTTATATTTGCAAACATATGAGCTTAGCAGTTGCTTGCCAAGCCCACCTATCCTATTGGGCTATGCTTAGGGACTTAAGCAAACCTACAATAAAATAACATTTATATATAATTTATGATGGCAACCCTTTTTGCACAACCCCCATATGATAGCATTAGTTCTAAAAGAATGTTCTACCATCCAATCTAATGGGCAAACAATCCTAAACATCTAGTCTAAAATAGTACACCACAAAATAATAATAATACATCACATCACATCCGAGAATATCACGTCGACTTAAGTCTAGTGCGTGATATAATAGTCTAGTGTCAGAAATTGGGTTTGTGTGGCAAGATTTTGCTAGTAAGATTTTAAGTTTCAATTTAGATTTCCATTTTTAATTTAATGTTATTTTAGACTTTTAATTTTCATAATTTTTCTTAATATGTATGTGTCATTATTATACTAGAGATTGAGGTATCAAGACCTCCTTGGGATAGCCTGCGACCTCAGTGTCGGACTATATATCATATGTTGATAATTTAAATTTTTTATTTTTATTATTTTATTTTCTTTAAGTTTTAAAATTGGTTTAGTTTACCATGGGTAGTTTTAATTTAAGTGATTTAATGATTTGCAATTTCATTTTTTATTTTTAGAAGCATTTTATGTTAAGATGAGATTAAGTTTTTAAGAGTGAAGAATATATTAAGTTTGATTTTGGGTGGAACCCATTCTATTCAACATCCTAAATCCTAATAGATTGAAGTCTTCACCCTAAAGTGAGGATTCATTCCAAAGGTCTAACTAAGATTTTAAGTATCTATATAAATCCATTTTAAATTTATTTGGATGATTTAATTTAATTTAAATTTAATCCAATGAATGTCTTAATTTTTTTTTTTGAATCTTTCTCTTCCTTGATTTGTTCTTTTTTGTTTAATTTTGATTGATCACATCTTAATTTAGTTTATTTATTTAATTAGGTTCAATTAAGGTTTATTTATGTTGTTATAATTTAATTTAAATTGGTTTTCACTTTAAATATAATTCATTTGTTATTATAGTTTGAGTTTTATAATTTGCTTTTATTCTTTTATTTGATTAGGTTTGTTTCATTTATTTGATTTTTTATTATTCATTTAACTTAGATTAGCTAGGTTTGTTTATTACATTTGTATTTATGTTATTGTAATTTACTTTAATTTAGCTTTCATTTTATTTTCTTATCCATTTAATTTTGGTTTTAAATTAATTTGATTTGTTGGTTTATGTTTCTTTAATATTTATGTTTATGTTCATTAATGTTCATTAACTTAAATGAACTTAATATTAAATCTTAGTTTTGATGTCATCATTTCATTATATTTAAATTTTATAATTTATTTATTTTATTTTCAATTGGTATGCTTAAGTTTTATCTTGATTTCTTTTTTTTCTATTTATTTGTTTCATTAACATTCTTATATTTGTAAATGAGTTTAGATTAAAATGGCACATTTCAAGTTATGATTTTATTAACATTTATATATTATGAGTTTAAGTGTAAAATTCAATTACCTCAATTGTCTTTTAAGTAATATCTTCATTATTTTAGAAAGATTCTTCTTATCATTTGATTTAGTGTGATTACTATTTTGATCTAAGAAATCTAAGATGAGATATTCTTATATATTAACCTATCCTAATTTATTTTATTTCTTATGTCATTTAGGTTTAATCAATTCATCCTTATAAAGTTTATTTGTATTCATATTTACTTTGTTCATTTGATTTAATTGACCTTAATAAGTTAATAAGTTCAGAGATTAATAAGTTTTACATTTCAGTTTATTAGTGAGTTTATTATCAATTATTAAATGTTTGAAGTTTAATTGAATTTCATTTTTTTTAGTTTTAATTATCCTTAATATTAAACCCAAACTTATGTTTAATTAAGTCTTTGCATTCAAATTATTTGAAAGTTTTCTTCAAATGTTCTTATATATATTATAATGTTTTAACCTTATTTTATAGATTTTATTAAATTTTATAATTTTAGATTTATTATTTCACTTATATTGACATACATATTTAGAAATTCAATAATTCCCAATCCATTGGTCAATTGGGTATGAAATTTTATGGCAAGTGGGGTTCTTTGCAGTTTGATTTCCTTATAATTTCATCTTGAGAAAATGTATATTTTGGATTTAATTAAAGTTTTAATTATTTTATCAAAACTTAAATTAAGCTTAATTTATAGGAAATCACTTAAAGGTTTAATTTTTCCTAGATTCTTATATGGAAGATGCTTCCATAGAGTTTATTCATAATTTTTAAAATTTTGGTTGATTTACTATTATTTTTTAAGTTCAAATTAATTATTTGAATTAGAGTTTATCCATTGGTCCAACTAAATCTCAAACGTTTGTTCATAATAGAAGGAATGGATGACCAAGATTTCACCTCCTTGACGATGGTGAAAGAGACCCATCCATCGATTGAGATGATTTCTAGTCCAAATATTAAAATATCTTGATTTCACTTCCAAAACCATCAAGACATCATTTAGATCATATCTATAGGGGATCTCTCTTGAGATCAAGTTTTCTTTATAAAGGACCAAAATTAAAAGCTTAAAAGGGTTAGTTAATGGCGCCTCATCAATTGGGATTATTTCAAATAGCTTTGAAATAATGTGATGTGATGAGGAAGGAGGAATTAGATTCTCTCCTTATGGATTGGCCTATAAGCGATGGATTTCAGTGAGCTTGATCATTTACGCCTCTCGATGGTGAGGGAGGTATAGGTGTGTTCAACTTTGTTTCACTGTGGAAGGTGATGGAATGGACCTAAAATAGTCTCTCCATTTTACCAATAGAGGGAGTCCCTTTATGCTTTTCTCTTCTCTTAGTGTCCATGGGGATTGAAAGCTGTTGGCTCCAAGGGTGTTTGGCTACCTTAAATTTGTCTAGAGCTGAGGTGGATAAAGAGGATGAGGAATTAGGGAATTAGATTTTGCTTCATGCTCTCCTTGCCATGTGGCTTAATCCATTATTTTGGATTTTAGTTGGGATTGATTTAGTTTATTAAACTTTCTCTCAATTACCTTAACCCATCTAAGGATGGGTTTGAATGAGTTTAGATGGGTTTGGATCAGTTTGATTCAAGCTTGAGCTCATTTGGAGTTTAATTATGCCATTTGGATTTTATTTAATTTCAAATATTTTAATCATGTTTCTCTTGAATTATTATTTTAGGTTAGGTTTAAATTATCATTAATTGTCCAATGGATAATTATGAATTCAATTGGCCCTTATCACATGAGAATTTAATTTAATTTTGAGTCAACTTAACCCATTTTGAATTAAATGGGTTCAGTTGAATTTGAGTAAAATGACCAATTTTGACTTAATAACATTATGTTTGGACTCAGTCATGTTTAATCACATGTATGAGATTATTTGAGTGATCAATTTCATTTGACCCAAATTGGCCCATTTCAATTTTGACCCTTTTGTCCCAAATTGAGCTTAATGGGTTAAGTTTGGGTTCATTTTGGTCAAATGACAAAATTGGTCAAATTGAGCCCAATGATGGATTGAATTATTTTTTATTACAATTTCTAAGTGCTTTTGGATGATCAAATTGAGTTAGTTTTAGTTTGATTTAAGTTTGAACCCAATAGGGCTCATTTAGGTCAAATGAAATGTTTAGCCCAATTAAAGCATTATTGGATTTATATTATTTAAATAGAAGTTTAATCATGTTTATGTTATCATTTAAATCATTTGGAATGATTTTATTTGGTCAAATTTTGGTGGGTTGACCTTTAACTTTATGGGACCCACATAAGTCAAACCCATGACAAAAGGGTTGACCATTTATGTCCTTGATTTAGATTTGACTTTCTTTGATTTGATTTATTTGAATTTGTTTTATTTTATTTAGATTTATTTTGATTTATTTTGAATTTTTTTAGATTTAATTAATTTTAAAACTTAGATAGGGTAATTAGGTTAATCACCTTGCTTTAAGCTCATATGAATTCAAGTTTCAAGTGAAATTTGTTTGATTTAATTTATATTTAAGATTTTGATTTAGTCTACCTAAACCCATTAGGTTAGATAAAACCAAGTAAGATGCACTAGGTCACTAGGTGTAGTGTTCTAAGTGCATACTTGGGAGGCTCTAATCTAAGATTAAGTGTCCTAATTACTAGTTTTGAAATTATGTTAACCTCATCCAAAATGAGGTCAACAATAAAATCCACTATTGATGAATTTAAGGAAATCAACTTAAAATTGAGGAAGACCTAAGACCAACTTTCATTAGTTCATTATTGGGTCCGGGAAATTCCAAAGGGTTGATCAACTTACTATCTGAATATAAAGATTGCTTTGCATGGAATTATGATCAAATGCAAGGTTTATCTCCCCATGTTGCAGTTCATAAACTAGAAATTAAATATTATATAATTCTAGTGAAGTAAGCTCCTAGACCCATGTCTAGAAATTGAACAACAAGTCATTCTTAAAATATTAATTGAAGCTAGCTTTTATGAGAAGAACAATATCCTTCTTGGCTAGCAAGCATTGTCTCCGTTAAGAAAAGAATGGTCGAATATGCATTTGTGTTGACTTTCAAAACTTAAATAAGGCATGTCCTAAAGATGAGTTCTCATTGCCGGACATAGCCTCATCGCATGAGATCTTTTATTCATGGATGAATCATCCAGTATAACCAAATAAAGATTACTCTAGAGGATGAAAAGCATACACCGTTCAAAAAATCCTATTGGGATATTCTATTACAGTCATGTCATTGGTTTCAAAATGTTGAGGCTACTTATCAAAGGGCCATGACTAGAATCTTCGATGACCTAATTCACGATCAAGTCGAATGTTACATCGATGATTTAGTCATTAAAAGTAAGAAAAAGGAAAATAATTTGTTTGATTTATGGATCTTATTGAAGTTGCGCCATTACAACCTAAAAAATGAATCCCTTAAAATGTGCTTTTGGAGTAGCTTTAAAGAAGTTCTAAGGGTTTATAGTGAGGCACCGTGGAATAGAAATCGATCCTAAACAAATAAAAGCTATTATAGAAATGTTATCACCTAAAGTCTTAGATAATTAAGATCATTCCAAGGAAGGCTTGAATACTTAAGGAGGTTCATATCAAATTTATCGAAGATGCCAACCATTCATGCATTAACAAAGAAAGATTTCAATTTATTTGGGATGAAAAGTGTTAAAACATGTTTGAAAGCTTAAAATAATATTTTATGAAACCTCATATTTTGGTTGCTCTAATTCAAAGAAATTCATTAATCTTGTATAATGTTTCCTTAGATGAATCACTTGGGGCTTTACTAGCCCATGTTAGTGAAGATGGAAAAGAAAATACCCTTTATTATCTAATCCATAGACTAATCCATTCAGAAATGAATTATCCATCTATCAAAAAATATTATTTATTCTTAGTTTTACCTCTCATAAACTAAGGCATTATATGCTTTCACACAAAGTGAATCTCATTTTAAGGGTGAATCCAATGCATTATCTTATGACCCAACATTGTCCGGACATCTAGCATGTTGGTCAATGATTTTATTACAATTTGAGATCACACTTATTCCTCTCCATGCTGTAAAGGGTCAAGTTCTAGCGGACTTTTAGCGGACATCCTCTACCCGTGGGTTCTCCTTTAAAATGATGATCATCCATATGACAGTTATGACTTTAGAAGGTGAACCTAATGCCACTTGGGAGTTGTACTTTGATGGTGCCACATCATCAAAGAAAAATAAAGAAGCAAATTCTTCTATCTTAAAAGCGGATTAGATTGATTTTCATAACCTCAAATAAAGGAATGATATGATATTCCTATCATTTATCGAGTCATACCAATAATGAAGCTACGAGGCTCTTATAACTAGGCTAAAATTAGCAATCCTTATGGATATTAAAAATATTAAGATCTTTGGGGATTCCTAAATTATTATTAACCAAGTGAGTGGTATCTATATGGTTTTTCACCCTAAGCTTTTCGGTTATTATTAGTACACAACAAAATTACTTAAAAAATCCCATTTTAACTCTATATAGAATATCTCATAGAGATAATTCTATAGCAGATGCTTTGACCAAGCTTGCCATAGAAATTATATGTCCATAAAATGAATCTATTGCTATGAAAGTCTAAAATAAATAAGTCTTGTCTCTTATAGATTTAGATTACATGAATAGAAAAATAAAATGCAAAGGATAGCCACCCTTACCAAGGTTAAGAAGAGTGTGATTGGAGGCAATCATTCATCGACTATTTAAGTGAGGGAGGCTCCTTGAAGATAAGCCATTAGCAAATCAAATTAAGAAAGGTGGATTATGCAATAATTTATAACATGTTGTATCGTAGGTAATTGATTAAATGTTTGCGGTACATTCTAATTGTGTCATGCCCACCAATCCAAACCTAGAATGAAATTAAACTATTAAAAGACTTCGATACTACGTCCTTTGATGTTAAATGACTACATGGAAACGCACATTGTTGTCATCAATGCCAAATACATGGTGTGGTCTTACATCAACCTCTAATATACTACACTCGATGATTACATCTTGGTCATTTGAGAGTTGGAATGACATCATTGAGCCCATTGATCTTATTTCATCAAATGGGCATCATTTCATATAGCAATAGATTATCTTTCTAAATGTGCTAAAGTGATACGAAAGATGTAAAAGCATACCATGTATTGAAATTCTTTTAGAAAATATTGTATATTGATTTGGTGTTCCTCATCAAATCATATCTAATGATCTATCATTCAAGTTCACTATATTGAATAACTTTGTGGCGGATATAGAATTCATTGGAGATATTGGACCATCTATTACTCTAGGATAAATGGATTGGCCAAAAAATTTAATAAAACCCTTGTGAGAATTTTGAAAAAGTCATTGGATGAAAATAAGCACCAATAACATGAAAAGTTGGTTGAATCTTTATGCTTCTACCAAACCACGTATCAAATGCCAACTCAATCTACATTATATGCTTTAGTTTATGGAACTAAAGTTATTCTTCCTTTAGAAGTACAATTACCTTCATTAAGGGTAGCAATTAACAACAACATTACAACTTACCTAAATCACAAACTACGGTTAGAAGAACTTAAAAGTCTCAAAGGAAGATGCTTAAAAGCTCACAAGAACTTGAATTGTACAAGTCATGTATGGTTCAAGCACAAGTTGGTCCATCCTAGAACTTTCCAAGTAGGAGACTTGGTCTTGGTTCTAAAATGACCAATTTTGGCTCACCGTAGGATTGATAGTAAATTTGAACCAACTTGAGAAGGACCATTTGTAGTGGAAAAACTCTATGGAAGAGGTTCTTACCAATTAATTACTTGTAATGGTGAACGCCCACCCACCTATAAATGGATGTTACTTAAAATTTATGTGTAACTTGTATTCAATTTCTAAATAATGATCAAGAAAATCATGTTTATCTTTATTCATATTATAATTTGTTATGATTCAAATTATTATCTCTATTAAATTTTTGTACAATGACATTTAAAGTTTTATAAATTTTTATACATTTTTTTAAATGTAGTTTCCATAGGATTGGGAACAAGCCCTTTTAGGCACCCTTACTATAAATTATCTAGGTTTGGAGCAAGCCTTTTTTTGGCATCATTCTAATTGTTCACAGGTTTGGAACAAGCCTTTAAATGGAACCATTCTTGATCTTCATATCAAAATAGACTACAAAGTTTAGGATTAAGTCACTAAGACCCCTTTCCTATTAGTCACAACATGAGGATTGGATTAAGTATGATGACCCCTTTACTCGCTATTTAAGTTAGATTAAGCCATTAAAGGCCCTACCTTAATAGTTAATCATATAGAGTAAGTCCTGTAGTAGACATCCTTCCAAATGGTAAGGATAGGATTAAATCATGAAGACCCCTTTCTGCTAGCAAAAAATAAAAAATTATGTTTGAGGTTTAGGACCAAGTCATCAAAGATCCTTTACCTCATCTTAAGCTATTTAGGATGGATTAAGCCATTAAAGGCCTCTGAATAGCTAAATGGAAAGAATTAAGTCCCTTAGAGGCATTCTTTTGAAAGACAAGAATAAGATTAGGTCACTAAGACCCTAGTTGTCAAATTGACTTAAAATTAGGATTAAGTCATGACCCCTATCCTATCATCAAGAATTTGAGGTTTAGGAATAAGTCATTAAGATCTCTCTTCCTTGTGATAGCTATACAATAAGGAATTAAGCCATTGAAGGCCCCTTCTTAATAGCCAATCATAAAAGAGTAAGTCCCCTAATAAGCATCCTTATAAGGTTAGGATAAAGTCATTATGATCTCTTTCCATTTTTTGGTTATCTAGATTTGATTAACCCTTTCCAATTAGCTGAATTTAAGTCCTTGTGACCCCTCTTCTAATCCAAAATAAAAAAAAATTAAGAGTGAAAATAAGCCATTAAGGCCCCATTCCTATGGACTATTTAGATTAGAATTTATGTGATCCCTATTTAAGAGTGAAAACTTTGAGGATTTGAAGCTATTGAAATCCCCTTCCCTCCTTAGCTATTTAAGTTGAAATCAAGTCTTTAAAGACCCCGACTAATAGCTAACTAGATAAGAGTAAATCTTATGGGTATCTTTTCACAATTAAAATTCATATAGTTTGGAAAGGAGTTATCCATGTTGGCATCCTCTCCAACTATTGTCCCTAATGATATCTATTCTAAAATATGGTCTTCCAATAGATCTTTCAATAGAATTAGATAGTCATTTAAATTATCTTTTAGCTAATATCACTTAGAAAGATATGAGTCCCGGTGTTTTCTAAAAGATAGCCATAAAAAATAGTCAAGATGAGAATAAGACCTTTAAAGGAATTTTTCTTTGACTATCATGGCTATGTTAAGATTAGGCCTTTCATTGAGTCTACTCCTAATGGCATTCTTATTCTTAGAACTTAGTTTCTAGGAATAAACCATTCTAAATAAAAAACAAATTTAGGTATGTTTATGCCTATCTTTACAATAAAAATAGAATAAAATCTGATATCAAAACAAAAATTGAAATTCTAAATTCTAAAAAACTCAGATTCCATCAAGCTTATGATTTACTAATTCAATCAATGCCAATATGCATGATGTACTTTAGTTAGTCCATCACCTTGACCCAATTTTTAGAATGAGCTCTCAACACCTCCATCTTAGACATATGACTCCTCTTAGATTTTAAGAGTTCCTTAGTCTTAAGACACATCTAGTGATTAGGTGGGCACTCCCCAGCCCTAGAAGACTTAAAAGGGTTAACCATAGGAATAGGTCATGCCTTAGGGGTGTTAGGAAAATTTCCTACCCTTAGCTTAAACTACTCCTCACTTCCCTTCCTTAATTCAAACTCAATCAATTCAATTTGATTTTCTCCAAACTCAAATCAATTCCATGATTGAAACCCATGATCAAAATCCATCAAAATTCCTATGTCCAAATTTTGCCTAAGTCCTTAATCCTTCCGTAAGGACTTAACCAAAATTTTGATTCAAACCTATTCAAACTTTTGAGATTTTCTCATACCTCATTTATATTATCATTTATATGTACATATATAAATGAAATATAAATTCAACTCCATCAAATCAAACTCAAAATTCAAAATCAATTCATGAAATTTTCCTTAAATCCTTTAAATTCCCTTTAATGGATTTGACTAACCTTGATCAAATCAATTCAAACTCATGAAATTTTCTTAAAACATATTTATATTCTCATTTACATTCTTATATATAAATGAAATATTAATATAAATCAATCAAATCAATCCAAATTAAATTCCAAATTTAATATCCAAAAAATTCCTTAAATCCTTTCAATTCTTTAATGGATTTAGCCCAAATCATGATCAAACCTTTTCAAACTCATGGGATTTTATCAAAATTTATTTGTATTCTCATTTATATTCTCATATATAAATGAAATATAAATATAAATATAAATCAATCCAATCCAATTCAAAATTAAATTTCAAATTAAAATTTTCCTTAAATCCTTTAAATTCCCATTAATGGATTTAGCCTAATTCATGATTAAATCACTTCAAATCCTTGAAATTTTCTCATAATCAATTTATATTCTCATTTATATTCACATATAAATAAATATAAATTCAAACAATCAAAACCAACTCAAAATCAAACTCAAATCCACTCAAAATCCAATCTAAGCCTTTCAAGTCAAAATTTTGAACTTAGCCATATCAATTCCAAATCAAGCCAAACTCTTGATTTTCTCTCATGATTCAATCAACCCTACAATCATGAGCTCATATTTAAATCCAAACCAATCAAACAATCAAAACCTAAGTCAAAAAATTAAACCCAAAATCCCTTCATATTTTTCCTTTGAATATAAAATTGCCAAATTGATCAAACCCATTTGACTTCAAATCACTTGTAAATGGATTTATATTTCAATTATGAGTCCATATACAACCAACTTCAAATCAAGCTTTGACCAAGCCATTTGACCCACTTAGGCTCACTTGACCCAAAGTGACCTAAAGTACCCTTATGAGCCAACTTTTGATCCTAACCAAATTGGATTGAATCAAACTCATATACCTCTCATCATGATCAAAATCATCATGGGATGATCAATCAATCAAATTGGTCAAACTAAGTCAAACCTAAGGTTTGACCAAGTCAACACTTAACCTAAAATGAAACCTTACATAGCCAAATCCACCATAGGCCAAATTGATTGAAACCATTGATCTAAGTTCACTCATGACCTATGTTTGAACTTGACCAAGCCAACATTTGATCCTAACCTAGCCCAATTGGCCCACTTGACTAAGTTGACCCATTTTGACCTAAAGGGCCAAGATGTGTCAAAACTTGATCTAAGCCAAATTGATCCAAACCAATGAGTTCATTCCAAATGACATGTTGAACTTGACCAAAGCCCCAATTGGCCAACTAGTCCCAACTAGCAATTGACCTTGACCCAAAGGGGTCATGTTGAGCCAAATTTGAACTTAAATTGATTGGAAATAAAGATACCAATCCACTATATATGACTAACCTAACCTAAGCCTACCCTTGACCTACCTCAAATAATTCAAATGGGTTAAATGGGTCAACTTGATCCATTTGACCTAAAATGAAGTCATAAAAAACCAAATATATACCAAATTAAACCAAACCAAAGCTACCAAATATTTCAAATGGTCATATGAACTTGACCCAACCCTTGGTTTGACCCAATTTGACCTATTGGTCAAGTTGACCCATTTTGACCTAAATGGGTCAACATGAGCCAAACCCTATCAAATGGATTCCAAGTCCATTGAAACTTGTCCAAACCTAGTTTCTCCACATACCAACATGTCTAAAGTGGAAAAATAGTAAAATGACCATCCTACCTCTAGACCATAGAACAAATTTTAGCCCCCATGGGTATTTTGGTCATACCCTCTTCACAGAGGCTTTCTTAAAAGCTCAAGGGGACTTAGGATGAGTGCACCCCACAATGGGTTTGGGTCAGCCCATTTGGTCCCTAGACCAAACCCACCACCTAACTTGAAATTGGATTTTAAATTCCCTCTTAAGCTCAAATTTAGCACATGGAAAGTTGGCAATCCATTCCTTGGATCAAATTGACCATGTTCACACTCAAAAAAAAAACTCCTCGATCTCATAAATTGGATCAAAATGGCAAAGGAGGTGTGGTCTCGATTGCCATAAGGGGAGATATACTCCCCTTAATTCAATGAAATTTTATTCACTCTCTATCGATTGAACTAGGAACCCTTAGCAATCATCGAGAGTATGCCCAAGGTCTTTAGAGGATTTGAATTCTTCTTTCTTGATTTTGCATACAAAAAAATGGGGAGGTAGAGAATTGCTAACTTCCTCTACACTTGATTTCCTCCAAATTCCTTCTACTTCTTCTAAGGACCAATCCAAGCTCACAAGTTGACATTGGAGTTCCCATAGCAAGGAGAGGATTAATTCAATCAAAGCCAAAGCCCAAGTGAAGTGGTGTTGGTCCATCCATCGATCCACTCAATCTCAAGGCCTAGAATTTCAACAGGGCTTCGTCCACCGCATCTAACCTACCTTATCGATCTCGAGAATGGGTGATCACCTCTGAGGTATAGAATTTTCGACCACTTAGATTAGGAGGTGTTAGTCCTTTGTAAATATTCATGGCATGTGAAATCCACCGTTAGATAGGTTTGTAATTGTGCTTAGATGGTGTGGGTACAATTTCATTCCAATCGAGCTCAATCGAGCTTGGATCTTCCCTGATCATGGACGGTCCTGTCGATTAAAGAGAATAGGCTCATCTCGCCATCCATCGCATTTTAGATGGATAGATGGGATTATTTAACACGTTAGAGATCATTACATCCTTTATAAATGAGTGGATCTTAGTAGTAATCTTTGATGGACAACCGAGAATATAAGTGCATGCGTTTTGACAACTTGATTTGTCTCCTCACGGCATGACGATGTAAAGCGCGACCACGCCACACGCGCGCCGAGCCAAAGATTAATCAGGGATTAGTTAAGTGTAATTAATTCCTAATTAATGTGGAACTTCTAAAATTCATAATTCCTCTAGAAAAATTAGAAAAATATAAGAAAAAAATTCTATGGAAAGATAACTTCATCTAGAATATTTTAAAAATATTTTAAATGGATTTTAAATTACTCTTTTCTCTAAATTTAGGTTTCTTTGGGAATCTAATTAGCTAATTATCATTTAATTAGGTCATCAATTAATTTGAAATTTTTAGGGTTCATTTTAGGGGATGACCTCTGCCTCCCTTAATTTTCATGAGATTTATTGAGGGCTCAATTGGGAAATTTCTATTTCATTACCTAATTACCTCATTCATGCAATTAAGGGTAATTAAGGTGTGATTAGTGATTTTACCCTCTAATTAGGGTTGATTAAGGTCAGATCCAGTAGGAGGTTTATGGAATAATTTTGGGGCATTTCCCCAAGCTTCCTTAACCCCTTCTCTCCTTAATCTCCTCTTAATTAAGGGTTAAGTCATTAATTATCCCTTTAATCAATTTTCAAAAATTCTAAAAAAGTTTGAAACTTAATTAATCTACCTTGGGTAGATGTTTAGGTGTTTAATAGCCTAAGTTCAATTAAGAAATCAAAATCCCATTCACATGTGTGAAAGGGTATTTTGAAATTACTTAAGCTAAACCCTTAGCTTAATTAACTTTTAATTGTGAACCAAATTGTATTAGGAATTTTCATTATTAGGTGCATTGTAAAATTTAAATTTCTTGTGGGTTTTATGTCATCTTATTGGTTCATAATTATTTAGTTAATTCTTCTAAGGTGGTGTGTAGAAAGGGTTAATTAAGCTACTTAATTCATACCTAACCAAATCAACACATAAAAATGGATCTAATTGTCTAAAAATTAAAAATATATAACAAACACATGTGGGAATGGTTAGAATAGCAAACTCATCTCACCTTTTCAAAATTAAATCAAAATTCAAACTAAACAAAAATCATTTTGAAATTCACTTTGGTTTATTCTAAATTTCCTTATTCTATAAGAATCTCTTTAAGATTTAAGTAAAGTGAGTTTGTTTACATGCTTTCATTGCTTTGGATCTTTCCCAACATGTTAAGTTGCATGCCATGTGATTTCATGCATCCATAGTTTTGAAATTCAAATTTTAAAATGAAAGTGTTACTATATGTCAAATTTGCATGTGTTGGCTAAATTAGAAATATGAATGGATATTATTACTACTAAATCCAAATTATTTTCAAAACAAATAAATCAAATACCAAATCTGAAAGTGTTCTACTTATATTTTAATTATAAGCTTGCATGTGATAGATTTTAAAGTCATGCTTAGTATAGATTTCCTCTCTTATATTAGCATAGTTTTGATAGAGTTGGTAAGAGGTAGGGTTCATTTGAAAAGAACCCAACACTTACTTCATTCCATACCCTATTCATCCCTATGCTATCACCTAAGAAGGGTTTCCTATACTTGCATACATAAGTTGCATAAAAAAAATGAATCCATTAAATAATTTTGCATTCTTCTTTTCCATTTCATTTTTTTTTTATACATATGTTTGTATTTAAGGAAAGTGGTATATTAGTCTGGACAACCCCCAGATTATGAGACTTTAAGTAGCCCTAAGTGGTTTTATACCTTACACCTCGGTTAACAATGGCTGTACTCACTTATGCCTTTCTTACTTGCATATGAGTATGTGAAATTTTGGATAAAGAAAATCTTTTCTACTTAAGAAAAATTCATGCATATTCAACTTCTAAATTCTCTTAAATGGATTACTTAGCATACATCATAAAGTATATTAAATACTCTCATTTGCATGTAAGATATGCTTAGGGTCCATTCATATGCATGTTATATATGTTGGGAAAGAAATGAAGTAATGTGTGTTATGTGAATTTTGATTCATTTTATTTAATCTTAAAATGCCTTTCTTTTGAATAGGTTTGTTTAGAGTTTATCTAAACTTAGGATTAATCAAAAGATCTAATCAAAATATTCACCTAAATGAAACTAAAAATGTGAATCTATTTTGGAAAATTACTTAGGTTAGGGAAGGAAAGAGAAGTTCTCTTCTCTTTCCCTCTCTTCATAACTTAGTAATTAATTGTAGGATCGCTTAAACCAAATCAAAACATGAATGAAAATCAACCCAAAACACTTAAACAACTTAAATGAACCCCTCCTCTAAGTTGAACATGTTCTTCACACTTGAAAATTTGAACCTAAAGCCCTAGCTAAAGCATACCACAAGTCTTCAAAGCACACACATTAGCCTAAGTCACCACTTCT
This sequence comes from Cymbidium sinense, assembly GCA_021442155.1. Taxonomy (NCBI): domain Eukaryota; kingdom Viridiplantae; phylum Streptophyta; class Magnoliopsida; order Asparagales; family Orchidaceae; genus Cymbidium; species Cymbidium sinense. The sequence goes on along the minus strand of CM038230.1, from coordinate 60,287,910 downwards.
AGCCTTAGGTTAGGTGCATGGTTTGATGTTTGTTTTATTTGGAGATGAATGTTTTAGACTAGATGTTAAGGTGTATGCTTGTAGAATGAATGGTAGGACATTCTTAGTCTAACTATTATTTTCTGATTGTGCTAAATACCATAAATAAAAATATAAATACTTTTACTTGCAGCTTTATACCCCTAAGCATAATCCATAGGCTAGGTGGACTTAGTCACCCATGTGTGGGGTGATGAGTCCAATATACATGATTGGGATTTGTGTGGTTTTTTTAGCTAACTTTTATTTTGCGGTGTTAGATTTACCTTTTCCTTTTCATGTAAAATTTATATAATTAAGAGTTAGAATGATTGTTATGGGGATTAGGATGAGCATTGGTCATAAGATCCTATCTTATGCACCATGTGAAAGCATCCACCTTCCAACCATTCAAAAGAAGAAACCAAAAGAAGAAAGAAGAAAAGAAAAGAAAAGAAGAAAGAAGAAGAAAGCTTGAAGACCCCATAACAATGAACTCCCTTACTTAATTGTAATTTAAATTATTTGTAATCGGGTTGTATAATGGTAGAGCTCGACTTCCCACATTTGATATTTTTTGATTTGATGCGGTGCATAACCATAGACCTTTTATTCTTTTTGCTTAGCTTTTATAAATTGATTATTGATTTGTTTAGCTTGTGCATTAAGTGGCATGTTTTTACTAGTTTCTTCCTTGCTTTATGTATGGCCTAGATGTGGATTAGGCTCTTTAGGAAAAATAAATCTTTTATCAACCTAACAACTCAAATTATAATTAAATAACTCATAACCTCACCTAAAGCTTAGGTTTAAAATCAAGATAAAAAAATTAGCAGCTAGATGAGCATTTCTTTTATAATATCATGCACAAATGCATCTTATTTTACTCTTGATTGGAGGGCTTTCACCTTTGCCGGAGAAACTTGGCTTGACTTGTGAGAGCTATGGTGGAAACTCACATCCTCCCTTCTCAGATCTTAGCCCATAATCTTTATTTCTCATGCATTAGGCATAAAAAATTCAATTGAGTCAAAATGATGTCCAAAATAAAAATTAAATAAAATTTTAATTGCATTAGATTTAGGTCATTTGAAGCATACCATTACATGATCTAGTCTCTTTAGGGAGTGAGTTTAAGGACTTAGTTTCTTTCTAAATAAAATAGCCTAGCTATCTTACATTAAGCATAAGACTTGCCTACATGTATTTAAAATCAAAGGAGCAGTTAGTTGGTGGCTACCCCAGGCGGTTGTAAGTCCAAGCTATCTAGTGATTTATTTTCTCTTGTGGAGGCAAACCAATTACCCATTTTTTGCCTTAAATTTAGGTTGTCCTTCGGCCCTGAGCTCCCTAGATTTAGGTTACGAGGTTGCTTCTCCCCTTTGTGGGCCATAATTTTAATTCCTCACCTATTAGGCATTTCCTTAATCTTGTGTTAAGGAATCTTAAGTCTTAAATTTTTAATAAAAATATAAGTCAAATAAACTAAATCAATTTCAAAAATGTAAAGCCCAATCATAGGATAGTTTGAGATGCTCTAAGTTTCTAGCATCATGAGTATCTTCTACTTATTCCCATTTGGCTTTGATAAAATCCCTTTATTGATCAATCTCATTTAATCTTCAAAACAAACCAATCGATTGATAGTCCTTCCTATTGAAATCTTGAGACAACAATTATTTACCTTGTCAGAGTTTTCTTGAGGAATCCCCATCCCTTAGGATGTAATTAACTATGGGAGCTTGCCCTGAACTTCGGTATAAAATAAACCCTACTTTACTTTCCCATGTAAAGTGGGGAAGAATCTCTGTACACTTCAAGACCCATTTCCTCAGAGTCCTTGAGGTGATTAAGTCCATTAAAGGGTAGTGACTTACGTCTTTCAAGATAGTATACTATTCCTTGATGGCACTGAATAAGTACATCTATGGATCTCGCATCCCAAAAGATGAATTTCTATAAAGGGTATCCTCTTTCTTTTCTACCAACATTTTGAAAGGCAACTCCCTAAATATAGAAATTTTTCACCACAATGTATTGGGGGCCCATTTGTTGACCTCATTTTTGAATGAGGTTAACATCATTTCTAAATTTATACTTAGCACACCTAATCCTAGATTAGGAATCATCTAATTAGACACTTAGGGAACTTTACTTGGTGCCCTAATGTACCTTTCTAAGGTCTAACTTAACTCAATAGAATTGGATAAACCTAGACTAAATTCAAATCTAAATCTAAAATAATTGAAATCTAAATTTAAGCAAACTTAAATCAAGGTGAATAGGATAATTAACCTAATTATCCTACTTAACCCTAAAGTTACTTAAACTTAAAAGAAATTAAAACTAAACCAAAATAAACCTAAATCAAAATCAAATAAAATGATGAAATCAAATGACAATAAAAAAAATCCAAATCAAAGTCAAATATGGTCAACCCTTTTGATATAGGCTTGGCGTGTGAGCCCCACCAAGTCAAACGTCAACCCACCAAAATTTGACCAAATGAAATTATTTGAAATGGTCTAAATGATAAAATAAGCATGTTTAAACATGAATTTAAAGAAATTAAAATCCATTCATGACTTAACTAGGTTAATTAGATCATTTGATCTAAATAGGCTTAAATGAGCCTTCTTAAATTCAAAATCAAAATCAAATCGAAATTAGCTCAAATTGATTATTCAAAATCATTTTAAAATGATTATTAAACATAAATCAACCAATTATTAGAGTTAAATTGGTTAATATGACCATTTAACCTAATTAAACCAACCATAACCCATTAAGACCAAGTTGGGCCAAAATGGGTTTTAAACTCAAAATAAGTATAATTAATTAATCCGGTCCATTCCAAATGCGTGGATTAACATAATTGAAGGATAAATACAATGTAATTGAGCTAAGAAAGTATATTTGACTCAATTAAATTCAACTAAATTTACTTAAGCCATAATGGTTTAAATATGAAATAAGCAAATTATCAATTTCAAATTCCATAAAACCCATTGATTAAAAAATATCATAAATGATTAAATTGATATAATTGAAGTATCAACCTAGTGTTAATCCATCAAATGGAGTAAGCTAGATCAAGGCATATAAAAGTGTCTAAATGCCATAATTTTAAAATGATTTGAACCCAAGTTTAAACCAAACATCTTGGAATACATCAAAACCTATCATAAGATAAGCTTAAGATAATTGGCCAAGATTAATAAAATTAATAAAGTCTAAGTCAATCTAATGGAAGGAACATGTCATGGCAAGAGAAGAGAACATGAAGACAAATTCTCTTTCCCAATCCACTCCTTTTCTTTGCTCCTCCACCTCAACACCCTTGGACATGTGTTGGGTGGCCAACCACCCTTGGAGCTAGCCTCCAAGGGTGGCAATCACTGGCCAAAGCAAGGCAAGAGGAAAACATGGATAAACTTCGTACATACATGAAAATCAAGGAGAGAGTCCTTCTCAACCCAATTTAAGCATCATATCACCTTCCCCAAGCAAAATGAGGTTGAGCACAACCTTCCCCAACCCCACATCACCAGCAAGCTGAAAAAGACCAACCCGTCAAAAAATGTGTGAAGCTTGGTCTCCATATTGATTCATGGGAGGCAATCCAATTCCTCCTTCCCAAAGACTTATCCCACCTCCAAAAGTTATCTAAGTCATCCTCGTGCTTGAGATCACCGCCGGTGAGATACACACTAAACCTACCTCCTTTACTTGATTTTGGTGCTTTGTGAAAGAAACTTAATCTCAAGTGAGATTGCACCATATAGATGTGTTCTATGTGAGTCACGATGGATTTGAAATTGAAATCAAGTGATTATAATGGTTGAATCATTGGAAATTATCTAAATTGATGGGTCGTGGTATTTGGTATTTGTATGAGCTCCATTTGTTCCTTCAAAATCGATTTAGTCTAAACCCTATAGAAAACCAGAACCATCCTTGATTGAATGGTCCATCAAACCTTCTTGTCATTTTAATGTACAATTCACATGGATCTATGTGGATGAATCACATGTCGGCGGCAAAGCTAAGTAATTTAAAAAAATTTGGGTTTTTTTAATTTAAAATTAGAAAACTTAATAGAAACTTCAAAAAAAATATAAAAAAAATATACATCAACAAAATTCGCTATGATTCCTCTTAATGTGACATTAAATTCTAATTATTATAATTTTAATTAATTTTGAGTTTGACTGAAAATAATCAAACTTCAATTATCCCAAACCACAACTCAATTAATTTGAAACTTTAGGAAAATGAAATTAGTGTTAATATACACTTTAAGTAAAATTTTATGATTTATTTCAAAGTAAATCAAAAGATATTAAATTTTAAACCTTAAACCCTAATTTTAATAAAATAAATTAATATAAAATTTAGAAAATAATAAAAAATTACAAGATTACCTTAAATTATCATAAGAAATTATAATTAATTTAAATAACCCACTAAAACCCTCTAAAATTCAATAATCCACAAAATCACCTAATTTGGTAATTAATTTAAGTAATTAATTTTATTAATTAACCTAAACTTAAGAAAACTATAGTAAGTCAACCAAAAATCAAAAAATTTTAAATGAACCTTCTATGAATGCATCTTCCATATAGGAATCTAAGATAAATAAAACCACTATGTAATTTTACCTAAATTAGGCTTGATTTAAGTTTTAGTGAAAAATTAAAATATTAATTAGTCTTAAAATACACACGATTAAAAATGAAACTTTAGAGTAATCAAATAGGAAAGAAACTCCTTTTGCCAAAAACATTTCAAGCCAAGTTAATATCTAGATTGGAAGTTATTAAATTACCAAGTCTCTAGGTTAATTTACATGAAATATTAAATCAAAAAAATTATAAAAAATATAAAAATTGAAAATCAGCTTGAAATATTTTAATTAATATCATAACATTTAAAGAAAATTTTCAAACCCTCTAAAGTTAGGAAATCCAATTCATTATGCATTAGAACTTAATGAAACAATTTAGAACATGAAATTTGATTAAATCCTAAATAATCAATTTAAGATATCCATAATAAACTAATTTATCATTTAAAAAAACTAATTAACCTCTAAAATTCATATTTAAATGTGAAACTCATTGGTATGAAAATTCCTAAAATTGTTTAAGTGATTAAGTCATATAATCCTAAAGCACAAATAAATTAAATCACTTAAATAACATGAACATGTGAAATGACTTAGGTTAAAGTGAGTACAATGTCATTTTAAGAAGTTAAATTTTAACATGAGATAACCAAACTAAAACCAAGAATAAAATGAGAGTTGAATTCAAGTAAGTTAATATAACTTCATTAACTTAATACTAATAACATTCATGAAATGTGAATATAATTAAAATCAAGTGAATTTAAATGATTAATTCAATGCATTATGAAATTGAAATATAATAAATTAGTGAAAACAAACTAAAATTTGAATTAAGATATTAATCTAATACTCATGGAAAAACTTCTTGAGTCTATTTAAGTTAATGAAATAAAATTTAATTAAAAGTGATTAACCAAATCATTTAAACTTAAAATAATTTAGGAACTTGAAATGGCATAAAGTTAGGATTGGTGCCCAAAATAGCGCCTTAGGTTATAATAAACAAAATTTAATCTTAAGGGGTTAAGCTAATCTTAACACATGGTGAAACCAAAATCAAAACTAAATCAAGAATGAATCATAATACCAATTTAAATAAATTAAGTTACATTCAAATAAATTAAGAACATTAACATTAATAATCATAAACTTTAATAAAATAATTAAATTAAATAATCCTAATTACTTGAATCAAATCAATTGAAGGAAATAATGAATTAAATTAATTTAATTAAAATTAGGCAAATTAAATAAAATAAATGCAATCAAATGAATAATGAACCAAATCAAAAGGATTGAACAAAAAAAAATAAATGAACATAAATATTAACAAAAAAATTAATGAAAAGAATGAATGAAACTAATTTAAATCAAGTAAATTAAATCATTAATGCATATGAAAATCAATAAGCATTTAATCAAAATTAAAAAAAAAAGAACTAAAACAATGAATAAATTAATTCATTTAAACAATAATCAACAATAAGAAGAATGAATCTTAATTTAAATCTAAATTAAACTTAAAATTTTAATCAAACTAAATCCAACTTAATAGAACTAAAGAAGATGTTAATCAAGATACTTAAAATTCTAGTTTGACTTTAGAATTAATCTTTACTTTAGGGTAAAGATTTCATTCTACTAAGAATTAAGATATTGAATAGAATGGGTTCCACCCAAAGTGAAATTTATTATATTCTTCATTCTTGATAACTTTAACATTTATTTTAACATAAAATGAATCTGAAAAATTACAAATTATTAAATCATTTAAATTGAAACCACCCATCATAAATTAAAAAAAATTAAAAATTAAAAGAACAAAAAATAAAATTCTTCATAATTAGTAAGATATGGTATATTGTCCGGACACCTGGTCGCGGGACTCGAAGGAGGTTTTCATATCTCAAATCTCGGTATAACAACGTCGCATCTATGAAGCAAAATTATGAAAATTGAAAAGTCTCAAAATCAAATTCACTTAAATATTGAAAACCCAAATTGAAACTTGAACTTAAAAAAGTCCTAGTGCGGTCTTACCATACAATCCCATGTTCTTCACATACTATAATATTAAGTCACCAACCTTAGATTTAATTTAGGCCAATCTATGATATTTTGTGATGTGATGATGTAATGTTTATTATTTTATGGTGTAATATTTTAGACTAGATGACTAGGATTATTTGCTCATTAGATTGAATGGTAGGATGTTCTTTCTAGAACGATGTTATCTTCGTAGGGGTTGTGCTAAAAAGACTACGTAATAAATTATATATAAATATTATTTTCTTACGGTATGTTTAAGTCCCTAAGCATAGCCTAATAAGATAGATAGTCATGATAAACAACTAATGCTAAACCCATATGTTTGCAAATATAACTATTAGTGTGCTCTTTGCATTTTCTAACATTTGTTTTGAAGGCTTAGGAATTTCCTTTTGAATTTTAAATCTAATTTGAGCTTAGAATTAAGTTAGGATCTATGGGGTCTAGGAATAACAAGAGCTAACCTTACTAGATGGTGGTCACCTATGAAGCGAAGAGGTCCTTCAAGAAGGTAACTATCTTGGAGGAAGACCCATAGATCTAGACTTGTAGTTCTAGGCTGTATAAGGCGGATCTTGGCTACCTATTTTTCTCTTTCTTTTGAGGTGTACAATGATACCCGGATGTATTGGCCTATTCTTTAATTTAAATTTGGCTTGATTTACTTTTGGTACATAATAGAATCCTACTTTTTTAAGTTTCTTTCTATATTTTCTATGATGAAGGTCTAGATGTTAGGCTCTTAGGAAAACAAAATGTTCTACCCAACCGAAATCTTAAGTACTTAAACAAAAATAAAAAAATTTAAAACTGATATAAATTAAAGCCACGAGAACTTAAAATCAACTAGAAACAACTAGCTTTTGTGAATCATGCTATCATATTGTTCTAAATTCTTAAATTGGGTGCTTCACCTATTGCACATAAAGGGCATCGACTTTTGAGGATGACCACCTTCTTGGAGAAGTTTGCCTTCTCTTCTTGATTTGGCCTATAACCACTTCTAATTGCATCTCATTGTAAGCATAAATTGCATACCCAAAAGCTTTAAATAAATTATAAGTCTAGTAATAAAGTTGAAATTTGTTGTATTAGTTAGGTACATATCCTAACATGATCTTAAGGATTAAGGAGTGAGTCTAGGTTTTAGATTTCTTTATAAAATACAACAACCTAGCCATCTTACATTCATGAGACTTAACATCATGGATTTAAGAATTTCTTAGGTAGTGTTAATTGGCCCTTCTAGTCGGGTTATAAGTCTAGAAGAGTCAGGTTTCCTTTCACAAGTAAAAGAAAGAACCAATAATTCCCAAAATTGAAATTAAGTCAAGCCTTTGACTTGTATCGGTATAGACTTAGGATCTAAAGCATCCTATAGGAGTAAATCTTCAACCCTAAATATTTCTATAGTCTTTGGTAGAATATAAGCCATAGATCATGAATAAAATATTAACTCAAAATTTAATTTGAATTCTAAAATTCAAAGCCCAATAGTATGACTTGAAATGTCCACCGGTATCCCTAGTATCTATGGGCATTTTCTATGTCCCTTTCGCTTCCAAATGAATTCCTTCCACTTTGCGGTATTCCCTTTTGATATTACAAATTATGGTTTTCTTGAAACCAACTTAGAAATCTATAGAAATAAATTCCTATTAATTCAATCGAGTATTCTTAGGAAGAGATCCTTATTCATATGATGTAATTTTCAAGGGAAGAATATATGAGATATTAATAAGATCCATTAACCTTAGAGTCCTTCTTTAAGTGATTAAATCCATTATTAAAAAAATCATGTTTATCTTTTGAGATAATATATTTATTCCTAAATGACAAATTTGATTACCTAAATAAGAAATTCCTAAATTTTATATGGTGACACAAATTTTTCCAATAACCTTCATCTCAAAAAAAAGATCAACATTCTTTCAACTATAGAAAGCATCCAATGTAAGAATTCTTTAGAGCCACAAATAAATCCAAGAAGGTTCTTTCCCAATAGAGTGCAATTTTATATAATATAAAGAAGCAAATGAAAATAATGGTCTCCTTTCTCAAATCCCTACAAATTAAAGAGAAAGAGGAAAACCAAAAAGCTTAAGTCCAAAACACAAAAAATTATCGACTCTTTAGAAGAGTACGAAAAACATCCTCGACAACTAATTAAGCTAGAAGAATACATGGTCCATTTGCAACTCAACATGAAAAATTCGAAGAAGAGATTTTAAAACAAATGTGTAATGCCATTATTGTGATTGCAACCTCATCTACTCTAAGGAAGAACTATGCTTTCCGAGAAAAGCTTACTAAATGGAAAGTCAAGTCAAGCTCAAAGAAATTATGTTCTAGATTAGGTAGTAATTTTTTAGAGTATTGAAAACTCTAAAACTCTAAAGAAACACAAAATTTAGAAACTTCTTCTAATAAAGAAGATCAAATGGAAGAAGTAACTCAAGTCTAGTTAAGGTGGGAAATGAATCTCACCACTTTCATAATGGAAAGCCAATAATAAAGGCAAAGAAATCCAAATTAATGAAAATGTCTTACCTCCACCACCAACTAAACCTCAAAAGTCTACCAAAATATAAGTAGACTATAATGTGGTAGTGCATTTACACAAGCTTTGCTAAGAATCTATGATGCTCTCATATTATCTAAGGATATATATATATATATATATATATATATATATATATATATATATATATATATATATGATACATTAATTAAAGCATTGCAAAATCTAGAGTTATGAAGCATTCTTCACTAAAGAAAAAAAAAAGAAAGAGGACTTAACCTCTAAATCTCCATCATATTTAGTGAAGATGACCTATTATTAAGAATGATCAAACATAATTGTCCCTTTATGTTATATGAAAGCAACTCTATTTGAATAAAATGGATATTGATTGATCCAGCACTTTGGTCAAGCTCTTAACAAGAAAACACTTTGAGCACTAGCTTAGATTCTCCATCTTGATAAAAGTATAGTATTCCTACAAGGATTCAATGAACAAGGACAATAAACTTTAGGGTCTCTTGTTCTACTTATATGTTTTGGGAAACTATATACCAAGGAAAATTTTCATGTGATCGAAGCCCAAGTTGCTTACAAAGTGTTTCTTGGTAGGCCATGGATGCATGAATGTAGTATAGTGCCTTCAACTCTCTTTGAATGTATGATGTATATTCATAATGCTGAAGAACATCAATTGATGGTGACATAAATCCATTCTTGATACACGAGATCAAGATATACGATGAAGCCAAGTACTTCATGCTTAAAAAAAGTAGAGGAATTCAATTTTCAACTAATGTTGAAAGGTGATAATTCAACTAAAGATGAATTAATAATTGACCTCAAAGAGGCCCCAAAGGAATTCAAAGAAGGAAATTAAGCCACCATTGATGAACTTTAAGAAATTAACCTAAGTATTGAAAAGAGTCTAGGCCAACTTTTGTTAGTGCTAACCTCTATGAAGAATTGAAAGAATTAAAAGCACTACTTTATGAATACAATGATTGCTTCACATAAAATTACAATAAAATGCTAGGCCTATCACGATGTGGTACGTACATAAACTTTTCATTAAATCTAATGTACAACCTATAAAGCAAGCATCAAGAAAAATGTGATTAAAATTGAAGATAAGAAATCATTGAAACCTAAAAGTTCATTGAAAGCAGATTCATCCGGAAAGAGAAGTATGCTGATTGGATTGCCAATATTGTCCTAGCAAAACAAAAAATGGATAGATCAATGTCTACATTGACTTCAAGGATTTAAATAAAGCATGCCCAAAAGATGACTTCCTACTACCCAATGCAGAACTCAAGATAGACAACACATCTAACTATGATATGTTCTCCTTCATGGATGGCTCATTAGGCTATAACCAAATTAAAATTACTCTAGAAGATGAAGAGCATCGTCCTTCCACTAATCGATATATATTGCTACAAAGTGATGATTTAGCTTCAAAACTATCGGTGTTACATACCAAAAGGCAATGACTTCCATCTTCTACAACCTCATACATAGATATATGGAATGTTATGTTATTTATTTGGTTGTCAAGAGCAAGAACAAAAGCGAGCATAAATGATTTAAGAGTCATATTCGATAGAATTCAAAGTTTCAACTTAAAGAAAATTTCGTTGAAATGTGCTTTTTTGTGACTTCTAGAAAATTCCTAAGCTTTATTATGCACAATAGAGGATTGAAATCAATTCTTCTAAAATAAAGTAATATTAGAAATGTCATCATAAGACCTTGAAGCAACTATATTCACTACAAGGCAAATTGGCTTACATTAGAAAGTCCATTTCTAATATTTTGGGAGGTGTTAACCTTTCACCCGATTGATGAAAAAGGATGCACCCTTTATATGGGATAATGCTTATCAAAAGCATTTGACAACATAAAATAATATGTGTTACATCCCCTAATTTTGGCACCAATAATAGGAAAGGTGTTGATATTGTATATGAGTCTTAAAAGAATCATTAGAAGCTTTATTAGCTCAGCGAGAAAGAAGGAAAGAAAATACCTTATACTATATAATTCAACGTCTCGATAGGAGCCAAAATAAGATATTCTCTTATTGAGAAGCAATATCTTGCATTGATATTTGCTACTGAAACTACGGTACTATATATTATCGCATAAAATAACTTTGATATCTAAAGTTGACCCTCTTGAATTTTAATAACTAGATTTACCCTAATTGTTCACTTAGCTAAATGGGTAGTCTTATTACTTTAATTTTATATTACATATGTCCCACAAAAGGCTATAAAAATATAAGCTTTGGCTACTTTCTAATCGCTCATCCTTTACCAACAAAGCTGTCCATTCAATGATGAATTTCACGATGAATAAATCTTCAAAGTGGAAGAAGCTCAACAATCATCGAATGGGAGCTCCACTTTGATGGAGATTTATCAATAAAGTTAGCAAACCACTTGGTTTACCCATAGTATATGTCATTGGTTTAATATTTGTGACACCACAAGATGGTATTCTATGATTATAGTTTGATGAAACCTTGAACTAATGATGAGGTCGAATATGAATTATTATTTGAAGGTCTAGAGCTAACAATTAACATAAAATTTAAGAAGCTTCATTTTACAAAGATTCTCAACTCATAATCTAACAAATAGTTAGGACTTTCATGATAAACAAGCCTAAATTGGCACTTTATCATAGGCATGTCTTATAGATTCTAAAATAAATACACAGTAACAATTATAAGGGTGTTATGTCGATAATGGTAAATTCAATGCATTAGCTAAATTGGCTAAAGAAATGGCCAACCCTCGTGGGAGCTAATTAGATTAACAATCCAAAGTAGATTAGCTTTGGCACCAACCCTCTACAGGCCTTTAAAGCTAAAAATATTAAATGATTTCAATGATAATAAAAGAAGATGGCTAGTGATAATCATTCATCACCTATCATAAAGGAAGTGGATTGTCAAAGGATAAATCAAAGGCTCATCAAATTTCATACAAAGCACTACGATATGCTCTTACGAATGATACATTATGTTAGTGCTCATTCAACCAAATATGGTTGCGATGCCTAGGACTAGATGAGGCAAAGATGGTAATGGTTGAAGTCCATGAAAGATTATGTGGTTCACAATAATTTGGTCCTAAAATAAAAATCAAAATCAAACTAATGGGATGTTATTGGCTTGATATGGTTTAAGACGCATTGAACATGCTAAAAGATGTCATCGATTCGAATACATGCGACATGTTGTATCACCTAATAACTTACATCTAATAGTGGCATCTTAGCCATCTCAAAGTTGGGGACTTGATATAATTGGTTCAATAGATCCTCCACCAAGAAAGTCTTAGTCATTATATTGTATCTACTATTTTAACTCTAAGAAACATGAAACTTGGAGGATGTGTATTGATAGCGAGTAGTAAATATGATAATAATAAAATATAAGTTTCTTATAATTAGGTTGGATGATATCCTAGATATTATTTTAGGTTCATCTTTATTCTCTAAAATTTCTTTGAGAAGTGAATAACATTTGATAATGATTAGTCTAGGTGATGAATGGAAGATAGCATTCAAAACTTTCAATGGTCTTTATGAATGGTTAATCATATCATTTGGTCTTTTAAATTCACATAGCACATTCATGAGACTTATGAACACTATATTGAAACCTTTTATTTGACAATTCCTTGTAGTCCATTTCGATGATATTCTTATATATACGATGAAAAGTCACATCTACATCACTTAAGAATGGTTTTAGAAAAAAAACTAAGACCAAATTATATGAAACCTTAAGAAATATTCTTTTCTATCAAAGTGAAGTCATTTTCTTAGATTTTATTGTATCTGTTGAAGAATTAAAACCTAAGCCATCAAAAATTAAGTCTATTATAGATTGACCAACTATAAAATATTTTGTGGATGTTATAAGTTTTCATGAATTAACAACTTTCTATCAAAGAATAATAAGAAATTTAAACACTATTATTTCCCTATCAATGGCGTCTTAAAAGAAGATTAGTTTATGTAGACCATAGTTCTTGAAAGAGCCATGCAACAAATTAAAACTCTTATGACTTCTTCACATATCTCAAGACTTCGACTTCATTAAAATATTTGAACTAACTTGTGATGTATTAGGTATTAGAATTATTGGAATATTAAATCAAGAAAACCATCTAATTGCTTTCTTCAATGAGAAATTAAATAACACTAAGTAAAAGTACTCTATATATGATTGAGAGTTTTATGTGATTATTTAAACTATTAAGCACTAAAGAATTATCTATTACATAAGAAGTTTATTCTAAATATGTATCATCGTTCTATTAACTCTAAAAAAAACTAAATCATAGGCGTGCTAAATGGGTTGAATGCCTTCAAAACTTTTCCTTTCTACTTAAACATAAAACCGGAATTAAAAAATAAACTAGTAGTTGCTCAATTTAAAGTATCTTTAATAGTTTCATCCTTTGAATCTCAAATTCTTGGATTTAAAACTTTAAAGGAAGATTACAAAATTTACCTTAATTTTTATATAATATACTTAGAACATGTAAGCCCTTAACTTTTAACAACTCATTTATCATTCTAGATGGATATCTTTATAAAGGTAAGCAATTATGTATTCCTAAACCATCCTAAGAGAATTTCTTATCTTTGAGTTACATTCGAGGTATGTCAAGATATTTTGGTAAATTAAAAACTCAAACACTAGTTGAGCAAAGGTTTTGTTGTTAGTCCCTACGAAAGGATGTTGAGCGCATTAGCCAAATGTTATACTTATCATCAACTTAAAACTATCGACGAAAGGTGGGTCATTACACTTCATTACCTATTCCTTCTAGACCATGGGAAGACTTGTTCATAGATTTCACATTAGCTTTACCTAGAACGTTGTGGATATGACAATATATTTATCATTGCAAATCAATTTTTTAATATAGCACATTCCATATCTTGTGCAAAATCAAATGATACATCTCATATAATAAGATTATTCTTTAAAAAATTATGAGGTTAAAAAAACCGTCCATTATAGTTTTAAAAGATGTCAAATTTATATCCTATTTCTAGAAAGTCTTCGAAACTAATGGGAACATAACTAAAATTCTTCTCTACGTTTCATCTATAAATTAATGGATAGATCAAGTCATCAATAAGATATTAGAAAATTTACTAAGATGTTTAGTTGAAAATTTTTTGGGAAACTAAGATCGATATTACTTATATCTTAATTTGCATACAATAGTTTCATTTCTAAATCAACCCATAAATCACCATCGAGATAGTTTATGTATATAACCCTAAATTGCTTATTATCATAGTTAATACACACACTCATGCATTTTTTGATTCATCATATATATTTGCATGTGATTTTCATAACCTTCATGAAGACATAAAGAAACAATTAAAATAGAAAATGCTAAGTATGTTGAACAAAAGAATAAAAGTTAAAAATTTTAAGAAATATGAGGTAGTGATTATGTATTGGTTTGTATGCATCCTAAGAAATTTTCTTCCATCATATATAAAAAAGTTACAAGTGGGCCATTTAAAATTATTAGGAAATTTGGTATTATTGCTTATGTTCTTGAATTATCTCCTCACATGTTAATTAGTAATGTTTTCAATGTGAAAGATCTAATATCTTTTAAAGGAGTTACTCAACCTTCAAATTCTGAGAATGATACTTTATATGAGGATATATAAATTATTTGTAGGTACTTATCCAACCAATATTTTTTGAAGTGGAGAATATCATTATAGGCGACACCAATAGAAGGTAGCATCATTGAGATTCTTAGTTAGGTGAAAAATAAGCAACCAAGTGAGGTTACATGGTTGACTTTGAAAGAACTACATAGCTTCACCCCAAACTTCTTGAAGACTTTTGGAATCTTAACTCTTTAGAGAAGAGTTCTTTGAGATCTGAGGGAATTGACATAGCACATCAAAGGATGAAAGGACTTTTCATAAGATCTCAAATCAAAATTTAAACTTATCGGGACTTTTACTAGACTTTATGTGTTGTGATATGTATGTCTCATGTGTTATATTATGTAGTAATGGGTGTATTTGATCATGTTTAAGTGTTGTATAAGAGTTCTAATTGAAAACATGTGAGTTAATATGTTAAATTGCATAGGTGTTAATCTCCCACCTAAGCACTACATTCACGGCACCTTAGCACTACATTCTATGGTATTTAGTCATTGGGGATAGAGAAGGTGCTTTGGTGTTGCACTAACTAAGCGTTGAACTATGGAACATCGCTTCTAGTCTGGTGCCTCGGTGCTATAAAATGAAGGTTTTTCTAATTTTTTAATAATTTTCTCCCCAATAGACACATCCCTTAGAGTATTGTACTTATTTAAACACTATTTCTAACATAATGAAGGGGTGAAAATTGAGTAAAAATTCTTTGGTTGGATTTTGGTGGCCTATCTAAGTTCAAGATCTCTCACTATCATTCTACTTTGGAGAGTAGAACTGATCTCTTCCACTTTGATGAGCGTAAGATCCTTGGAGCATTTTTCTCCACTATCGCTATGATGTCTCCTCTCCACAAATTCCCCATCATACGGTGGCAAGCGGCAAGCTTAAATGCACGCATCCTGCGGTAACTATCAATGCAAACTTTTAAAGCTCGTGTAAAATCGTTTGAATGAATAATCATCAACATCATATTTGTATTGGATATGAGAGTATGGGTTTCTATTAATAAGCTTAGCTCTTATAGTAGAAACTCACTTGTAGCTATCATCTACAACACCAAAATGATATTTCACACTATTCTCAGAGTGCAACAATTTCATATACATCAATGATAATCCATACATCGACTCCAACCAATTATTAATGTGTGATGGTATGTCTAGGCATTTCTTTACAATGTCCTGTATTTTAAAATCAACCTAACTAGATGTGACAAGTTTATTTTTAACTCTGTTAACCAGGACATAAATGTCTAGTATCTAACTTTCTCACATCAAAAGTTTGAACATATGTACATAGTGATGTGTACTCTCCAAGGACATCCTAGATGCGAGCATGTTGCTATAATTCTATTCTTATCACTAGCCTTGATCTTAATTCCAAAGTTATTAGTGATGATAGTGGATCATAAGAATTGTTTAAAATTAATTCCATCATTAAAACATGCATCAACTACTAATACTTTGTCATCACCTCCTTGATTAATAAGAAACTTACTATTGTGAATTTGAAAATCATTGTTGCTTGAGGCAACATTATCAAAACTTGGGTGGCATTGCTCCAAACCTCATGATAACATATGATCATCTTTATCATCTTGTAATGTAACCACTACTTCAACTCAACCACTTCCACTAAAGTGTTCTATCATTTCTATCACATCACAATCACTCTAGTAGTCTTGTACTATTTGGAGAAGTAGCACATATATGATAGTGTAATTTAAAGTCATGGCCATTAGATCATGGACAAATCATTTCGACCATTTCTCTTAGCACAAAAAAGTTAGATAAATCCTTTTCAAGTTTAATCATTTTTTGTTTGCCACAATGGCATCTTCTTCTACCTTGACTTTTAACTTCACTCCAATATCCCCAAGCTTAAAATGATAAGAAGTCATTCACACTCATTTACCATAAAATTCATTTTCAATTTTAATTCAGAAATCTATAAATATAAAATAATGATTTCAAACATGTTAATAATGATAATCTAAAAATTTACGTGTAGTAATTCAAAAATAACATATTACTAACCAAAATCCATAAATAAAAACTACAATAATCGAAAATTGTATTTTGACCATTTTTTAAAGATTTAATTGTTGAGTTCCTGTGGCACCTTTATAGGCCTTTACATTACCGTAAACATTTTTCAATCTTAAACCCTCTATCAATGCAATGAAATATTTACCAATTTCCACCAAAAGAAAATCACAGCTCGATGCCAATAGCAAGTCCACAATTTATAAAGTCAGCTTATGTTTTAGAGTTGTGGGGATAAATGCCAAATCCATTGTCAAAATTTGTGTGAGAAGACTAGCTAAGGAAGAGAATGAGTGGGAAATAATTATCTTAGGTTATAGAGTACCATAGAAGGATTTTTTTTACGTAGGTTGGCACTATTCGGTAGAGCAGTTTGCGACTTTCACTACGGAGGAGAAAATTGAGACATAAGAGGAACACAAATAATCTTAGGGGAGGAAAAGTACCATCGGAGGAGCAACATGTTGTGCGAATAACCTCTCTAGAGGATTAGCAATGAAGAATGTGAGTTTCCCTAGTGGAGTTTGAGAATGGCACTAGAGTTCTCTTGTAAGATTTTTTTGATGAAGATAGAACATAGTGATATATCTGTGATGAAAGGGAAGAATTAGGTGTTAGAAATGTAAACTAATATTTTGAAATATTAGATAAATAAAAGGCATATTTTATATGATATATTCTCAAAGTTAAAATATAATTAATTAATTTGAAATTTAATTTTTCCCTTCGAACGGCATATCTGTCTCACTCCACGCCGTAATCTTTTGTTAGCCATCGTTCTTGTAAAAGTTTACGACTGAAAACGGTCTTTGCGCATTTCCACACCGCATAAATGCTCTCTTCCTCCTAGGGTTTACTGCTTCAGATTCCTCCTCCTAATCTTCCTTCGTTACAGAACCCTATTCGCCTTAAGTCATCGGTCCCCGGCCGTAAAAGTTTGTATATTTGTCAACGATTAGGCATACCAAGGATCAGAATTCTAGGTTTTCGCCGCTCCTCCTGAAATCAGAATGCCCGCGATGGACTATCAGGGCTCTTCCGTTCCATTCGCCGCGATCGGCCGCTCCCTACTAAGCCTCCGGCGAGATCAAGTTCACGCCATGGATGGTCACCACGAGCTTGGCTCGAGCCAGAGCAGGAGCTCGATTCCTTTCAGCGTCACGTCGCTGATATATTCGCGGATCTTTCCTCTTCCGGCGGAGAGGAACTGCTCTCACTCGCCTGGGTCCGTAAGCTCCTCGACTCGTTCCTCCTTTGCCAAGAGGAATTCCGTATCATTCTCTTCAATAACCGACCGATCCTTTCCCGTCCTCCACTCGATCGACTTATCGCCGAGTTCTACGACCGCGGGGTCAAGGCTCTTGACGTTTGCAACGCCATACGCGACGGGATCGAGCAGATGAGGCAGTGGCAGCAGCACATCGAGATCGTGCTCGTTTCCCTAGGTCCGTGCAACAAGCCCGTCGGCGAGGGCCAGCTTCGCCGCGCTAAGAAGGCGCTGACGGATCTCGCTGTGCTTATGCTTGATGAAAAGGATCCGGCTTCCGTTCTTGCGCAGAGAAATCGTTCGTTTGGCCGCAATTGCCAGAGTTCAGGCAAGGATTACCACCGTGCCGGTGGCCACTTCAGTTCCTTGTCCTGGAGCGTTTCCAGATCATAATCGGCTGCACGGCAGCTGCAGGCTATTGGAAACAGTATATATGCTCCTCGTGGCAATGAGATTGTGGCCACCAGTGGGCTTGCGAACCCTGTCTTCACTATGAATTTGGTTCTCCATTTTGTGATGTGGGCTCTGGTTGCAGCGATACCTTGCCAGGACCGCGGATTACAGACTCATTTTTCAATTCCAAGGAGCTTTTCTTGGGGGGCTTCGATCTTGTCACTGCATGATAAGATAATGGAGGAATCGAAGAAGAGGGAAAGGAGGAATTCTGTTGGATTGTTGAAGGAAATTCATCAGATCGAGAAATGCACCCGCCATTTGTTGGAGTTAACGGACTCTCTTCAATGCCCAATCTCGGAGGAGAAGGTGATGGAATTGAGAAAAGGTATGCAGGAATTAGGAATTGTGTTTGATGCTTTCAAGGAAGGACTGGCGCCATGTGAGCGCCAAGTGAGAGAGGTGTTCCATAGGATTGTACGCAGCCGGATGGAAAGTCTTGATTGCTTGCACAAGCAGGAATGAACTTGTTAAGAGTAGTTTGTCTGTGATTTCTCTCAGTTTAGCAACTTGTTGTGTTGGCTGCTTTAAATTTCACCTCCTTAAATTCCATAGCATGGACTTGTTGCAGGAGGAGGCCGAAGGGAAGAAGAACCATTATGTGGAATGCCTCTCCTGCTAATAAAGTTTCAGCAGTTAGTTTTCGCGTATTTGTTTCATTTACTTTAATGTAAAAAATATTTAATTGTAATTGCTGTTAATGTGAGCGTCAAGTTTTGTTTCATGTTCTTGTTGTACAAATTTCCATTTTGAAGTTTTGAATCGTCTTTGACATTTTTTAATGCAAAATGTTTGGTTTTCAATTTGCTCCATAGCAGCCTTCTTCTTGGTGAAGTTCTGTACTGGTTACGGTTTATTTTTCTTTCTCAGAGATTTTGTTGCAATGCTGCAGTATTACAACAACAACAAGCATTTATCCTATTCTGTGAGGTCGGCTACACTAATCTTTTTTCTATATACATTATGTTCTGTTAATACCACACAGACAACTTTCGTCTTCCTTTCCAGCTTCATCGATAATATTTTTTCAACCTACGGTTGCTAGCTCTAATAAATAAGATAAAATAGAGGAGAAATAGGACTTATTGTTATCATTTTGTTGTTTAATTTTATTTCTCATTGCCTCTTGTGATCATAGTTATAGCAGGATATTGTCACTCGTAAGATGAGATTTCGATGAAAGGTTAGATAGTAAAAGGACTTGTGGGATATTGTCTCTCCAATGAGACGAAGGAGTTGACGATGCAGTCCAAGATTGTGGCTGCCTTAGCGATGGAGTTAGAAGCGATGGCAACAGCTGTGGCTGAGGAAGAGATGTCGGAATGTATACAGAAAGAGCTTCTACTACGTTGTTTCTTCTTACAAGGAGTGAGATTGGTGCTGTTGCAACCGATGAGAGGGATGAGAGGGATGAGGGATGAGAGGGATGAGAGGGATGCAAAGACGGGAAGAAGAGTTGGGTGAGAGATCGTCCACATGAGGGAAGAATGCAGAGAGGGGTTCTATTCTTTGCGAAAAGTCAGAAACGGAGTTAGACGATGGCGACTTGTGTGATATTTTGTTGTGTTTAAAATTTTAAGTGTTAGATAACCAAATAAAAAAGTTTGAGATGTTAGATATGTAAATTAAGATGTTTAGAGTGATATGTATGTAAATACCTCGTAAATAAAATATGAGAAAAAAGCAAGGAAATAATAGCAATTAAGTCATATCCAAATTAAATTATTGTGTTGAATAAAGAAAGTCATGTTTAATTAAGAGAGAGGGAGAGAGAGAGAGAGAACATACACATCTTTTAAAGGTTGAGTGAAGTAGACCCTTTATCCCAATTCTTGTGATCAAAATTTATATGTAAATTGAAAATTATCAATTACTTTTAAATTTGCCAAAACTGGTGCTTTCCATGTGCTTGGCATATGGTGATTGTATGTCTCAAAATATTTTCTTAAACTCTCTCACTAATTGTTGCATGAATGTTTTGATCGTCATTATTGTCAGTGACCTTCATAACTTGTTATCATGTAGTATCTTAGTTTGAGAGATGTTAATGTAATGTTCATGTCCATAGTAAGCGAGCTATTGTGCAACACAGCATAAGTAATTACAATATCACCTTATACAAGCCAAAGAAAATTATCACATGTTAATCAACACTTAAAACCTTTCTTTCTAAATCTTGAAAGTTATATCAAATATGTTACATAATTGTATGTGATTATGATTAAATAATTCACAAGATGTTACTTTGCTATATTCACTTAAATGATATCAAAATCTTATAAATGGTGTGATAAGTTTGTCTGTTTGCGTGGCCTACATTGATCATGTAATACTATTTTTGTGTAACGCAAAATGCTCCTCTCTTGACCATTATAGAACTCCCATATATACTATAGACCCCTCCAAACGAAAGCATGATGGATGAATTGTCAATCAAAAGATGTAGCATTCATTACATTTTTTTGAAGTAAATCCTTTTGTTACAGATCCATTTTGCAATCATGAATTAACAACTAGTATATGTGTGCTATCAATTATGGCAATTACATTATTAAAGAAATGGTAAAAGTGTAGATTGCCTCTTTCATATGCATGAACTCACTTTCTAAAGGTAGATTGATAAACTCTTCCGATAATGAGACAGCGATAAAAGGCTCACGCTTCTAATGAAACTTAGAAAAATTCACCCTAACTATGTGTAACTATGTCATACTTAATACCTTTTAAAAAATATCAAGTTGTTCAAAATTATCATATTCCTAGTCTCACTTATTAGCCTACGACTAACCAAGAGGTCTTAGAATTACACAAATGCCTCTCATGGTAGCTTATAGAAGTCATATGAATATTATGGATGATCATCAAGGACATCAAACACATATTGATATTAGTGTATCTCTTCAAATGAAATATTCATCATCTGATGATCAAATCTCTTTGATAATAAATGGAAGCAACATATTAATTGCATCATTTACTTTTGGTATGTCTCAATCAAATAATAAATGGAATCGAAAGTGAAGTTGCTCTAACTTTATAAGCATCATTGAAATAAGACATAATTGTACTAGTCAAGGCTTTAATAAAATAATAGAACTAGAATACATCATGTTATTAAGTGAAATTATTATATATTATTGAGACGAAATGAAAGGATACCAACTTAAATAATAATAAAACTAATCATGTAAAACATGATAAAATGATGCCACTATGATTAATATCTTTCAACAAAACTTTAAAATAATCTACAATCAAGTCGAAGACACCTAGAAATGGGGATGACTTAGCGTTTGGGAGAGCTTTTAGTGCGTTTGCTTTTGAGCTGAATTTTAATTTTGATACCCGTTTGAATAGTGTGCTTTTTTTGGCAGTTTTAGCTCCATCTCAGCTCGTTTTAGCCTTTTCAAAAAAGCCAAAGACAAATAGCTTTTCGGAGCACTTTTAACCGACTTTTTTGAATCCAAAAGCTTAGCCAAACTTAGCATAAGATGCTAAACCTAAGCGCATAGTACATCACCTTCCCATCTCGTGAGTGTCGCTTTGTTATTGTTGCAATCCTTGATTTAATCTTACATGGCAAGGGTTATCTTAACTAAAATATTTGGGATATTCCTTAACTTCAAACATTCAATTTTGATTCATTATCGGTATACAACCTTAATATTTACTATTTTCTTACTCAATAGGTCCTTACGCATGTTATGATTAGTTCATTTTTTTACCGATGACCATTACATAACTTTTGTCTCTTGATCATTTTGACTTATCTTTTTTGTAATGATGTTTCGTCATTCCCCATACAAAATTTGCAAATTATGAGTAACTCCTTATCTTCTCAATAAAGTTGATACCATCACCTAATATGAAATCATTGTCTCTACCTCAAGACGTTAGTGTTTCATTTGTAGTGTTTCTCCTAAATTTGGTAAGTTATGTGAAACAAGTTTATTTGTCAATTTCAACTTATCACAAATTTTCTTAAATATGTTGTATTGGTAAAAGGCGTTTCATCTTAATGCCTTATTCTAAGGCACTCATATATTAACATAATAAATCAAATCACTCATGTTATTAGTCTAATAGAGAAATTACTAATCAAGATTTTTTATTAAACTCAACCAAATTATCTCATGCCATATTTCATTCCTTGTAACCAAAATATACAAAGCATCATCCCAACTTTTATGAACTTTGATTAGAGAGTTGATATAGCATCCAAAAGTCTTCTTTCATGTTCATGATTACTTCAAAAATCTCACACCAATAAGAACATGGAACATATCTTTTAACCATATGCCTTTGCCAAATAATACTTTGAAACTGAAGCGTTAAGATGGAGGCCCTCTAAGTAGTTCATCATAAAATGGTATCATTAATTATGGTCAAAGCAAGAACCTGTAAATTCTCTAGTAGACTAAATCCTCTATGTGGTAAGTTATATAGTATATTTAATAGAACATAAAGTTTTTACTAGCTAAGTTCAGCTTAAAATTATCCCCTTAGACCAACATCCATCTAAGATTTAAAAGGTTCTTTAAACAAGAAAATTCATTCTTCTTTCCTAACACAAACTTCAGAGTAGTTCATTCCAACCTTCATTTAAATGTGCCAACAACCTTAAACCATAACTCCCTCCAAAGAATTATTCTAAAAGTAATTCTCAACATCATGTTATTTAGGCCACTTCAATACTCTACTTTTGTTTCTCAAGTCACTATGGTGGAGTAGCAATTCATTATCCACATTCATAAAAAAGAACTAGTAACATCACACTGTATGGACTTCTCTTTGAAAACAAATCTTTATTTCTATGATAAAAGTTTATCATTTCATAATTAAAATTATAGCGCACAACTTGTGTCAATAAAATCATAAGTTTTAATAACTATAATGAGTTTTTTTTGTTTTGATTAAGTTTTGTGAAGCTCATGAAGCTTCATTGAGTGAAGAATGGTTGTATACACTTCTATTGGTCGAATAAGCCCATAAGTTTTGTTGTGTATTCAAGAGGCATTTGTTGACTCTTACTCGGCTACAAAGATATGATCGTGAATTAGTAGTGTTCTTCCAAGTTCACATCATTGCAATTTGATTAGCTGTATGCTGTGTCACATCAATCACTTCAATGCTCGAATCAAATTATTAAAAGCTCTTTCTAAATTTTTCTAATTTAATTCTAGCACATATTTTTATTAAACTTCATTATTTTACATATTTTATGTGGTAAGTGATGATCACTCTAATCGAATTTGATACTAGTATTTCTAAGATTCTAATTCATGTTTCAACTATGTTGTAAGAAATCCTAAATATTTCCCGCATAAATAATCTATTGGACATAAATTATAATAGCTTGTATTATATTAATTATAAAATTAACATCAATGTTTAATTAATGATAGAGTAAATGTGAAAGAACCAATATCTAAATCAAAGATAAAGTGAGCATAACAATTTTTATTATTTCCAAAGCGAATCTAAGCTTTCCAAACACTTAATATGTGGAAATGATCATACCTAAAATTCTCTTGAATTTTATTGCTTAACAAAGAAAATACATACAGTATTGAAATAATTAATTAGAAAGCACTTTATAATAATCTTAGATATTACAATACAAAATATATTATCAAGATAGGATCTACACGAATAGATACAAAGAGCACTAAAAATTTTATTCCCAAAAAACTATAAAGTGATTTATAACGAAAGCTTTTGATTAATTAATCCATTATCCCTCTTAGAGAGGAAACTTAAGGTGCAGTCAAAAAAGCTCATTTGTTCCGAGCATTTCAAAACATTCAGACACAATTCGATATATAAGCGAATAACAATCATTTGTTCGATGGGTGTTCGATTTAGCTCAAATAAAAAGTATATATATATTATTATTATTATTATTATTATTATTATATATTACTATTATTATTATTATTATTATTATTATTATTATTATTATTATTATTATTATTATTATTATTATATACATACTGAACATAGTTATTTATTACAAATACAAGCATACTTGGTAGTTAGAATTTTGTTATGCAAAATATTGGCGGGTTGAATCCTCCCTTCAGATTTTTTGAATCTGAACAAAGCGATTTTCAAACGAGTCAAACCTAACATGAAATTTCGAAAGTCATTTTGAACATGACAAACACCAACAGAATAAATTTCAACACGACAACAAGAGTTCGTTCACTCAAGCTCGCCATTTACACCCCTACTTGGGGTTGTTTGATTCCAGTATTACGATCGTAATCAAAATATGCATTTCTATTTTTTTTTTTTTAGGTGTTTTTACGGTAATCCAGTAAAATTTCAGGGTAGTTTTCCTTACTTTCTATTTTCCATGTAAATGAAATACGCTCGAAAATGAGCGTATTTCGAATACGGCGCCCGGAACGGAGCGGAGGAGCGGAGCAGCCTGGGAAAAGGAATTTTTATTTCTTTTTTGGGAGCTTGGAGCAGACGCCTGGGAAAATGTTTTTTTTTAATTTGTTTTTCAAATTCGTTTAATCTGTTAATTTTAACTTTAATTAAAATAAATATTATTAGCTTAATTAAGATTTAATAAATATAATTATATTTATTCAAATTAATGATAAATAATTCACAATAAATCAAAAAAATTAAAATAATTATTAAATTTTAGTTTATTTAGTAAAAAATAATTAATGAGTAAATTATTTATTAAAAAAATAATTTAATAAATAAATATTAAATCATGATTAATTTATTTAATAAAAATTCTATTAATTAATTAATGTTTAATATAGTAATAAAATTATATATATATATATATATATATATTTATATATTAAATTTGGGTCAATATATTAATACAAAATGATAATATTCAAATTTTATTTATTTATAACACTAATAATTAATATCTTAGAAAATTTGTAAATTAATTACTAATAATTAAATATTCAAATACATTATATTTGTATTTGATTTTTTTTTTTTTTTAGTTAAGAAAAAAAATTTTATTTATATTTTAATATATATATATATATTTATTGAATATGTTAATTAGTGAATAAATTCTATAATTAATTTAAAATATAATAAAGATTCGTAATTCAGTATTCACTTTACATTCATCCAACCAAACAGAAAAAAATAGTTTATATGTTTTACTTTTCATACAACAAAACAAATAATAAAGTATTCGAAATTCAGATTCACTTTTCGATTTTCTTTTTACGCATTCTAAATCACAAAACTAATCGTAAAATGAATCTGATAATAATTAGTTTACATCTTTCTCTTTTTTTGTTGTTTGGATAGTAAATGTAATTTTGCATTTGAAATACAGTTAGAACAATTTGAGTGTATTTAATTCAATCTGGATTCATCTAAATATCAAGGTTATCGGTGGGTATTTATGCCATAGCGCCGTGGCTGCTTGCGTGCCGGCCTTCGCCCATTGGGCCATTGCTGCCGCCATGGCTTATATTATGCCATGCTTCATATGCCAGCCGTAATCATTTTTGGCCGTATGGCGCTTATTACTGCCGTGGTGGCCGTTTATCATACAGGCGCCATCATTATCGACTGGGTTCAAAGCTGTGTGGCCGTCATTGGCCGCCGTGGGCTGCCATGCCTCAGTCATTGCCGTGCCAGCACCCCCACCTCTAAACCTTTACTTACATTACATTTTGTCAACTAAAACAAAAAAATACAAAGTCATGAATTTGTCTCTCAACCAAACAACTATAAAGTAATCCTTTTACCTGAATTCCATTTACACGATTCCTTTACATTCCAAATACAGAAGACCTAAAAGGCGGTAAATAAGTGACGATCGAGAAAAAAAAACTATTCTTTAGATCCATAAAATAATTAACCTTAAAACAAAATTTTCATAATTGAATCTAGAAATTTTTCATGCTGGTTAATCATAAAAATATTAATGTGGACTCAAAATACATGCACAACCTCTATCAAAGAGAGTTTAGATTTATTGCTGAACAAAATTTTGAAAGGCAGATGAATTTAATTTATTTATGGATGAGTCACTACCTAGAGATTTTTCCTATAAGGATACATCTAGTTCCAGGTTTATGCAAGCATCTATAGTTAACTATCTCTCCTAAAATTAAGAGAAAACTTTTGATCAAGGATAGTCATTAGGTCACCAATTGCTTAGCATATAGTGGTAGTTGGCAGTATTGATAATTTATGGAATTCATAATTTATTAACTTAAAGCATATAGTTAGAGAGATGATGATGTACAAAATCAAGATCTCATGGTTTTATCATCTCAAGTTGTTGTGATCCCTAATCTACTTAGTCGGAGAAGGTAGTTGATCCAACCTAATGAAGGATCCTTATCAACAACCATAGGTTGAGTCATCCAAAATAATTGTAGACAAGGATTAATGTTTGTTTAAAAGATAATCTTAAGTCTACCTTAAGATAATAAAGTGTTATATGTACAATCAAATATATCCTATGATTCTTAACTCAAAGGGCAAAGCCATTGGGGAACATACTAGCTATAGTTATTGCGTAATATAGTGGAAGCATTTAAGGGCCAAGCCACCCAATTAGAGGACTCGATCATAACTATATTTTTATATGATGTCATTTTAGAGCAAAATCATGTGGACAAAGGACACTAGCCACATCCTTCGTATAAGATTATTTTAGTTTGAACATAATGATTTATTTGATTTGATATTAGCTCCTTTGTGAGTTAGAATTTTTTAATTTGTCATCTTCAACAAATGATGATGGATGAGTGAATGAATTGTTTACTTTAAATTATCTAGAATAATGAATTTCATTTGATTTGGATTTGCATTTAATTGAAGCTTAATTTCATATTAATTTAATTTAAAATTCAAATGACTTTGATACTAATATCCCCTATAGTTAAAATCTACATAATTTGTGTAAAATTGATATACTCAAAGCTTACTTAAGGTTTAAATCAATGCCTTATGTCTGCAAGTGTAAGTATGTTATAGATCTGGTGGCAACTGATATTTTTAGCTTCACATTATAATTTGAAACATTGCACATCTTCTTGCATTTATTTTTGGATTAGGTAAAATCTAAACAATTCAATAAATTCTCTTCATATATTCACTAACAGCCATTCAACTTCACTGTAGACCTCAAATGAAGCTCATTTGTTCAATCTATTTAGAGTGAGTTATAATTTGATCCAGAGTTCATTAGTGTATCTATTTATACTCAATGACTAACCATTAGATTTAACTTAAATATTATGCAAATCTCATTTAGATTGAATTTATATTTGAAAGCTAAACTTAATCTCATTTCAAATTTTCCATTGATCCAATTAGTCTTTAATCAGATTTGTCTTCTAGATCATCTAAAGTGACATTAAAATTATGCTCATAGGCATTTGACCAATTTCAATTTTAATTAAAATTGAATATATATCTATTTCATAATTTGACGAGATCAAATTAAATTTTAAAATTATCTTAATATTCAATTTTAGGCTTAGAAATTTAGAGAGAGAGAGAGAGAGCAGTTATCGAACGGACCGAACCAGTAGGTTCGAATTCTGATGAACATGTCCTTGTCTGGTCCGAATGTTCAAAAAAAACCAAGAACCGCATAGGAGACCCGCGGTTGAAACATGGAACAGAGAACCGGCTGCGTTCAATCAATCTGCTACACGGTGCCTTCTCCAACAGGCTCGTGGCGTTTTCTTACGGACTTGTCGGGTAGAGGACTTGTGGTGTTCGCGGAAGTGATGCCGCGGGGCGTGAACGAAAGTGAACACTAAGGCAATCAGACTCGCATCATTGGGCAATCAGTCTCAATTCATGGAGCATAATGCAAATGTCGCAAACCCATTGGAGGAGTTTCCGATTCCACTGCACCGGGTTAGGATTCCGTCATGGGCGCAAGGTTTTCGCCGTAGAAGAGACCAGATAGGGTGACTTCCACGCCCTCGATGGTGATGGTGCGATGGAGTCGCTAGGATTTGATGATATGGGAGGAGAGGAGAGTGGGAATAGAGGTGCTAGGAATTAAGGCACGACGGGGAGGGAATTGGTCGAGGCGGCGTGGTGGCGGAGAACACACCGACATAGGAGGATGCAGGAGGACCATGTGAAGAATAGGCGTCGGTGGGGCAAATAGAGTGAAGGAATCATTGGAGAAGAGAAGGTCGAACCACGTCGGAGGAAGTAAACCTATGATTCAAAACCGTCTCTCACAAGAAAAGCAATATTTATTTTTTTATATGGAAGAGAACCAAGGTACACATTCTATCGTCTCTAAATAGATCTTCTTTATTTTAATTTCAATTATTTTTAGATAAGTAATTTCTTGAAACTCTATAATAGATTATTTCAAAATTATCATGGCTACAAAAAAAGATTAATATTTATATATTAGTGTATCTAACTTTAAATTGTAGGAGATTTTTTTGCATATAATTTATATTTTATAATTTATTTCTCTCAAATTGTACATATTGTATGATTATTTGATCATTTAAATCTTATTTAGATAATTTCAATATTTATTATTTCATCCGATTCGACCTGTTTCGACCTTTAAACCTTAAACCTCTCTATTTTTTTGGTTCTATGTCTCGTCCGATTTTCACAACCTTGAGAGAGAGAGAGAGAGAGAGAGAGAGAGAGAGAGAGAGAGAGAGAGAGAGAGGGATGAGGTTGGTCTTCCCGCTCATCAGCAGCGGTTAGCTCAAGAGTGAGGTGGACAGCCTGAGAGGTTATGGCAGATTGGCGGGAGGAGGGAGAGAAACGGTGAGATGTGAGATGTGAGGTGAGTGATGGGAGGATTTTGGCTGGGACTATAATAGAGCCGAATGAATTATGAGGCTGAGCAACCATGACAGAATAACTTGAGGTTGATGGGTTCTAAGACCTCAAATTTTTTGAACACTAAAGGGGTGTTTGGCAGATTTACTAAGAATTTAGCTCGCTAAATCCGTAAATCCTACCAAACTCCATCGAGGATTTAGTAAATTTAGTAAATAAATGAAGACGCCAAATCTCAGATTTGTTAAATCCCGACCGATTTCAGATTTGAAACGGAACCTGGTATGGCGAGCTGGCTCATCTCAACTCCCTCGATCTATTTCTTCTTCATAGCAGTTTCCGGTCACTCTTCGCCTAGCCCTGCATCACGTATCTCGGATTGCTTCTGTATATTCGTTCTTCATCTTCGTCGTTCTTGAACCAGACGTTTTTTGATTGATTGATCTTATCCTCTTCACTCTTCTCCCTCTTTCCTCTTCCCATTTTCGCTGCACAGTAATATTCCCTCTCATTCAGCAGCAACCAAGGCTTCCTTGTTCCTCCTCTCAACCAAGAATCTCGGTTGGCTCCCTCTCCATCTCGCCTTCTCTGAAAGCAAATCCCAGATATATGCAAAGGATTCCCCTTGTTGTGAGCTCTACTCTCCATAACCTTCACACTATCTATCTTGCTTATTTTATTTCAGAAGCTGAAAATTGGTTGAGTTTTCCAATACTGAATTTAAAATTTTATTTTCTGGACTTAATTATTCAAGAAGGTTTCTTTCGCTTAAAAAAACGGAATGATGAAAGGAATGCTTTGCATCTTATCTCATTAGATGCATGGATTTTGTCAATGTTCTTATTGTCTTTAATCTATTGTGAGGAGAAGTGGAAATGAAGTTGTAGATTTGTGAAATCCAATATTATTATTTTTCGATGTTTTGTATGGAGAACTTTTTGATTTATTGATGTGTTGTCTCATTTATCCGGTTTGGAGAAGTTGGATTGGGGCTTTGGCTTCATATTTGCTTTCTTCATAGTTACCAAATCATTGACATTTAAAGTAAAAAAAATATATGAAAAATGAGAAATGGTGGTGTATGTATTATCGAAAAAAATTCAATTGTATTATCAAAGAAAAAATTCAATTGTATTATCAAAAATTTTCGAAAGAGTTGAAAAATTCAATTGTATTATCGAAAAAATTTCTTATATCCAAATAATGTAATGTTTATTTATATTTTGTAATGAACATGATATCTTTTATTAAATAATGAATTTTAATTTTAATATTTTATTTTTTTTTATTTATTTATTTTATATTTTAAAAATATTATTATTTAATTATAACTTAAATCCTCGTCAGATAACTTACCAAACATCTTTCCTGGATTTAGGATTTAATAAATCATACCAAACACTTTTCGATTTAACACTAGATTTACTAAATCCGGTTATCGATTTACTAAATCCTACTGAAATAAATCCAACTGTTGCCAAACACCCCCAAGGTGAGAGACATTCGATTAGGAGGAGAATTATTA
Organism: Cymbidium sinense; assembly: GCA_021442155.1. Classification (NCBI taxonomy): domain Eukaryota; kingdom Viridiplantae; phylum Streptophyta; class Magnoliopsida; order Asparagales; family Orchidaceae; genus Cymbidium; species Cymbidium sinense. Next base: position 60,256,881 of record CM038230.1, on the reverse strand, counting down.
GAGCCAAGAGAATCTCAAACTACATTTCAAGGTGGATTTTCAAATTTTGAAATGAAATTAATTTCTAATTAATTGCACATTAATTATAAAAATATTTTAAAACTTAATTATAAAATAATTTAGATTCCAAAATTAGATTTAATCAAATTAAAATAGATATTTGATTTTTTTTATACAATGATTGCATCAAAATCATGCAAAATTTATGTTGAAATTAAATATACCTAATAGGTGTCATTTCTAGATAATTTTGACATTTTGATCACAATGGTATTATATGTTTTATAATATGTTTTGTAATCGAGGTCATTTTGAGACATCGAGATCGATTGATGTGAATTATCTCGATTCGCATGTCATCGCACTTCAAATTTTGTCATTTGCTCCATACTGATCAAATTGGTTAAAAATCTCATTTGATAGGTTTCTCTATTTAGACAATAATGACATAGTCCATTTCTAAATAAACTCATTTGAATGGTGTCGGCCTCCGACTTTGATATGTGTGAAATTACTTTTGTGGGTTATTTTTCTATATTGGATAATAATTAAATGTGAGTCAATTTTAATTAATTTTGATATTTTGAACACATTGACCTAGTGAATTTTATGATCGGAGGACATCTTGATCGATTTTGGTCACCATCGAGACATTTGAACTCTAGTCCGCTTGATGTCACACTTAATTTAAGTTAATTTCATTATGTATACATGATTATTCTTATGAAAATTATTTATAGAACAACAAATACCCTCCACCACGGCAATTTTTTTAAATTAAGTATCATTAAAACCTTAATTACGTAATTAAGTATTGCTAAAAAAATTTAAAATAGGTATAGTCGTCAATTAGTAGGCGACTGGTAGCCGTCGATGTGTGGCTTCGCCACATTAATCAGGTCCCACTAAGTGGACGGCCTCAATTAACTCGTCAGCGCGTGGATCTAAAATAGGGTCCATCAACCCGATCGCCCCATTTCCTCCTCCTCCCCTCTCACTCGTTGATTCACCCCGAGAGGATTCCATACCCCGCTCACCGCCTTGGGTTTTGCCCTTCCAAGCACGCTTCTCTCCGTCGAAGCTTCCCGACCGTGTATTGCTCCAACCTCCATTGCAGTCTTCTCCGTGTATCCAAAGAAACTTTCTTTCTTCCCGACATACCTCCACACCATTTGACAACTTCACTCTCCCATCTAGTATGGAAGCCAACATTAGCTTCCCTGTGTGATTAGCTCCTTTTGTTGGGAAGTTTCCGTGGTGGATTCTAACATTTTTTGCCCACATTCTCGTCATTCTTCTTGAACACACGGTAAATCTTTATTTCTATCCATTTATAAATTAATGAGTATGTGTGCTGGGATTGAGTTGTATGATTAGAATTTTTTTAGATTTTATTTATAGGTTTGTGTTATCGTTGTGGTTCGTGATAAGTAGAGTGTGTATTATTTAGGGTGTCGATTGATATAAATTTATGATTATTTATGTAATTTATTTTGCAAGAATGGATAGAGAATTTGTTTTGCGATCCTTTTCTATGGAGGCGAACTAAGTATCGATGAGCAATTCAAGTTATGTGGAGGTCGAATCGCCAAGGTTCCGTCCGCATTACCTTCGGAATTGATGCAAAGAATTATGAGAAACTTGCATATTGATTCGAGCATCACACAATCACTCTTATATGTCGTTATCCGTGCGTAGATTTATAGCATCTATTATATCCGATGATGACGTTTGTGAAGTTACACTGACGAAGCTTTCCGATATTAGTGTTGTATGTCAAAGTGGAGGATGTTAATGTTGTATCCACATCAACCGATCCGTAATAAGGTTAGTAGATATACCATTGATGCATACACAAGATTTTACCGCATGCACCTGGCGACGTAGCTTTGATAAGTTGATTCTCGTAATACCTTGTCAATATTTCCTGTTATATACTAATTAATAATAGTTTGTCATCCAACTTATGAGTTTTTTGACAACGATGATGTTGTTTATCATTCGAGGAACATGTGCCTCGAGTCGCAGTGATGAGGAGTATCGTATGGCTGGTTCAAGTAGTGAGCAGATATTAGGGATGGTGACTATTCACTCAAGGTAGCTTGGGATCTAGTCATGATCTTTTAAAAAATTATTCACTCGAAATATTGATGGTGAGAGTCGGATGTTGTCCACAAACGAGTATGTCCGAATGTGTCAAACTACGAGAGTGGGACAACAATATTTGCTTCGGTCCATCTGTCTGTCTAACAGATGATATTGAAATCGTGACCTTGTCGAAGGTATGTGTTTCACAAGTAAACTGAGTCTTCAATTTGATGTTGTTGGGTGGTACATAGTAAATAATGTTCAAATCCAAGCTACCTCTAACTAAAAGAACTATGGTTATATGCATACAACATGATAGTCCTACAAGACCATGTAATGGCGTTTGCATTGTAGCGGCAGACGCTTAGGGGTGCTTGGAGAATATCCGAGTTGGGAAAAATCATAGATGTATCAATGCGAAGTGTAGGTCATCGACGGATAGTTCAAAATTATAGCTTACTTCATTATACATGATCGCATCGATCTAATGCCTAGGAGATTATAGGTAGAATGAAGTCAAAAACAATGTTAAAGTTTCATACATGAAGGCTTGGGATGCAAGGCAAGGAAATAAAAATAATATTTGGTAGTTGGGAAGAGTCTTACAGAATCTAAGTTTTTATATGGAATCAATTACGACTTTACGGTACCTACGAATTGCCTAGAGTACAGCTTCCAAAGACTTTTTGGGCATTTGGTCCTTCAATCATGAGTAGCCACCGCTTTGAGCTTAGATGGTACTTTTTTGTTAGGAAAGTACCGTATGCTATTAACTACTTGTAAAATCGATGGAAATAATGGGTTGTTTCCACTAGCCTTGCTATTGTGGAGTCAGTCGATTGATTTCTAGTTGTGGTTCTTGATATGTTTACATGATATGCCACATGTTGTGTCCTGGACGCGTGATACATAATATCGATCGGTTTATTACGGATGTAGAGAAGTGTTTCCATGGGCCTCAAGCATTTGTGTCATCTCGTGAAAATTTTAAAAGGTAATACTTAGATTGAGAATTGGTGATGTTGAATTTCTATGCCGGAAGATGTATATGACAGAAATCGATCATATCCTTCATCGTTTCATGTTAGATATTAAAATGTAAAGAAGAAGCTCACAAATGACTTGTGGAGCACGACCACTAAATGGTCACTTGTACATGATGGTGGAATGGTTATACAATGGCGATTAATCCGAGTGTTTTAATGGTGTCCAAACAGCTCGTGGTTTATTAATTCGGCCCTAATTACTACATTTTACTACAACTTAGTAGCATTGTTCATGAAAAGACTAGCTACGCAACTCGACAGATGTCAACTTGTCCATTTTACCCAAAGGGTATCCACAATGTTACAAAGATACCGAAGGGAGGCCGACATTTCCACAACGTGAACATCAACCCCTGAGATGCAAGTTTTGACAAGTCTAGATCATTTAGAATTGATTTGCTAGATAATGATATTTGTAATTATAGTTGTAACAAAATGATCATATATTATTGGTCATGCCCACATAGTGTGTGCTTACATTCTATTTCTTATTGGGTGTTTCTTCGCGGATACATCAGTTCGAGGTCCACTGCAAGATCTACCACTTCTGAGGACCCGTTACATTAAGTATGATGGCTATGGGTGGAGGCTAACCCACCTATATAGTCATGAATCAACTCCCACTAGGCCAACATGGTCGGCTGCCACCTCCTACAAATATGGTCTTGGGAGACATTCATGTGGGAGGCCGACCCTTTTCTCTTACCGATCTTGACGGTCTCGATTTGGTTGAGGTATATTTTATTATCCACTTTCAAATATTTAGCTTATATATATGTTTAAACGTGTTGAGTGCATAGATGGAAGAAGTATGTTTGCCAGAGCCAATGGCGCGTTACGATATATAGAAATGAGTCGGATGGCTTCGCCTCGTTGGACTTGCGATTACATTTCGTTCAAATATTTATAATGCATATTTTAATTTAACATAATTTTAATATGTGCGGTGATCAGGAGCCATACGAAAGGCATCCGACGTTTATCACATACATATGAAACTCTAATATATGGTTATCACGAGCCTCGATTAGTTAGAAGAGGGTTGAGTGACATTTACCAATTGAGTGCTATGCCGTTGCCTCATTCCCAGTAGATGTGCACCGTTGACCCTAGTTTCAAAAGGGTCGATGGTGGGGAAAAGTGAATGTCGACTGGTTGATTACCACCAAGCACATTGCTTGGGAGAGGCGGAGGGATTACCTCGTCAAGGACTTAGATGAGGATGTGGATAGGATGGCGCTAGTACATGTCGGTTCGATCGTGGGCTTCTCTCTATTTATCTACCACCCGACAAATCCTCCACCACTTACTATGCCAGCACCGTGAGCGTATATATGTAAGTGCTAACATAAGTATTCATTTTAATTTAATATGTTGCGAGGCTAATTTCACATACTTTTTTCATGTAGTGAGCACATCTTGGTGACTCGGGACATCTTTCACCATACTTGGGTGTGGATGAGCACGAGCTCTGAGGGAGCCGTCGATAGGTATGAGGTGTTATGCGAGACTTGCAATTATGTACATATGGGGACACACATTATGGATCGAGCTACTGAGGGTGTCCCACACCATGAGCGTCGCCATCTACATATCGATCCAGTCCATCTATGTCGATCCGTGTCCTTCTACATACCACCTACATATGAGTCACAACCACCTATCTTCCCATCACAGATGATCCACGCAGACGCCAAGATCTTGCTTTGGATGGCCACCATCAACGTGATCATCCATCCTGCACCCAGACACACTGGGAGTGGTGCAATTTCACCCGCATGAGGAGGCGTTAAATATTTAGGATAGTCTATTTGTGCATCACTATATTTGTTCTTATCCATTTCATTTTTATTTTATATCATCAATTTATGTAAATACTTGTACTCACTTAATGAAAACTTATAAATAAAAAATTCATTTTGTGTCATTGTTGTGAAACCTCCCATAAGGTTTAATTGAATAAAGAATGGATCCCAAAAACAAGAAAGCTTTAGAATAGGCATGGTTGATCAAATGAAAGAAAGCAACTCGATCAAAACCTATACCTAGAGCTAACATAACCTAACCCAATTGAGGCATTGTAGAATAAGCTAAATTTCTTTGAATTAGGCAAGCCAAAGTAGCTCCTAAAAGTACCGTTCTTAATCATGTGAAAACCATCCGAAGCTAGTCGCCCACTTAGTGGCGACCTCGCATTAACGTAGCCATTCCACATCACATCCGGCGTGTTACCTAAGCACTAATTGGGCTATACCTATTTTAAATCTTTTTAACAATACCTAATTACGTAATTAAGGTTTTGATGATACTTAATTTAAAAAATTGCCCCACCACCTCCCCTCTTTCTCAATAAATATGGTGCACATATAAAGAGAACCATGTTGATTGTAAGTCGATTAACCCCAAAATTTGACTTGGCTTGTATTTTTTGACTTGTCAAGTAATAATAGAGATACCTTCTACCCTATGCTTAGTACTTTAAGCTTGGTGAAGGAATTTGCTTGGTTTGACTTTGTAAACTTGTTAAGAGAATGAGTGCATCTTTTGTCCTATATTATCTACTTTGATGGACTTAGTGTAGGTCTCATTTTAGTAGTTTTTAGATTTGATCTTCCTTTGGCCTTGATTTTATACTTAGTAGGCTTGATGAAAGAAAGAATTTTATTTATTTTAAGAGTTTTGTTTCCTTCTATCTAGCTTCGCTTGATGGACTTGATGAAGGATTGACTTGATTTTTCCAAATTGACTTGTCAAGAGAATATGCATGCCTCCGATTATTCCATTGATGGACTTGATAAAGGATGCATGTCAATGACCCTTCAAGGCTTATATTAAGTCTATAGAAGTCATCAATCCAACACTTGGTGTTTCATGGACCCGTTAACTATAGATTCTTTTAGTTCACCATAGGCTTTATATGAACTTTGAGATTGCCTTTTCAGTCATGTGCTTGTTGCTTTGTTGAACTTGTTAAAGAAGTTGTATAAGTTTATGCTTCATGCTTACTTAGACATTTGAACATGAGTAATACGACTTGTTTGATAATATAGATCTTAGTTTGAGATTACTTTGAAACGAAGGTCAATTCCTTCAATTTTGTCTTAATTCATCGATTAAAAAGATTCTTCATATCTAGGTCACTTTAATTTGCCAAGCTAGATTAACTTTAAAGAATGAATGGGTATTATCATCGATAGACAAGTAAAGGCTCTTATACTATAGCCTTTTTTGTGATTAATTGAGTGAGGAGAGAGTCAATGACTCAATCATATTTGAGCTTGTTGAGTCCGACCTTCAAACCGCTTGAGTTTTAGACTTGAGTTGTAGAAACCTTGTACTTCAATCTTTAGACTAGTGAAATGGGGCTCATTCACTACAACATTTCTTTATGGCTTGTTGAGTGGGGAGAGCGTCAACAACACGGCTATATTTAGGATTGTTGAGTCCAACCTTTTCAAAACCATTTGAGCCTTAAACATGAGTTGTTTGGATTGGCACTTTCTCAACTTAGCTATTTGAAGCTTACTAAACTACATGTTCTTCCATTTGATCTTTGAAATTCTATCGAGTTTGGGATGGGAACCTCTAGCCTTTAAAGTTATCCCATAAGCATCTTGATTGAAGGCGATCTTGCTTGCTATTCATATAATTTCATCAAATACAATTTTAAATGTTATTTAGGGATCTCACGAGGCATAATGTCAACCCAAATTAGACATAAGTGTTCTTCTATTTCATTGACAAAGCTTTGATGATCTTTAAATATAAAATTTAAAAATGCTCCCTATCCGATAGGTAAACCCGATAACTCTAAATTTAAAATTTTAAAATGCCCCGTGCCTAACAAGGGAATTTTCAAAGCTACATATATATGGGAATCTCGGCAAAAGTGTGATATCATCCTAAATAAATATAAATATATAAAAAAATGCCCCTACCTTGAGGAGAAATTTTCTTATAACTTGAAAATGCATTCTTGCATTGCAAGAGAATTTTAAGTGACATTATATATATATAATTTGAGAAATCATGAGTGCAATATTTATTTTAATATACAATCATATGCACTTAGACATAATATCTTTTAAGATATAGGCTGATTGGGGCATAGGTTGTTGGCCACTTGAATCAATGAGTTGGTAGGCTCCTCATTCATATATTTTTTCTATAATATAATAATTTTTTCAATTAGCTTCAAATTTACTATCAATTTTTTTATGAAGGATTATTAGTCTCCTTGTTAAGAGGCTATAGCCCAAAGAGGGGGTGAATTGGGTATTTTAAAAGATTATCAAATTAAAATTAAGTTTTTAAAAACCTTGTAAAAGTTTAGTTGTAAATGATTACTTTAATAATCAATGAAAGAGAAATGCAATAAACAACCAAAGTAAAGTAAAGTAAAGTGTAGAAAAGGAAAGCATAGAACAATGATTTTTACATGGTTTGACCAAAATTATTGGCCTACATTCACACTTAGCAACCCAAGCTAGGAATTCAAGTAAGTCAAAATGTGATTACAACAAATCTACCATACTCTATTTTGACAGCAAGTACAACCCAACACTATACTTTCCTACACCGCTAAGTACAATACCAACACCATAAGTACAACCCAATATCATACTTTTCTATATGATAAAGTACAATCATAATATTATGCTTTCCTACTGAGGCAAGTACAACCCAACAACATGCTTTCCTACACGAAAGCAAGTACAACCATAACATTATACTTTCCTACATGGGAAAATAGAACCCAACAAGAGACAAGAGAATAAAAGAACAAAAGATACAAACTATCTAACTCTCAATTTTAAAAAAATTTTGCACAGTCCCAACTAAAATAATATCAAGACAAATATAAAAAACTCACTTCTTATTTATTTAAGAATAAACTTAATGCAAGAGCTTGTATGGAATGTTGGATGCAAACTTAGTCTTTAAGGAAACTTAATTTATTTTAAAATAAATAAAAGCTTAAAATCAAAGCAATTTGAAATGATATCGAAAAGCACCACACAAGAATGATTTTAATATATGAATGATAAACCAAAACAAATAATGTTCGTAATCTTGTGTTATACAATAAGCAATTTTATATGAAAACAAAACCAATCAAGTTCACTTAACATCTTTTCACAAGAACTATATTGTAAGCAAGTAATTAAAGAATTTATAAATTTTAGCTACTAATCACTTGTATGCAATTTGAAATAAAACAAAAGATGTCTTCCACTTAAAGATTTATGAAAGTACTAAGAGAGGAAGAGAACTTCAAGCACAAATCTTTATCCAAACTAATTAAAGAATTTGGCCAAGATTGAACTTCAATCAATACTAAACTTTCTTCATGCATACCATGATTATATGCTTAGCCAAAAAGAAAAAAGATGTAAGATGAAGAGTTAAGAACCTTGGAAACATGAGAACACTAAGTAAACATTTGGTTAAGGATGTATTTCCACTAATCCATCAATTTTCCAGTAATCTTCAACACAAGATTTTGGCCAAGGGAGGAGGAAGGATAATGAAAGAGTACTAGCACTTGAATCATAAAATCTCCAAGAGAATCATGTAGCAAGGGGTTGACCAAGAGTGGAGAAGATCTAAAAAAGGTAACCCTAAGTTTAAGCCACTTTAAATAGAAAAGGGAGGCTAAAGGAATCGACCAAGCATGATGTAGAGAGAAAAATTGTTTAGGAAATAATTTGATTTTGATTACCCAATCAAATCAAGTTAACAAGACTTTTATTATTGATCATTTTGGCCATGAGAGAAAGAGGAGGGAAGATTAATTAGGTAGTAATTTCAATTTTAATCCAATGAAATAAAGAAAATAGATTGGATCTAAGGTAAGAGAGGGAATTTCAAGCATGGAAATCATTCAAATTTTGAATGGAGGATTTCAAACAAATAATGAAAAATCCTATGATGATTTTGGCCAAAGAGAAATTGAGAGACCGAGAGAGAAAAATATATGATAGAATACAATCATTCATACCAATCAAATAAAATATAATCAAAGCAATAGGCATTTTCCAAATATGACAAAGAGAAGGAACGATAGTTTTGGAAGGAATTTGAACTTTGAATAATTCAACATATGGATAAACAATTTAAAATTAAATTGATATTAAACAATAATGGTCAAGAAAATAAAAAGAATTGGAGGGATTAATAAGATTTAACAAATAAAGCTTAATTCAAGAATTGCAATCAATCCAAAAGGGAATTATTTTAACTTGCTTAGAAATGATATCCCAAGCAATGAGGTTGACCAAGCTAGTTTCCAAGTAAGGATTCAATTTGAATTTAATGCATTTAATATAATGATTAATCAATTTGAGCAAGATTTAAGAGATAATAATATTAATTAATCTACATAAAATAAATGCGTAAAAATCAATATGATTTTCGAATAATATATTTCTTAATTAGAATGATCTCAAATAAATGCAATCAGTTAATTTAAATCCAAGATGATTAATTAAGTTATTTTTAAGTAATGAATATAATTTAAAATAGTTTAAATTTATTTAATATGGTTGGCCAAAAATACTTTCCTAAAATGGATTAATTAAAAGGAAAGGTTATTAAATCAAGGATGATTTGAAGTAATTTTGAATCAACATAAATTAATTAAATTAGCTAAAATAAATCAATCAAGGTTGGCCAAATCATACTATAATTAGCTAAGTCCAATTTGTATTGATATGACAATAAATATTCAATTTAAATTCAAATGTTCAAATAAAAGTATTAAAATTAAAATAAATAAATAAAAATATTATAGTGATAGTTTGAATAAATATCACATAAGTTACTAATCAAAAATCTATAAATAAAATTTAGCAAGAACACAATTTAGATGATAATGATGATATAAGAGAGAAAATAAAAGAATTGGAGAGAGAAAAGGATAATTAGAATAATTTTATTCTCATGGAAGAAATAAATGGATAATCAATATAATTAACCATAAAATGATTTAATGAAGTATGAAATTAATTTATCTTACTTGAAAGCACATTAAATAAAACTTAACTCACATACTTAGTTTATGTTATCCAAAATGGATATTTCAAGGAATAATTAAAGAATAATGCAACTTTAATATGTAGAAAATATGGATAAATTTAAGTAAAATATTTTAAAATTAATTTTAATTATTGAGCTTTTTTATTTATCTTAGTAATGTAATTCCAAAAAAATTTCAACCGTTCAAGTCCAACGTTTAGCTTTTCAAATTGACTAATAATATGGATTTGAAGAATTTTCCTAAATCACTTGAATTTAAACCAATTAGTAGCATCAAGAATATATATTTATCATCAATATAAATCTAAATTATGAATAAATATATAATTATTGATGGATAATTTATTCGAAAGAAATAATTAGTTCTCATTACACAAGGTTTGTCATTATCAAATTAAATAGTGAGAAACACAAGGTGTAAACTCAACAATCTCCCCTTATTTGATGATGGCAAATCGATGTTGGTGTGATGGGTAATTAGAAAAATAAAGAGATATTTCTCCCCTCACTAAATACATATGTGAGAAATTAAAAGTCTAACAAACATCACTTGTCATATACACCAATATCAACATTTCTCCCCTTTTGACATCATCAAAATGTTCAAAATAAAATAGAAGTTGGTGATATCAATAAAATTCTCTTTCTTAATTAAGTACAAAAGAATACACAACTAAGCATACAAAGATACAAACATGTCTCTAAAATAAAACTTCAATAAAATTTGAAGTAATTTGATATTCCACATCTTAATCAATTAGAATGAATAATATGTGAAAGTAATAACAACTTAAGATACTAACCAAAATTATCTATCATCAAATCAAATGTAATTGTATCAAATGTTAATTTAAGAATAAGGGATAAAATCCTAAATTTGCATGAACATTGAAGATAGATAATACAATAGAATTTTAATCATACAAAATGATTCATAGAACCTAATTATATATTTATTCTATATTAATACAAGCTATTTTATGAATTTTATCCAATTTTAATATAAGCTAAGTCAAGTTAATAATTATGAACTATATAAAAAAATGATGAGTTTCAAATTAAGCATATTGAACTATGGATCAACATATGCTAGATAAGCTTGATTGAAATTAATACACTTTTAAGAATCACAATTTATTAAAGGGGCTTAAGAGATTAAATTACATAAAACATTATAAATGTCAATTATGTAAAGCACTTTATTTTGAAAACTAAAAACTAATCTAATTCAAAGATTAAAATATGTACATAGGATGAGCAACTAAATTTACTTATCATAAAATTTAAAGAATTTAAAATATGAATCTAAATCATGATAAATAAAACATTCATTGGAAAAATATTATAAAACTCCTAAAATCTATGAAAATGTTAAAGCCATAATGAACCAAACAATATGTGAAATTCATAGAATTTATGAAAGTATTTTCAAATTATATTTTGAAACAACTCATTCATCAAAAGAAATAAAACATGAGATTTAAATAGATTAGTGAAGGATGAATGAAGCATAACTAATCTAAAGACTTAAATATATATAAGGTAAGTATTAATGAACAATTACCTCATACCATTCCTTCTTGTATACCTTTGTAATTTAATTTTGTTTTTGTATACTTGAATTTATGACTTGTCTTCACTAGTCCTTCATAAAACAAACATGCAATATAATCTCATTTTCTATATTTTGGTATCAAGCAAGCTTGGATGCTTTAATGAGTAGCATTACAAATAATTGAATAAGTAGATGATGGACAATGCAAACTAGCTCCCTTATGAACCCAAATATATGAAGATGAAGCATGTAATTGCATGCATCTCCTAAGTGAACAAACATATGAAACATGGAATTGCCTACAAAGTACAAGTAACTTTGGGCAAAGCATGCATAAATAAATTATAACTTTTAGATTTAATTTTAAAGAGTGGACTAGCATGCTTGTGAGATGTACTAGTATTTAAAGTATGTGAATTGCATAAATATTGCTTACAAGATATGGATGGATTTGAATGTAAAGCATGTGAGCAACTAAAACTTGTAGAAGATAAAGCTATGTCATTTAATTTACTTCTAATATTACTATTTTCACCTTTTAAACTTTCAATCTCAATATTTAAATCATGTTCAATTTTACTTCGATAATAACTCATTTTGCAATACTTTATTTTCATCTTCTAAAATTTTAATTTTCAAAATAAACTCATCATGACAACAACATGTAGAGGTGCTACATAATTATTTATCAAATTATTTACTTTAGCATTCAAAGAAGATACTTCATTTTCAAGAAAATAGATCATATCATGAGATTTTTTAGCATCTAATAAAAGTTACTTACTTTCTTTCATCAAAGTGTCAAGATTTACTTTAAAACTTTTAGACTTCATTTTAGTGGAAATGTATTTTTATTTTTTCAATTTATTATAAACATCCACTAATTAATCAAAGACACTAGATAACTCTTCATAAGATAGATTGTTTACCTCATGGTCATCTTCAAAATCAAGTTGAAGCTTGGATACCTTATTAAGTTAATAAGGATGCTTAATTAAGGCTCACTGTATTCCAAGTGACCTAGTGCACCTTCCTTGTGTTTGATCTAACCTAATGGGCATGTGTAGACTCAACCCAAATTTCAAACTTGAACTAAATCAAAATAAATCCAAATAAATCAAAGTGTATGAATCCAAATCCAAATCCAAATTAAATTCAAATCTAGTCAACCTTCAAACATAGGTTTGACTTATGTGGGTCCCACCAAGTCAAAGGTCAACCATAAAATTTAACCAAATAAAATCATTCCAAATGTTTTAAATGATAAAATAAACATGTTTAATCATGAATCTAAAAGAAATTTAAATTTATTTAGGCCTTACTTTTAGACTACTTAGTTTAAATGAACCTAAATGGGTCCTATTGAGTTCAAACCCAAATCAAATTGAAATCAACTCAATTTGATTGTTCAAAATCATTTGTAAATGATATTCAAACATAATCCAACCAATCATTGCATCTAGTTTGATCAAATTGGTCATTTGACACAAATGAACCCATACTTAACCCATTAAAACCCACTTTGGGTCAAATGGGTTCAAATTGAAATAAAATTTAAATCAAATGAAATTAACCACTCCAAATCATCTCACATATCTGACAGACATGATTAGATTCCTAACAAAATTCAATTGAGTCAAATGGGTCATTTGAACTCAACCGAAATCAAGTTTAGCCCATTTAAGCCTAAATGGGTTGAAATGAAATGAAATCCAATATTAATTCAAACCCTAAATGCATTAATTAAATCAAAACTTAATAAATCATCAATTAAAAATGATTGAACCCAAAATTAAATGAATTAAATCAAAATCAAAACTCCTTGAATCCAAATGCTTAAATTGGGTTCAAATGTCCAATCCAATTCAAATGGGTTTGGATTTAACCTCAAAATCACATTGGGTTTGATTTGGACAGCCACACACAAGCCTAAGGATTGTGATGGTAATGCTAATAGCCATAGGTGGAGTCAAACGGAGATAAGTTGAGGTTTCTACCATGTAAAGAATGCTTGGTGGATTCTTCTTCCTCCCTTCATCCAAAATACCTTGGATTTTATTTAAGTCTTTGACCACCTCCTAGAGGATAATTCCAAGGTGTGGAATGAAATGACTAGCCCTCAAGTAAAAGAGGACTTGGCTTCTTCATGAGGAAAAGCAAGAGAGAAAGAGAGAGGCCATGGAGTCCATGCCTTCTACCAAAGGAGGAAGGGGAGGAAATGAATTCCACCCCTAAAACTTCTTATCCCAAGATACTCACAAGGCCAAGGAGGACTAAATCCACCCTCAAGTTGGGATTCACAGATGGTCAATCGACCATCCAAAAGCTCAAATACATAGCTCATACATGTATGGAAAGAGGGAAGAGAAACCATTTCCTCTCCTCTTTTCATCTCAAAACACCAACAAAGTGAAGAGAATAAGGAGACCATTCCCCACCTCTCGCTTGAAAAGCATGAGTTTAGCTAAATCAATACCAAACGCTTTGGCCACCAATGGAAAAATGATGGGAGGTGTGCTTCATCTCAAATTGAGCATCCCAACACATTCTAGAGGTCGAGACGACCTCAAACAAATTCTCGCTAGGTTTGCCACAACCGATGAGTCGGAGAATGATCAAATCTAACGAAAAATAGTGCACATTGTTCTTGAGGTGTTTGGCAGAGAGGCAAGCCACCAAATTAAGTCCAAGGCTTCATCCCATGAGAAGGTACCATGTCGATCGCCATTTTAAAATAGTAAATTCCATTTTAATTAATTATAAAATAAAAAAATGTCCAAATAATTTAAAAACTCATAGAAATTAAAAATATAAATCCAAAAAAATGCAAATGAGGGCTCTATTAGAATCTATTAAACCCACTCCAATGAATGTTGGGTAAATTTAGCTTAATTTGACTTTAAATGAAATTAATTAAAGAGAAATTAATCCCAAACTATTAATCTAACTGAAATAAAACTTTAGAGAACTGAAATTGTAGGTCAAATGCACCTTAGGAAAAAGTTTCATTAATTATCTCAAAGTAATTCAAGAGATATCAAAATTCAAACCCTAAACTTCAATTTTAATGAAATAAAATAAAATAAAAGAAAATAAATTATGAAAATGAATCAAATCACTTTAAATTAATATAACAAACATTAATGAACTTAAATATACTATTAAAATCCACTAAAACTTAATAAATCAGAAAATGGCTTACTTTGATAATTAATTGAATTTATTAATTCAAATAATTAATGAGAACCTAGAAAAATCATAATAAATCAACCAAGTTTTCAAAATTATAAATATCCCCTTTTGGGAGTATTTTTTATAGAAGAATAAAGGAAAAATAAAATCCCCAAATAATCTTCATTAAATCAAGCTTACTTTAGGCTTTAATGAAATAACTAAAACCTTAATTACACCATAATTATGTATCCGATTGAAATAAAACACTAGAAGTATGAAATTGGCAAGGAACCCCACTTGCTATAAAAAAATGTCAAACACAATTGACCTTTGGATTGTGAATTGTTGAATTTCCAAATCTCTTGGTCAATATAAATAAAATAACAAATTAAAAAAATTCATAAATCCCAAAATTAATAAATTTGGTTTGAAACAATCTTCATCAACATCAAAAAACTTAAGGATAATTCTCCAACATTTTGAATCAAAGAATTTGATCACTTATACACTCTAGGGTTAATGAAACTAATAATTATATTAAGGTTAATTAAACCTTAAGGTTATTGAATTCATAATCAATAATTAATGAAATTCTAATCTATAAATAATGTAACTTAAGATAGATTAAAATATTAACCTAAGTGTCTTAGGTTGACATAATTCAAATCAAATTAACATGAATCTAATAAACATAAACATAATTCAAACTAAAACAATAATATAAATAAATGTTAAACCAATTCAAATCAAATGTAACAAATAAAATCAAATTTAAAATAAAATGAATCAAGAAGATATAATCAAATCAAATAAAGAAATGAAGAATTAAATTTCAAAAGATTTGAAACATTAATTCAAATTGAACTCAAACCAAATCATCTAAATGAATCTAAAAGGATTAATTATGATACTTAAGGATCTTAGTTATGCCTTTAGGATGGATCTCCATCTTAGGATGAAGGTTTCATTAGAATTTAGGATGTTGAATATAATGGGTTCCACCCAAAAGTGGAATATATTTATTCTCCATTCTTGAAAACCTAAATTTTAATTTGACAAAAAAAGTGAACTTCAAAATGAAAACAAATCCATTATTAAATCATTTGAATTGAAACCATCCAAAGGTAAATCAAACAAATTTAAAACCCAAATTGAAACTTAAACTAAAAGGCCTAAAAGTATTACTACACAAACCTATTCCCTTCACACACTAGATCATTGGGTCAAGGACCCTAGACTTAGGTTAAGTCATTATGTGATTTTCTATGATACTCTATATTGTGTTGTGACGCTTTCATATCTTTGTGGTGTACTATTTTAGACTACATGTATAGGATTGTTTGTCCGTTAGACTAGATGATAGAACATTCTTTTAGAACTAACAATATCTTCTACAAAGAAGCTATGTTATAAAGGACTCTTGTCATAAATAAATTATAATATTATTTTATCGTAGGTTTGTTTAAGTCCTTAAGCATAGCCTAATAAGACAGTGGGCTTAGTAAACAACTAATGCTAAGCTCGCATGCTTATGAAATATAACTTTTGTGTGTTATTTATATTTTTCTCATCTTTGATTTGTAGGGCTTAAGATTTATTTTTTAATTTAAAATATAAAATTGAGCTTCAAATTAGGTTGATCTATGGAGTCTAGGATTAGTAAGAGATGATGGTTGCAGAGGTCTCTTATGAAGCCCAATGGAGGTCCCTTAAAAGGAGACGATCCTAGAAAAAAGACCCATAGATCTAAACTTATAGTTCTAGGTCGGGTTGTATAAGAACAAAGGCTGCCACCCATTTTCTCTTTCTACCATGGTGTACGTTCTACTCAACCACATTATCCTTCTTTAAATTAAATTATCTTGATTTCTTTAAGCAATAGAATCAACCTAGTTTTCAAGGTTGTTTTTTAAAAGGGTTTATGTATGCCACGCTCACCTATAATCTGGGTGTTGTATGGCTATCAAGACATATGGCGACAATTTCTGGAAATTTAGAGGGTTTTTGCTTGGGGCCCTTCAAAAAACCTAGTTTTCAAGGTTTCTTTCGTGTTGTGCTTTCTGTGATGAATGCCTGACGTAGGCTCTTAGGAAAAACTAAATTTTCTACCCAACTAAAATCTAATCAATTGAAACAAAAATAAATAAAACTTGAAACTTCATATAAATTAAAGACTTAGGGAAAAGCTTAAAATCAATTAGAATTAATTATCTCTTGAGAATCATGCGATCATATTAAAATAACTCTTAAATTGTCCACTTCACCCATTACACATAAGGGGCACACCTTTGAGGATGACCATCTTCTTGGGAAAGTCAATATTTCTTTTAATGATTTGGCCCATAACCAATTCTAATTGCATGGCATTTATGCATAAAAATGCATACCCAAGACCTTAAAAGAATCATGAGTCAAAATATATAAAATCTAAAAAATGTGCATTAGTTAGATGCATTTTATACCCTACATGATATTAGGGATTAAGGAGTGAGTCTAAGATTCTTAGATTTTTTTCTTAAAAATGCAACAACCTAGCCATCTTGCATACATGAAACTTAGCATCATGGATTTAAAATACAATTAGGTGGTGTTAGTTGGTAGCTCTTCCGTGCAAGTTGTAATTCTAGAAGAGTTAAGGATAGGTTTATTCCCTCAAATAAGAGTGAATGTCAATTTCTAAAATAAAATTAGGTCGAGCATCCGACTTGTGTCAAAAGCACATATAGACTTAGGTTCAAGCATTCACCTTAGAGTATGTCTTCAACCCTAGGCATTTATGCGCCTTCGCAAGAATCTAATTTAGATTTCTAAGAAAATATTAACTCAAAACCTAAATTAAACTTCAAAATTCAAAGCCCAATGATAGGATAGTTGAAATGCCTACTAGGAATCCCAATATCAGTGCATTTCCTATTCATCTTGCTTGGCTCCCAAAAGAACTATTTCCACTTTGGATCATTCCCAAAAATTCCAAATATCATTCCTTTGAAAACTAACTTAGAAGTTCATAGAAATAATAACTTATTTCTTTAATAGAGAGTATTCATAGGAAGAGACTCTTCTTCCTAAGATGTAATTTACTATAAGGGCTTGCCCTTATAGAGAACCATGAACCCATTTAAAATAAACCCCGACCTACTTTCCATATAGTTTAGAGAAAAAGCAGGTACATGAAAGACCCATTAGCCTTATGAATCTTTTATTAAATGATTGAATTCATTATAGGATAACATGTTTATCTTTCAAGATAATATGTTTGCTCCTTAATCATGCGTTTGATCATCCAAATAAGAAATTCCAAAAATCTATGTTGTGTCATAAATTTTCCTCACTGGAAGCTCTTTTTTCTCTTTCAATAAGAACTATAAGGCATTATTTTAAATATTATTTATTTTTATTTCCTTTATCTTTCTTATTTTTCTTCTTATTCCTTTTAGGACCAAAGTAATGCACTTGGGAATTTGAATTTATTTTTATTGTATTATCAATTAGAATATCATTTCCTTGTAAGGACTCCTTATCACCTATCTTACAATCACCACTATATAACAAAGTTAGAGCATCAAATATATCTTTTCCATTTTAAAGATAGTTAAATAAAATGCCCATTGGGAAGAGATATCTTATAAAAATATAAAATTATCTTTTCATTTAAAATAATTAAATCATTTTTTGAAATAAAAGATAAGCTGCCATTTAAAAAATATGCCACATTCGGAATCAATACTTCTTAAAACCTATAAGAATCTAACTTTCCATATATCAAAATTGGATTTATCAAAAATAAGTGCATAATAAAATTTATTGTCAAGAGAAAGGAACTATTTGAAGTGTCATATATACCATAGTGATCAACTAAGGGATGTTAAGCCACTAAATGAGTCAAGGCTCATACTAATTGTTAAGAGGCTATGGCACCCGAGGGCTAGGGGATGAATTGGGTATTTTAAAAGACTATCAAATTAAAACTTAGTTTTAAAACTTTGTAGAAAGCTTAGTTGCAAATGATTAAATCTAATAATCAATAAAAGAGCAATGCAACAAACAACCAAGCGGACATAATGATTTTTACATGGTTTTGCCAAACCCAAAAATTGGCCTACATCCACGAGCAACCCAAACTAGGATCTCACTAAGTCAAAATGAGATTATAACAAATCTCCCATACACTCCTTCATGGGAAAGTACAACCCTATTTGTAACTACAAAATATGTATGTAATACATAAAAGAAGATCTCAACTCTAGCACCACAAAGATCACGCACCTGCATTGGCATTGGCTCATAATTATAAAAAAGAATAAACATACGACTCAACACCATAAACCCAGTAATCGGGTTTCACTACTCCTAAGCTTAAAGAGCTCTTAAAACACTAACCACTCCCACGAACAACCATTCCTCTTAGCAATAAGCGCATGAGGGGAGAGTGGACGGTTTTGGAGGAGTGGGAACGAATCCAACCCTATAAGAAGAGGAGGGTAGAACTTCTTCTTCTTCCATATGTTTCTACTATAGATTCCATTTCAAGTTCCTCCCGCAATTTATTCTTAGCATAAAGCGATTGAAGATAAAACTTTGAATGAAAAGTATCTTTTATATGATTCCTCACTCCATAGGAAAATCTTGAAGAATTTCACCGATCTTAGATCCAGGTGAAATAAAGATCCTCCCTTTGTTGATCTTAGCTTGAGCAAGGGAGAAGAACTTTGTTGTGTTAAGTACAAATTTTAGGCATTGCCAAGATGAAATGCTATCAAAATCAAGATTAAATTAGATTCTAACTCACTAAAAAATAAATTTAAAAGTCTAAGTCCTCTATCGTTGAACTTGATTTTGGCGTGAGATGAAAAATCTTCCCTCGTTGATCTTGGATATGGAATAAGGGAGAAGAGTGCATCTTGAACTAAAATAATTTGAAAACTTTCATTGGTAAGTTGTTATGTTGTCAAAATTTCTAAAAAATTATCAAATAATATAGGAAGTAGGCTTAAAAAATCAAGAGTGTAGGGGCGTTGTCTCACCCGCACGAGATTCATGAAAGAGCCAACTTCGACATCATGGCATTAAACCCCTAGATGTATATATATATATATATATATATATATATATATATATATATATATATATATATATATATATATATATATATATATATATATATATATATATATATATATATATATATATATATATATATATATATATATATATATATATATATATATATATATATATATATATATATATATATATATATACAACAACTAGCCTTCCAAGAGATGTAAGGTCCAATCCATACATTGGCCATGTGAACACTCCTACTAGCCTTGAGAGATGTAAGTCAAATCCATATGTTCACCATGCAACACCCTAATGGAATTCCAAAGGGATGTAAGTCTAATCCATATATTCTCCATTCTAACACCTTAATGGCATTCCAAAGGGATGTAAGTCCAACCCGTGTTCATGCAAGCACCCAGTGGTATTCCCGATGTAAGCCCTACATATGTCTACACAACATAGACTTCATCAAATTATTAAATGAACTTATAAATTTAGTTTACCCTTAATTCACTAAACACTCACATAACACCCCTAATCTACTTAGGATATCTAAGATGAGGCAACACATGGGCTAATTAGACTCCACGGCATTACGTAATAGCTTTGATGTTGGTAGATTACAATGACGATAGTCCTAGGATGATAAATCTATACGATCTTGATTGGGACTACCCTCCCATTTCTTTTAGATAATCATTCACATTACACCTCTAAACACTAATTCATATCGAGAGAGATATGTCTATTTTCAACCTTAATCAAGAGTGCCCTCTTCTTGTGATAAGAGGGGTAATTAACTATGAATCATTATGTTCATAGGAAGTAGAACCTAGATCTAAATAAACCCCGGCATAATATTTAGAGAAATCTAATTGAATATATATTAATCTACCTCATGAAGAAGCAATTCTTTGAACATCATACAAAATGTATGTCATAGGTTTCAAGAGGATGTTTTCCTAAGCGAATAAATTTCTAGCAACTCTTTTGGGGATTACTTCTCTCTTCAACTCGGTTAAAAAAATTAAATATATAATGTCATTATAGATTTAACTATCAAGTTATATTCTTCTTTTAAAGTTTATGTTCTTGAAACTAGTAGAACCTAACTTTAGATCTACTATCGATGTGAAAATCTAGAGGACAAACCTAACCAATTTAATGTCAAGTAGGGAGAGAGATCTACTTAGATTCTCTCAAGCTATGATCAACGTTGGTTCTAATGTAGCCACTCTCTAGTTTGAGACAATCTCTAAGGTCGATAATTTATGCGAGTTGGACCAATAACCACCAACACTAAAAGCACCAAAATGCTAAAGGCATTCAAGAGGTCATGCAAGGAAAAAAAGGCGAATGTAATCATAAGCCTAGGAAACTAAGTTCCAATACTTCACTCAATCGAGGAAAGAACTCTAAGAAGAGATATGTCTTTAATAAACTATTAAAGGTAGCTCTAACAGACTTGTTCAAGAGAAGATGGCTACTCAACTTAAATTAAAATTTATCATTGTTAATCCACTCAATAATCTATCAAAAGAGCCTATCATCCCGCAAGGTACTACCTTTGCTCTAGGTTATGATGATCACAAAGCATCTTCCACGAGCATCAAAATATCAAGAAGAGCTCAAAGAAAGTACAATGCTTCTCTAGAGTGCTAGATTGCTTGTACAAAGCTGACAAGAGAACAAACCATTGGTGGAAGCAAATATAACCACCAATAATAATTTTGTGCCACTTTGATGGGTCAAAGGGAATAGCCCTAGAGAAGATATAAAGAAGTCTTTCTAGAATAAACACATGCAAACCATTAAATAGGATCTACCACAAAGGAGGAGACTGTCTCCTCTAAAATCTACAAAGTTCTAAAGGCATTAAAAATAGAAACCTTTAAATAAGAATTAAGAAGTTGGTGATCATCACCACCCAACAAATTTATACTCTCATAGGTAGGTGGGAATATTGAAAATTATCATGCCCACCTTGCATAGATCTTAAAGCTTAGGGTTTAATGTTCCATGAACACCAACAATAAGCCCTTGAGAACAAATGTACTAAGTGGCCTATTGTTGGAAGGTTGACAACCCCTTCAAAAAAAGGGAATGTCATTTATCATCCTAATTTATTTGAACATCGAGATGCAACATCTAGGATGCATTCCTAGATATCCACCAGGGAGGTCACGATCGGTCTAGGTAGTTAAAGAACCCTAAGTCATCAAAACTATGATGACTTAATATGAGCGAACTCAAGGATGACAAAAAAGCTAAATGCTATCATCAATTGGAAATGCTGATCTTAAAATAGTCGCTAGAAGATGATGATTCAAACTATCAACTCTTTTAAGAAGATGATGATTTCTCAATTGATGAAGATCAACAAGCTCATGACCTCCAAAATATCAACTACATGGAAGTCAAGGTTATTATAGTCGATACACATTTATAAAATAAAAACATGATTCTTGAATAGCAAAATGAAGAACAACACCGAGAAAGGCCCAAGTGACCAAGTGCTCGAGGGTGAAACTCAAGCAAAAAATTGAAGAAAGCGAAGAACTAACTAATATTATAATGAGATTACAACGACATATGGGTTCTCAACTCCAAAGAAGAGGCGAGAAATTAGCCAACTCAATAATCATCTCAAGATGAGTGGGCTAATGAAAGAACTATCCTCATCAACTTAATAGCAATTATAGCGCAAGTACCTCCAGAAATCTCTAGAGATCAACCCAACAACTAAAGCGAGGGTATGTAGAATGCTTCATCTAATTTATTTGCCAATAACTTCAACATAAAGGAAAGATCCCCAAGAGAAATTATGTTAAGTGCTAACCAAGAAGGCGATGTTATTACTAAATCCCAAGTGAAAGATCTCATCTAAAAAGTTAAAGTAATCATCTCTTCAAAGACTAAATAGCTAGTTAAGAAAGGTGACCATACAATTTGAATATGACCAAGTACAGATCTTAAAAGGTATGTACAAAATTCAACACTTTTTTGGGCAAAGAAAATGCATGGTAGCATTTAGCCCAATTCAAAGCTACTTATGGAAACACTAGGAAAAATGATGTCTTAGATAATTTATTAACAATCTTACCAACACAACTTTTGAATGGTATGCTAAGTTACCCAACAACTTAGCGAAAACTTTAACGAGTTATAAACACTCTTTGTTAAGAGATTTTCAAGAGAAACTAATAAGGTGATGATTATAGACCTCTAGAAAAGAAGAAAGGATGAGAGTGTCATGAAATATATCAATATGGAGAAATCGAGCATGAAATGTGACCAACAACTTATGAAAAAGCATGCAATAGGGCTCCTAATGGGAAATATTGATGATCGATGGCTCCATACTTAGCCATGACCATGATAAATACATTCCAAAATTATTAGATCATGTAGCCAAGTTCGAGAGGCTTCCCAAACCAAAGGGCCTTAATACAGTTATATAGTAATATCTCCAAGAAACAAAAGCAACCTAAGTCCCATGATTTAAAGATGAATGATGTGAATACAACATCCATATTTATAGTTGATAAAAAAAGGAAATGGAGGTGTAACAACTTCACAATGAGTAGTAAAACCCTTGGAGGATAAGAAAAAGGTCCTACCATCCAGAGAGAAGATGACCAAGCATTTAAAAGAGAATGTACCGCTAACATCTTTAAACATGCTTTAAAGTTGGGATTGCAATTGTCGAAACCACTTTAACGACCAAGTAGACAAAGTTAATGATCCCAACTATTGTCCATTCCACAAACTTATAAGTAACCCAATCAAAGATTATTTTGTCTTCAAAAACTAGGTAGAAAAGAGTTATAGAAATGAGGAGCTAACCCTATCTAAAAGTGTGTTGGTACATCCCTAAAAGGAGGAAGTGATGTTGTCATAGTATCCTCAAAGTAGAATATAAAAGAAAAAGAAGTCAAGCCAATTGAAATATAGGATGTAGATAACAATAGAGGCAAAGCCCCTCGATAGATGAAGAAGGTGGTTGGGAGACCTTCATCTTATAGAAAACTAAAAGAATTATCAACATTCTTTTATCCATGAGGGCATTCGATGGAAGAATATTGCCCAACATTGGGTAATTTTATAATGTATGGAAGCAAACAAAACTAAGTATACTTCTTCATCAAAACCCTATAAATCTAAGAAAGGAGGGAAACCTTGAAGACCAAAGTTTGAGACACAAAAGGTGATCAACTCTTTGGATGAATATGAGAAACCTCCATGAGTACATGGCCCACTTGCAACTTGACATGAAAAATTTTGAAGAAGAGGTTTCAAAAGAAATGTGGATCATAAGCATATGTGAAAATTCTAATTTTCAAAATCAAAGAGAGGCATGTCATGTGATTACAATAGGAACTGACTCGAGGAAGAGCTATGTTTCCAAAAGAAAAGCTTATCAAAGGAGGGCTAAATTAGCCTAAAGAAGCTATGTCTTAAGCTAGTAGTTAGAATTTTGAAATATTTGAAAATTTTGGTGAAATATAGAGTTCAAAAACTTCTTATGATAAAGAAGATTTCATAGAAGAAGCAACTCAAATCCAATTAAGGAGTGGAAAGTGAATGTCTCCACCACTGTAGATGAAAGCCAAAGATAAAGGCAAAGAAATACAAATTAATGAAGATATCTTACCCCACCACTAGCTAAATCTCAAAAGATCACCAAAATAGGAGTAGACAATAATGTTCTAGCCCATTTATGCAAGCTATCGCTTTATTAAGTATCTATGATGCTCTTGTGTTATCCAAAGATACACATAAGACATTAATTAAAGTCTTAAAAATTCAAAATAGTATGAAGCTTTCTTTCTTAAAAGAGGATGAAAGAGGACTTAACCTCTCAAAACTTAGCAACCATCACATTTAGTGATGATGACTTGTTATTAGGGATGATCAAACATAATGCCCCTTTATGTTATAGTTGAAATAAATTCTACCTATATAAAAAAAATACTTATCGATCCAGTGACGCCTTAGCTAAAATGCTTTGAACACTAGCCTTGGATGCATATTACTTAGATAAAAGTATAGGATTCCTACAAGAATTCAATGAACAAGGACAATAAACCTTAGGTTCTCTTGTTCTATCTATCTACTTTGGGAAAGCGGTACAGAGGCTAAATTTTATGTGATTGAAGATAGTGTTTCCTACAAAGCACTCTTGGGTAGGTGGATCATGAATATAGCATAGTACTTTCAACTCTCACAATGCAAGAAATACATTCAAAATGTGAAGAGTGTTAATTTGATGGTGATATGAATACATTCTTATACATGAAATCAAGATCTATGATGATGCCAAGTAGTACTTCATGCAGTTAATGTCCAAAAGCAAGAAGTCCCACCTATTTAGATGATCTGAAAGGAGATGATTCAAAAAGCAAAAATGCTAATGAATCAAAACAATGTAAAGTAATTCCCCATATTGGCAATGATATTGAAGATGATGATAAAGAATTACTACTTTATCAACCTAAGAAAGCCTTAATCACTCAAAGAAACATAGAATCTAGTACTAGTGATATAATGAAATATTTAGAGAAAACCCATGTTTCTTTAATATGAGTACATCGTCTCAAATTTCCATTAAGGTCATGAAATTAATTCAAGGGCATGTATAAAAGCTTTAACAACTTCAAGAAATGAGGAAATATAGCATTGAAAAACTTTCTATGAGATGCTACAATGAGCGGGTCCTTTTCTAGGCAAGAGAGAATTACAAATCCCACACAAATATTATTTGGATAGGATGATTTTGAGGAAGAAGAAATTTTAATAATGACTCAATGTTTCTCATCGACTTTAAAGAAGTCGGTTAAAACTACATTCAATCAAACATTCAAGCTCAATTATTTAAGAGACTCTAGAAGGGGAATAATACCCTAAATTCTATAGAATATGGGAAGTTCACCATATGGGGATTAAGATATCGCTTGATTATGCTTCAATGAGGTCATGTTATCTTTATCCAAAAGAAAGAAGTTTCTATTAAGGCTACAAATGAACAAAGGGAAGTTTTACATGAAAATATACCGGTGAAATTAATAATTCACCTCGAATAAGCTCCAAAAGAACTTGAAAAAGGTAATCAAGTTGATGAACTTCAAGAAATTAACCTAGGTACTAAAGTAGAACTTAAGCCAACCATTATTAATGCCAACCTCACATCAAAAAAATTAAAGGAGTTAAAAGAACTAGTCTATGAATATAAATCTTTTCATATGGAATTATAGTGAAATGTTGGGTTTATCTCCGGATGTGGCCATACATAAACTTGCCATTAAGCGACCATTTGTAAAATAAGCATCAAGGAGAATGCGATTGGAAATCGAGGAAGTAATTACTAAAGCTAAAAGGCTTATTGAAGTAAGATTCATCCGCAAAGAAAAGTATGTTGATTGGATTTGTAACATCATCTCAATTAAGAAGAACATTGGGAAAATATGTATCATCAAGTTTAGGGGCCAAAATAAAGCATGCTTGAAAGATGACTTCCCCTCACCGAATGCGAGAACTCATGGTAGATAATACATCAAACTATGATATGTTCTCCTTCATTGATGGCTCACCGCAATAATCAATTTAAAATGGCTCAATAAGATATATATATATATATATCATTTTCTATACTAATTGGCATTTCTTTACAAGGTGATGCCATTTGATTTGAAAATTTTTGCCACATACCAAAGGGCAATGACCCATCTTTAATGATTTGATATATGAGTATGTAGAATGCTACATTGATTGTTTGGTTGTCAAAAGCGATCCCAAGATGAGCACATATGCAATTTAAGGGTTGTATTCGATAGAATATAAAGTTTTATCCTAAAGATGAATCTTTTAAAATGAGCTTTTAGTGTAACTTCTAAAAATTTCTATTCTTTATTGTGCACCATAGAGGAATTAAAATTAATCCCTCTAAAACCAAAGCAATAGAGATGCCATTGCCTAAGACCTTGAAAAGCTACATTCATTATAAGGCAAGTTGGCTTATATCAAGAGGTTCATTTCTAATCTCTTAGGAAGATGTCAACCTTTCACTCAATTAATGAAAATAATGCACCTTTTATATGGGATAATGCTTGTCAAGAAGCATTCGATAGCCTAAAATAATATTTAATACATCCCTTAATTTTGACAACACTAATAATAAGAAAACCATTAATATTATATACAATAACCTTAGTGGAATCACTCAAAGCTTTGTTACCTTAAAACAATAAAGTGGGGAAGGAAAATGCCCTCTACTATATAAGTCGATGTTTAATATGAGATGAAATGAGATACTCTCCTATTGAGAAGCAATGTTTAGCATTGATATTTACTACTCCGCATCACTACATGTTATCATATAAGCTAACTTTGATATCCAAAATCGATCCTCTCAAATTCGATGATTAGGCCTACCCTAATAGGTTGCTTAGCAAAATTGATAGTCTTACTACTCCAATTTGACATAACATATGCCCCACAAAAGGCAATAAAAGAGTAAGATCTAGCGACTTTTGAGTTACCCATTTATTAGAAATTCTCCACTCAACAATGAATTGCTTGATGAGCAAGTCTTTAACATAGAAGAGGCCCAACAATCATCGAATGGGAGCTTTACTTTGATGGAGCTTCATCAATAAAATTAGCCAAATTACTAGAATTACTTGTAGTATATGTTGGAATTGATTTGATATTTGTGACATCGCAGGTGGCATATTTATTCATATAACTGAACCTCGAAACCAATGAGGTTGAACATGAAGCATTAATTATGGGCCTAGAATTAATATGGAAATCAAGAAAATTCATATTTATGAAGATTATTAACTCATAATCTAAAAAATAATAGAGCCTTCAAGACAAATAAGTTTGAATTGGTGCTTTATGTAAACATGTCTTAGGGCTCCTAAAATAAATCCCTGATTAACAATTACAAGGGTCCCACATCAAGAATGCCAAGGTCGATGCATTAGCTAAATTAGCTAAAGAAATGATGGACCCTTAAGAAGACTCAATTATATTAATCCAAAATAGGTTAGCATTAGCACCAAACCTTCTTCAAGCTTTTAAAGCTAAAGAAAATCAAGAAATTTTGACAATAAATGAAAAAAATGATTGGTGGGAGCTATTCATCACTTATCTTAAAAGCGGTCCCTTACCAAAAGATAAATTAAAGGCTCATCAAATTTCACAAAGAGTGCTATGATATGCTCTTATGAACAACAAGTTATATCACAACTCCTTTGAACATATGTGGTTATGATGTTTAGGACCAAAAGAAGCAGAATGGTAATAGTTGAAATTCATGAAGGGTTGTGTGGTGTACACCAATCTAGTCCAAAGATGAAAATTAAAATCAACCAATGGAATATTACTAGCCCAATATGGTTCATGACTACATTGAGCATGATAAATGATGTCATCATCACCAAATACATGCAAACACTTTACATCGACCTTACAATGCCTTATATCCAATAATGGCATCATGGCCATTTGAGAATTAAGGATCTAATATGCGATCTAATAGACCCTTCATCATCTAGAGGGCATTACTTCATTTTAGTCGCCACTAATTACTTCTCTAAGCGAAGCAATTCCCTTTAGAAGTTAAAATTGATAATGAAATTTTTTCAATACCATATTGTTTACCGATTTAAAGTACCTCAATGAATTATATTGGATTACTTCTTCAAGAATATCAAATTCTACCATTTCATTGAGAAATATAAGATAGATTGGCTATATTCTTAAATATATAATCCAACAACCAATGGTATCAGGCATTCAATAAAACATTGTTCAAACTACTCAATAAAATTCTCTCTAAAAATAAAATAGAATGGCATAATAAGTTAATGGAGTCCTTATGGGCATATCACACCACATATAAAATAGCCACTCAAGCAACACACCATACTTTGGTCTTCATGGTAGAGGTCATACTTTTCCTTAAAGTGGAATTGCCTTCACTCTGTGTTGTCCAAAAAGGACTTACCATGGAAGAGAATGTTTGAGTATGACTTGAAGAACTTGAAGTTCTAGATGAAATTCATCTACAAGCTCAATAAAACCTAGAAACATATAAAGCAAGTATGACCTAATCTCATGATCATATGTTTCATCCAAGAAGCTTCAAAACGTAAACTAGTGTTGGTGCTCGAGGCTTATCATTTCCCATCGAGGCATTCAAATTGGGAAGGATCTTAAATTATCAAAAAATTATATGAAGGGGAGCTTATCAACTCATTGATGCAAAAGCGTAAGGCATATGTCCCCTATAAATGGACAATGTCTCAAAAGATATTATGCAAAACTTTTGAAGACATTATTCTTTATAAACATAAGAGTCAAAATTGACTCTAAATCAATCGTCCAAAATGATAAAACATTATTAGCATTTGAGATCAAAAGAATACTTCTATCCTAAAGGGAAATTCCCTCAACAGGGAAATTTTATGTCTTACAAAGCAAAGAAAATTCTCCATCAAATAGAAACCTTATCCAATCAAAGGGATCTTAGATTTATAATATCCAAAGGGAATGGATCTAAGCCTAACACTTAGGTCTACCATGTCCAAAGGGACCAGATCTAAATCTAAAATTTTGTCTATCATGTCCAAAGGGATCGGATCTAAATCTAAATTAGATTTTATCATATCCAAAAGGACCGATCTAAATCTAAAATTAGATCTATCATGCCAAAAGAACCGATTTAAACCTAAATTAGATCTATCATGTCCAAAGGGATCAATCTAAACATAAATTTATACTTATCATGTTTAAAGAGACTAGATATAAACTTAAATTAGATCTATCATGTCTAAAGGGACCATCTAAACCTAAATTTAGATTTATCAAGTCTAAAGAGACAAGATCTAAACTTAAAATTAGATCTATCATGTCCAAAGGGATTGAATCTAAACCTAAATTTAGATCTATCATGTCCAAAGAGATTAGATCTAAACCTATATTTAGATCTATCATGTCCAAACATAGATCCAATATGTTCAAAGGGATTAGATCTAAGTTTAAACTCACCCGACATGCCCAAAAGGGCTAGGTTTAAATATAAATCTAGATTCAACATCTTCAAAATGAAATCAATCTAAATACAAATTTAAATTTATGTAAAATGGAAATGTTGTAAAAGTATAAAAGATTAAAGAAAATCTCATAAGAATAAATCATTGATAGATTAAGATATTATTACCTTTTATGATTTATATGCTTCTATTTTCAAGATTTACTATAGTGTTTACTTGAAGAAGGCCAAATGATATGCCTCTTCAGCCCATTGAGGAGTAGATATGGACCATAATTAAAGTTCATGATTCACATATTAGGGAGCCAACTCCCCGTAGGTTGGTGGCTACACATATGAGGTACCCCATCATTTTAGTTCTCGTGAGAGCTTGTATATATGATGTAGTCTATGCATCCCTTTCACTACGCTTATCTCCACATGGATCTCCCATAGTAGAACTTTAGGTTAGGACCACCAATACTTATTGGATTGGTCCACATGAGATGATAATTACTTTGATAGATATGTAGGATATATCAAGTCTCACTATTTTAGGCATTCCCAATGAGGAGCGCATCTCTCCTGATGAGCACTTTCAAAGTTAGTCGATTGGCCAAGTAGAAGAAGTCATGTTTATCACCTTCATCATGTTCTCATTCACTATTAGAGATTAAAGAATGAAAATCAAGCCATAGATAATGGGGCATTATTACGCTGATATATGGTATGAGAGCTTTCTAGTCAATAACACCTTCACTTTATTTTGCATGCCTAGATGATCCCTTTAACATTGGTTCTCATGCATGAGGAGTCTTTCAACACTAAATTTGAGCTTGAGAGAGGAGCCGGTTCCCAATGCATTCTATCATGTACACATGAGGAGCTATCTTAGTGGCTTTCATTATCATATGGTTATGTTATTTCATTTTCTTGGGTGCAACCAACTCTTATGTTCATCCATTCTTTTGATGGCTAGTTTGCTCATGGCGAGAAGATTGCACTAGCATTTAGCCTTAGTCTACCTATACAAAGGACTAGTGAGCCATGGAAAACTCATAATGATATGATATAGAGGCTCCCGGCATTACATATATGGATGGATTCATGCACATATTTCTAGAGCTTTCACCTACGAGACACCTCCCTACTTCAAAGAGCAATGTTTTACTCTCATTATATAGATGACCAAAGCCATGATTACTTTGGACAGAGAAAAGATCCGCACTTTCATGTTTGCTCCATCACACATGACAAATCATTTTTAGATTATTCATATATCATCTTTACATAGTTTACTTGCTCAAAGCCCGGGATAGATATTTGTATTTTCCATTAATAATAGAGGTGCCTTATTATCCAAGTTAGGATATAGATACATCATAAAATATCTCATCAAGTTGAGACCTACTTGGCTTTATTATCACTATCATGAGTCTATATTAGAGGGATAAAATCCTAGGGTGGCTGGCTAGTAGTACAACTTCACTCAAGCTACACACTATATAGACTATCATAGATATTAGATATAGCAAATACTCTCTCTTGTTTGTTTATTTAGTAGTAGCTTCATAGCATGGGTTATCTTACTTCACATAGAGATTGATTATGGTTATTATGTGGCTCCATAAGTGGCTAACACAAGATCTAGTCATCTATGGTAACTTTGGATCCACATTCTCTTCCTTCTTAAAGCTAGGCTTTCATATATATAGTCGACTTGAGAAAACCAGTGACATGACACTTGCATTCCCCTCGACATATGACTCATGCTCTAAGAAGTCATCGATGGGCTTGGCGTGAGGGAAGCATTGATGAAAATCTTCACCCATTCAAAGAGAGCTTGCGAGATACTCACAGCCCTCTAGATATTATGGTATGAGGGGAGTAACAATGACTACTTATGTTTCACTCCGTAGTGTTTATTTTTATGTTTGGGTGTGTTTTTGTATAAGGGGACACCACGAGATCCACAAATGTACTTATCGGGTGATCGTATAACATTAA
This sequence comes from Cymbidium sinense, assembly GCA_021442155.1. NCBI lineage: Eukaryota > Viridiplantae > Streptophyta > Magnoliopsida > Asparagales > Orchidaceae > Cymbidium > Cymbidium sinense. The sequence continues at coordinate 60,224,870 of CM038230.1, read as the reverse complement.
GGAATAGTGTACTATCTCAAGAAATAGAAGTCACTATCCTAGAATGGACCTAATCACTTAATAAGGACTCTAAGGCATGATGGTCTTCAAATATACCAGATTTTTCCTCGCCTTTACATGAAAAAGTAAAGCGAGTTTATTTAAATTGGTTCGTTAAGTTCCCTATGGAGGCAAGCCTCCATAGTTAATTACATCTAAGGAAATGAATTCTTTCTCGATTAAAGTAAGTGATTTTGTCTCCAAAGAATTCAAAGATAAAGGATTAGTTGTATTTATGAAAATCAAGTGGGAGAGATCAAAAGGGAAGAGTTCTTATCGAAACCAAGGGAGATGAGTAGGGAGTGCTCATGATACTAGGAAACCCAATTAGCACTCCAATCTATCTGGTTGAGCTTTATATATTTGAATTTGAGAAGATTTATTTATTTGAGTTGAATTTTTATTAGAAATCTAAGACTTATAATTCCATAATACAAGATTATGAAAATGCTCAAGAGGTGAGTATTTATGCTTATAGCAAAGGAAGCGAATCTCAAATTCTAAATCTAGGAGCTTTGGTGGGGACTAAAGCATGACCTAAATAGTGAAAATGGGTATATGGTTTTCCTCCAAGACAGAGTAAAACCACCTGGTGGGCTTATTACTGCAAGAGGCGACTAACTCCTCCTACACTTTAAATCCATGTAGGCAAGGCATATGCTTTGCAAGATGGTTAGCCTATTTTTTACTTAAAAGAAACTAAGTCCTAAACTCCCTAAGAGACTAGATCATGAAGGGGATGAGTAATGACTTAAATCTAATACAAATCTTGTCAAGTTTTATTTGATTTTTTGGACTTTTATTTGACACGTGATATAGGATTTTGTATGCCTAAATGCATGAGAAATTGATTGTGGGATAATCAGAGAGAAAGAGGTGTCTTTCCATCAAAGGCTCTTACAGGTTAAGCCTTTATTCTCGGATGGAAGCCCTCTCTTAGCAAGAGTGGAAGAATATGACATTCATGATATTATACATTCAATCGGCTAAGGGGTTGCTAAAATTTTATTATCTTGATTTTAATCCCTAGGCTTTCATGTGAGGTTATGACTAATTATAAAATTTTAGTTATGAGTTATTAATGGGGTAGAAATTTTATTTTTATCTTAGAGCCTAATCGCATCTAGGCCACACTCACCAATCACCATGAAAAAGGATGCCATTTCTAATGTGCAAGTGAAACAAAACATCAAATAATTTTATAAAGCTAAAGCAAAAGAATAAAAGGTTGGTCTGGTGCCTACCCGAAAGAAATGGGTAGTCGAGCTCTACCTTATACATCGATATAATGAAAGAATAAGTACAATGTATAAAATGATAAGTGTTATGGAGGGTCTTCATTCTACATCCTCCATTCTTCACTCTTCACCTTTCATTCTTTCAATCTTGATTTGCTCCACTTCTTTCTTTTGGCTTGAGTGAGATGTAATTTTCTCCAAAGGTATCACATGGTATATAAAACATGGTCTTATAACCAATGCTTATTCTTAATCCCCATAACACTTATCGTATTAATGCAAAATTACATTAAAAGGAAGGAAAGTAAATCTAGCTACACACGAAAACCAAATATTAGCTAAACACACCATACAACTCAAGCGGTTATAGGAATGATTTAGACTTAGCACCCCACACATGGGCAACCAAGTTCACCTATCCTAACTTGGGCTATGCTTAGGGCTAAGCAACCTACAAAAGCATTTATATTTTTTGTTACAGTGGACCCTCACTTATAAAACATGATTAGGCTAATATATAACATTCACATACATACACCTTAACATCGGTCTAAAATAATACATACAAAACTAAACTTTCATCAAACCATGCACTAACATAAAGCTAGAAATGGTGATTTAGCTTAATGTGCATGTGTTAGAGCTTGTGTGGTATGTCCTAATTAGCCTTAGGGTTATGATTTGCTAAGTGTGAGGGATTTAATTTATAGAAGGGTTAATTTCTCTTTAAGTGATTTAGTTGATTTGGGGATTTTTACTTAATATTTTCTTTTATTTCATATAGCCTACACTTAGCAACTAGGTGTTATAAAAAAGAAGAGAGGGAGAGTCTCTCTTTTATCCCTACCTTAAGTAATTTCTAAGGTAAATTGTTTAATGAATTTCCTTTAGTGAATGGTTTATTATGTATTTTAATTAACCCTAAGTTTAGATTCATTCTAAATAGCCCTATTCAATAAGAAAGGCATCTTTGGCTTAGTTAGTGGATTACTATCATATAACACACCCATTCATTTCTTTCCATCATGTATATCATGCATATAAATAACCTTAAGCACACCTACATGCAATGCAAATCTTAGCATACTTTGATGATGAATGCATAAAAATGTATTTTGAGATTTAAATATTTCATTTGTTAATTAGATCATGAATGCATGTCTTTGTTATGTAGAAAAGAGGATTTTTTCAATTAGCTAAATACACATTCACATGTATAAAAGTTATAAGTGGTATCCATTATTTTCTGTAAGTACAAGACCTACTTAGGGCTACTTAAAGCCTCATAGCCTCGGATGTCCGGACTAATATACCACTTTTTTTTAGATATATGTAAATGTATGAATAACTATAAGGATAAGAAAATCCATGCAAAATTATGTTTTATTTGGTTATATGTTTTACATGTGTAATATGAAAACCACCTAATTCTTAACATAGAGATGCATAGGAATAGATAGGCAAGTGTTGTGTTCTTTTTAAATGAACTATACACTTGCAAATCCTATGTGAATCCATCTTAAGAGATGGAAAGAGAGCTTCATAGCTCAAATCTTATACTATCATCACATACAAGCTTATAAGTATTTGTAATAAGCATTACTTCATTTGTAATAGTTGATTTATAGGTTTTAAAATTGTTTTGGTTTAATAGTGATAATAGCCACTTATATTCTTAATTTTAGCCAACACATGCAATTTGACATAAAAGGAAACATTTTATTTGGTCAAATTTTAAAAGAAATGAATGCATGATTTCATATGGCAAATAATATATAGCATGATTGGAAAGAAATAAAGGAATATAAACACATGATTTCATTCACCCTAATTAATCTCTAAGGACAATCATATCAAATAAGGTTATTTAAAATGAATCAAAATTCTTTAAGGATATTTTTATCTTTGAATTTCATTTGATTTCAAAATATGAGAAAGGTTTACTAATCCTAACCCATTTCCCCATGTGTGAATTAGTTTGGTTTAATGAGGAATACTTAATTTGATTTTATGTCTTGATTAGGTTAAGGTATGAATTAAGTGAATTAATTATGCCTTACCTATATCACCTTAAGTTAATTAACTAATTAATAATAAGCCAATATGATATGTAACCACATGAAAAATAAATTTGTAATGCTCCTAAGAAATGAAAAGAGCCTAATGCAATTAGCTTATGATTAATAGTTAATTAAGCTTAAGGGATCTCACTTAATTACTCTTATGATTTTCTCACATGAGCCAATCATAATTTCATTATCTCTCACCTTGGTTATTGAACACCCAAGGAGCTACCCAAGATCAATTAAAGGTTGCTTAGGTGTGGGTGAATTGATTTTAATTTCATTAAGCTTTTAATGGATTGATTAAATGTTTTGGTTATGTTTTAATTTGAGCGATGAAATAAACTTGGGGAAAGGATCAAGGGCAAGGCCTCAATCCTAATCCCTAAATCATTTAAACATTCAATTAGATTTTGATTTCCTTATTTTGAATATTTAAACATTTAATTAATCAATTAACCATTCCATTACCCCATTAATTAATTTGATTTTTAAAGATAAAAAGATGTAGGAAATAAATTACAAAAATATCCCCAATCACATTCCCTAAGTGATCTTACTATTTAATAGGGATAATTATGTTCAAATGATTAATCAAGTTACTTTATTTTATTCCTTAATTACAATTAATTAGACTAAGAGAGTGATTAGGGCTTACTCAAATGATTTTCCTAATTAAGCAATTGATAAAATCCCAAAATAGGGGGAGGTCATCCCCTAAACATCCACAAAAAATTTGAGATTAATTGAGTGTTTAATTAAGGTGTAATTAAGCTAATTAGATTTTTGATAAAACCTTAATTAAGCCAAACTCATTGTTCAAAATCAATTAATTATAATTTTACTAGATTCTCCTTTGAAATGTCCTCAAAATGGGTCTAAGTTTGCATTTTTTTTTTTAGATTATTCTATAATTAATTATGATTTTAGGAAGTTTTAGGATTAAAACTAATTAATTAACCCTAATTAAGCCTTTAATCCCATATGGCCATGTGGTACTAACCATGTGGCATGATAGGATTGGCTATTTAAGTAGTCACATATGCATCGACTTAGCGGTGGTGGACACGCTTTTCTCGGCCATCCGGTCTAAGATCGGGCACAATTTAATCCATGGGTTAAGGGAGAAATCAAAGGATCTATCATGGGATTTGATCGAGCCATTCATCTCGACACGAAATGGATGGCTAGTGATCTATCCCATTATCGTGGCAAAAGATGAGCACCATCCATTTTTTCTATTTAATCCAAGCTCACCCTAGCTCGATTGGGATCAAATGGATCCTACACCATCTAAGGAGCATACAATCCAACGGCTAAAATCCCTCAACATGGAGATTCCTTTCACAAAGGCCAACACACGAGGCCTAAAGCTATAATTTTGAGAAATTATCTCACCGAGCTAATGTCCTATGCAATGCCATGGTAGCTTCTCCTAGTTGAGGTGAGGCCTGTTGAAGGAATATGAGCTCAATTTAGTGTGGGAAGCTTGGTTGACCAATCCACGCACCTCACACTCAATCAACTCACACTTCACATGCTTTAAAAGGCTTGAGATAGTTGGGTTCGATTGGGTGATGGTGTGGGTGCAAGGAATTTGGATTTATTTTAGTGGAGGGAGTATTACATGAGAGAAGGGTGTCCTATTTTGGTTTGAGCATGGGAATGGCAATCGAGGATAGGTTGGGGATCCTTGGATTTGCTCGAGGGTTGAATTGAACTTGGGAGCTTAGAGAATGCAAGTGGTGTCTTTCTCTTGAATTGAGGGAGTATATCCCTCAATTAAGCTAGGTGTATGGATGGGATTGAATTTGCAAATCCCATCGATTATGTCAAACCATGAGGTGTCATGCCGTCGGTGCCATGTGGCTCTGGGTTGGTCAAAGAAATGGCGAGTTCCAAGGGAAGATATGGAGTGGGGGGGGGTGGTATTGCTCCTCCTTGTGCCCATGGGTTTGGCCATGGATGAGAGGGAAGAAGCATGGGTCCTTTGGTCCATGGCAAAGGCTAAGGGGTTTAGAGTGGGCTAAGAAGCTTTAGGGATGCTTCATTTGGCATCTTGATGGTATGGAGATAAAAGTGGACTTTGCCACTTATGTAAGGATCTAATGCAAATGGCTTGGCACATTGGTCAATCCCAGCTTGGTTTCAAATGAGTTTAGGCATATTTGCGGGTGTTTTGGCTGATGTGGAGTGGGTTTGATCAGCCAAAGAGGTTCCATAGGGTGTCTTGAAGTGGCTTAGCTCAATTTGGGCAAAAGTGTTCAATTGGGTTCACAATGGGTTGGGTTGACCAATTAGCCAAATTGAGTCAAACCAAGGCTTGGGTTAATCTAAACCATGATTTGGAATGTTTTGGTGTGACTAATTTGATATGGTTTGGCTTAGGTTTTAATTTGACTCATTTGGATTCAAAGGGTCAAATTGATCAAGTTGATCAATTTGACCAATTTTGACCAAATTGAGTTGGGATAGGTGTTTAATCAAGTTCAATTGGTTGATTGAAAATGATTGTAGGCTTTGGTTTGGTTTAATTTGGAATTAATTTGAATTTTGGTCAATTTGACCTCTTAAGTCAATTTGGGCTAGGTTGGGTCAAGTTGACCAATTGGTCAACTTTGGCTCAATCATGGCTTTGGTCAAGTTCAATAAGTGATTTGAAATGAAGTTGAGCCATTGGTTACGACCAATTTGGGTTAAATCATGATTTGACCCATTTGGCTTTTGGCCAATTTGGGTCAACTTAGGTCAAGTGGCCAATTAGGCTTGGTTTAGCTCAATTGATTACTTGGTCATGTTCAATCATTGATTATGAATGGGTTTGGGTTAATGGTTTCAATCAATTTGGCATATGGTGGGTTTTGGTTAGTTTGAGTTTCATTTGGGCTAAATATTGACTTGATCAAAGACTAGGTTTGACTTGGTTTGACCCAATTCAAGGTGGTTGATCACCCATGATGATTCTTGATCATGATTGAGGTTTAGATGAGCTTAGTTCAATCCAATTTGGGTTGGATTAAAATTTGGCTCAAAAGGGTCCTTTAGGTCACTTTGGGTCAAGTGAGCCTAAATGGGTCAATTGGCTTTATCAAGGCTTGATTCAAGTTTAATTGAACTCACATATGGACTTAAAATTAGAATATAAATCCAATTATAATTGATTTGGAGCCAAATGGGTTTTGGTTTATATGATAATTTCAAGTCAAACCGTCAACTTGGGCTTGATTTGGGTTGACTTGGATTTGGTTTGATAATGGTAGTTTATGCTTATATTTGGATCAATGATTATAGGAATGATTGAATCATAAAAAAAATCCATAAGTTTTGAGTTGATTTGGGTTTCATTTAGCCAAGTTCAAAATTTGGCTAAAAGGGCTAAAATTGGAATTTTGATTTGATTTGAGTTTGGTTTTGGTCATTTGAATTTATATTTCATTTATATTTGTGAATATAAATGAAGATATAAATGGGTCATGAAAATCACTTGATTTGGAGTAATTTGGAAGCAAATTTAATTAAGCTTAGGAATGTAGGTTGAAAGGGCTAATTTGGATTTTAATTTGGTTTGATTTATTTTACAATTGGAGGGTGGTTTTCATTTATATTTATGAGTATAAATGAAGGAATGATTGATTTATAAACAAATTAACCAAATTTGAGTTGATTTGAAGGAATTTTGGCTAAGCACATGAAGGCGCTCATGGCTTAAGAGGAGATTTTTTGGAGTTAATCATGGGTTTCAATCATTTGGAATTTGGAATTAATCTATGATTTAGAATTTTATTTGAGATTGGATTTGATAATTGAGAAAGTAAATGGGGTGGGATTGATTTGGATTTGGTTAAGACTAAGTCCATAGGCTAAAATCAAAAGGGCTTAAGAAGGGATTTGGACTTTGAATTTGATCATTAGATAGTTGGATTTGATTTTAGAATTTGGAGTTTTAAATTTGAGGTTTGGTTTGAAAGAAAGAAGCAAGGATTGGGTTTGGACTATAGGGTAGGCAAGTTTTCCTAAATCCCAGGTCACAACCTATTCTTATGGTTAACTCTTCTAAGTCTCTAGGATTAGGTTAAGTGTTCATCTAATCACTAGAAGTGTCTTAAGACTAAGAAACTCTTGGTGTCTATAAGAGTCCTAGATCTATGATGAGGAAGTTGAGAGCTCACTCCAAAAGTGAGGTCAACATCCACCAATAGAGATTGAGCCACTAGTAGGAAAAATAAGAAGTGACATCACATTGGTGTTATCGATAGATGCCATTACGGCTTCCCCAATTTCTCTTGAGCACGCTGGTGGTGGCCATGTACATACTAGGGAAGATCCATATATAGAGAATCTGCTTTAATGACTAGTCATGAGCCACTCTTGTTAAATTCAACTTGGGTGATGGTGAGTGCCACCCAAGATGACTCCTTAGATGTTGACTCTTGTGCAGAATAGTTTGAGATATATAGCTCAAAGGCAATTATCTAGTCTGGAGATCTCATGCTTCATCTCAATGATATGCTATAGGCCTTGGGTTTCACTACAATATGGCTCTTCAAAGAGCCTATATTATATAGTGACAACACTATGCCACCTACTTCTAAGTATTGACTTAGAAGTCTTACATAAACTTTCTAGCTTTTGTGTGGAAGTGAACTCTCTATTAGATTGTACAGCCCTTGGGTCTTGAAGCAAGAGAGCTACAACTTTAGGAGTCTTTGTGTAAAGATCTTTAGTTTAATCTAATCTCATTACACACAATTTATCAAGAGGTTTCATCAAATGCACTCACTTGTAGAAACTTTACTAAGCATGACTTAACATAAAGTCTCCCTAGTCTATCAAGATCTCGTATAGCCTCTAAGATCATACCAAAGATAACTTTCTAGAGCATAGATTGAGCTTCTTGATATATCTCTTGAATTGAGAGAGTTACGAGGATACAATACCTATTGAGAGGAGATCTATGATGAAACATGTTGTCATAACTATAGAAAGATTACTCACTGGATGGACATTCGGTGTCTAAACTTGAGTAGACTCTTTCTTCACTAGTCCATGACCATGAAGTCTCCTTGCAACATCTCCATGATGCTTGAGAGACAGCTACTATGGCCTATAGAGCTCATATAACTTTTGTCCATATTAGAGAACTAATTACTTGTAGCTGAAATTTCTTTTATACCATTATCTCTTTATTATTACATGATATATGAATATTATGATTAAAGACTTCTCAAATATGTTCTCTCTCCTTATTTATGTTATTGGATATAATCATTGATAGATAGATAAGAATAGCAATGAATGCAATTGTCGGAAAATTTATGACACCACATAGGATTTAGAAATTTCTTATTTGAATGATCAAATGTGTCATTCTAGAGTAAAAATATTATCTCGATAGATTAACATGATATCCTATAATGGATTTGACCATTTAATAAAAGACTCTAAGGCTAATGGGTCTTTCATGTACCGTAGAGTTTTTCCCCAATTACATGGGAGGCGAGCAGGTTTATTTTAAACTAGCTTCATGGTTCCCTATATGGGCAAGCCATTATAGTTAATTACATCTTAGGAATGGAGGACCACTTCTTCAAAATACTCTATATTAAAAAAAATAAGTTATTATTTCTATGGATTTCTAAGCTAGTTTCCAAAGGAATGATACTTGAAATTTCAATTATGAATGATCCCAAGTAAAAAGACTTATTTTGGGAGCCAAACGGATTAAGTAAGAAATGTCTGATCGGGATGCCTAGTAGGCATTTCAATTATCCTATCATTGGGCTTTAAATTTTGGAATTTAATTTAGATTTCAAGTTAACATTTTATTAGAAATCTATAGATTTTAGTAGCACAAGACTACAAAATGCCTAGAGTTGAAGACTTACTCAGGAAGATGCTTTAGAATCTAAGTCTATAAGTGCTTCCCAAGTTAGATGCTCAACCTAGTTTCACTTTTGGGAATTATTGATATTCCTCTTATTTGAGGGAGGAAACTTATCTTTGACTCTTTTGGACTTACAACCGCTTAGAAGGATTGCAAGCTAACACCACCTAAGTGCATTTTAAATCCATGATGTCAACTCTTACGTATGCAAGATGGTGAGACTTTTGCATTTTAGGAAAGAATCTAATAACCTAGATTCACTTCTTAATCCCCAAGATCATTGTTGACCTCACTTTTGGAGTGAGTTCTCATCCCTCTTCTTAGACATAGAAGCCTTCTAGACACTAAGACTTCCTTAGTCATAAGATACTTCAACAGCAATTAGGTGAACACTTAACTTAAGCCTAGAGACTTAAAGGGTTAATCATAGGATTATGCCTTAAGACTTAGGGAGATCCACCTACCCTAAGCCCAATCCATGTTCACCTTCCTAAGCTAAAACCAAACCTCAAATTTAAATCAAATCCAAATCTAAATCCAAATTCCAAGCCAAATGATTGAAACCCATGATCAAATCCAAGCTCGTAATTAACCTAAGCTATGATTTTTTATCTTATGGACTTAGCCTTAGCCAAATTCAAATCAATCCAAACTCAATTAATTTTCTCAAATATCAATTCAACCCTTCAATCAGTTTATCAAACTTACAATCAAACTCAATTCCAAGTCCAAATCAAGATTCAAATCAAATCAAATCTAAACCTAAGTCCTTTGAGCCAATTTCATGAACTTAGTCAAAATCTCATTCAAATCAAATCAAACTCAATTGATTCTCTCATGGATCAATTATTTCATCAATTATCTTCCACATATAAATCAAATTTATAATCATATAACCAAAACTAAATCCAACCAAATCTAAGACCCTTATTCCGGTTCCATGTACTTAGTCAAATTCCATTCAAATTCAAGTCAAACTCAATTGATCTTCTCATAAATCAATCATCCCTTCAATTATCCTCCCAAATATAAATCAAATATATATTCAAATCATCAAAACTAAATCAAACTCTAAGTCCTATGGTCCCATCCCATGGACTTAGTCAAATTCTCTGATCTAAACATTAGATTCAATTGATTTTCTCATGAATCAATCATTCCTTCAATCATCATTCCAAATATAAATTAAATCTACAATCATCAAGCCAAACCAAAACAACCCAAGTCAAACCCAACTTAGCCCTTTTGACTTGGAATATCCAAATGAAAACCATCCAAACCTAAATCAATTGCATTGAATTTTTATATATCAACCCCAAATCCATATATAAACTCAACTAAACTCAAGTCAAACCAAAACCAAGTCAACTTCAATTGGTCTACTTTACCCAAAGTGACCATGACTATTTGAGCCAAACTTTAATCCAACCCAAATTAAATTGAACTAAACCAATCTATACCTCACAATGATTGTTGATCACCCTAGGTTGATCAATTATCACAAATTGGGTCAAACCAAGTCAACATAGCCATTTGACCAAGTCAACACTCTTAACCCATATGAACCAAACCAAATTGCATTCTAAGTCAAATGAATTGAAATTAATGACCCATACCAATCCAAAATCAATATTTGAACATGACTTGACCTTCAATTGAGCCAAACCAAACCCAATTATCCTTCTTAACCTAAGTTGACCTAAATTGACCTAAAGAGCTAAAATGGGTTAAATCATGATATAAACTAAATTGATTGAAACCAATGGTTCAAGTTCATTCTAATTTGATTATTGAACTTGACCAAAGCCCCAATTGAACCCATTTGGCTAAATCAAAATCAAATCTAAAATTGCAATCAAAGCCTACAATCATTTATTGGTCAACCAAATCTAACGAACCTAGAAGCTAATTTGATCAATTTGCTCAAATGGGTCAACCTAACCCATTTGACCTATTTGATCCCAAATGAACCAAAATCAAATTTAAACCAAATTGACCCAAACCAATTGAACCAAATCACTCCAAATCATCATTTGAACTTAACCCAACCCTTGGTTTAACCTAATTTGTCCAATTGGTCAACTTAGCTCGAATTTGACCTAAATGAGCCAAATTGAGCCAAATCAAACCAAATCAACTCCAATTGACTTGAAATTTAGGCTAACCCACTTTTGGCTCATTTCAAATCTGCTCAAATCAAATCCAATGCCAAATGACCATGATACCCTTTGGTCAAAGGTATCATATGAGATAAAGCACCCATGTAAATGGGATCCCACTCATGGCCACTTGGCACTCTCTGTGGTCCCACTTGGGCACTGGGACTCACCTTGTCGACCAAGGGTGGTTGGGTGACCATGACCTAAGGAGGTGAAATTACCTCACCTTCCCCATTAGTGCACATGGAAACCCAGGACACCCACTAATCCCTCTTGGCCAACCAAATGGAGCCACTAAGATGATTCCTGCCATCCTGCCACCCGGTGGTGGGATGTCCAAAGCTCCAAATCAAGCGAGCCATGATCTTTGGAATGAGGAGTTATAACCCCTCAATTCAATCCAAATTAAGAAGTGAGCTTAGAGACCTGGTGAGCCCTAGCATCTTCAAGAGTATCCTAGATTCTTCCGAGCCTCTAAATCTCCCATTGTTATTCAATGAAAAAGGGCAATCCCTCCTGATCCCATTTTCTCTAAACTCTACCAAAGTCAAATTAACTTTGCATACACCTTCCCTAGGGCTCATCGAGCAAGAATGAATCTTCTCCCAAGCTTCCCAACCCAGGGTATACTTCAATCAATGCCGCCTCCTAAGCTTGGTGTTGGTCTTTCAAGAAAATGGCAAGGAATCAAAGCTCGTGTCGATCGGTGGCTTCTTTTCCACTAGACAAAGCTTCCTCAATCATTTGCACCGCTAGTCTTGAGCTCCAGTGAGGTATGCTTCCAAAACCAAGCTTTTGGTGAAAATAGGTTAGAGCTTTGTGAAGGAAATGTGCATCTCATGTGATCTTGATCATTTGATCCCCTTCGATCGACATCATGAAGGTGTGGGATCCTTTGGCTTGATCCAAGCTGGAGCTTCGGATCAATGGCCAATGAACTCTCTCTCATAGCTCACAGGGTGTAACGTACCATCCGCCGTTCGTGATCGAATAGGCGCTCGCTAGTTTAATTCAATTTTATCTTAATGTGGGATTAATCTTAGTCATCTAATCTTAGATCACACAACGGATGAGAAAACACATCCCAGCCACATAAGCGGATAATTTTAAGCAATCCCGTGAGCATGCAAACCATGTAATGTCGGTGCCATGTATTAATTAGCTTTGATTAGGCTTACTTAATCTTTTTAATGGTTGAAACTTCTAAAAATCATAACAAATTGTAGAAAAATAAAAAAAAAATAAATACTCATTTTAAAGGTATTTCAAATGATAATTAATTAAAAATGATCTTAATTTTTAAATAGTAAATGAGGCTTAATTGGAGTTTAATTAAAAAAAATTAATCAACTTAATTACTCATTAATTACTTGATAAATTAATCCCAAATTTTTTTGGGTCAATTTAATAGCGGCCTCTACCTCCCATGATTTTCTTGGGATTTATTGCTCACATTATTAAGAAAATTGACTAATTAAACCTTAATTACTCTTTTAAGTTAATTAATGTCCCATGAATAGTAACAAATTGGTTAATTAAGTTTATTAATCATTGCTCAATAGTAAATGACCTAAGGAATAGGGTTGGGACCTCTTTCCTATCCTCTTTCCCTAAGTTCATTTCACTTTTCAAAAGGAAATTAATTGAGGCTTAATTGATTAAATCACTTAATTAATTAAATTGAAATCATAATCATATTAAACCTTAATTAATTCTTGGGTATATCTCTAGGTGTTTAATAACCTAAAGAAAGTTAATGAAATTATGGTATACCTACATATGTGGGGAAACCATAAGATTAAACAATTAAGTTCATTAACCTAATTAACCATTAATTATGAGCCAATTGCATTATGCCCCTTTTAGTTCTTAGGATCATTGCTAATTTAATTTTCAATTTGTGTGCATATCATGTTGGCTCATAATTATTTGGATAATTATATTAAGGTAACATATGAAAGGGTTAATCAATGTATTTAATGTCTACAACTTAATTAACTCATAAAGTCAACTTAATTATATTTAATTAAAATTAATTAATTAATAAACATGGGGATGGGTTAGGATCAGCAAACCTTTTTTTACATCCTTAAATCAAATCAAAACATGAAATTAAAAATGATATTAAGAAAGCTCACATACTTTAAATGACTTAATTTAATATGATTGTCCTTAGGAATTAATTTGATTGAATGAAATCATATGTTTATGTTTATTTATTCCTTTCCAATCATGTTAAATGTTGTATGTCATTTGAAATCATACATTCATCTTTTCAAAATTAACTAAATCAAATGATTTTCTTTTATGTAAGCTTGCAAGTGTTGGACCAATTTATAATATGAGTGACTATTATCACTAATAAATTCAAATTATTTTCCAAAGTTTATAAATCAATTACATTGATTAGAGTAATAATATATATGAATACATATAGGCTTTGCATGTGCTTATAGCTTGGGTAGGTGAAGTAAAGCTTTCTTTTCTTTAATTCATATGTGGTTTTACATGTATTTGAATGTTAATAAGTATACAGACATCACGAGAATACAAGGCTTTAGCTAAAGAGGTCATTTGATTACCTCACTTCCATGGTTAACAATGACACATACTTATTTAATTTTATTCATATTTGTTTCTATATTATAATTTGGATGGAACTTTTTTCATATACATAAATGTTTTAATCAAATAGAAATGTAATTTTTGCATGATTTTCTTCCCTTATTTACATATACATTTATGTGTAATGAGATAGCAAAGTATACAATCCATCCAAAGAATATTTAGCTTTTAAGGAGTTCATTTGATTACCTCACTTCTAGTTAACAAAGATGTGTACTCATGTCTCTTTACATGTGTATGTATGTATGTGCTAAAGGATAAAATCCTTCTTTTCCACTAAAAATGCATGCATCCATAATCGATTAAGTGCTTGGATTAATTATTCAAGTGGTTTGAAGCTTTCTTTCCTATATCCATGCATATAAATTTACATATGTTGGAATGCAAATGGATATATAGTCACGACATCCCGAATACAAGGCTTTAGCTAGCAAGGAGGTCATTTGATTAACTCACACTGGTTTAACAATAGCATTATATTTAACTTCATCTCTATGTAATTTTGTATAAGAATTCAGATAAAGCTTTAAATTAATATGATTAAATAATTTAATCAAATGAAAGAATATAAACTTTAAATATACACATCTATATTCATCATTTAAGTGTGCTAAAATACATTGCATGTATAGATACACTTGATTGAATCATATGTGTGTTATATGTGATGGAAAGGAATGATTTGATATATATCTTGTGATAGTAATTCAATCAAATTAATCTTAAGATGCCTTTCATATGGAATGAACTTATTTAAGCGAACCTAAACTTTGGATTATTTTAAAAAATGCAATAAGCCATTCACTAAAGAGGACTAAATCAACTTAATGTACTTTAGAAAGTGGCTTAAGATAGGGATGAAAGGGAATGATCCCCTTTCTTCTCTTTATAACACTTAGTTGCTAAGTGTAGGTCATATGAAATAAGAGAAAATACAAATTAAAATTCTCAATTCAATTAAACAACTTGAAGTGAAACCAACCTCTCATGTTAAATTAAATCTTCTTACACTTAGAAAATATAATACTAATGCTTAGTTGAGACACACACAAGCCTTAACACACACATTAGAATTAATTCCCACTTCTCACTATGTTAGGGATTGCATGGTGTGATGTATGTTTTGTTTTGTGATGTATTATTTTAGGGTGGATGTTAAGGTGTATGTTTCATAGAATGGATGGTAGACCAATATTAGCTTAATCATATTTTTTGCAGGGCATTATGCTTAAGGGATGCTAAAAATAAATGTAAATGCTCTCTTTCTGCATAAGCATAATCCAAGTTAGAAACAGTGGGCTTGGTTACCCATGTGTAGGGTCTAAGTCCAAATCATATATATAATTGCTTGGGATTGTATGTGTGTTTAGCTAACCTCTATTTTATAAGTGTAGTTAGATTTACTTTTCTTATACAAATATAATTTTTTACAATAGGAATTAAGATTAGTGTTATGGGTGATTAGGATGAGCGGTGGCCAAAAGGCTTTGTCCTGGGGTGCCCTGTGATACCTTAACATCCAAATCAAAGAAGGAGTGAAGAATGAAGACCCCATAGCATTTAAATAAAACTATAATTATTCTTTCATTTAGGGTTATATAAGGGTAGAGCTTCTACCCATCTTTTCTTTTGGGTTGTACTGTGATACCCGGCGACCTCTTATTCATTGCAGTTATAAAATTATTTGTTGATTTATTCAAATTATTAATTAGGATTGCATCTTTTCATAGTTTTCTTCATGTTTGATGCTTTCATGTATGGCCTAGATGCATTAGGCTCTTAGGGTAAAATTAATTTTTTTATCCCCAAATTACTCATAATTAAAATTTTCTTCAACTCATATCCTCACCATAAAGCATAGGTCTTAAATAAGATAATTAAAAGATTTAGCAATCCCTTAGCTGAATGGTTGAATGTTTCACATCATGCATGCATATTATTTTGCTCTTAAAAATAGAGATTACTATCCTTGCACGATAGGGGAATGCTTGACTGTGAGGGTATCCTTTGTGTTGGAAAACCCATTTCTCACCGATTTAGCCAACAACTTTATTTCATCATGCATGTAGGCATCAAAGTCCTAAAGCCTTTGTCTAAATGAAGCATCAAAAATTAAATAAAATTTGGAAAGATTTTGCATTAGACTAAGTCATTACTCATGCCACTCATGCTCTAATCTCTTAAGGAGTGAGTTTAAGACTTTAGTCTCTTTCTAATTAAAATAACCGCCCAAGCTATCTTGCAATTCATATGATCATACCACATGGATTTATAGTGTAGGTTAGTGCCACTCCAAGCAATTGTAAGTTTAGAGGTCGAACAATTTATTCTCTCTTATGGAGGTAAACCATCATGTCCATTCTGCTTATATTTAGGTCATGCTTTAGCTTGTACTAAAGCTCCCTAGATTTAGGATCTAAGGTAGTTGTTTCCTTCAAGCTTATAAGCATAAATCCTCACCTCTTAAGTATCTCCATAAT
The DNA here is from genome assembly GCA_021442155.1 of Cymbidium sinense. Lineage (NCBI taxonomy): Eukaryota > Viridiplantae > Streptophyta > Magnoliopsida > Asparagales > Orchidaceae > Cymbidium > Cymbidium sinense. The sequence goes on along the minus strand of CM038230.1, from coordinate 60,208,382 downwards.
CTTGTATTATTGGATTATAAGCTAACAATCTAATAAAATTTCAACTCAAACATATAATTATCTTCAATTTCAAATATATAAAGCTCAATTATAGGATAGATTGGAGTGCTCACTAGGCTTCCTAGTATCATGAGAATTCTTTACTTCCTCCCTTTGGATTCTAAAAATTGGTCTTCTCCTAGAACTTTCCTAATTGATTTTATGAACATAACCCATCCTTTAATAGTCTAACCTTGAAATCTTTGGAGATGATAATTGTCTACTTTAATCGAGTATTCTTAGATAATTTCATTTTTAATATGTAATTAACTATTGAGGCTTGCCTCCTTAGAGAACTTTAGAACGATTTAATATAAATCCTACTTTATTCATACATGTAAAGCGGAAAATATTTCGGTATATTTGAAGACCCAAAGATGCTTTAGAAGTCCTTATTAGGTGATTAGGTCCATTGAATGATGATGCCTCTATCTCTTAAGATAGTACATCATACCATGTTGTACCTGATCACTTCAATATGTACCCCATACGATCTATGTGGTGTCCCTCCCCTCCCAGAAAAAAATTAAACACCACAATCATGTAGGGTATGATATGTAACTAACTAATGCACATTTCCAGCTTTTAAATACTTTGACTCATGATTTATTTAAAGTCTTGGGGTATGCACTTTACTCCTAAATTCCATGCAATTATAAGTGGTCATGGGCCAAATCAATAAGAGAAGGCGACTTCCAGAGAAGGTGGTCATCCTCAATGTCGGATGTCCCTTATGTGCAATGGGTGAAGTGTACAATTCAAGAGTTGAGAGTAATATGATAATATGATTCGCAAGAGCTAATTATTTATAGTTGATTTTAGGTTATTATTAGGGCTTAAATTTATATGAAGTTTTGAGTACATTTTTTTTGTTTAAGTTGATTAGATTTAAATTGGGTAGAAAATTTAGTTTTCACGAGAGTTTAATTGTTCAAGCATTCATCACAAAAAATATAACGAAAAGAAACCTAGAAAAGTAGGTTGATTTTATTATACACCAAAATAGATCAAGTCAATTTTAATTAAAGAAAAGGCTAATGCAGCTAGGTACTACTATACACCCAGAAGAAAGTGAAAATGAGTGGCGAACTCATCATTATCTGACTAGAACTAAAGTTTAGATCTATGGATCTTTTTCCCAAGATTGTCTCCTTCTTCGTGGACCTCCATTGGATTTTACAGCCCCTTTGTACCTATCATATTGTAGGGTAAGCTCATGCTCCATAGATCCTAACTTAATTCTAAGCTCAAATTTACATTTCAAATTCAAAATAAATCCTAAGTCATGTACAATAGATGTCAAGAAAATACAAATAGCACACAAGTTATATTTTACAAACATATTGGCTTAGCATTAGCTACCAAGCCCATATGTCATATTGGGCTATGCTAAGGGACTACTCACCTACAAGCAAACAATAATTTTATAATTTATTTATGATGGCGGACCCATTTAACATAGTCCCCTAGAAGATAATATCAATTCTAAAAATAACGTCCTACCATCCGGACTAATGATAATCAATCCTAGCCATCTAGCCTAAAATAGTACACCACAAAATAATAAAAGGCATTCCACATCATAGAATAACATAAGAAATCACAAAATGACCTAACATAAGTCTAGGGTCCGTGACCTAATGATCTAGTGTGTGAAGAATACGAGATTTTGTGGCAAGACATTACTAGGCCTTTTAGTTTCAAGTTTCAATTTGGGTTTCCAATTTTAATTTAATTTGATTTTTAGACTTTTAAATTTTTATAATTTTTCTTCATAGATGCGTGTCATTACTATACTAGAGATTCGGTATCAAGACCTCCTTCGGATCAGTCCACAACCTCGGTGTTAGACTATATACCATATGATGTTGATTATGAATTTTTTTTGTTTTTTTTGTTTTTTTGTTTTTTTTCTTTTGCTTCTTTTAGTTTTAGAATTGGTTTAATTTACTAAGGGTGGTTTCATTTTAAGTGATTTAATGATTTGCAATTTCATTTTATATTAAAGTAAGATTAGATTTTCAAGAATGAACAATACAATAAGTTTCATTTTAGGTGGAACCCATTATATTCAACATCTAAAGTCCTAATAGAATGAAGCTTTCATCCTAAGATGAATATTCATTATAAAAGTCTCACTAAGATCTTAAGTATCTTAATTAATTCCTCTTAAATTCATTTAGATGATTTGATTTGAATTAAGTTTATAATTTTATTTGTTTGAAATTTTATTCTTCTTTTAATTTCTTTTGATTTGATTTATTTTTATTCCATTTGTTAATGTTTATATTTGAATTTATTTTTGTTTAATGTATGTTCATTATGTCAATCAAACAAATTAAAGTTAATGTGCCTCACTCTTTTTCATTTTATTCATTAATATTATTATGTTTTAGTTTAGGTTAGACATTTATGCGATTTCATTTAACTTTATGTTTTATCTTTTCATCTTTATGTTTCATTAAGTTAGATTCATTTTATTTGTTTATTTTTTTCATTTATTTTTTGAATGATTTAGTTTATTTATTACATTTCAATGTGGTTATCGTGTTTATTTTCCAAGTTAATTTCATTTGTTGTTGATGTTTATTAAAGTAAACTTACATTCAATCTTAAGTTTAATATGATTCAATTTACTCATTTGTATTATTTATATTATCTTGAATTGACTATCCAAATTTGTTATTGTTTGGCCTTTCTTATTTCAATTTATTTATTTCATTAATTTTTTAATGTTTATTAATGAACTTAGATTAAGATAGTTGATTCCAAGTTATGATTTCATATATTATGGAATAGTTCAATATTTGTTTCAATCAACTTGAAGGGAAGCGATGATTATGTTAAAAAAGTTCTTTTATCATTTATAATAATATAATTTGTCTTATTCATCATGACCTAAGAAGTTTAAGGAATTGTTATTATGTAAATTAAACTTACACTAGGCTACTTTAACTTTTATGCCATTTTAAATTCAATTAATCCTAATCTTTCATATTTACATTTGTAGCCATTTTATTCCTTATCTAAATGGCCTTAATGTATTTATATGTTGATAGATTATAAAGTTCGAAGTTAATGAACATTATATTTTAGTTTATTAATGGGTTTATCATGGTTTAATTGGTTATTAATTTTGGAAAGTAATTAAACTTCAAACATTTTCAATTATTCTTAATCTTTAACTTATGTTTAATTAGGTTCCTTTACTTTCAAATTTCTTATACATTTTATTGAAGTATTTTGATGTCAATTATGATGTTTTATGTTTCTATTATGAATTTTGTAATTTTGTAATTTTTTTATTTATTATTTCCTTTAAATTGACTTAGAACTTGGAAATTCAAGATTTTTAATCTAGAGGTCAATTGAGTTCGAAATTTTTATAGCAAGTGGAGTTCCTTGCCAATTTGATTTCCCTAAAATTTCACCATAATCAGATATGTAATGTAGGACTAATTAAGATTTTAATTATTTGATTAAAACTTAAATAAAGCATAATTTAATGAAGATTATTTAGGGTTTTTTTCCTTGATTCCTCTCAAGAAGATGCTTCCATAGAAGGTATATTCATAATTTTGAAAACTTGGTTAATTTATTATGATTTTTCTAAGTTCAAGTTAAGTAATTAAATTAATTAATTGATTAAATGATAAATTAAGTGATTTTGTGATTCATTAGGTTTCGTTGTTACTTAGCTATAGCACCCAAGAGGGGGGTGAATTGGGTTTTAAAAAAAAATTCAAAAAATTAAATTTTATCTTTTGCGAAGATTTAAATATTTAATAATTCTTTAAAAAATGATGCAACAAAAACATAATAACAAAAAAGTAAAGTGTTGAAAAGTAAAGAAATAGAACACATTTTACATGGTTGGAAACCTCAAAATTAGCTTCGTCCATATACCCAGCTAGGAATTCACTAAATCAAAGTTGAGATTATAACAAATCTCTTCTCTCCTTCATGGGAAAGTACAATCCAACACGCTTTCCTTAACCGACAAGCACAACCCGATAAGTACTTTTCTTAAAGGGTAAGTACAACCCAACAAGAAATCAAGACAAAGCAAAGAGAAAGATACCAATCTAACTCTCAATTTTCAAATGTTTTTGCACTCACAACCTAACCTATACTAATATTAAGGCAATTGAATATTAATAAAAAAGAGAGCTCACTTTAATTTTAAATGAAATTACAACAAGATCTTCAATCAAATATTTAATGCAATTAAGTAACTTAATGTTGCTTGAATGATCTTTAAAAGGTTTGGAATGATTTTCTTGAAAGACTATGAAATGCAAACTAAAATGCAATAACCAAACACTTTACTTTCAATTCTTTTTCACACAAGCTAACTTTTATTCAAATGATAAATATATGTGTAATTGGAACAACTTAACAATTACTCAAACAAGGATTTGAATTATACCACATGAAAGCTATCACATAGCATATGCATAAACAAATTGAATACAAGTAATCAATAAGCACAAAATAATTTATGCAAGATGTGATGTGGTACCAAATGGAAAAAGAGAGGTAATAAGATTTTATACATAATCAATTTTAATGTGAAACTTTAAGCCAAAGGGATAAATAATGGATATTCAAATGATTAAGCACTTGGGAAATTAATAACCTTCAAAAAAACTTTAGCCAAACAAGAAGCAAAAGAAATATTCAATGATTAAGCACAAAATAAATTGATTTTCTTATGTTAAATTTAGGCCAAACAGAAATCAAAAGATTATCAAGTAGGTTAAGTCCACACAAATTGATCTTCTTGTCTTTGTTCTTGGCCAAATAAAATCTAATATGTCATGAAATGAACATAAGAAAATTTGCATAACCTTGTAAACTCCAATGCCAAGAAAAAATAAAAGAAGTTTATTAACTTAGCACCTTAGAAGATAAACATCAAGGAGTTGATGTTTTCGGCCAAGGTGGAAACACACCAAAACTTCACTTTTCCTAATCAATCTTTATGGTGTTTTAATTTGGAGTCATGTGGACATCACACACATCTTGGGTACTATTGAAGTGATTAGGTATGACATTAAGGTATGATGTACCAACTTGAAAGATGGAAATCACCCTATAATGGACCTAATCACCTAATAAAGACTCCTAAGGAAAATGGGTCTTCATATATACCAGCTCTTTCTCCTACTTTACATGAAAAGTAAAGTATGATTTATTTTATGTCGTTCTTTAGTTCTATGAAAGCAAGCTACCATAGTTAATTTCATCATAGAAAATGAGAATTTCCTAAGAACACTCTCGATTAAAGTAGTCAACAAATATCTCCAAAGACTTAAAAGTGAGACTATCAAAGGATTTGGCATTTTAGAAAATTAATTGGGAAGGTTCAATTTAGAAGACTTATTTTGGATGTCAAAGGAGGATGAGGGAGTATTCATGATACTAGGAAGCCTAATGAGAACTCCAATCTACCCTATAGTTAGGCTTTATATGTTTGAATGAGAGAGTTTATTTTAGTTTGAGTTGAAATTTTATTAAAATGTTAAGGCTTATTGTCCATCAACACAATATTATGGAAATTCCTTATATGTGAGGACTTATACTCATAGCCTAAAGGATACAAGCAACCTCGGATCCTAAATCTAGGATGGTTTAGCACAAGCTAAAAGCACAACCTAAATCTAATCAAAAAATGGGACATAATGATTTACCTCCACAAGAGAGGATAAACAAATCCCAACTCTCGGACTTATAACCACTGGATTTGCGCCTAACACCTCCTACGATACAAAACCATGTAAATCTGTCTTATGTATATGCAAGATAGCTAGGTTGTTATTTAATTAAGAAAGAGACTAGAGTCCTAAACTCACTCCCTAAGAACTAGATCATGACTCACATGAAGGCATGACTTAGGCTAAATGCAAAATTTTACAAATTTTCATATCATTTTGACACATTTATTTGGACAAAGGCTTAGGACAATTATGCCTAAATGAATGATGAAATTAGATTAAATCAGGGAGGAGATGATCTCCACTACTAAGGATGCTCTCACAGTCAAGCATTCCCCTATCATGCAAGAGTGGAGACCCTCCCTTTTCAAGAGTGAAGCAAGATGATATGCATGATTTTAGACATACATCATTCAATTAAGGTGTTGCTAAATATTTTATCTTGATTTATAGCCTAGGCTTTAAAGTGAGGTTATGAGTTATTTTAAAATTTAATTATGACTTGTTAGTAGGATAGAAAAATTAATTTTTCCCTAAAGAGCTTACGAATCTAGGCCACACATTCAAACATCAAGCTTAAGAAACCTATGAAGAACATGTAATTTCTATTGTGCAATTTAAACACAATAATCAAACATTTATAAATTTCATGAAAAAAAATAAAAGGTATGAGGTTCCACCGCACACCCCAAAAAATAAAATAAGTTGGGTAGAGCTCCCTCATACAACCCGGATTACAATTGAATGGGTGCTATTGGGGTCTTCTTTTTTTTCTTTTCTTTTTTTTTTGCTTTTCTTTCTTCCTTCTTCCTTTGGTTTGACTTGGTTAAGGTTTCATAGGCCTCCTAGGACTTTTCTTCTAGTCATTGCTCATCCTAAATCCCATAGCACTAAGCCTAATTCCTATTGCAAAATTACATTTGTATAAAAATAAAATCTAACTACACTGCAAAATAGATGCTAGCTAAACAACCATACAAACCCAAGTAGTTATATTCCATAATTTAGACTTAGCACCATGCATATGGGTAGCCAAACCCACCTATCTTAATGTGGATTATGCAAAGGGGTATAAGTAACAAGAAAAAGCATTATATTTTTTTATTTCAACAACCCTTTAACATAATCCCTTGTTGAAAATATCATTAGGTTAATAGTGGTAACATTGTCTACACATAAATAATCCTAACATCCGGTCTAAAATATTACATCACAAAATAAAACACAACATCATAGCATACAATATCCTAACTTAGAGTTAGAAGTGGTGACTTAGTATTCTAATGTGTGTGCTAAGGCTTGTGTATGTCTTAGCTAGGATTTAGGATTATGATCATCTAAGTTTGAAATTATTTAGGTTAAACATGAAGGGCGTTTCATTTCAAGTGATTAAGAGGATTGGTGAATTTTTTAATTTGTATTTTTCTTTTATTTCAATCAACATTCACTTAGCATCTAATTATTATAAAGAGAGGAAAGAGGTTTGACCCTCTTCATCCCTACCCTAAGTTATTTTTAAAGCATGTTGTTATAATTTGGTTTCTTTTGGTGAATGATTTCTTAAATATTTTATTAATCCTAAATTTAGGTTAATCTGAAAAGATCCTATTTAAACATGAAAGGCATCTTAAGATTAATGAAATTGAATTACTATCACATGGATAATGTCACATCTTTCCTCTTCATCATTAATAGCATGCATATGATTTTGAACTTAACATATCTATAAATGTAATGTATTTTAGCACACTTAAATGATTATGAATGCATATATTTTAGAAAAAATAAAGGATTCCATTCTAGCTAAATACACATACACATGTATTAGAGATTTAAGCAAGTAATGCCATTGTTCAACCAAGAAAGTGAGGTAATCTAAGACCTCCTTGGGGATACTTAAAGCCTCGTATTCGGATGTCCAAACTATAAACTTATTATCTTAAATACATATAAATGTATACATAACCACAAGGATGAAAACCATGCAAAAGATTGTATATTAGCAAATTTATTTACCCAGTAAAGTAAAGCTTTATCCAAATTCTAATGTATGTAAACATATGAATGAAATTAAATAAGTGTGTGTCATTGTTAAACTAGAGAAGTGAGGTAATCTAAGACCTCCTTGGGACTATTTAAAGCCTCATGTTTGGATGTCCACTATATACTTACTAATATTCAAACACATGTAAACATACACAAAATCATGAAAATAAAGTAATACCTTAACATGTTTAATCTATAAGAAAATGTAAATGAAATGAAAATACATAGCATAACATCAATTCAAATTTCCATCATTAATTTATATTTTTAAAAATAATTTGAGATTTATTGGTGATAATATACACATATGATAGGATTAATCCAACACATGCAACTTATATATACATAATTATATTCATTTGATTCTCTTATTTGAAAAAATGAATGAATGACATCAAATGGCATACAAATTTATAATGATTGAAAAAGAATAATTAAGCATGGCTACGTAATACATTCAACCACATTACTTCTAAGGACAATCAAGTTAAATAAAATCATTTAAGATTAACCAAAGTTGTTAAGAAGTTTAATTTTGGATTTGAATTATTAAATCCTAAAGAGGAGGAAGAACATTTGCTATTTTGACCCATCCCACATTAGTGATTTAATGTGTTTAAGGAAAACTAATTAAGTGAATTTTATGGATAAATTAAGTTTAAGCCATTAAGTAATCAATTTAATTTCCTTTTCATATGCTTCTTAATTTAATTAGCTACTTAATCATGAGCCTCCAATGATATGCCAATGAGAAATTAAAATTTACAATGCTTCTAAAGGACTTAAAGCAATTAGGCACATGCTTAAGTGTTAATTAGATCAAGGAGAAATCTAATTAAGTACTTATATGATTTTCCCACACCCATGGGTTAACCATATGTTCCTTAGGGTTCTTTATATTATTAAATATATAAAGAGGAACCCATGAATTCAATTTGAATTATCTGATCTCATTATCATTTCAATTTGAATTAATTTCACCATTGAATTACTTAATTAATCCTTAATTAATCCATACATTAATTAACCCTCCAATGGAAATACACTTAGGAAAATAACTAAGAAAAACGTTCTAATTATTTTCCTCATCATTCCCATTGTTAATAGTAATTAAACATAATTAATCATTAAAATTTTACTATTTAGTAATTTTAATTATTATTAAATTGATTAAGGAGGGTAATTAAGATTAGGATTTCAAATTCTCCCAATTACATAGCTAATAAATCCCAAGAAAACTATGGGAGGTAGAGGACATCCATGGGATTAACCCACCAAAATTAGGATCAATTGGCCAACTAATTAGGCCTTAATTATAGTAATTAGCCTACACTTCAAACCCTAATTAAGTACTATTCATTAATCAAACCTTAGGGATTTAAATTTTATCAAATTCTTCTATTTACCCTTTCCAAAATGGGTTCATTTATATTTTTAGATTTTCTATAATTAGTTATATTTTTTGAAGTTCTAATTAATTAATGATATTTTAACACTTAATTAATCCCCTTACCCATCGGCACCATGCAGAGTCGACGGCAATGCTTTCCATGTGGCCACAAGATAGGTTATTTAAAATGTTCTTGTGGTGGGTGAGTCGATAGCGGCGGATGTGATTTCACCCAACATTGATCTTAGATCGATGGTGGAGATTAATCTCATGATTCCTATTGGATTAAATTGGCGGATATAATACGACATCGATCTTAGATCGACGGTGGAGATTAATCTTGTGATTCCTATTGGATTAAATTAAGATTTCTAATGGGTTAAATCATGGCCATCCATTCTAACCACGGAATGGAAGGTCAATGTTCATCCCCAAGCTAGAAGACGGACACCATCGCCTTCCTCCACTGATCCTAGCTCGTCAAGCTTGTGGGGCATTGGGATTGACTCCAAAATATGTGAGGAGAAGATCTAAGAGAATCCTACTATAGAAATTACACAAAATCATAAATTCTTTTATAGAAGACCAACACCTAATGAACTTTTATGGTTTGTCAAAGTTTTACCTCACCGAGCTCAAGACGGTCATCCGGATCGAGATAGCTTTGTCTTGAAGAGTAAGCCCTGTTGAGAAGATCTCAAGCGCCTCCCCACCGATGCCTCGTGGATCAAATGTCACCACTAAGCTCGCTAAAGTTGGTCTTGAAGTGGTCTTGTGCTCAATCGATTGGGAATAGATTCATTTTGACTCCTGAGCTCGGGAAGGTATAGGAAGAGATTAAAGTTTGGTGGAGTTTAAGCAAGGTTGGATGGGGATTTCTATTTCAATTGGGAGTTGGTCTCGCTAGTGATGAAAGAGAAGCTCGGGACTCAATCACCTAAGGAAGATTTGTAAAGTTTGAATGGATGGGGAGGAGTATACTCTCCTCCCAAGTGAACCAAGAGATTGGCTCAACCTTTGCCATCCCACCGGGTTAAAGGCCGAGATGGTGGTGGATTCTGAGGTGGAGGGTCTTGAGAGGCTAAGGTAGTCTCAAGGGCTAGCATGGGGTGTACCCTCCTCCAAGTGAACCAATGGTGGACTGAGGGTAAGCTCACCCTCTCATTACAGGCAACCCAAATTTTGGTTAGGTTAGGTCAAGTGTCCAAAATGAGCTAAGGATGCATGGCTTCAGTAGGTGAGACCATCCAAATAGGGATTTTGTCCCATTTTGGTGGGTTGGTTCATGGGTTTTGATCCAAATCAAGTTCACCATGGGATGGGCCCATTTGAACGACCATGGTGACCCAAGAATGAGTCATGCCAAGTTTGGTTAGGTTAGGACTTAGTTTGAATGGGTTTGGCTCAATTTGACATATATGGGTCAAATAGGGTTCAATTGGGTTAAGTTGACCAATTGATCAAATTAGGTCAAACCAAGGTTTGATTATGTTCAAATGATGATTTGGAATGTTTTGATTTAATTTGAAGTGGATTTTGATTTTGGCTCATATGGGTTCATATGGGTCAAATGGGTTAAGTTGACCAATTTGGTCAAATTGGCCAAATTAGCTTGGGTGAAGGGTTGGTTTAGGTTCAATTGACCATTTGAGAATGATTGTAGGTATTGGTTTGATTTAATTTAGATTAGGGAAGTGTTTGGTTCAATTGGACATTTTAGGCCAATTTGGGCTAAATGAGTCAATTAGATTAGTTTGATTAAATTGGGTTCAATTGGATATTGGATCATGTTCAATAATCAATTTGGTTTAGGATTTAATTTGGTTCAATTTGGCCCTTTAGATCAAATTAGGTCAACTTGGGTCAAGAGACTAATTGGGCTTGGTTTGGTTCAATTGGTTGTTGGTTTGTGTTCAATAGTGAAATTATGATTGATGGGTGTCTTTGATTTCAATTAATTGAATTTGGAATGAGATTTGATTTATTTGGGCCCATGGTTAATTGGGTCAACTTGGATCAAAGTGATCAAATTTGTTTGGTTTGACCCAATTAATTGCAATTAGTCACTCAAGGATGATCAATAATCATTATAGAAGAGATTGGATGGGTTGATTCAATCTAATTTTGGATTGAAGTTTGAGTCAATTTGGTCATTTAGCCCACTTTGGGTCAAGTGAACCAAATGGATTGATTGGGTTGGGTTGGATTGAATTGAGTGTTGAGAAGAGTTCAATGATGGATTTAGAGTTGATTGATGGTTTGATTACAATTGATTTGGGTTTGATTGGATTTTGGCTCATTTCGACCTGGGTCAAATGGGCCAACTTAGAATGGATTCATTTGGTTTAATTGGTTTGACTCTAAGTCTTGGAGGGGTTTGAAATAGAGTATTGAATTGTTGGAGTGCTTTTGTGAAAAGCAACCAAATTGGTTTCAATTGAATGGGCTTGGATCCATAGGATGATCATGGAATTGGTTTAGGTTAAGAGTTAAATTAATTTGGCTTGGAGCTTGGATAGGAAACCAAATTCAATTTGGGGTTGATTGCTGACTTGAGGTTGGTTTTGGATGAATGGATAAGCATGGGTTTTAGTTTAGGCCATACAATAGGTAGAACCTATTTGTCCTAAGATATAACCTAAACTTAGGATATACCTTCCTAAGTCTCTCTAGTTTATTGTTCCCTTAATCACTATAAGTGTCCTATGACTAGGGAAATCCTAGTGCTTAGAAAATTCCTAAGTCTAAAGAAGGATGAGTCCTCACTCCAAAAGTGAGGTCGGCAATCTTCAAGACAAATAAATGTCCAAGGAAAAGGGAAGAATGATGAGGAATGCTTGCACTTGAATCATCAAAATCTCTAAGAGATTGTATAGCAAAAATCGATCAAGGGTGAGCAAGAGAGCAAGAAATAGTTTTTTACTTTTTGGAACCTTTTTCAAAGTTGAAACAAGGCTCTTAAACAGATGAGGGAGGAGTCTAAGGTTGGCCAAAAATTGATGCAATGAGAGGAAAATTGATTTGGCATCAATTTGAATTTCAAATCTAAAAGAGAGGGATCGCCAAGATCTTTCATAGGCTCATTTACAAATTTGTTTAAACCCAATATGGAATGTATGCTATGTGATTCATGGTGACATTTAGGGTTTAGGGTTAGAAATATCAGATTGCCTCCCACGGATCATCAAGACCAAGTCGCACCTCTCTTCCATCAAGTTTGATGGTTTTCTAGCTGCTGATGGTCCGCAATGGCTCGATTAAGTTCCTTTTGCCCATAGAACATGTTGGAAGGGTCAATTTAGTGGGAAGAATGATTCTCCTCGATATCTATGTTTGTCCAAGAGCCTACCCATAGGCTTTGGCCAATGGCTAACGGGATGAGGAGTCCAAATAAGAGCTCGATTTTTATGTTTAGCCAAGAGCCTACCCATAAGCTTTGACCAATTTGACTCAATTATGGTGGTGTTTAGACTCTAATCATCTTTGATCACATGTCTAAAATGATTTAGAGTTATTAATTTCATTTGGTTTGGAATTGATTTCAATTTTGACCCATTTAACCGTAATTGGGTGTAATGGATTGGGTTGAACTCATTTGGGTAAAATGACCAAATTGGTAAAATTAGGCCTAATGATTAGTTTGTTTGTGTTTTAAGATAATTTCCAAATGATTTTGGGTAAATAATTTGAATTAATTCCAATTTAATTTAAGTTTGAATACAATAAAGTTCATTTAGGCCTATTTAGATCAAATTATCTAATTAGCCCATTTAAGGCCTTATTAGATTTAAATTCAATTAATTTATATTTAAGCATATTTAATTAATGATTTTAAGCCTTTGGAATGATTCAATTTGGTCAAATTAGTGGGTTGACTTTGACTTGGTGGGACCCACATAAGCCAACCTTCTGCTCATTTGTGGACTTTCATTTGAATTTAATTTTAGGTTCATTCTGATTCTTGCATTGGCTCTAATGCATTTTATGTGATTTCATTCCAATTTTGATTTCATTTAAATTTCCTTAAGTTTAGGTGACTTTGACCTTAAGTGGGATAATTGAATTAATCACTCAAATTATCTTGTTTCAAACTCAAATGAATTTAGATTCCATTTGGAATGTGTTTGGTTTTATTCTTTGTTTAGATGTAGGTTGCATTTGGATCCACCTAATCCCATTAGGTTAGATCAAACCTTAGGAAAATTCATAGAAACCAAGCATGTGTCCCAAGTGATTAATCGGAGGCTTCTAATCTAATAAGATTAGGTGTCCAAATTTTTAATTTAGGGATGATGTTATCCTCATCCAAAATGAGGTCAACACTTCAATCGACTTAAATTTCTTCATGCATCCTTGATTATATGTTTCGACCAAGAAGAAAAATAGGTAAGATGAAGAGTTAAGCACCTTGGAAACACGAGAGCACTAAGCAAACTTTCAAACAAGAATGTATTTCCACTAATCCTTCAAATCTCCCAAGTAATCTTCAATCTTCCACCAAGGGAGGGAAGGATGATGAAAGAGTAGTACTTGAATCACAAAATTTCCAAGATAATGGTGTAGCGAGGGTGCCAAGAGTGGAGAAGAGCTAAAAAAGGTAACCCAAAGTCTAAACCACTTTAAATAGAAAAGGGAGGCTAAAGGGGTCAGCTAAGCATGTTGTAGTTGGCGGAAAACTTGTTTAGAAAATAGTTTCATTTGATTACACAATCAAATGAAATTAACAAGACTTTATTCTTGATGATTTTGGCCATGAGAGAAAGAGGAGGGAAGATTAATTAGGTAGTATTTGAATTTTGATTCCAACAAAATAAAGAAAATAGATTGGATCAAGGTAAGAGAGGGAATTTCAAGCATGAAAAGTATTCAAATTTTGAATGGAGGATTTCAAACAAATAATGAAGAATCCTATGAGAGTATTTTGGCCAAAGAAAATTGAGAGAGAGAGAAAGAGAGAGAGAGAGAGAGAGAGAGAGAGAGAGAGAGAGAGAGAGAGAGAGAGAAATGATACAATGCAATCATACCAATCAAATCGGCCAAATATGACAAAGAGAGGGAAAGAATGTTTTGGAAGGAATTTGAACTTTGAATAATTCAACATATGGATAAAAAAATTTAAAATCAAACTGATATTAAACATGTATGACTAGCAAAAAAAAATAATAAAATAATTTAATAAGATTTAACAAAATAAGGTTAATTCAAAATTGCAATTAATCATAGAAGGAATTATTTAATTTGCTTAGAAAATATCCCAAGCTAGGTGGTCACCAAGCTAGTTTCCAAGTAAGGATTCAATTTGAATTTAGCATGATATGATGAATATATGATGAATGAATTTGAGCAAGATTTAAGAGATAAGAACATTAATTAATTTAAATAAAATAAACACAAAAAATCAATATGATTTTAGGCTACAATATATTCCTTAATTAGAATGATCTCAAATTAATGCAATTAGTTAATTTAAATCCAAGATGATTAATTAAGATGCTTTTTTAAGTAATGAATATAATTAAAAATATTTTAAATTTATTTACTATGGCCTCCCAAAAATACTTTCCTAAAATAGATTAATTAAAAGGAAAGGTTATTAAACCAAGGCTAATTTGAATTTAGTTTTAACCTAAATTAATTCAAATAAACTTAAATTAGATGAAATAAATCAATATAGGGTCAACCAAATCATACTATAAATGCCTAAGTCCAATTTGCATTGATATGGCAATGAATATTCAATTTAAATTCAAATTTTCAAATAAATAAACTTTTAAAATTAGAATAAATGAGGAAATATTATGGAGATAATTTGAATAAATCTCACATAATTTATTAATCAAAAATCTATAAAAAATCCCAAAATAAATTCATATGATAATGATGTTATGTGAGAGAAAATAAAAGGATAATTAGAATAATTCTAGAAGAATTTTATTCTCATAAAAGAAATATATGGATAATCAATATAATTAAGCATGGAAATTATTTAATGAAGTACGAAATTAATTTATCTTGCTTGAAAGCATATTAAATGAAACTTAATTCATGTATTTATATTATCCAAGATGGATAATTCAAGGAATAATTAAAGAATAATACAATTTTAATATATAAAAAATATGAATAATTTTAAGTAAAATATTTTGAAATAAATAAACCATTAATTTTATTTTATTAAACTATTTATTTGTCTTAGGATTATAGTTTTTATAAAATTTTCAACCAATTCAAGTCCAACAACTTTAGCTTTTCAATTGACTAAAAGAATATATATTTGAAGAATTTTCAAATGCACTTGAATTTAAACCAATTAGTAGCATCAAGAATATATATTTATCATCAATACAAATCTAAATTAAGAATAACATTCATAATGATTGATGTGAATAATTTATCAAAGAAATAATTAGTTCTTATTACAACAATCATCAAATCAAATGGTGAGATACATAAGGTGTATAATCAACACTTCTCATCACCAAGACTAATTCTCCTCTTTGAAAAGTTTGAGGATGTCGTATGATCAAAAACTTTAGATATTCTTGCTCGATAGATCTAGACTTTATTGAGCTTGAAGTTTGACTTCATCGATCAAGCTCTTCCATCCAGACGCATTATCATCTTAAGTAAGATTATATGGGACAACTACTCAAAGTGATGGCAACTCAACTTCTAGTGTCAAAATTGCTTCAATTACAAATGTCAATGCATAAAGAGTGGCTTTAGTTAGCATTTTGTAGGTGGTTCAATATGCCCATAATACCTCAATCATTTTTGTATGTCACTCTTTTTATTCCTTGTGAGGATCTTTTTTAGTAGTTTAACCAAGGTCTTATTAAAAGCTTATGCTAAACCAATAGCTCTTAGATTGTAACTTGATGAATATCTCCAATCGATTTAATATCGATTAGTGAATCTATAGATCTGTACTCTTAAATGTTAAGTCATTGTCTCAAATGGTTTGTTGTGGTATACCAAATCTATAGGCATCATTATGGGTAAAGAAGTCGATGACTTCGATGTGACTTCTTTAAACAAAGTGGCTTCAACCTACTTAAAAAAATAATATGTTGCTACCAAAATAATGTGATAGCCATCTAATGATGGTAGATCAATTGATTATATATGTTCCCCACCACTCAAATGGCCAAAGATATGACCATCGTGTAGATTTGGGAGTTGATGGATGATATCACCATGGACTTGACATTCATGGTACTTATTAGCATAATCAATGCAATCTTTCACTATTGACAACCTATAGTATCTCATCTTCTTAATATTGATTATCATCTTAAGATCCAATTGATGATGTGCCATAAAGTCTTTCATGAATTTTAGACATCACTTTATTGGCTTCATCTATTTCTCAAACATAATAGCCACATTTGTTCAAATAATCTATGGTATAAAGTATCATTGGCATAAATGTATCATTCTCTTCTCTATTTGTGCGACCAACAATTTGTTGCTTGGTAATTTATCTTCTTTAAAATAATCAATGAAAGGTCATCTCCAATCATCAAGTTTTTTTATCATAAAGGCTTCTTATTGCTCTTCCCAAAGCTCCTCGAACTTGTATCCTTCTTGAGTTGGCTTTTGTTGTTGGGCTTTAAATGTTATTCGATGGAGTGTGATCATCTCCTAACCGAGTTGTATCCTACTAGCTTACACTTGATAACCCCTCTTCCGGGGTGTATATATTTATTGGTTGCGAGCTTGATGAGTGAAAATATCTATCATCAAATGATCGTCATTCATGCTTGTCGCTTTAACTAGTTTAACCAAGCACCTTACTATTTTCAAAACAAGAAACTCAAGTCAATGTGACATTTAAAATTTACTTTATTAGCACAAGAGCTCACTTGTGATAGTAGGCTAATTTAAGGTTGGTGATTTTATATATCCCCAAGACTTGATTAATTATGAACGAGAGTCTCCAAAAATTTTGTACAAGCAAAGGTCAGGGACTCTTATAAAGCTATGGTGTATAAGATGAGAGAGGCATCTTGAGATAAGAGCGCTAAATTTGGCGGATTGAATAGGTATTTTTTGATGTTGTTGAATACTTCTTGATATTTTTGTCTCATTTGAATGGAGCATTTTTCTTTATTAGCTTTGCAAAAGGTTGACATCTTTCGATAGATTTGATATGAATCTCTAGATGAATGCAAGTTATCCTTGAAAGAGTAGATTTAGAGGTTCTTGTTGTGCATTTCCATGATTGCCTTAATTTTATTGAGATCAATCTCAAATTCTCTATGTCATATGACATAGTCGAGAATTTTCTTAAGGAGACCACAAAAGATATTTAAAATGATCATTGTTTCTTCTAATTCATTCGAATACTATCCTCAAGTCATCAAAATGATCTTTTCAATCTATATTTTAAAGACAGGTCATCAACATAGCATTCTACTTTTGATAAAGAAACTCATAAAAATATGAGTCATACTCCTTTGATATGTAGCTCCAACATTTTTCAATCCAAAAAGCATGTATAACAATGCATACCAATTGGCATTTTGAATGAAGTGTGCTTCTCATTTTAAAGAACCATCTTGATTTGATTATAGCGATGATCGTCCATGAATGAGAATATATCATAGTTGGAAGTAATGTTCACTAGTAACTCTAATATTGGAAGCAAAAGTTATCCTTTATGCATGCTTTATTTTAAGTCCCAAAAGTCAATGCATATGCGATTTGGATATTCTTTTAGAACTATATTATTTCTCCTCTCGATAAAACTTAATTAGGTAAGCATCTTGGTTTCTACAATCACTTGTTCTCGATCTCCAATCTCATTCACCAAGGAGCTTGCTTAACTTTTTGTCATCTAGATTAATGGCTAGCTTGTGAACTACCACTTCAAGGGATAAGTCGGGCATCTCAACATATGTCCAAGTAAATTAATCATTGAATTCATAAACCAAAGCTTTCACTTCTCCAACCTTTTAGTTAGGCATAAGAGCAGCGATTAAGGTTGGATGGGGATCATCTTCTATTCCTTAATTGATTTCTTTCAATTCATCCATTATGGTTGCCTATCCACCATCTTCAAGTTCTTTTGGTGCAAGCTTGGCCTATATCTCCCCATTATCGTGAGGTAGACATCATAAAATGATCTTCATCTTCGGTTTGACTTTCAATCTCCTTTTCTTACTACATAGCGGTACTTCTTGATAATGTTTATGTTGAATATATCCAAGGCCTTTAGTTGTATAATTATCATTTTTTACAAGAGGCCAATGGACTCTTGGTTTCATAAGTTATCAAAGAAATGGGCTCTCCATTTATCAATCCCAATATCAGTTCCCAATTTATGCATCATCTTTTGGATCCTCGAAGGGTAGTATCTTGACATTCTTGTGAGCGACATATCATCAAATTTATTGTAATGCATAAGTTGATTGAAATCTTAATGATAACACTCCTCATATATGTAGAATAAATTTTTAGATTTATCACTTCGGCAAAGGAGGTACATAGAATGTCTTCAACTCTTATACGTTATGAACCTCATGTGAGTGATTTTCTTGAAGTATCAAAGAGGGATTAGCGTAATTACAAATGAACCTTCCTGGTATTAAAAGATTCAATATTCTTCTTGAAGAGACACTGAACCTTACTTTCATAGATGGACTCAAAATTGTCGAGTCAAAATACTCCTTCTTTCCTTTCACTAAGGATTTATATATCATCCTAGATTACGTAAGAGTACAATCTTCTTCTTTTATTATTCTTGCCAAAGTGAGGGACGGTCTCTTGACTTCAAAGAAGTGTCATGGGTTTTAGGGATAGTCGACATAGCCTTATGTCTTCCCTTTGTGTCTTTTCTTCTTTAGACTATTTTGCGTCTTTAAGATAGGGCTGTAAACTATTAAAGCTTACTTTCTTTTAAAGAAATTATTTTGCATCTTCATAGATTATTCCCTCATGGACTGCAAATGGTTGAATCATGCCAAGGATCTTATGTTCTCCTCGTCTCTTAAATACTTTATACATTGGGCGAGTGGACAAAATATCTTATATTCATGGAGCCATGAATGACCCAAGAGAGCTCTAAATGAAGTGTCAACATTTGTTACATGAAATTTTTCTTTAGTATAAAGCTCTCCAAATTTGAACATAAAATAAAAGATTCAAGAGTTCTTTGTCCCATTTCATTAAAATAATGCACCATCAACTTATCTCACCTAAGGTGTTGAATGTCGAGGATAAACCTCTTAGTGCTCATAGGCTCATAAGATTTATGGATGACCTTGGGTCAATCAAAATTATATTTATAATAACACATTTTCTCTTCGTAGTAATATATAATGCGCGATTGTTTAGAGCATCAGATCTTCTTGAGAAAGTAATTATCGAGACCCGAGTTTGTAAAACTTCTATCATGCATCACTCGAAAGTAAGCTTCCTACTTCTCAATCCTTGACTATATCAAGGTTTCTCGAAGATCTTTCAACTTCAAGAGAACCTCATACACACTTAGTTGTGTGGAGATCTTTTCAGATGTGACAGATATTATAGTCAATTCTCTTGATTGAATTTTGCTTCTTTTGATCTTGAGAAGAATATTCTCATTGACTCAATATTTTTATCTTCATTCTTAACTTTAAATTTATTTGATGGCATTATTTTTGATGAAGGTGGTAGTGTTTTATCACTTCTTAACTATACTTAGACTACTTTATTTGGCTTTGATTCTTTTAAAGAAGCATACCCTTCAAAGTCACCATCTTCTTAGAGGATTGGATGAAGGCTTCAAAATCAATGCCCAATTTCACATGATTCATTTGGGATGTTATCGAAGATTGGACTTATCTTCATCGAGGAAGCATAATTCTTCTTCTAAATTATCATCATGCCATGCCATCGACAATACTTGGATGTTCTTTGCATCAAAGATCTTTCTTCTTACTAAGATTAAACTTTTGGATTTTCCATTGTGGATTGTATTTATTGGGACTACTTGATTATAATTATTGTTCAAAAATGAAGATCACTAAGAAATGTCGATGACCGAGATGACTTGACATGTTTCTTTGGGAAGTGAATCTCTTTATTTATTTGTCTCAAAGATTGAGTCGACATAAATTCAACAAGATTTATGGGTTACCTCATAGGTTGATGATATTCCTCCAAGTTATTGATGATCTTCTGTTATTCTCTTCTTAATAGTTTTCTTCTTTCTTTGGCTTCTTTGATGTCCGAGGTTTGCGTTTGGTAGATTGTTCCTTATGTTGTGTTGGCGTAGCCTTATTGAAGTTCCACTAAAAAGGAGGTGCTCGAAGGCAATTTTTTTAAATGTTGTATTAGTTGAGTAGTGACTTCAAATCTATTTGCCCTTACAGGGACCTTTAAAAGTGAATTCTCGGACATATGGTCTTGACATCATGCATCAATGCTCACCATAAGACTTTATTAAATTTATCTTGACCTACCATAGAGGATGGCGGTCTTAGGTAAAGCATTATCAACTATGATTATTATAGGTATTTGGAATCGTCTATCACATTGACAACTTTCGGTACTTTATGTACTCACGGCATATAAAGTTTTAGGCTTCTCCTCTTGAGAGATTGGAGCTTAGTGTTGTGGCTAATCCTAGATAAACTACTTTAGCTCACCAAGAGCTATTCCTCTTCACTCATTTTGAGCTTCCAAATTTATTTTGGGTTGAAATACTTGCTTTTGGTTCTAAAGGCGGTTGTACGAGTAATTGAGTAATAGTTGCGCTCATAACTTCATTCATCCTTCTTCTTTGTCTACTCATTAATGTTCCTCTATATGAGCAAGCTTCATGATCATTCATTTTAATGCAAAAAAAGTTTGGTTGGCGAGTTATGACATTTGCAAGTATCACGAGATTTTTTGCCTAGTAATAATTCTCTTTGAGGGGATATCAACATGACCCAATCTTTGAATATAGAAGCTCCCTTTCAAGGAGCTTCAATAGATGTTGCTTTCGTTGGTCTTCTATTGCACTAGTTGATGCACACGATGTGTACTTAGACTAGAGTAGCATCGCCTCAGCAATAATTCTAAGAAGCCAACACTACGAATTGAATGGTAGCCTAATATCTCTGTGTTAATTATGGCATTAGCTAAATGGATGTTAGATCTGCACTCAAACTTCATGATGAATGGTGTGTTCTAAAGTTTCATATACAAAAATAAAAGATAGGGACTAGTAATCCATAACATATATTTAGTATCATACTTTAAATAGTAGAGGTATAATGGAATAAATATAACTAAGATGAAATAAAAAATTTAAAATAAAGTTATGTTCAAAATTATTTGAATTTATTAAGATTTTCTTTTGCAATTAATTTTAAACTTCAATTTTACTATACTCCATTGCTACTATATTCTGAATTTTACTAGCCAAAATGAAAAGAGAAACCTTCTCTAGCAAAGTCAAAAATTTGGCCTTTGAAAATTTGCACTGCCTCTCGGTGAAAGAGAGTTTAGATTTCTTCGAGAAAAATTTTGGAAAGCAGATAAACTTATTTTATTTATGGATGAGAAGCCTATGATTTTGCCCTCTTTTTGTGAGGACTTTAGATCTAGTTCCCCATTTCTTTATAGGATGCATCTATAGTTAATTACCTCTCCCAAGCTTGAGAGAAAACTTTTGATTAAGGCTAGTTGTTAGGTTGCTAATTGCTTAGCATATAGTAACGACGTAGAGTATTAACAATTTATGATATTCATCATTTAATAACTTAAAGCATATAACTAGGGAGATGATAATTTGCCCAATCAAGATCCCATGGTTTCTTCATCTCGGCTTTCTAATCTCTAATCTACTTAGTTAGTGGAGGTAGTAACTAACGACCAAAGGATCCTTATCGAACCATGAGTTGAATCATCTAAAGTAACTTTATAAACAAGGGTTAATGTTTATTTCAAGAGACCGTAAGTCTACCTTAGCTAATAGAGGGCTTTATGCCCTATCAAATATACTATATGATCCTTAACTCAAAGGATAAAGCTATTAGAAAACATACGCTATAATCATAACTATAATATAGAGTCATTTAAGGGCCATGCCACTGGCCAAAGAACTCGATCGTAATTGCATTTTATATGGTGTCATTTAAGGGCAAAACTATGGACAAAGGACACCGGTCACATCCTTATTGGTATAAGATTATTTGAGTTTGAACATAGTGATTTATTTGCCTTGATATTAGCTCCTTTGTGAGTTAGGATTTTCTTAATTTATCATCTCCAACAAATGATACCGATGAGTGGATGAATTGTTTGGTTTAAGTTATCTAAAATAATGAACTTCATTTGATTGATTTGCATTTACTTGAAGCTTAATTTTATATTAATTAAATTTAAAGTTCAAATAACTTTGATAATAATATCTCTTATAGTTGAAATCTATATTTAACATGATCATCATCGAGATAAACATTGTCAACTCTACTTAGTAAATGATTGGGTCTATGATATTTAGAACCAATCCTATCAACTCTTATCTTTATAAGATCAAGTTGGTTGGATGAGATTTGGAATTTAATCCACATAACAATGCATAAGAGTAATAAATTTAGAGTTAGTTTTGAAAATTAAATATAGTTATTAAACATTCAAATCATATATTCAATTCTCAAAGTAACAATGAATTTAAATTAATTTGAATTTTTAGCCTACACAACATTCTTGGACCTTACGATTAAGTGTTAAAATATTGGTGAGGGCAATTTGGGATTGATTCTATGTTAACTCACAAAGCATCCACAAACACTAAGTTTAGGCATTTAATATTGTGTAAGGTCCCATGCGGTGTTTTAAAACACTTGACAAATTTTGCAATGCTCAAGTTGAATTGAAAATTGTTTTATACTTCATACAAGAATTCATTAATTTCAAATAATTGCAAATTCAAAGCATTTGGATTGAGTGATAGTTGGCTTTATAATTTGTGCAAAATTGATATACTCAAACCTTACTTAAGACTTAAATCAACGCCTTCTATCTGCTAGTATAAGTATGTGACAGATCTAGTGGTGATTGATATTTTTAGCTTCACCTTATAATTTGAAACATTGCACATCTTCTTGCATTTATTTTTGGATTGGCTAAATTCCAAACAATTCAATAAAGCCTCTTTTTTTTAAAATAAGAAAAAATAAATTGCAAAAGTAATTTCATGCATATTAGAGTGGGAGGCTCAACGTTATTCAAACGAGCTTTTTTTGAAATGGACTAAATTCCACTATCAACTTGGTAGTATGGAGCAAATGACGAATTTGAAAAGGCGCAGAATCGAGCTCAAATTCACATCAATTGACATCGTTCTAAATGATCTTTAATTGCAAAATAGATAATATCGTTGTAATCACAACGTCGAAATTATCTAAAATAACACTCATATTGGGCATATTTAATTTTGATATAAATTTCGCATGATTTTAACGCAAATAGCCTATAAAAAATGTGCAATTAATCTTGGCATCTAAATTATTATATAATTAAGTCAAAATTCATTTACAATAAATGTGCAATTAATTAGAATTTAATTTCATTTCAAGAAATTTGAAAATCCACCTTGAAATGTAGTTTTGGATTCTCTCGGTCCTATTAATTCTACTCTAATCTAACGCTTCTCGCCTCTACTGTTCAAAAGCCGAAGTCTTTTAACCCGTCGACCTTGAGTTCATCCCGTCAGTGTTGCTCCCACCCGCCGTCGCGATTCATTCCGTCTCTCTGTTATAGTGCCCGAGTTGAAACTCCTCCTGTCACTCCTCACCTCACTTCTTGCCGCTCTCCTCGGCCTCCCGCCAATGTGCCATAACCTCTCTTATAGCCGTCCACCTCACAACTAAGCTGACCCCTCTGGCCATTGACGACCAGGTAGCCGACCAGCCTCATCCCTCTCTGTCTCTCTCTCACTCGCCATAATACCTCACAACCACTCCTGTTAACCTGAACAGACCAGACCATCTCTTCACGTCACGTTGTTTCTCTCCACTAAAAGAGAATCAATCACCGATTTTTCTTGGCTGTGGCAAAACCTACTATTCATCTCTTTCCCAAATGAACTTACATCACTTGACACATCACCACCAAATCGAACTCCTCTTCTTCAGTATCGACCCATCAGCCTTTCGGGCCATAGAACTAGAACGCCTCATTGCAATTCCCGTATGTGCTTCTCCTAATATCTATCCTTACCCAACTTGTCGCAAGATTCGTGCCACTAGTGCTGTCGTCCTGAATTGCGTCTTCTAGACCTCATTGTGCCTAAGCTGGCATAATAAGTTAATAAAGATTTAGCAGCGGCGCTTTAAAACATGAACTCTCATACTTAAGTCGACGTAATAGGTAGACCTTAACACATTAAAATCACCCTTATAAAATCGAGATATTATCAAAATATTGTTAAAATTTACAATAATAAAAACTCAAATGAAACAATTTAAACATAAATTTTTAAGCTTAAAATTGATTATTAAGTTAATTCCAAAATTTTATTTGAGTTCCTCAAATTTCAAAATGGATAAACTTCCAAATTCAATTTTAATTAAAGTTGAATTTTTTGTCAAATACCTACAAATGAACATAATTATATTGTTTTAATCTCACTTCAGATGAACTAAAAGACGAATCTGATTAAACACTAATTAGATCAATTAAAAAATTTGAAGCGAGATTAAGGCCTAGCTTTGAAATATAAATTCAATATAAATGAGATTTGCAAAAGATTTGGATTAAATCTAATGATTTGTCATTGAGTATAAATATATGCTCTAATGAACTCTGGATCAAATTGTAACTCACTCCAAATAGATAAAAGAACTAATGAGTAGGGTGATTGAAGACTGATTGATCAGCTTATAAAAATACAACTTAAAAAATTTACAAAACTCATTTACTCTTCTGCCTGAAGTTATGGAGCGTTCAGTGCGTCGAAAGGAAAGTTAAATTTAGAATGTAAAATATAAAACACAATTTCGAGATTAAGACCAAATAAAACATGTTAATAGAAAATACATGATCATATATATAAGTATTAATTTGCAGATATAAAATATAACTGATCATGGACAGTTCTACCAAATTAATAAAAATATATCAGATAAATTTCCATTCTTCAGAATAAGAAAAAAAAAAACACTAGCTCAAGAACGACAATGATATATTTGACAGTAAATAACTATCAAGTTATTATAATATGAATGGTACATGGCTTCAGTCCGATGTTCCTTGCATTATCCCAACTACGTTTTAAAAAATTAAAAAAAAAAACTTAAAACGGTAAGAATACTAGGTACATGTTGTTACTTCTATGGCTACATAATTAATTACATTTGCACATTAGAATGAATAAAAAAAAAAAAAAAGGCAATTGAGAAAGGGCATAATTTACAATATATCAATAAAATGCCTCAATCTCATGCTCTAATATCAAAGACCCACTTGTCCGGCCGCCCCTGCTTGGCCACAGAAGTTTGCGTCACCTATTTTAACCTAATTGAATGGGAGATTGGGAGGGCATGAAAGGTTTAAGTTGCAGAAAGGAAGGGCACAAAGGGTCAGAAAGAGTTCAGGAAATGACCACATTATCAACTTGGCAAAGATGTCGGTCTCCAGGAACTCAATGTGGGCTGCTCTGCCAATGAAGGTATTCAAATTCTTGCCCTGGTTAGAAGAGTCGAAGTTCACGTCACAACGCATAAATACTCGCTGCTCAGACGAGGGAGCTGGATTTGATCCAGGCAGTTGTTGAGCATTTCTAAAACACTTGAGCCTTCTTCGTGTAATCTGATGAAGAAGCTGGGCACAGCTCGATTCTGGCTGAATGATAAGGAACATAGCCATCCTAAAACCATGGAAGGCAATTATAAAGAGCAGTTTAGTAAGAATTCGAAGATTAATTAACTAATACGGCCAGCATTGATAGTTATGATGAAAATGAATTTTGATCAAAATATTTTTTTAAAACAAGTTGGGATGCTGCTTAATTGCCGCTAGAATGGGAAGCACCTCCAGTGTAACAATATGTAAGTAATTCAGACAATGATGTGCTTTTAAGATGCAAGACTGTGAAGACTCATAAGAGAGGAAGCAATATTGAGAATGTGGAACAAATGGCGTGAGAAAATTATCCAGTTCAAGCATGCCTTTCACATTAAATTACTTCTAGACTGATTTCTTTCATGATAATCTGAAATTCTATTACATTATTGCAAGTAATTCCTGTAAATGAATTAAAAGTTAAGAAAAAAGGATGTGTAATGAGAACAACTTTTATCAAATATAAAATATTTCCCTACAAAGTGTTAACCACCAACAAAAATGTCCAGCTAGAAGTTAGCTCAAAGATCGAGCTCTTAGATTGAATCAACTTTTGGCTCAGATTGAGTCCAAATAAAACCAAACAAACTAAACCAGAAGTCCTATTTATTTATTTATTTATTTTGCTTAGTCTAATCTTCATGCCTGGATTGCATCGAGTTAGCTCATGATCTTCATTCTTCTCCAAATATAAATAGTATGAATATTTTCACATGTGCATATATGTGCATTATAAATATATATTAAAAAAATCTCAAGGGTATTAAAAGAAAGAGGAAACAAGTGAAATGCATCAACTAGATTTTTTATTTTTATCGATTTGCTAAGCATCATCTACAATTTACTAGCAGCAACATATATGGAAACAGTTAATTAGCAATTAAAGAAAAAAAAAGGTGAAAGATGTAAACTCTCAAGTTAATAGGAAATGACATGATTTTTTTCCCCTACAAATAAGATGAGAATATATTTAATTCAAATCATGAGAAAATAAACAGGAGAGGGAGGATGACCAATTTAATTCTCATTCATGGATTTCTTAAGGTGGTTACATTAAAACTAATGAAAATAAATTTGTAAGATTTTGCATTAACGACCCAGTGACTAAACAAGGTTTAGGCCTCAATAGGTCACACCTCTGTTCATACAGCCAAAACAATTAAAGAGACAATAATTTCTAGTTTTCTATAATATAATGCCAGCTCATTTCCTCAACCGGAAAAAGATGAACACATTCTCTTTTCACAGAAACTTTACCGTTAGCAGAAAACTAATTACCAATACCATTTTAACGAAAACATAGTGATACACTGAGATAAAGGTCTGTCTATTGGTATTTCTGCTGCCAGATTATACTTTCCGAGAGTAGAGTTTCCTGAAGTTTAGTCAGAGACTTACCATCTGATATCCACAGCTCAGCATATAAAGCTAAAATAGCTTTCCATAATGGTGGGTAGAATGGTGGTTCTAAAAGCACTTCTATCGAGTTTGACTTTTCCACTACTTATGACGACGCTGCGCTTCCTAGCTCCCTAATTATTACTTAGACTAACTAATAAAAGACTACTCAGAAATCAATTAGGCTAATTAGCTATTACATAATTAATGAAATAATAAGTATTCTGATTTTCATATATTAATCAATAAAAAATTAAACTTAAACTAATAAGGTATTATATAAAATATAAGACTTAAATTAATTTGATTTGTTAAGCTAGTTAGGGATGATTAGAATAAAGGTATTCTAGTTAGTCATACAATAGTTAAAAAAAAATTAAATAGCATATGCTATTACTTAATGAATAATGCAAATAAGGATTCATTATAATAATTATTTAATGATAAACTATTTTTAAACTAATTATTCTAATTAATTTACATTATTTAAAAAATAAGTAGTGTAATTAATCATATAAATTGATGAGTACCACATAAATTTGTTTTCTATGAATTTTATATTAATATTCAACTTGAGGAGTACCACATTATAAATGGATGCAATGCGGCAAAGAAGTTAGTCCATGAAACTAGAATTATGTTAGGAACTTAGAATATAGGTATTCTTACAGAAATTAATGAAATTAATAGATATTATGGTTCATAGGAAGATAAATATTTTATGTATTCAAGAAACTAAATGGGTTGGGGAGAAGGTCAAGGAGATTAATAATTTAGGTTTTAAACTTTAGTATTCGTAAAGTCGAATTAAAAATAACGTAGGTGTGATTATACATAAAAGCTTGAGAGATAATGCTATAAATATTAATGTGATTGAAGATAGAATTATATTTTAAAGATTATTGTTGATCTTATGATTATCAATGTTATAAGTGTTTATGCCTTAAGAAGATTTGGATGTAAAAAAAAAGAATGAATTGTAGGATTAATATAAAAGATATCTCTCAAGAAAAAAAAATATTTATAAGATTTAAATAAACATGTTGATAGAGTGGTAGAAGATTTTAAAATATTCACAGACTATGGATTTAGCGAATAAAGAAGATAGACTATATTAGATTTTGTTTAAATTTTATAATTTCTAATGCTAACGCTTATTTAAGAAAAAAAGAAATGAAGATATTATTACTTATAAAAATAGATCTAGTAAAACACATCGATTATTTTTTTTGATAAGAAAAATAAATTGTTTAGATTATAAAGATTATAAGATCATTCCAAGTAAAAATTTAAGATATAATATCGATTACTTTAGATTTTAAGATGAAAGATTGAAAAAAAATAAATCAAATTATTTTTCTAAGAGAGAGGACACTTAAATAACACAAATAAAAATATTTTAAGAAGAAGCTTAGAATTTGAGATATTTATAAAGAGTAATGTTATGCGAAAAAGTAATAGTAAACTAAACAAATCAAATAATATTGATGATAAAAAAAAAAATTTTTAATAAAAATAATTGGTCGAATGGAATATGCAATAAAAAAGAAATAAAGAACTTTATTATAAAACTTGATTTAGATGTAAAAAACTTGGAGAATTAGAAAAATATAAAGTGACCTTATAGAGATTCTAACAAAGAATATATCACGAAAAAAAATTTAACTTTTAGTGATTTATACAATATATCGACACCAAAAAAAATAAAAGATATACATTGATACATAACCAAA
Organism: Cymbidium sinense; assembly: GCA_021442155.1. Classification (NCBI taxonomy): domain Eukaryota; kingdom Viridiplantae; phylum Streptophyta; class Magnoliopsida; order Asparagales; family Orchidaceae; genus Cymbidium; species Cymbidium sinense. Next base: position 60,179,238 of record CM038230.1, on the reverse strand, counting down.
GATACAGAGAAGAAAATCTGGCCGTCGCCAGATAAGGATAAAATCATAAAGTGACTTTTCTTAAAAGGATATTGAAATAATAGGATTTATAGATTTTGATAAATGATTGATTTTAGCAACCTAATACCCTAAACAAAAATAGAGAATTTTATTTTATCATCGATTAGTAAATTTGAAGTTAGAGAAGCTTTAAAAAAAAAGTGTGAAAAAAACAATAAGACTTGATGATATTCTAATAAGTGTGGAAATGATTAGGAGATCAAGGAATTTCTTGGCTTACAAATCTTTTAATATTATTTTAAAGACCAAAAAATATGTCGATGAGTGGAAAAGAGTTTGTTAATTCTTATATTTAAAAATAAAGGTGATGCAAGAATGTACAAATTATGAGGAATTAAGTTAATGAGTCAAAATTATGGGAGAGAGTAATTGAGTATAGGTTATGATGTGATACAAAATTTCTCAAAATCAATTTGGTTTCATGCCAAATAGATTTACTATGGATGCTAAGTAAAGTCTCCAAACTCAAAATCAAAAAAAAATTTAAACACATTTGGAACTTCATTTAGCATAAATTTGTTAAGTGAAGTCTCCAAATTCAAATAAAAAATTTTCAAACATATTTGTAACTTCATTTAGATACTCAAATTTGCTAAATCTCCAAACTCAAAACCAAAATTTTCAAAACATTTAGAACTTCATTTAGCATACTTAAATTTGCTAAGCAAAGTCTCCAAACTCAAAACCAAAGGAGGATCTACATATGATATTTGTTGATTTAGAGAAAGCTTATGATAAAGTTTCAAGAGATATTCTTTGTAGAGTTCTAGGAAAGTTAGTATTGGTTATATTCAACTATTAAGGATATTATATAGAGTGTTGTGTCCAAACAAAAGAATATTGACAAAACATTTTCCTATTGGATTACATCAAGGACGGCTTTAAGCCCTTACCTTTTGTTGTAGCTATGGATGTTCTTACTAGGCATTTACAAGAAGATGTACTTTGATGTATGTTTTTTGTTGATGACATTCTTCTTGTTGATAAGACTAAAGAGAGTCTAAGAGAAACTTGAATTATGAAAGTCAATCTTAGAGTCTAAAGGTTTTCATTTAAGTAGATCTAAAACTAAATATATGGAGTGTAATTTTAGTTGTAGAAGTTCTAATGTGGTGTGGTGACATTAGGTGAAGAAGTCATTAAAAGAGTGAGTGATTGAGATATTTAAGTTCATTGTTCAAAACGATGGTGAAATAGATTGAGATGTTATTAGTACAAGAATGCATCTAGCTTTGTTGTGTGATAGAAAAGTACGCTTAAACTTAAGGGCAAATTTTATAAGATGGTAAGACCGCAAGAAGCATAAGACAAAGTTAAGTGTTGCGAGATGAGAATGCAGTGGATGAGTGGCTTTACTCTTAGTGATAAAATGCAAAATGAATATATTCAAAAAATGTTGGAGTAGCTCCAGGTGGCAGATAAAGAGAGAGTCACCTTAGATGGTTTGGCCACATAAAGCCACCGTCAGATGACCCGGTTAGGAGAGTGAAAGTATTAGATTTGCTTATGTTAAGAAAGGTATAGGTAGACCTAAAAGACTTGGTTAAAATGTATAAAAAATGACCTGATACTTGAATTAAATGAGAATTTGACACATAATAGGACAATGGAGAAAAGGATTCATGTAGCCAACCCCACATAGTGGGATAAAGGCTTGTTGTTGTTGTTGTTGTTGTTGTTGTTTGTATTCATTTTGCTCAATCAATAGCACATATTAGTGACAATAATTTTTATCAAGTAACGCCAACACTTAAAATAGGCAGCAAAATAATATCAATAGTGATCTCACCATACAACTCTATTTGACAGCATAGCACAACATTACAACATACAAAAAATATAGCACGATATAACATTACTAATTAGCACAATATACCATGACAGCATGTAGAAAAATATAGCACAATACAACATCACTAAACAAGGCATACATTAACAAGAAGGTAGCAAGTTGCATGCAATTGAGCTAAAGAACTGATACAAATCGCCCAAAATAGATGCTCTTAAATGATAACAAATCATGTTTTTTGACAATGTACTGACAAAATCAGTTGAAGAACATAGTTTTGGGATTATGTGGTAAAAAGCAAACCATGTATCAAATGCAGAATGCTTAAATGGGTCTAAATTTATAATGTACTTAAAATGATAAAATGGATGTAGATCAATATATATAAAAGAAATTAGGATATGCATATCAAAAATTAATAAATGCACAAAATTGACTGTCTTTAGATGCAAACTCAAAATAATGAAAACTAAATAAAAAAGACAATGCAAGAATTGACTAAATCTAAAGAAATCAACAAAAAATTTGAACAAAAAAAATAATCAATGGGCAATGAAAATTTAATACATTAATTGAATCATAAATTTGACCAAAACTAAGACTGTTATATTACAATAACAAAATATCAAAGTTAAGAGATCACCCTAGAAGATCCAGAGCTCAAGCTAGTACAAGTGACTTTTCTTGAAATTAGAGTCGCCTTTGTATCGCACTTGAAGGATCATACATTCAATTAGTAGGTATAAAATTGAAATTAGAATCTGAACTTTTATTTCATACAAGCTAATTTTGCATCGCATCTCATCGTTGGCAGCCATTGTGTTTCCCAAGAAACAAAACCAAAAGAATAGGAGTGTATTGTCACACCGCCAAAGCTCAAAGAGGTTAGCCATGCTAACCTCGGCATGGCATAGCTAAGAGAGGCAAGGAGGCTAACTAGGGCCATCAAAACATGGAATCACCATATTCTAGAAGGCTTTGGAAAGTTCTACACATGCCCAAGATCCTCTAGAAGGCACTAGAAGTCTTAAGACTATGAAAGTCCATGGGGTTCTCCATGTCTCCGAGTATCCTAGAATAGTTTGAATGTCTAGGGAATGTCCTAGAAGTTAGAACTCCCAAGAATATAAAAGAATGTAATGGTTTGTATATGGAACAAGGTGAAATGTTCTAGAGAACTTCACATATGTGTAAAGTATAATGTATTCTGAATGTTCCAAAATAGAGAATGGAGAACTATAAATAAGAACCTCACATGAGAACCATCCAAGAAGAGTGCAAGAAGTGCGTGTATATAAGGTGTAAACCTTTGTAAAGCTCTCTGTGATAGTAAAGTTTTCCCACTTCTCTTCTCTATTTGCATTCTAGCCTAGCATAGTGTGAGTGTAAGGTTGACTTAGCACATAGGAAGTGTGCTAAAGCTGCATAGCTAACTTGAGAAAGTTTAGTGTATGGCAAGTGATATTAGAGTTTGTTCAATCCTGTGGGTAAGGTTGGTGTTAGAGGTGTGATTCAAGCATGGCCAAGAGTGGCAAGAATTATGTTATGGAGTCGAGACCACCAATGTGGAAGCATCACAACATGTGCAAGCACATGAGAAGCAAAACAGTCCTACAACATCAAGGTCAAAAGGAAAGTCCAAGGATCGATCTCGACTTGATTCACGACTAATTCAATGGAGATTGTGAATAGCATGGGAGTCCAAGACATCACCATCCAATCCATGAAAACATCCTAACCAGAAGACCATGTGGACAAGATGGCCAAGATATGTTGAGAAGCTCAATGGTGAACTTAACAAAATGCTTGCCCACTTTAAGGAGTTGCATGGGGATGTGGCCCCATGCAAATGTGCATTGGTGATGATGCCCATATGTAGCACTAGAAGAAGGCATTGAGATGCAAGCCTAAGAGCTTTGTTGGTTCATGCAATGTCAAGGAGGTGAAGAATTTCTTGTGGAGGTTAGAGCAATACTTTGGGAGAATAGGCATGGTGGATGAGAAGGCCAAGATACAGCTTATGGCCCTCTATCTCACAAACACTTGTCATGCTTTTGTGGAGGAGAAGAAAAGGAGATGCAGAAAGAGATGTGCTCCATGTCTCCATTTGAAGACTTCAAGAGAGAACTCGAGAAGCAATTCTACCGAGAATGTGAAGGATGAAGCTCGAGGCCACTTGCAAAGACTAAAGCAAATGGGGATCATCCGAGACTACATCAAGGAATTCACAAGTCTTGAAAATCCCTAGCATGTCGACAAAGACTCCCTCTTCAAATTTATGGATGGGCTTCAATCTTGGGTAAAGTTGGAGTTGAGGCAGGGCACAAGACTTAGCCACAACCATAGTGGTAGCAGAGGGCTTGGTGGACTTCTCCAAGGAACCCAAACCCAAGAAGAGTAGCAATGAAAATGGTGGGGAGATATGGGCCACCAAGGAGACAAGGGTACTTCACAAGGGTGAGCATCTGAGCACTTGTGGAGCAAGGAGAAGAAGGAGAGGTCGAGTGATAGCAAAAGCCCTGAAAAGCAAAATGAGTGCTTCCTTTGTAGTCCTCATCGTGTAAGGGAGTGCCCACGGAAGAAAGCTTTAAGTTCGCTCCTTGCCACCCATGAAAACAAGAGGCCAAGGAAGAAAGGTTAGTGCATGAATGGGGCAATCCAGATGCTCGCTCAATCCAAAAACTCCTAAGGCCGAAGTTAAAAGAATTCCTCTTTGTAGAGATAATTGTGGAGAAGGAGACCACTAAAGCCATGGTGGACACTAGTGCACCTCATAATTTCATATCTCAAGAAGTAAAGAGGTTGGGCATGAAGGGTGATGGCTGGCCCTCATCAAGCCAATAAACTCAAAGAACAAAGCCCATCCAAGGTATTTCACGTGGGGTGAAGGTGGTCATGAGTGCTTGCAATGAGAAGTTAGACTACTCCATCATCCCCATGGATGACTACCAAGTTATCTTGGGAATGGACTTCTTGGACATTCACCGTGTGGATCTAATGACTTGTGCATCATGGAAGGAGACAAGGCTTGCATGGTCGATGATGCAAGCACTAAGGATAACTTGAAGTGGTTGACAACATTCTAAGTCGTGGAAGTTAGAACAAGGGAGGAGACATCAAAGGCAGAAACCGTGAAGGATAAGGAGAGTCCCTTGGCATCACTTAGAGGGGTAAGGAGTCAATATACAAAGAGAACAAGCTGCAAGAGTAAGCTGAGTTTCTTAAAGAATTCAACAATGTCATACCCAAGGAATTGCTTATAAGACTACCATCAAAGGGCAAGGAACTAGTAGCAAAGGAGTCAAGGCAACAAAGAAAGGAGCCCAACTTAGGAGCAAGAAGGTCCAAAATCAAAAGGCGACTAGAGACAACACCCAAGTAGGAGAAGTCACGATGAGGGTATCACAAGGTTAAGTTGGGAGGATGTCACACCCAAAGCTCTAGGAGGTTAGCTATGCTAACCTGAGCATAACATGGTTAGGAGAGACAAGGAGGCTAACTAGGGTCATCAAAACATGGAGTAACCACATGTAAGAAGGCTCACGAAAGGTTCTATACATGCTCGGGGTCCTCTAGAAGGCACTAGAATCCTTTAGAAGATTGTGGAAGTCCATAAGGTTCTACATGTCTCTAGATTATTCTAAAATAGTTTGGATGTCTAGGGCATGTCCTGGGAGTTTCTAGAACTCCCTAGAATATAAAAAAAAATGTAATAGTTTGTATAGAAAATAGTGTTGAGTATTCTAGAAAACTTCACAAATATATGAAGTGTAGTGTATTCTAGAATATTCCCAAGGAGAGGGTGGAGGGCTATAAATAAAACCTCACACCTCATTTAGGAACCATCTAAGAAGAGTGTGTCAAAGTGTATGGGTAAAGTTCTCTTGCGATAGTGAAGTTTTCCCACTTCTCTTCTCTCTTTGCATTCTAACCTAACTTTGTGTGAGTGTTAGGCTAACTTAACACTTAGAGAGTGTGCTAAAGCCGCACGGCTAACTTGATGAAATTTAGCCTGTGACAATATGCTCCTCAAAACAACGGCATAACAAATCCTGTACAAAACATTATCAATGGTTTACTGCATAGACCAAAGGACGTCCAAAGAAAACACAGGAATGTTAACAAAACCGCAACTCAAGCTCCAGTAACAGTAAAGAAAAATCTCCAACTCAAAAAAGCCGGTAACTCAAGCTTTTGTAACAGTAAAAGAAAATGTTGCAACTTAAATGCTCCTATAACAGCAAAAGGATATTCACGGGATTTTAAAAAATTCCAGGCTAACAACGCAAAATCCCATAAGAAACCAATTTGAAAGGCAGTGATCCATCCACCAACAACAAATATTCAGTAACAGAAAAGGTCCATAAAAGGAACAGTGCCCTAGCCACCATTAAATATTGTAAAAAATCAAGAACATCTTGCACAGTAACTGAACAGGGCCAAAAGCTGAGTGAACCAAACCAGAGAATCACAATGTTGACAACATGTTCTCATAAACTATCATGGACATTTTCTAAAAAATTTGAAATCATAAAAATACAAAATAACAACTGGAAAAAAAAAACAACATAATCTTGATCAAATCATTTATTTTCTCAACTTTCTGTGTAAAATAACGAATATATTGTGTGCACCCTCCTCTGGAGGGTGCAAACATTCTGAATCCATGATTGCGTAATGCACCTGCCCTCCAACTCTTCTTTCATTTTTTCTTCCTAGCTCCTTATATTTTGCTCTTTTTCCCCTATGTGACTTCATTTTCACCCATCTTCATCATCACAAGCAACTCCATTAAATTGCCTCTAAACAGTGGTTGAGCTTATAAGGAAGTAGAATTGAAAAAACCTACTAAATGTACCAAAATAAAAGGGTAAGAGGTTCAAGAAATCTTAGGATCTAGAATTTACTAATGCAATCTTAAAATGGGATGTGTAAAAAAACAAAAACAAAGAAACAAACAAAAACACCTAACTATACAATTCGTAGTTTCCAACTCTTAGCCCAATCAAAAAATTAGTTTTCTTTTAATCCAACAAAACTAGAAAAATAATATTCCAAATGTTCATGTGAAAGCCATCAATATATGAAATTTTAAAAAAAAAAATTTGAGAATGACATTAAAGTCATAGTGATTAAGATTCATGCCACAAAAGTGAAATGAATATGTAACAAATTTTGACCCAAAATCTCAATCAAAAAACTTGATATAAAATAAACAAGAACCTATTTGCACAAAGACCTGAGATTTCGGCCAGATGCCATCCAGGTTGAATGGTCTCATGTTCCGTTTTCTTCTTTTTCTTAGATTCTCGATTGCATTCTATTTGTCTTGTTCTGTTCTTCTTCGAAAACTTCGAGAGCCTTACTTTTTCTTTACTTATTCCATAGGAGGGTCAATCGAAAATGAAAAAATTTCATCGTTAGTAGTTCTACTAAGTATTTAGGTATTTGAAAGCTTCACTCTTCTATTTGTCGACTTGAGGTTCTCCTACACCACCCTACTTTTGTTCATAAAAGTAACTAAAATGAAAATCTAGGCCACTGATACAAGGAGAACCACGTCAATAATTAGCCCAATCCAACAATCTCGACAAGAACTCACCAAAATAATCAAAGTTTGGGTTGACCGATTAACTTTGGAATTGAGTTGGGTATAAGAATTTGACTCTTTTAATTTTTTTGGTGAGTTTGGGTTGACCCATCAACCCAAAATTAACCCAACTTTAATTTGCTAATATGAATTTGACATGACCTAAGATTGACCCGAATTTGACTATATTTTGACATAATTTTAACCCAAATTTGACCTAAACTACATATCTAAATGAGTCAATCAGTTGAAGGTGGGTCAAGTTGAGACTAAGGTTGTTGACCCATTTAATAATCGGGTTGAGTCATAACAATTTAGTATAGTCAAATTTAAGTCAAACTCAAACCCACTATTGACCTAAATTGACCCCTCTACCCTAGCTCACCCTCAACTCTTCATTCATTTTTCTTCTTGGCCTCGTTTTTTTTCCCGAATTTTCTCTTATGTGGTGGTAAGACGCAATGGTTTATAGTGCAAAATGTTGGCCAATAAAGAGAAGCATAAGACTAAGTGTTGCGAGATGAGGATGCTCAGTGGATGAGTGGCTTTACTCTTAAAGATAAAATGCTAAATGAGTATGTTCGGAAAAGTTGGAGTAGCTCCGTGAGATAAGATTAGAGAGAGTCGCCTTAGATGGTTTGTCCACATAAAGCATCGATCATCCGATGACACGGTTAAGAGAGTAGATGCACTAGATTTGCCTTATGTTAAGAAGGGTAAAAGTAGACCTAAAAGACTTGGTTAAGATGTTTAAAAATGACTTTAGTATACTTGAATTAAATGAAAATTTGACATAATATGACACAATGGAAAAGAAGGATTCATGTAGCCACATAGTGGGATAAAGGCTTGTTATTGTGTTATTGTGTTATTGTTGAATTTTCTCTTCTTATGTGACTTCATCTTCCCCATCTTTCATCATCACAAACAAATCAACTAAATTACCTCTAACCCGTGGAATTGAAAAGATGTGGAGCTAGCTAAATTGTACCAATTTAAAAGGGCTACCGATTTAAAAAATCTTAGAATCTAAAATTTACTAATCCAAATTTAAAATGAATTATGCAAAGAAATAAACACAAACAAAAAAACGTATGCAAGTACACAATTTCATAGTTTTCAACTCTTATTCAAGATGAAAATTAGTTTCTTTTGATCCAAAACTGAAAAAAACATTCCTAGCATTCATATAAAAGTCATCAAAATATTTAACTTGATAAGAAATCTGAAAACAAACATAAAATTTCACAACGATTAAGAATCATACCAAAATGAACTAATGGATAGCAAATTCTTGACGTAAAATCTCAATCACACAAAGAATCATAAAACTTGATTTAAAAGAAACAATGATAAAAGTCACTAATTTGAAAATCTAGGCTAAGAATAATAACTTTCCAACTTTAATTTGGATAAAATAAGTTCTCAACTTCAAAACACATTTCCAGCAATTTCTTATTTCTTGCTACAATAAGAAAACAAAAAATAAGGGAACTATAAGTAGATGAACACGTCAATAGCAAGAAAGTTCAGGCAACAGGTTGTGGGAAGCAAGAAGAAAACATGTAATAGGAGTACAATTACGGCAGCAACAATCCCACCATGCTAGCTCTATTATCATAAGTCAACAGTAGATAGCAAATGTAAAGGAACATAACAATAATAGTTGTCGGCTCCAAAATTTCTGCCCAACTTTGGAGAGTTTTTTTATTATTTTGAAAGTTCTAGTGCAAGGAGGTTCTATTTTAGACATACAAGTGAGTTTTCAAGTTTGAGGTTTTGTTATTTGTTCGTGAGCAAGCATTCAAGCTCTCTATAAGTCTTATGCAAAGTCCTAATTCATGTTCAACCATTTTTCTTTCAAAGCAATTCAGTCACATTTAAATGTTCAATTTGTATTCTCAATCTTATTAATTTACATTTATCAAATTCTTTCTAGTTTCATTATGTAATTAAATAGATCATTTTATAATTCTTGCAAGTAGCATTTTAGTAACATTTTGTGATTCTTAGCATCATCCACTGTAAGGGGCTTGAGAATGATGAATCACCCCAAGCCAAAAAAAGGCACATATAATTGGTGTTGTGAAATATTGTGGCCAATATTTTCAAAACTTATTACACCAAAAAAGGCATGCATGGGATGACTGCACAAGAATGTTCAATGCATATAACATTCCTCATCATGCTAAGAAAAAAATGCACAATTTACCCTATGTCGATGAGATAATGAATTAGTTATTAGTGAGGAAAATTTAATATTGAGTACTATTGCACAAGCTCGGTGCTTATAAAAAAAAACTATAATAATCAAGAGTGGGCAAAAAAAAAAAAGAAGGATGATTCATCATCTAGGGTTAACATTATTTATGATTTTAAAGATGATGTTGATAAAAAAAATTATGATTCGAAGATGACAAGTTGATGAAGGAGACAAGGCTTTTTTTGTTTCATGATGATGATATTAGTTCAAAAAGATTAATTTATTTTTAACGAAATATTTTATTTAGAACAATATTATAATATTTATATTTGATGTGAATGACCCTTGAACTTACATATATTTTGTTTGTATATTGCAATTTTGCTATCATGGTCGTTATATTTAATTTAATAGTTATTTCATATTTATGATCATTTTAATCACAATTTCTCAATACTTTTTCGTCATGTTTAAGATGAATCATGCGCCATGTTTAAAATGGTGCGCAACCGTGCACTATGCTCTCCATGGAGACATTTTGGTGCATCATTCTCCGTTAACAAGTATGGTCATGAGATGTATCAATTAAAGAACAAGTGGCAACTACATTACGTCTTGTTGATAAAATAGGTCATGTAATTAAGCTATTTCTAAAGATAATACATGTTAAGGACACGCTTCAACTCTTAAAGGATGATAGCAGCCCTCCCTGCAAAGCATTGTTGAGTATTGCATCTTTTATGTGATCAAACTTACAATGGGGCAAGCAACATACATGATGAGTTTAGTGGATTGAAGATATGAATCAAAAGATTATTGTTAAGCTTATTATGTACATTATTTTGAACATCATCTCCAACTAACTTTGATTGTTGTAGCTAAAATCATATATAAATTGCATCTCTTTTCAATATAATCATCAATTTAATTAATATTGTTGAAGTTCAAGCAAAAGATGAAATATTCTACAGGGAAAATAACTCCACACATCTATTAAGTAGTTATAAAATGGAGAATTAGCAATTGATAGAGAGTTGAATCAAGAAATTTCTTTTCAACGAGTTGGAGATACACATTGAGGTTCACACCATAGATCACATAATTTACTTATATTGTATTAATCTATTGTTGAGATTCTTGAATTAATAATATAATATAGTTCAAGCAGTGAGCAAAAGGTAAAGCATATGCATTACTAAATTCCATACATTATTTTTTTTAATTCATATTTTATTTGCATTTGATGAATTTTATATTAGTAATCATAAATGAACTTCCTCAAACATTGTAGAAGAAGGACCAAGATATTATCAATGACATGATCTTATTAAAAGTTCTAAGCAAATACTTCAAAATATGAGAGATGATGGATGAGCAAATTTAGGTGAAGATGTTAACTCATTATGAGTTGGAGATACACATTTAGGTTCACACCATAGATCACATAATTTACTTATGTTGTATGAAACTATTGTTGAGATTCTTGAATTAATAATATAATATAGTTCAAGCAGTGAGCAAAAGAAAAGCATATTCATTACTAAATTCCATACATTATTTTTTTTATTTCTTATTTTATTTGCATCTGATAGATTTTATATTAGGAATCATAAATGAACTTCCTCAAACATTGTAAAAGAAGGACCAAGATATTATCAATGATATGATCTTATTAAAAGTTCTAAGCAAATACTTCAAAATATGAGAGATGATGGATGAGCAAATTTAAGTGAAGATGTTAACTCATTATGCATAAAAATGATATAGTTACTACAAATATGGTTGAAATATTTGTAGCATGTCAAGAAAGCATGCTCGAGAATCACAAATTTATAACATTTATCAAGTGGAGTTATTTTATTCTTTATAAAGCTCAAAAATAGATTACATGAGATAAATACTAAGCTGTTATATGTAGTATGTTTGAATTAATATGATGCTTTTTCAGCTTTGATAAAAGAATGTTTGAAATGTCTTGTCCAATTTAATCAATATGATTTTACAAATATAGATCCTATGGTGTTAGATGGTCAACTTGAAAATTTTATAACTAACATGAAATATAGTGACACATTTTGAAGTTGAAAGTGACTAGAGAGCTTGCACAAAAAAAAAGTAGAGACTCAAAAGGATAATATTTACCTATTGGTATATTTATTTGTGAAGCTTATTTTAATACTACCAATTGCTATAACAATAGTTGAACAAGCTTTCTGCAACAAATATTCTAATGAATTGCTTGTGTAATCGTATGGGAGATACTTAGATGAATGATTGTATTATATATATCGAAAGAATATATTTAAAAGTATCGATAATGAAATGATTACACAAAGATTTCAATATATGAAGACTAAAAGAAAGACTATAAATAACATTCTCTTATAATTTTTTAGCATATATTTATTAATTTTTATAATGAATCTCCAATACAAAACCTTTTAAACGCCAATACCAGTCTCATACCATGAAAAGAATGATTGTACTTCGAAATCATTAGTTTGAGCCCCACTAAAAAAAAATCTTAGCTCCGACCCTAGACTTAAACAATATTTTAGAGCCATGAGCATCATGTAGGGTGCAAAATTCAATGCACAACTCCCTATCTTACCAACTTTGTTGTGATATGGAGGAGGAGAAGAAAAAACATTGACATCCACCTTTAATGACTTCAAAAAAAGAGCTCAAAAGATAATTCTATCCCGAGAATGCAGAGAATGAAACTAGAGCTCAAATAAGAAGGGTCTATTAGTTAATATATTAAGGACTTCACAAAAAAAAAGATATACCAAGGGAGGTAGTGGCAATTCTTGAAGAGTTTAAGGATGTCTAACAAATCGAACCATCTAAGAAGCTACCACCTTGAAGTGAACCATCAAATTGAGTTAATACTAGGAACCAAGTCACCAATCATGGGAGCTTATTGCATTACACCTTCAAAGCTAGCAAAGTTACAAAACAATTGAAGGAATTAATAGATACAAGGTTCAATTGACCATCTAAAGCACCATTTAGTTCCCTAGTTTTATTCCAAAAGAAGTAAGATGGCTCTCTACATGTGTATTGACTATTGACCTCTTAATAAAATCATTGTAATAAATAACTACCCCATTCCTCATATCACCAACCTATTCAATCAATCAAGGGATGCATAATATTTCAAAAGTTAGCCTACAAAAGGCTACTACTATGTGCAAATAATGTAAGGAGATGTATTAAAACCATATGTATGATGAGGTATGGTTCATATGAATTCTTGGTCATGCCTTTTGGTCTAACCAACCCAACTACATTTTGTGCTTTGATGAACAAGTTATCCTATCCCTATTTGGATTGATTTGTAGTTGTTTACTTGGACAACATAGTAGTGTACAACAAAACACAAAAGGAGCATATAGAGCACTTAAAGGAGGTGTTCAAGGTGCTTAAAAAAATTGAATTATACAACAAGAAAAAGAAATACTCCTTGGCCAAGCCAGAAGTGGCATTCCTGACACGATAAAATAGGGCAAGTTTATGATGGAAGACAAAAGGTTTATGACATCTAAGCTTAGGAGCCACTCACAATGGTCCACAACCTGACATTATTTCTGAGGCTTGTAAATTATTGTGCTAATTTATAAGAGCAAGGTTGGGTTGCTCTGCCAACAACCTGAGGTCTTTTATGATGGATGACAATAACATCCATGCTTTGAGAACCACCCATAAAGGCCCAGAAGTTGAGGTCTTTTCTAAGACTTGTAAATTACTACGACCAATTTATTAAGGGCTAATTTGCAATGGTTTCACCACTAATTGACCTTCTCAAGAAGGACAAGACTTAGAATTGGAATGTCAAATGCTAAGAGGTATATGAATATCTTAAGAAAGCGATTAGTGAAGAGCTAATACTCAGCCTTCTTAACCATACCAAGTCTTGGATACACACAAATGCTTCTAACTTCACTATTGGATGAGTGCTCAAACTCAATGAGACCAGGCATTGCCACACTATACAGAAAAAAAGGCAACTACACATTGCCTTAGACTATGACGACACTACCTATTTCAATTAAGATTCCTTATCATGACAGACTGTTACTAATAGCTACTTCTAAACCCAAAAGAAGCTAGTCCAAAGTAAGCAAGATGACAATGGCTTTCTAACTATTTGACCATATCATGGAATATAAACTAGGAAAAGTAAATGTGGTGGCTAATACATTGAGCTAAAGAGAAAAATTAATAAGCATATCACAAGTCTCTAGCCCAATGATGAGAAGGATTAAGGAGGGGCTGAAGATAGATTCTCAACCCAAAGTATTAATGACTTGGTAAAAGAAGGAAAACCCATAAATCTTGGATAAATGAAGACATCCTCTACACCAAGGACAATTGAACTTATATGCCAAGGTAGTGCAACTTGAAGGAGCTGACAAAAAGTGTCATGACTCCTTATGGACAGGACATCCTAGCATAAGGTAGACACTTGCTTTCCTAAAGTCCAACAATTATAAGCTAGGGATGCAAAAGGGGTTGAGGAATATGTGAGAGAACTTGCATTGTTCTCCAACAAAATAAGACCATTCAGCAACAACCAGGGGATTGTTGGAGTCATTGCCTATTCTATAGAGACCATGGAGAAGTATCTCTATAGACTTCATATCAAGCTTGCCAAAGTCTGAAGAGTGGGAAAGCATCATGGTCGTAGTAGACAAGTTAGCAAGTATGCCACCTTCATTGTAGCTCCAACCAACTGCACAACTGAAGAAGCTACAAGGCTCTACTTCAGGAATATAGTAAAGTTATGGGGAGTTTCCAAGAGTATCATCAACAATAGAGATCTGCATTTTACAAAAGATTTTAGACGGAGCTACTTAAAATACTATGATCGGTCTTAAATTTCTCAAATTTTCATCCTCAAAATGATGATCAACCAAAAAATTAATGCTTCCCTTCAAATTATATTTACAACACTATGTGAGTGCAAATCAACAAAATTGGGCAAAACTTCTTGATGTTGCATATTTCTCTTCCAACTTATAGCAAATTGAAGCCACAAATAATAGTCCTTTCGAGGTCATGGAACAGTAGCTGATAACACCTCTTTTCCATGACCTTGAATTTGCTAAATCCTAACATAAGCAAAGAGAACTAGCTTGAGAAACATTACACAATGCTGCAGGAAAAATGAAAAAGTATGGACAAAAATAAGAGGCATGTAGACAAAAAGGAGCACAAGAGGCTAGTGCGAAATATGAATGGCCTTTCAAAGTAGTTAAACAAGTGAGGAAAACCTCTTACGAACTTAATCTCCTACTCAAACTAAAGATTTGCCTAGTCTTTCACTAAACATGTTAAACCCTACCATGAAGATGTGGAAGACCCATCAAGAAGAGTTTCCAAGCGAGCACCGACAACAATAATCACTTCCTTCAATAAAGACGAGAAAATTAGCCGATTAATGACGATGTGGGGTGCCAAATTATAAAGAATACTTTGTTATGTGAAAGGGTTTGCCTAATAGTGAGGCTAGGGGAGTCTAAGGATACATTGTGGCAACTAAAAGATAAGATCCAACAATATCAAGGTGTGGTGAGGGCATCGTGAGCTTAAGGGGAGGGGAGTGACACACCACCTCTAAAAGGTAGTCATGCTCTCTTAGCCATGGACCACAAAGACTTATAAGAGATCTAGAGAAAGTAGGCACAACCAGAAGACTCTAGAAGATTCAAACAAGGACTACATATCCCTAGAAGGTCTTGAAAAAAATACATCAAGAGAACTCCAGAATAATTTGGCATTTTCTAGTCTTTATAGATGCTAGAAGCAGTGTAGAATCCTCTAGAATTTTAAATATTATGTTGTAATCAATAAGCTTCTCTAGGTATGGGTGGAGGACTTTAAATATGAGTCACCATCATTTATTTGTAACCAGTAAAATTAATGAGTAGTCTAGCATTGTAAAGTTTTTTTACTTAGTAATATATTTTCTTCCCCTTTCAAAGTTCACCGTATACTCTTTAAGAGTACTTAATGTTCTAAACCCAGTATTGCAAGAGTTAGGCTTACTTATTATCTAGGGGAGCAGCTAAAGCCACACAAGTGACTTTGAAAAGTTTGTCCGTAACACAGCCCCTAGAACTCTTTAATGCAATTGTAATTCACTCTTTCAATTCCCTTTGCCAACTTCATAGAACTGAAAGTCGACCAATAAAAAATCAAATCAATCTCAAGGTGATCAAATGAATCTGAAAAATTGGGCCCAACTCCCATAATTCTGTATAGAATAAATTCACTGCTCCTGCTTTAGGGTCAGAAAAGAGTTTAATTACCCACGAAAGGACTACCTCAACAGTTAGACTGTGTAGCTCTTGAACTGGGGAGAAAATTATGCCAAAGCAAACGCATAAATCTCCCTATGGGAACAATACTGACATCAACAATTCATAACTCATCAAAAGGCATTTATAATTCATCAAATTAAAAGGCAAAGACAACAACAAGAGAATGGACCAAATTTGAAACAGGTCAAATTTATCCAAGAGCCTGCTTTAAAATTATAAAGGACACTGCAGCAATGCTTGGTTGGATAGAATGAATTCAACATTTAATATCCCTAACAAGACAAGATACAGAATAAAAACATGATGCTAATTTATTTGCTAAATTAAAAACAAAATATCTATGTAAATCAAGACAATGGAATATCACTTATGTGCACATAAACAATCTGATATTTCAGAAAATAAATTCTTAATTAAAAAAATGTGCTAGAAGAAAAATGAATACCTGTGGTGAAGATAGTAAGATAATATTCTGAAGTTCTCCAAGGTCTTCTCCTGAAAAAGATAAATTACGGGTGTAAGTAGTTCTGCAAAATGAAGTGTAGACAGACAAAATAATAGGATGATGAAAAAGGAGTGAAAATATAAATAGAGCTAGCTAAGTTTTCCATCTCAGGTACTCTCATGCATGAAATCAGGGTAGTCAAAATTATGCATTGATGTCTGCTTCAGTGACACAACAAACCTCCACTTTGCATCTTTTCGTGCAGGCTGAGTTAACGAAGTGCCAACTTTGCTCCATCAAATGCTGAAGTACTTACAAGAAGAGCTCACACAGTGCATTGCAGCTTTTGATTAGGCTGATTTCAATGTGGTTCATTAACGCCAACTTATAAAATAATGTAAAAGTGAGCAAGTGCCCTCAATCAACATGTTCAAACTTTTGCCCTCAACCAGCATGTTTGAACCAACAGCAGTAGAACTTCTTCCCTCAGCCATCACCCATGAGTTTCCCTCAACCCTCATGACCTCACTATCGTGTCATGACCTATTGTGAATGACAACCTACAACAATCATGATCTTCACCTGCAGCACCATAGCACATGACCTTCACAACCATAAAGCTGCACAGCACAGTGCAGTGCAAGACTTTAGACCTGCAGTAGCCATCGACCTCCATCTTGAGTCCTCAATCTAAAGTTGCCCAACCTTCTCAACTTTAATAAGTGGGTATGATTTTTTAAAAGATAGCTTGAGATTACTTTTAAATCATCAAATATTCTTTCCTTGTAATGTCAACTAATGAGAGTGACATCTTAATAAAATTTAATAGAATAAGACATTAATTAATTATGATTTATATGATAATTTATATAGAAAGAAATTTCTTCATTTTCATCATTCTTATGTGTGGAGAATACTCTTATAATTACGTACAAAGAAATTAATTAAGATCTATGGCATATATGTAATGATATCCAGGTATGGCTAATCCAAATAAAAGGATCCGACTTCAAAGAATATGAAGTTATATACGAGTCACCATATATGCGTTTATTATGGTCAAGGAACATCTTATCAAGAACTATGAAGAATCTAAAAGGAGTAATATAACTAAATGCAAGCAGGTGTCTTCAGATGTATAAAAGGAGCAATTTGCATATCAGGAAAGAATTAAAAATTGAAATAAATTTAATATAGCAAGCGAATGATAGAGACTTAAAAAAGTAGATATTAAAATGTCCATCTGTTGTGAAGATAAAAATCATTTGAATCAAGTTCTAAAAAATGAAGTATTAATGCACCTAGTATAGAGTTGAAAATACTTAAGATGGAAAGTCCTATGACTTATTTCATATATCAAGAATCTAAAAAAGAGGTTGAAAAAATTGAGTCAAATGAAAATCAAAGAGAACCTAGATAAGGGAAAAGGGGATAGAACCATCCATACAATTCATAGCTAGGCATGTCTATCAAGCAACGCCGTTATATTGTAGCAAAATTGGAGAGTTTTGATCACAATGTAGAAGCTATTGCACAATATAAATCAAGTCTTAGGCCTCCCTCTTATAATGAGTTGAAAATCCCTCTACTTGTCAGAAAAACAAAGGCAGCCGTGAAGTTTATGGAAAAGCACAAAAAATTGGCAAGAGAAAGATTGCACTCATATGTTAGATGGATGGACTAATCATAGACTTTCAAGGATAGACTAATCATCGAGAGTGATTATAATAAATATTTTGGTTTGTTCACCATCAGATATAGTATTCCTAGAGTTAATAGATGCATCTAAATATGTAAAACTATATTGAAGCTATTTGAGCTCCTTGATGCACAAATTAAACATATTGAAGAAAAGAAGGTGATCCAAGTGGTTATGAATAATTACTCTAGGTTATGTTCTAAGTTGTATATGTGTGTATATATATATATGTGTGTGTGTGTGTGTGTGTGTGTGATTATTCAAAAGACTACTTTTAGAATGATGTAAGGTTCCAAGCCCATTAGTTAAGATGGTGACAACTGGCCAACTTAGATTATTTGCATGATCAAGGATTAAAGAAAAATAGATTGAGAATTACAGCCATTTTCCCAATTTAATCTAACGTATGTTTTGAATCAAATTAAAGTCTAAGTTTTGAATAAAAAATACAAAAAAAAGTCATAAAATTATAAAAAACTAGAAAGCACACACTTCAACAAACAATATAACCTTAATTTATAAAATAAGAACATAGAGTTCAAAACCTATTGGTGCTGATGGCGACAAAATCTTGAACTTCTGGATATGACTGGCAATAGAATGAACTTCTGGATATGAGTGGCAATAGAAGCTCTCACGAAGAAGAAAAAGAGTATAGCTTTTAATTTTATTTTGAGTTTTATGGGGTTTTTTTGGGCTAAAATATAATTATTTTAAAACCCAAAAGCATATATAACTTAAATTTTTCTTATTAAAACCATATTAAATATTTTAAAAAAGCCCTTAGTATGGTCAAAGAAATGATAACATATGTAATTTGAAAACTACACCATAGTTGGCTTTGAGACATTAAGATTCAAAATCCACACCTCAATCAATTAAGATGTGGGAAATCAAGAAAAAAATTGTTAAGTTTTGAATCATTTTCCTAATTCTCAAAATAAAAAAAGTTCAAGCATAAGTTTTGAAGGCTTTTAAATTTTGTTTATGATGTAACAAATAAAGTGAAGAATACACTTAGTGGTATATTTGGATGAGATAAAAGTAGCACGAGTGCATCTTTTGTGTCTTTGATGAAAGGTGTCAAAGCCAACAACTACTACATGAAGCTAAGTACTATCTTAACCTAGAATTTTTTTTTTACAAGTCTACAGTATAATCAGATGGATAATTGATGAAATGCTTATATACAGATATTATTATATTAATGAGAGAGACCTATATGAGAAGATAGTCATGTATCAAGAACTCAGCATTCTCTATTTATAACTACTTTGATGGGCTTAATGCAACTAATTCTGTCATTTGCAATAAAGATAAAAAATCTCCCATTTTAATTAAAATATTAACATAATGTTGAATTTTTTTTACTAATTGAGTTTTTTCTTGAACGTAATATTATAATTTTAATATAGTGAAGAAAAATGGGAGATGTGTAATGTATCAACCTAATTTTATTAAATTTGTCAAAAATAATCATCATAAGATTAATTTACAGCATTATTGGGTGTGAAAGAAATTGAAGTGCTTTTGAATAGGAGAATAATTTATTAAATTTGAATATATTAAATATATACCCAGGGTATACCTCGACAAGTTGAGCTCATCTAAAGAAGTCAAACTCAAACCACTCACTCACCTAAGGGAGATGGACCGAAATCCCTATTCGATCCATCTAGGCTAACCATCCAAAATTTGCTCACCTACTTGAACAAAGAACCCCAACAACCCACCAAAATTGCCGGATGACGATTTGCTTCCAGATCGTGATAGGGACTCCTCGCTCATCCGACAACTACCCCAGTAACTCTAACTCACTCAATAACACCAGCAGCAATCTCTACCAAACGACTTGCCAAGGACTTGTAGCACTACTCGGACCCTTATCCGTGCATGGGCAAGTGATCATAGGCGAAGGGCCACATCACTTAGTGGTCATGATTCAATTACATGATGTACATGTATCTACATGTCATTAGTCTCTAGAGTCTTTACATTTTTTATTTACTTAGTTTCTTGAAGACAAGTATGTAGCACTCCATAAATATCAGGTCAAGAGGCATTCTTAAGGACTTTTCGGATTTTGGCTACAGATTCTAATCTCTAGATCCCTAATCTTTTACTTAATTTACTATTTTAATGTACTTTTAAGTTACTATTGATTTTATTGGTGTTCTAGTATTTTATCGAACTTTTCAAAGACTTCAAATTTTATATTTCATTCTTTTATTGTATTATCCATACTTTGGCCTGCACGTTACTCTTCACAACCCACTCCTACTTCCCATTGTAAGAGGTAGTGTCGTTTTCTAACAAATTTGAACCCAACACTAAATAATTTATATATTTTATGCATTTTATCATGACTTCTTTTCAATGGATTCACATAAATTAGAGAAAACAATTAGATCAAATATTTGTGAATGATTTAGTATTGATCAAGTACAATCAAACTTTGAAATGAAGATTCAAGTTGAGATATATTATAAATCCAATTAGTTTGAGTTGTATTAATGAAAGTTGTCGGTCATTAATTGGGAAAATGGAGGATGTTGATGGAAAATATTTTGATAATGACGCTTGGAGGAATAAAAAAAAAGTTGATTGAAGGTGCTCTATAGGATTTAACACGTAAAAATATGAAAAGGTTCATATACAATGAGGGCTAATTCATCTCCACCTACAACCACTTGTATTGTTGTTCAAGAAAGAGAAGTGAGACTACCACACCAAAAAGAGAAGGTTTTAAAGTTGAAGAAATTATACTTGAAGAAGAAATAAATTATGTAAATGAAATAGAGCATGATGGTTGATAAATTCCCTCCAGCTTGTTTTATTAAACTTGACTTTTTTTGCATTTAACTTTAGCTTTGCAATTAATTAAATGTATTTTAATGCAACCTTGAAGTTTCTAACTTTTGTATAAAACTAGTACACTAATTTTAAATTTCTCAATTTGATTAATTCTTATACATAATTGAAATTGTCAAAATTTTCAATTTGTATGATCACTCTCAAAACTAGTTTTCAAATTAGGTAATATATATCACATTTCTTTCCAATTTTATGTTAAGTTTGAAATCATTATTAAATAATCCATGTTTTATAATTGTTATTGATTGTATCATCATATCTATTAAAAATTATTACTTGATCTGATTTATATATATAATATACAAGTTAGAGTGCCCTAGCTAATAAAAGCACCATTTCTCTTTGGTTTTGTGCATTGAAGCAAAAAAACCTCTTGTGCATCATATTTAAATAGACTTGCATGAAATCTAGATAAAACAATTGCTTGATAACATATAACTATGGAAAAACAAATAAGAATTTCAGAACCTAATTTGCACAATACGTTGTTGGTAACTTGCCTACTCAAGACATCTAAGAGGAAGCTTTGAAACCGCTGCCCAAGTATCAGAGTTGTTGGAAGGCTGCTGGATGCAGGACAGCAAGACATTTTCTAGGAACTAGAACAGATGCAGAATGCCCGACAGTTTCCACAAGGCTATCATATATTAAAACATGATCTTGGTCAAATGGGACCAAAACTTTCCCTTCCATACTGCAAAAAAATAATGCAGCTAAACGCATCCACAGGATACATAGTTTATTTTTCCTTTTAATAATGTGTTAATACAGCGCTTGTCTCAGGCTAATTCTTCCGAACATGCAAATTAAAATGAACTGTCACTTACACCCATGGGCACTCCTTAAGGAGCCTTTATACTAAAAAAATGAATCTACAGTTCTTCAGCCCTTTTTTTTGCCTTACACATTATAGAAGAAAATTCACCATTCACTCCTGATGGCTCAGATATTCATGAAGTTGATGGATGCATTGAAAACAACAATGATAAGAAAATAACAGATTCAAACAGACCAATATCACATGAGAACAATTGATGTTGAAAAAAAAATCTCTCATAAAATTTAACATCTTAAATTTCCTCATGGAGAGTATTGCAATAAATTTCTCAATTAGCATCTACAATAATATATATTTTCTAGCTTTGGTTAACTGGTGGTATTGGCACATACTGAAGTGGTAGTTCATATTACCCTGCACAGCTTGTAAATGAACGTATTCTGGAGATCAGAATCATCACTGAAAGTAAGCTGATGGATGCACTGAGTGTTTTGAGTTTCTTCAATACCCACAAACCAGAGTTGAACAAAGAGTTTGAACTGTACCAGTACCCCAAGTGCGGCCCAGAAACTGACATATATGTATGAAGATTCTTACGATATGGATCAAACAAAATGTCTGTAACATTGAACATGGAATTCAGAATAAAATTTGATCGGTATTCGTAAATTAAGTCTTTAAGTTCTAGATCAAACCTGTTAAGGCAGTTCTTATTATAATGTTTCCAATAGAATGGCCAACAAAGCTAATCTTTAAGTCCCTGCAACCTCCATATCTCGAAAGCTTGTCAATCTTTTTTCTCATAAAAGCAATTACTTCTTCAGCCAATCTTCTTCCCATTTCCCTAAAGTCTCCAGAAGTTTTTTCTTCATTAACCTCTGACATTAGACACTCAGCTCCGGGATCTAATAACAACCACTGATTCCTAACTAAACGGAGATCCAGGTGGTGTCCCTATAATGACATATATTCAGATAAATAGAATAAAGAAACCATTGAAAATAAAATTTTTCTAGTAAATACGAGTGCAACTTCAATCATCCACTGCACCTTCTAATATTAGATCAGCAAAAATATAAATAAGTACAAATTTATAGAAAATATAAAATAAAACATAAACTGGCTTATCTATTGATAGAGGGGAGCATTTCAGCAAACAAGATTCTGTTCTTAAGGGGAAAAAAACATTTGTGCGTCACTTAGTGCAGAAGGATTTAAATCAATCAAGTATCTTCTTCAAAATTTATCCAGAAGAAAAGGAAAAAACAATGAAGATGAAGAAAATTACAAGTATGGCATTCAAAGAAAAACTTCTAAATGAAAGCCAATAATTGGATTAATAGAACATAAGTTTCAAACGTACTCTCAACGTGTAACAGTTCATGCCAAGAAAAACTTCAAATTTGCCCCGTATGCAATGATTTAGCCATGATGTTAAGGAGATTAAAAACATTGAATATAAAGTCTAAAAAAATTCAATTCAAATATTTATCAAATTAACCAGATCATAGTGTGCTTCCAAGGCTTCATTCTCCATAGAAATAATACCCAAAATGGCATCCAGCGTTGAATTTTATCTTGATACGTTTCTGACAGCTATTGTACGATAAATAAACAAGAACCTTTCTTGTTGTTATTCTTAGCAATTGCCAGTTGGGCACCTTACTCTGTACTTTTTTTATTCTTGAAAAGGGATAAAACACCACTTTCCAGAATATCGGGAAACACTACAGTAGGCTGGCCTTATTTCTTCTTAGTGCATCCAAACAGGTAGCAGTGCATGGACTCGTGGTTGGCTTCACTCTATAAATATATGCCTGTGCATTTGTACGGTGAATTTGCATTGAGTTTTCGGGCAGATGTGTTTTACACTTTTTTTCTTTTGTTTTGTTTTTTTTTTTTTTGACTTGAAGGGTGTTTTGGTTGGGCTTTTTTCTAGAATCCACAACCGAGTTTACAGCGTATGGTATCTATTCACAATTCAGCACCAAAAAAAAATTAAAGATACCTGAAATCCATGTACAAAGACCACAACTTTTAGCACCACCACCTCTTTTACCAAGAACAGAGAGTTCAGGTGCATTCTTTTCACCAGAATCTGCAGTTACTGCAGGAAAGCCATTCTCTTCTGATGTAGATGACAATAAGTTGTCACTAGAACAATGAAGAGAAACATTCATGACATGTTTTTCTATAATAACAACAGGAATGTGTGAAGGATCACCAAAAATCTGCATGTCTTGAATTGATCTGTTGTTAATCTGCATAAGAGATGAGTTACAAAAAAGAGAGGCCAACATGCACAAACAATAAAATATTTAAAAATCAGAATGTACCTTCATTTGTGCAATGCTTTTCCTGTGAAGCTCAGCATGGGCAGTTGCACTTTGTGCCGGCTTCTCATGTTGAAAAAAAATATATTCGATAACTACTATGTGATTCTATACATATAACATACCATTCTAGAAAAGAGCTTAACTGTGAGGAATGAAATAGATTTGTTCTCATAAATATGCTTACATCTTCAACATATTTCCTTGGAACAGCCTTTCCAAGTGTGCTGCGTTGTGAGGAGTCATTAGAATTACTTCTCAAATAGCGATGAGGAATTTCAATCTTAGAATGGACCATCCAAATTGACCATTCTGCCTTCCTATCAGCAGTCCATGTATTGCATAGATATTCAATTATCTTGATTCTATGAGCCCTGGATCAAAAAGGTAACTAGCTTATGTAAAAAATTGTACAAGAGCTTATATAAAAAAGTTAATTGAAAAAGCCCAAAGGAACTTCGGATAAAAAAATAGGACTATAATAACAATAGAAGATCTATTTAAATAACTGTTTACAAAATAAGCACAATCCAAGGTGTAAAAAACACTAGAAAATACATATCCATAGTACATTTCGTAATCATTCTACCTGTCAAAAGAAATTAATGAAGCAATTGTTGGCAGGCAGTGGCACGTCACAATAACATCTTGCTAGATTATTTG
Source organism: Cymbidium sinense (assembly GCA_021442155.1). Classification (NCBI taxonomy): domain Eukaryota; kingdom Viridiplantae; phylum Streptophyta; class Magnoliopsida; order Asparagales; family Orchidaceae; genus Cymbidium; species Cymbidium sinense. Next base: position 60,154,478 of record CM038230.1, on the reverse strand, counting down.
TTGGATAGGTTGCACATGCAATGATAACCAATGTGATCCCATCAAACAAATAATAAAAGAAGAAACGATTCTGGCACAGTACACCGATATCACTTGATTTCTTCTCAAAGTATCAACATATTCAATGAAAAGGAATCTAGTGCATAAACATATAGTCCAAAAAAACATTCAGGAAAAGAAAATATGAGCTTTGCTATTTGCAATATTAAGTGCTGGATAAGTAGGAAAAGCAAACTATCAATGAAAAGAGTATGAAATGCTGCCTCTAATACCTTCTCCGGTAAGCTACAGCTAAAGATCAAACCATTCTCTCCCCTCCTTACAACAACAACAAGCCTTTATCCCACTATGTGGGTCAGCTGTAGGAATCGCTCAGTATTGTGTCTTATTAAGTTTCAAATTTTCATTTAAGTCTAATAAAACAAAGACATTTTTTATACTTCCTAACCAAATCTTTTAAGTCTACATCTTTCTTAAAGGTCAATCAAGACATCTATTCTCCTAACTAGCCATCGACGGCCGACATTTTATGTTAACCAAACCATCTAGCATGACTCTCTAATCTTATCTCGCCACTAGAGATACTCCAACCTTTTCACATGTATATTTGTTTCAGATTTTCTCTCAAGTGTAATGCCACTCAACCACCTCATCTCTACACTTAATTTTACACATCTCGTCTGGCCAACATTCGCACTATAAAACATTGTAAGTCCCACCACCATCTTATAAAATATTCTCATAAGTCTAAGTGATACTTTTCTATCACATTCTTTAATGCATTCCTCCACTTCAACCATCCAACTTGAATTCTACTAATAACATCCTCAACTATTTCACCATAATTTTAAATAATAGACCAGATTATCTAAAACATTCACTCTTTCTAATGACATGATCACCCAATTTCACAATCCCACTACTAAATCTTCTACAACTAAAATTACACTCAATATATTTGATTTTAGATATATTCAAATAAAAGCCTTTAAACACTAAGGTTGACCTCCATAATTCAAGTTTCTCTTAAACTCTCTTTCTAGTCTTATCAACAAGAAGAATATCATCAAAAGTATACACAAAGATACATCCTCCTATAAATGTTTAGTGAGAACATCCATAACTAAAGCAAAAAAAAATATAAGCTTAAAGTCGATCCTTGATGTAATCCAACCAAAATAGAAAAATACTTTGTCAACCATCCTTGTCTTGAACACAAGTAATAGCTCCAATATGCATATCCTCAATGACTTGAACATCCTTTCTTCCCGAACTCCCCAAAGCACTTCTCTTGAAACTTTATCATATGCTTTACTAAATCAACAAATATCATATGTAGATCCTCCTTACTCTTTATATTTTTCCATGAAACCTCCTAGCAAATGTATAGCATCCATAATGACTTACTCAGATAAAACCAAACTGATCTGAGAAATATTTACATCATGTCTTAAGCTATGCTCGTTGCTCTCTCTCATAATTTTAACATATAGCACATAAACTTAATGCCTCTATAATTTATACACTCTTGTGCATTACCTTTATTCTTAAAAATAAGAACTAATAAATTCTTTCTCTACTCATCTCACATCTTTTAATCTTTAAAATAAGATTAAAAAATTACTATGCTAATAAATTTCTTGATCTCCTAAGTATTTTCATACTTCTATTATCATATCATCGTCTTATTGCTTTTGACACTTAATTTTCTTCAACATCTCTCCAACTTCGATTTTACTAATATGAAAATAAAAATAAAAGTCTATATTTTCATTTAGGGTACTAAGGTCGCAAAATTGATCGATTCTCACAACCTTTATTATAGAATTTATTAAAATACTCATCCACCTATATTGAATATCATATTCTAAAAAATACTTTTAATCTTCATTTTAATACTTCAAGAATTAAATCTTTATTTCTCTTATCTCTTTGATTGATTAACTTATACATACATCTTTCGCCTTTTAGTATCCCTATTATATAAATCACTATATCTTGAATTTTCAGATCACATATTACTTTCTTAGAATCCTTACAAGTCACTCTATATCTTTTCAATTATTTGAGTTTTTACATCTAAACCAATTTGTATAACAAAATCTTTTATTTTTTAATTTTTCTTTGTATATTTTGACTCCACCACCAATTGCTTTTACTAATAAGAGTTTTTCTTTAGATTTTCCCAACATATTTTTTGCAACTTATTTACTTGATCGCTTACAAAAAAAAACTTTTTTAAGAATGCGCTCCACCATCTTTATAGGATGAGTAGGAGTATGTTTTTGTGAGACGACACAACAACAACAACAACAAGTCTTAATCCCACTAGGCTACATGAATCCTTCGCCTATCAGGTCCCTATTATGTGTCAAATTCTCATTTAATTCAAGTATACTAGGATCATTTTTATACATCTTAACCAAGTCTTTTAGGTCTACCTCTACCTTCTAATATGTATTGGTGTCTCAATGGTATAGTGTGATTCGGATGAACGCCTAAAAGGAAATATGAGTGTAATCCCGATCAATATCCCATGGTTTCTTTTGACTACGTTATTCCACTACTAACCTTAGAAGGGCATAGTTGTAATGCTCGAGAATTTGATTAGTAGGTTTGGGTTGCCTCGCTTCGTGTATCCCAAGAAGAATTTTAGTGTAAGTGGTGTAAGAGTGTTCATGTGATGAACAGATTACAAGACGCTCACATGGTGAACTAATATAAGGTCGGATTACATCCCTTTGAAATGCCAAAATTAAGATTGTCCACGTGGATGGATATGAATTTGTTCGCATGGCAACGAATTATGTGATGTTCGCGTAGTGAAAGAATGACGTCACATGGTGAATGAATAAGAGGTTGGGCTATACACCAAAATTAGGGTTGTCCACATTATGGGTAGATATGGATTTGTTCGCATGGCAAACAAATTATGTGGTGTTCGTGTGGCGAACGGACATATGTTCAAATGGTGAACGAATAGAGATTGGACTTACATCCTTTTATGGAATGTGAATTATATGGGTGTTTGCATGGCAAATAGATAGGAAAACTAGACTTATATCCCTTTGAATTGCCATATAGATGAGTTATCCACATGTTGGGTGGATATAGTGGTATTTGTACGACAAACGAAAAAAATTGAATTTTATTAAAACTACATAAAATTCTCATTTTAGAGACCCAAAGACCTCGCCCTATGATTCAACGACGCTATAATAGTGGAGTTCATTGCTTATGTGACATGGCACAAGAGGTAGATGAGTTGGAGGCTCAGCCTCTGAGCTAATTATGTAGCCGATTCAATATTATTGGTCCTTTGACCATTTGAACAACACTGCGCATCACCTCGTAGCATTAGAATCGGTCAAGATTCCTAACAGCATACAACGGGTTTTGTGGGAAACGCATGACCTCATTTTAATGAGCGTTGTGGCACCGGTTCGAGTGTCAAGGCGCTTCTTTTCGCACGCCAATTACTAAATTTATTATAATTAAATCTATCTTTTGACCACATAGTAACCAACAAAACGAAATGACTAACACCTCAATGCTACATGTGTGGCGCCGAGGCGTGTTTTGCAACCCGAGAGGCCGTGCCTCAACGCCAGTTCAGCCGTATGTCCGATTTATAGATAGGCTCAGTAAGGATTTTTCATTCAGCAATCATTTTTTAAGAAATTTCTCTCTCTCCCAACTCTCTTTCAGATGTTTAAATTTTTAATCATACCACTTAGAAGATTTGTGGGTAAGAAGAGAGCATCCAATGATGCCAACCGCTTCGGTCGCGTCGAGGAGTATCAACACGCCTCCTTCACAAACACCTAAAAAGGGGTTTCCGTAATCCGGTGGTAGCGTGGAGGGATAATCATGATAATGGCTTAAGCTTAAGCTTACGACAACAACTGCGTGCATCGCCCCAATGGTGCATGAATTCATTGCAAACATATGGGACCGTTAGTACAACAAAGCATACATCCGAGGGAAGCTAGTAAGTTATGACAAGAGTGCTATAAACGCATATTAAGATCTTCCTAATATTGAGTATGATCAATATCTCTCCTACAATGACCATCCCGATTTCGACAAGATCATTTATTTTCTTTCGATGGAAATGAAAGCGCAATGAAAATGACAGGAGGAAAGGATTATTAACTTTCTGATATGACAACCGCTTCTAAAGCTTCACACTATTTCATTGTCATTTTAAATTTTGTTATTAAAAAAATTCTCGATCGACATCGGAAGATCATTTTTAATTATATTTGTAATATGTCAAGGGGAGCACTACTATCTGCACGCACCATCCTGCTCTTATTTATATTTTGTGTATTATAGTGCGAAGGAGCTGATGAGGAGGTACTCCTTTAGAAGGCCCTCTAACAAGAGGGTGATTGGGAGATTCAAGAATAGATTTAAAGTGGGAGAGAGTTCACGTCCCCCCGATCTAGATCACTGAACTCCCAAGTTCTTAGCCAGTAAGTTCAAGAGATTGGCACAAGGTCACTGGACTTGTGAAAGAGTGTGGAGAGTAGTCATAGGTAAGAGATATTGGAACGCAAATTTGACCATCATATGGGTCAACTACAAATGCGTTCTCTTACATGGCCTAATTCAACACCGATCAACATGTTTCAAAATTACAATCTTGCAGATCCTAGCCGCTTCTCCTTCCCTACTTGCCTCAAGATCAAACCTGTGTGATTATGCCGATATCGAACAAGGAGGAAGAAGAGGAAGAGGAAGGTGGCGATGAATACACTACTAGTTTCCACCCATTTGTATTTTTCCCTTCTTTTTTTTTTTTGTTATAATATTCAAGTTCAAGAATAAAATCACCCTTTATTTTTTTATTTATGTGTTGTGATTGTGTATTATCACTATTGATGCTCAGGACAAAAGAAAAAAATAAAATAAAAATTTTAACACTTATAAAGAAATCATATCGGGTAAAGCATCGCGATGATGATATGCCGCCCCTTAGCTACCGGAGATAGAATGAAGAACTCGAGAGGCTCTAGCGCTATGCTCAGATCACGCGACCGTGGGATATTATTTCCTCCCAACAAAAAAATGATAAGTCCTTTTCTCATACACAAAGGCGACAACATTGTAAAGATTGTCCCTACAAATACAACGCCGGTGGGATTTTATTTCTTTTATCAAAAATATTTTAAGTCATATTCCAAGTGTCACGTAGGTATGGCACCGCTGCGCCGATGCTATGATGTCGTGGCGCTATAATGTCATTTTACTTGTATTAGAGCAAAATAGCGCGGCCGATGCTATGGCGTCGTGGCACTATGGTATTTCGTTAAAGCATTGCGGCTAATTAGCGTTGTGCCACTCTTGTAATATGAATACCATAGAGCGCATCCCGACACCGATATTCAGCTCAGAGCTAAAATTTCAATTTAAAGCGTGAATCTTTCTAATTTTTTAAAAAAATTTAACATTTCTCCTTAGCAATACAAGATTTCAAAATTGTATAATGCGAGCACTCTTCTCCTTATTCTAGATCTAAGATCAACGAAAGGAAGGAGGTTTTCCACGCCTAATGAAATTCAACGATGAAAGTCCTCAAATCTCCGGGTTTTCCGCACCAAATCAAAGATCAACGATGAGATTTTTATTAAACATATTTTGCAAAATAAAAGAACATAAATTCTTTACCTAAAGTGATAGATTTTGGAGTGAAGAGCGATCACGCTCAGAGAATGGAGTCAAGTGGAAAAAAGATCCTTAGAGTGAACTGCTCACTCCTATTTATAGCAAGGTCGATAATTATTCCCTCGCAATAGTCGGTGCAACGCCTTGAAGATCAAGACACGCCGCAGTGTACCATAATTCAATAACCGACAGGGCAATTGTTTCTTCTAGAAGGCTGTGGCCACTGACTATAGCCAAAATAAAATTTTAATTTTCTTTTTATTTCATTTCTTTTGATGTAAACAACTTGTGACTTTTCACACATAATATTAACTTCCCATAAACAACCCAAATTCTAAGATCTTATAGTTTACACCTAAAAGTATTTTACCGACGCTTCTCTAAGTACCCCCATTTAATTCAGGATAATATTTCAATTTATTTTTCATCTTTGAGACTTTGAATCCTTCATCTTAATCATCTTAAAATCCAAAATCAATAGTTGATGCTATGTACTTCAACATTCACTAATAACCTTACACTATTTCCAATTTAAATGATCAATTTTCCTAATCAAAGATAATCAATCTATGTTTTACTAAATCCATTCTTATAAAGGATAATATAATCTCTTTTCTTAAATAAAGTATTAACAATTACAAAATCATAAGCTTAAAATAAAATACAATACGCTTATAGCTTCTTCATTAGTCACCCTAAACTCATACCACAATAAATATTTTTAAAATCTTCTACCACTCTATCAACATATTCATTTAAATCTCTTATAATAAATACTCTTTCTTTAAGATGTATCTTTTATATTAATCTTTCTAGATCATTCCAAAATTCTTTTGAGCATATATTCAAACTTATGTAACTTATAATATTAATAATCAAAGATCAATAATAATCTTTAAAGCTATAATTATATTTTCAATACTATTAATTTCAATAATATTATCCTTCAAACTTTTATTAATAATCATACATATACCATATTTAGTACCTACCTTAATATTAAAATTTAAAACCTAAGAATATCAATCTCCTCGCCTTCTCCCTAACTCATTTTGTTTCTTGAATACATAAGCTATTTATCTATGAAACACAATATCTATCAATTCCATTAATTTACCTATAAAAATATTTATATTATAAGTTCTTATCTTAATTTTCATTTCATGGACTACCTTCTTTCCACATACATCCATAATGTGGGAATCCTTACTTATTTAACACGCACTCGAGAATCGCAACAACCCTGAACATTTTTTCATCAGATTCGGTCATACAATGCGTCATTTTAGAAAACACCTTATCATTGACACAATGTATTAAAGGATTCATGTCATAATTATTCAACAAGTTTTATGATGGCTATCGATCACCTAACGCTACCCTTCACTTTTTCATCCTCTCCATTCCTTGAAACTTTAAAATTAAATTATGAATAAAGAGGTTGGTTGGTAATAAGAACTCTTTAAGATTGTCATTTTAAGATGGGTTCAAACATATTTAAGATTGATGAGGAGACTAAAGCAAGGTTTTGCATCTAAGATATCTATCTAATAGAAAAGTTCTTGGAGGCAAAAAAGATAGTATGGTCTATTTGCAATATATCTTCTCAAGTGAAATATGGCATGGGTTGTCCTATTTCCAATAAAAAAAAACTACCAACAAAAAAAAAATATATATGAAATGTTAATTCTAATATCTCCCAAGGTAAATTAGAGTTAAACATCAAACAATCATCACCCATCCGTGCAACTTTAAGGTTAATTGTGAATAAATAGATTAGTTGGAAACATATACAGCTATCACGATCAATTTGAGATGGATCAAACATATGTGGGGGGGAGACGAAGATGGGAGCTAAATAAGAAGGGAGATGGAGAATGAGAGTAAGAGTGAGGCCTAAAGAGAACATGCAAGCGCTGAAAGCAAGAGGACATCGAATGAGCAGGAAAATATAGCTTGTGGGCTGAGCAACATCAAAATAATGTCTTGACGAGCTTTCAACAATTCAACCACGAGCAAGAGTAAGGCAAAGGTACCATTAGCATCAAGTGTGAGCTTCTTTGATGAGAAACCATCTAGGGCTCTTCTTGTCCATTGTTTCTCTATTGGAAAGTAAAACGCTAATCTTAGTTTTATAATTTTTGGGAAAAGATAAATATCTAGAACCAAATCCATGTAAAACTTTCAAAAATTAAGCTCAAAATGAAAATGATTCTACTTGATGTATGCTTATAGGTTAGCTTCTTAATTTGAATGCATGCATATAAATTCATGTAAGTCTATTAGAGAATTCATTAAGTTTGTACAAATGATACATATTATAAAATGAACTTTTATATGAATGAAGATTTTCAAGACTTTATCCTCTTTTTATTTAGATAAACCTTAATTTTCAAGCTTTATTTTTTAATTAAGAAAACTAATGATTTCGTTTTTTTTATTTAGCTAACTAAAGAAAAAATTAAATATTAAATCATTAGCATATGCTTGATATTCATCTTCTCTTAAAACAATTAAATAATGCATAAAGTATTTAACATGCAAAATTATATGGTTTATGTTAATATGTATAGAGGCATAAATAGATGTTTGATATGTGAATAGTATTAAATAATATGGTGTGAAATTTCTCTAATTAGAATTTAAAGCATGATATTCAACTAAATTAAATATAGCATTTTTATAAATAATTAATGAAAACATTAGTTGGCTAACTAAGACAAATTACTGAATTGTAGGAGGTATATAAGTGCTAATTATATTCATTATGTGATAACTATAAATAAAATATAATTTAGTTAAATTGTCAAAGTTTTATAAGACATAAAAGCATAGGTTTTAAATTACTTATATTTTAATATCATATGTGATTTGTAGGTTGAATTTGTGAGAGTGTGAGCAAGTTATCGGAAAAACTAAACTAGATCTTCAAAGATCAAGACTTTAAGGTGATTTTAGGGTGGACACTCATTCTAACATATGGCAATAATATTGCTTCTTCTAAACCAAATGTACTACTTGTTATTTATATTTTTTCAATCAATTGCTGCTACAAAACTTAGTTTTGACGTATCTCTTTTTCAAAAGTTTGATCATGTTGATTGGGATCTTCATTTATTTAGTTATATCATACAATAGACATCACAATAAGATATAGTGTTATAAACGCGAATGCAAATGAAATAATCTTCATGGTAATATTTGTGCATGCATCTTTGCTAATAAAGTTCGTCCTTATGACATTAGTTGGGAATATTAACATACCTATGCATATAAAATGAAAAAGGCTTTAGAAAAGGATATTAATAGTGAAGTATCATAAATGATACATTTTAAATAATGGCTCTAGTGACAAGTATGATGATAAGATATGATATAATTTCTTCTCATTTTAAATTATTCAAACTTTTTTCTATGAATATCATTGATTGAAATATAATGAAATAAATTTCACTATGATTTAGTTATTTGATAAGCATGCATATTTTGCATTAAAATCCTTCATGTCACTATAACTTAAAGATACGATTACCAACAAAGTTATTAATAACTCACGATTAATTAACAATTATAGGTTAAAACAACAAAATCATTATGAGTGAGAGGCGTGTATTATAAATGTGAATAAATGAGAGAATGATAATTATATTAATAATTACCTTACTTTTAAATTAATTTAAATCATATACATCAATGGCTCTTGCAATTTATTGAATAGTTATTTTCACTAATTAGTGCTAGTAATTGAAATTTAAATTTTTGATCGATCATCCGATCTGATTTTCAAACTTTCAAATTAGTGACAATTAGTAGACTACAAGATTTGCCTCTAGCAAGAGGATAATAGTCTTATAGAAAAGTTCTTAAGGTTTGTTTTGCACACCTTTCTTGTCTCTTGCCATTCTCGAGTAATGGTATTCTTATCGGTACAAAATGATATTAAAATAATCTTGGTATTAAATATTGAGTTTGAAAAGTATTTATTTAAAGAAAAATAGCATGGGTAGAAGTGTGACTTACAAAGGTGTGTAGGGGTGAGTAGTTTCTATGTACATGCTCTATAATTTAGATATGCAAGATTTTGTGTGTGGATAAGGGTTCCTATGGATATTTGCTTTGGCCTATTACCTATCATTTGGACAAGCACATCGGTTTAGCTAGTGTGTTTTTTGCATAGTGTGTAATTGGGATATTTCATTGCTATGCAAGTTGTGGCTGCATTTTAGATGTTTTGGAATTTTAAAAAATTATTTTTAATTAATTTAGATTTATCATGTATTATTTTAGCTACTTATGTTATTAAAAGCTTATAAAAACTGATCCAATAAATAATTCACAAATATAAGTTGAACAAAATTTTTCCTCTAATTTTCAACTGAGTGCCAATTTGATGTGTGATTGCTAAAGTGTATTATAAGTGCAACCATTGGATATTGAAAGGCATCTCCTTGAAGCATTATTAGGCCTAACTATTCTCTAGTTTAATAAATTAATTCATTGGCTATTTTATGTATATAATTTGTTATTGAGTGGTTTAGTACATTTATTTTAGTCAAAACGTGAAATGTCAAAAATCTGATTTTATAAAATTAATTCATTTGCTTGTTGAGTTTATTTGTTTCCAAATTATTGTTAAAATTCTCAAACATTTATGATCATTTCATTATCAATCAAACTTAAAGACCCCTATTGCTTGCTTTTATTAAAATAAATTGAGTTTTAGATCAATTGATAACTATTAATCTATCAATCCACAATTATCATCATAAGAAAGCAAATACAAAATAATTATTGCATTAAAAATTATAATCAAGACTTACCCTATTCAAATTACTATGAAAGCATGGGATTCAAAATGTCACTTAGAAGTCAGTAGTTAAATTAAATAAATCATGAAAGATATAAATTTTTAACAACCTTCCAAAATCAATTAACTGAATTGTTGAACAAGCAAAATAAAAAATGTGATAAAATTAGTCTAGTTAAACCATCAAATGATAATTTGTTAGCCAATCAAGTTTGTGCACTAAAGTGGATTCCTAACACAATGATGAATCAATTTACTTGAACATTAATTCTAAAAGGAGATAATGTAACACCATTCTTGTACTCATCAATCCCTCGATGTGGTGATGATAAACTAGATGCTATCAAATCAAATAATGAGTAGTCAAAATAATACCTAAAAAAATCATTCCCTCAAACCACAAAGTGTCGACAAGTCCAAACTTCACTCCCTCGCCATCCTCTATCGGGCATGTAGACCACCTGAACCGTATTACACTTTGATAGGACTACATCAATAACATGCCACCTTAACCATGGCACCATGACATCACATTCCACACTTTAGGAGCTATTCTTAACAAGATGTCTTGGCACATTTATCATGATGATACTCCCCTACCATATATGATAATTATATGTACTTTCATTTTTCTAGAAAGGGCTTTTTTGATGGGCCATTGTATCTTACCAAGGAAGCATGCAACAAAAAGGGGTTGTTTGTTGCATAAAAAATGAGTACCTAATCTAGTGGAGTTATTCTTATGCCCAAATGGTGCATACAAGCTACATAATCAAATTTTTTTGTGTTCCGGTGTTTGTTTTCTTTCTACTTAGTTTACATTAACTGTCATCTGGTAGATCGCTTATCAAACCAAGCCAAGGACACCTTATATCTTTGTCCTCTTACATGACTTTAAAGAGAGTCATGAAATCATCCTTAAAGTTTTCACTTTGGTGCTCTCCCTAAGATCTCATTAGACTGGCCAAATAAGTTCAATGGAGGACCGCTAAGGCCTCGATTAGGACCTACCACACAAATCACTACCTCATCATATGTCATTGGAAATGGAGATGAAGACTCTTCCTCCCTACTGAACAATTATGGAGAGTCTATAAGTAATAATTTGAGATATATAATTCACTACTTTTGGATCCAATATAATTTTCTTCTAGTTTTTTAATCATGTGAGTGCAAGCTAGATGTGTAATTACTTTGAGCATAATACCAGTCTGACGACTAGTTTTAGAGAAAATCATCTTCTCACTCTAACGTGAGGCTTAATTTTTCTCTACCTTGATAATTTTGTTTCTTGTCTATTTTTATACAGAATTTATTATTGGTTGGTTGTACCTTAATTTTAATCAGAAAGTGATATATAGAAAATAAGAATTTGTGAAAATTAATTTGTTTGGCTGCTAATTTTATTTGATTCTAAATTATTGTAGACATTCTAGTATATTTATGATCATTTCATTATCAACTAGACTTAAAGACTGCCATTATTTCTTTTCATAAAAATATAGTGAGTTGTTAAATTGATCAATAACTAGTACTCTGTGAAATCTTTTTTTGGCATCAATGCATACCATATCACATACATCATAATTATTGTATTAAGAAACTCAAACCCTAAGCAATCTAGCATCAAAGTTTGCAGTAAGACATGCTGACTAAGTTAAAAATAAAAATGTAAAACTCCTAAAGGTTGAAAATTTGCTATTTAAAACAATCTAAAGAATGCACCATACCTGTGGAACTTTAAAAATGCATTCCATAATGATGAAAGTTGGCTGCCTATAGAGAAAAATACATCAAGAATCTCTTCCTTGGATAAAGAATAGAGCACATCACTCGAACTTCAAACCGCCATTAGACTTCTGCATGAACATGAGAATTATACAATGATTTATACTTTAAAAAGAATATGAACAAACAATGGAGTCAGAGAAGCAGTTCAAATCACGTACCACTACGATATCCTGAAAAATGCCATCCAATGGTCCCACTCCCATCTTCCCATCAGAACTCACACCAGATATATCTGACAGTGTGGAACCACTTAACCGAATATACCAAAATTTAGATCAACTTCAGTTAAATCAATTTTCTGATTAATCACACTGCTGATGTTCTGGAGTTCCACGACAAGAATTTCTCGTGATATTAACAATGACTTGACAAGTTCAATCTCCCTCGAGTTAATTCCTTGTCCCAATAACTGAAAACCAAAAACTTTAGCTCATGTATAATATAGTAACCAAGGAAACCTGCAGATTGAAATAGTGAAGATGACTTCCTAGAACTCATTTTATAATAAACAACTATTTTGAATTATCAAAATTTCTCAATTCTGTTGTTTGAATGTCGTTCATCTACTCAATAAGGTTGGTTGGCCTTATTATTATTATATTCAATAAACGGCAATAGAACAACACCACATTGAAATTATGCAGATGATCAAAATGAAACTGAAAGAATTTTTTTATACACAAAGCACACTCATAAAGGTACTTGCATTCATGCACAAAACCAGCAGATGCCCTGAAAACTAATGGCATGCATAGAGAAGGAAGAAATTACTTGATTTGCTTGGTTATCAAGTTCCACCAAGCGAGAGCCCCTGAATATACATAAGAGGAAAAATATAAGTAGACATAAAAGACGGTCTTGTAAGTTGGTACTACATGAAAGCTGAAACTCTACAAACCTGGTTACCTTTGGTGAAGTCATCCCAGCTTTCAAAAGAACAACATGTATGCATAGATCAACAAGTACTGCATGGAATACATCAAAATGAACTGGACAGTATGAATGAATGCCTAGCAATGCTTTAGGAGGAATCCTGAATTCATGAATTGCTGTAGAAAATGCCTCAAAGTACCCTGCATCTCGATGCTGTAATAAAACTGAGAGAATTAGGGACAAGGTACAGCAGATCCCATTATTGTTCAGCTGTATAGCTTTGAAGAGTTACACATAGGTACAACAGAAAATACACAGAATAGAAGTTTTGAAGAGTCCACTTACCCATTTTCTAATAGAGGAGAATACATGAGCTCAAATTTTAGTATTACTGCTGACCTTGCAGGAATCTGCCATTGGAAGCGTGTAAATAAAAGTAGTCACGCATGAAATATATTCTTCTTGCAAAGTGAAAAGGAAAAGGACCAAGAAAACCCCAATTAAAAGAAAAAAAAACAATGCGAATAATCTGAATTGGGAAAAGCGGTGAAATGTTATTCCTTAACGATCATCTTGCACTAATTAATTGAAAGCTAACCTCATCTGATCCGATATTTAAGTTAAAAGAGATCATTACAGACAAAAGACATCCTGCCTTGCATATTTTATCGAAAGGGCTGAGTAGAGAAACTCTGTTCAGTATCATCTATCCTCCAAGCGCCTAAGATATCATCTGAGGTCATGTCAGGAGCTGCATAACCAAAACTGATACACCATTATATTCAATAAAAGGTCAACTTAAAAATATCAAGACTAACAACAGTTTAAGAGAAGTTGATCCATTGAAGAATAAGGATGGAATGAGAATTGAGACAGCTGTTATTGGGAGGAAAAGCAGATATTCATATAAAAACAGTTCGGTTTTATTTTGAAAATAAAATAAAATAAGATAATATGAACAGCGAGAGAGTGAATGAACAGAGAAAAGCAAATGAGAGAGATACAAAGATGTAGAGAGGAGCAAAACAAAGAAAGAGAGCAAATGGGAGAGAGATGAAGAGGGAGAGTGCAAAAGGCTAATGATTCAATGAGGGATCAAGAGCAGTCAAGAAGATATAGAGATCGAGATAATGGCCAAGCAAGGTCATGCAATTGCAAAAGGCACATAGAGGATGTGACGTCAATTAAACTATACATTAGTGTATCTAGACTAGAGCTTTCCTCTACCTCTTTTTTTTTTCAAATCAAAGTCAAGTTTAACCTAGATCTTCATATCCAAATCAATAAGACCTAAATATAGTTGTTAAGAGATTAGTATTAAGAAGGAGAGTTGGGAAGAGGGAGAAAAGCAACAAAGGAATGCACAAATTTAGGGAATAAAAAAATTTATCCGTTATTAGAAATTTAAAGTATAATCTAAATTTTAATAATTTATAATTATATTATTAATGTAGAAAATAAGTAAATTAATTTGTGTGAAATGATTACATGTGACTTTAGGTATTGAACCAATGAGTTCATTAAAGATCAATACTGAAGAAAAATTATTGGTTCTCCAAGTTAAGGTGAATGTTAATTTTTCTAACTTCGTAGTGATGATATTGTTCTTCTAAATCAAATGCATTAAATGATAATGATGTTCATTTTTCATATGTGATTTCTCTATTATTGTAAATTTTCTTGTGGAATTCACCCTAGTGGAATCTAAATAAACAATCGTACTTATGTTACCAGTTAAGAAAGCTTTATACCTACACGTAATTGATTGCCTATTCTCATGTTTGGAAAAAGGCTACTGACATTAATGTATTTTATATGAAAAAAATTTGATGATGTTCCTATGATGGTTCTATTATATAAAAAAGATGATAAATAACATAAGATATGATATGCTTTTTTGTATTCATGCTATTAACAAACAATAGAATATTTTAAGCAAAGTCGCTTAAGTGAAAGAGTTTGTTATCTTTAAGAGCTCATTAGAGTTGTCTAGCAAATGCATTAAAGGGGATGTTAGAATAATACACTAGATGGAATTTCAAGAAAAATGTTGAGTCCTCTACATGTCTCCAGGAAATCCAATTGACACCTAGGATTCATGTGATTCATAGAATTGACTTTTCATATATCCATGCATGTCTTAGTATTTTAATTTTAGAATGATCCATGTAGTAGTACTAGGAATTACCAAGGTAAAACAGAGGCAACTTACTGATCTGACCTTCAAACAGAACAAAAAAATGTAATATATGCTTTAAGATATTGCCTAATGAATGAAAAATAAATAAACCAGCAAGAGAGAGATAAATTCATTTCCAATAGTTGCAATATGCTGGTTCCAATAAATAACAAAGTCCCTATGCGGATTTTTTTATTACTAGTAACATTTACTACCATGTTAGGATGCAAACACAAGTTGCATCAGCTTCCATATTTTTAGAATTCTAGTTTTCCTACTCATAAAAAATAAATAGTATTCATATAGAAGCAGCAATAACCTTCCTAAAAGTAGTATCGCTGTATGTAAATGATCAGCTATATCGAAAGTCACCATTTGGTAAGCGTATCAGACAAGGATGACAAAATTAGGCAAACAATATTAAACAAATACTTCAGCGGCAATACCTTCATATTGAACAACCCTTGACGGAGTACCACGAGACCCTGACTATTATCTTCCCATCTCAAGCTCGCTTTTACCCGGTACCATCTGTCAATTAGAGACAGTGAATAGTACGCCACTTACCAAGAATCTGAAATAAACTATAGCAAGCCGGCACATTTCATTCCCTAGTCCTTACCCTTGTTGAAAGAGATCCAGATTATGGAACCGATGAACATATATGGCAATCTCATGCACCACCTCCAACATATCCGGCTGCCTGAATTCAACGGATCTCCTTGGAGACACTGACTTGGCATCAAGCAGGATCCTCGGCGGCGGGCTCCTTGGATCAAGGCCAAGGAAACATTTCATCAGCCTAAACATAAGTAGTGCCTAACGAACCAAATTCTCCCCGATATTCGCATCACTGTATACTCCTTGAACACAAACCAATATCGTAAACACGGTTCAAATCTCCTCATGATTATGCCATTCCTAGCTCGAACGCCCGCTGACTCGACAGGAAGAAATCGTAAATCCCACGAGCGGATTACCCGCAGGGACGAGCAATGGCGTCGATTCGCCTCAGGTAGAAAAGACCTAATTTTTCACAGCGGAGGTCAAGGTAGCATCGAGCGTTCTAGGGCTTCTTTTCCTGTTCTCAGATTTTGAAGCTAGGGTTTTGCTCAAAATGCAGGGTGGAAATGGCGGAGACATGAATGTGGGAGCAGTTGGTTTCTCTGCTAGCCGCGCCAAGCTAGCTCGGAAAGGTAGACGGATGGAAAAGGAAGACTGATCGGTCGATCTCAGCCGTTAAAACGGCTCAGTCAAGTAAGGGTCGCAGTGCATTGATTACTTCCCATAAATATGGGTCTGAATTTATGAGGACAATAATTTATTATTTTGCGAAAGTCTCATTGCTTTTCGGTATGATTTTCTATGGCCAGAGGCAGTTTTCCATCGAACGGAACGGCACAAATTAATAAGAATCCGTTCCAAGAAGAGTGATCAAGACCGTTCATTCTCTCACCACAATTTGTGTGCCACTTGATGGAAAACTATATAAAATATTTGCATTAGATCTGTATGAACCATGAGGTTGAGGTCGGACTATGACGAGAAAATTAATTTATATGTGATGTTATTTGGAATAATATAGCCAGTTCATGCAACTTCGAAGAAAAATAAGAAATCAAAATATTTCTTTTGAGTATAACAATAAGTTTTATCTCACTATGTGGGATAAAGGGCTAGGCTCATGAAGCAAGAGTGTCACTGGAAACTTTTTCAGTCACGCGGCCTTGCTGGCTTCCTCGACGCTAAGTCCTCTAACACATGACGGGAATACTCAAATCTCTTTTGAAGAGGAGTTAGAAAGATTGGGAAAGACTTTATGTAAAGGAACTTACAATAAGCACTTGGGATCCTTTGATTCTTATTTGTTGGTTGGTTACAAATGAGGGTGAGATCCTATTTATAGCCCTCCCCTATCCCTAGGAATAATCTAAAAGAATATTCTAGAATATAATATTATGTACATAGTTCTAGATATTTCCATGCCACTCTAGCATATACAGTCTAAGATTTCATATCAATCAGAGTCCTCCCTCCAAAGCTCGGAATATGGAACCTTCGAGTGCTCCAAGTTTTCCCCACCTTTCTATAATTCTCTAGAAACTTCCCCCTGTATGGCAAAGAGAGCATTGATCTCCCCTTATTTAGTGACATTCTCCCCCACCTAAACTGCGATGCTCATCGGCTATCCAGAATTGTGCCAGTGTCTTCATCTTCAATTGGCCTCACTATCTGGTAACCCTTTCCATTTGGCGTGGGGCTCTCTCTCCCTCTCTTGATCGATTGATTATTCTCTTCATCTTTTCTTGCTTAAGTACATTACTTAGCTTCTCATATTCTCTCCTCCCATTTCACGCCTCCAACCTCGGTAGCCGAGTACACTCCTCTCCTTTTTCTATCTCACTCGACTCTTACATCCCCTCCCCTTATGAATTTGCAATCGATCTTGTTCTTCTCTCATTTTCTCCACTTTTATTTTCTCTTTCCTCCAATTGATTTTGTGTCGTACTGGTGTCAAAACTCCTCCACCTGGTGACCCTCAATGCCTAAGACTTGCAATTAGAAGATCTACACTTTTCACAAAATGAAAAGATTTGCTCTTTGCACTAAACTTTATCTCTTATGACTCGATGAAGTTATTTTCTAGGATAAAGAACTACAGATGATAAAAGATTGGCAACTCTCTTTATTTGGTCATGCAATTGGAAAGCCCCTTCTACAAATCTTGTCTCAGTTGTAAAGAAGAAATGAAAGTTTAAGGGTAGCTTGGAACATCTCACTCTTGAAGGAGAATTTTTCTCTTCAAGTTCTCTTGTTAAGATGATTATGATCTAGTATGAAAAAATGGCTCATGCTTTCTCAATGGAAGACCATTTATTTTCTAGAAGTGGTCTTTGAACTTTCAACCCTCAAAGAAAAACTTTGCTAAAATCCCACTTTAGATCAAACCGCCAAACTTTCCACTTTATTCTTTGGAATGAAATCGGATTCTCTAAGGTAGCTAGCATGATTGATGTTCCTCTTGATATTAACACTCTTAGTGCCACCAAATCAAGAGTTACTTTTGCTATAGATACAGGTCAATACCTCATTACCTCTCTCGGCTTTATTTCTATTAATTTAAATGGGTTCAAATTCAAGCAAGATATCATTTCGACTAGAAACCAAAAGTTTGTTCCAAGTGCTCTTCTTTCACTCATGATGGCGACTCTTGCCCCTCAAATCCTAAAAGATTATCCAACAAAGATGTAGTAGACCTTATTGTCCTATGTTTCCAAGCCTCCCCTCCACTCTCGACCATCCCTCTATCAAACCCTCTTAAAGCCCAAAACATTGCCAATCCTACACAAATCTTTTTTCTAAAATAATCAATATCTTCCACCATCAGTGATCTCACTCTCCCAACCCCAACCCCAATCACTTTCTCCTCAAGATGATCCCATTGAGCTCACTTGGACAAACCATCTTGAATCACTCAACCTCTACAAAACACCTCCTCCTCCTACAACATCATCACCTCCATTGTAATCTTGTCTATTAGTCACCAATCTCTCAAGGCTCATGAAAGTAATCCCAATTCTTTGGGAAAACACCCTTAGAATCAAAAGACTAAATCAACTTCCACTCAAGTCAACACTTGTCCAAAAGCCAATAATAAAAGAAGGGAAAGAAGTCCTTGAATTCCCATACCTCCTCATGCGATTCTAATAACTAAATGTTGGAATGTGGCTTATTGGTCGGTGGTAAAGCAAATGATTGTTTAAGTCAAGAATATCACATTGATGTGTTTTGCCTTATAGTAACCAAATTTATTGTTGATTCTGCAATGACCATATCCTTCTTCACAAACTTAAGTTTCTCAAATGTGGTAAGTGTTAACAATTTTGAGAGTAGTCCAAAAGCCACATATGGATTAAATAGAATCTTTGGTTTAATTTTCTTCGTCATAATCAATCATTAACTTATTTGCGGAAATTACTCAAAGTAGCTCCAACTCCTTTATTACTTACATTTATGCCCATAATGATGCTCATGATAGACTTGGTCTTTATAGCTCCATAAGAGATATCTCTTTTCTATGAACTTTCATTGGATTATTATAGGAGATTTCAATTATGTTCTTTCTGAATAAAAAAGTAGTAGGAATCTTACGTGACCTTCTAATTTTAGAGATTGTATTCATGATTGTGAACTTATTGATCGCTTCGCACTAAGTTGTTCTTCACTTAGACCAATGAACAAATTGACAACCATATAAAATCAAGAATTGATAGGGTGCTCTATAATATGAAATATTTGTAATGTTTTCCTTCTTCTTTCAACAAAGTCCAAGCTCCTCTCTCTTCATATCACTCCCCACTCATCACCTTTCTTCTTCACCAAACATCCACGGCACACGATTCATGTTAAGAAACTTTTATACCGCCTTCTCCAAATTTTAAGAATTGATCAAGCAAGCCTAGAACAATTCCATTCTTGAAGATCCCTTTATATATTCTCCAAGAAACTTCGGGTTCACTAAGAATGCTCTCAAGAAGTAGACTTGGAACCCCACCTCCCTTCACCACCAAATCAAGCTTTTCAAACAAGAACGAGGAAAATATATTATCCCTTCTTGAAAGAGACCCTAAGAATTCTCTCATTATATGCAATGCCAAAAAATATACATGGAAGGTATCTTGAGCGGTTAAGAGATAAAGCCAATGGGCCAAAGAGCCAAGGCTCATTAGCTCACAAACTTCGGATGATGATCGCAAATATTTGTATTTCTATCAAAGAAAGGAAAATATCAACCTTATTAGAGAACTTCACACTAATCATGATGTTGTTTCACTTGATCAAATAGGCGAGAAAATATGCAATTTTACTCTTATCTTTTCAACAAAGGCGTCCTTGAAGTGCTTAACATTTATGAGGTCCCTTATGGAAATACTCTCTCTTGACAATCTTTAGATTTGACTATGGAAGTCGTGACCAAGAAATATTTTGCTCTTCAAGATATCAATGAAAATAAATCTTATAGGATTGTTAGTTCCAATTCCAAATTCTTTACTCATTATTGGGATATAGTAAGTAAGCAAATTCTTTTGGCCTCACATCACTTCTTTAAAACCTAAGCTTCCCAACATGTTCAAGCATAGCCTCATCACTTTAATACCAAAGATCAAACACTCAAACTCCCTTCGATTTCAAGCCTATATCCTTGTGCAATACTTTTATAAAGTAAAAGCTAAGGTCCTTACTAATAAACTTAAAAGGTTATTCCCACCATTATACATCCAAATCGATTAGCTTTTATCCAAGACATTAACAATCTTGGCTCATGAACTGTCATGAATTCACCTCCTCCAATAAACATGAGATCTTTTAGCCAATTTTGACTTAAGGAAAGCTTTTGACACAATTAATCATCGATTTATCATACAACGCGTCTTCATCAAAAATGCTTTCCTCAAAATTCATTGGGTGTCACGTATCTCATACATTCATTTTTCATAGTGCTAAATGGTGAAATAAAGGCTTCTTCAACTTATCAAATGATATAAGGCAAGGTTGTCCTTTATCCCCTTTTTGTTCACTCTTGTGATGGATTCTTTCTTTAGTTTGCAGAATGAGAAATGAATCTTAGAAGATACACCCATTTTTTAGTGGGACTTGTAATATTTCACACCTTTATTTTTTGGGTGATCTTTTAGTAGTGGGTGTTGACCTCACTTTTAGAGTGAGGATTGTTCATTCCAATCTAGGTCTAGGATTCTTCTAGACACTTAGGTTTTCTTATTGCTAAGACACTTCTAGTGACTAAATAAATACTAAACCAAGGCCTAGAGACTTGTAAGGCATAACCTTTGAATGAGTAAGCTCCACCAAGGCCTAAATCGACACTTATATCTATCAATCACTTTAAACTTAAACTAAATGATTGAAACCTCAATCTCAAGCCAATCAATTGACCATTGAATTTTATTTCTAATCCAAGATCCAAGCCAATTTGGTTTCTTAACTCAAGTCAACCCACTTCAATCCTATAACTCCATTCAAACAAATCCAAACAAACCAAGCTCAATTCAATTCTAATTATTTAATCATCCAATGAATTATTTCAAACTATTCCAACACTTGCAATCAAGCCAACTAAACTAAGTAGACTTAAGTAACCCAAATTAGCCCATTTGACCTAAAATGTTCAAATGAGTCAAAACCCAATCGAACTTAAATCAATTATAGCCAAAGCTACTAATCAAGTTCAATTTTATCATTTAATATACTCCAACCATCTATAGCCTCAATTGGTTCAAATTGACTTGACTAAATCACTTAACTTAAAGTGACATAAAGGTCCAATTAGACCAAACTTCAATCAAACCCCATTAGATTAAATTAAAATATCCAATCTCTTCATTGATGATTGTAGGTCATTATACTCCACTATAATCAATTGGACCCAAGCCAAGTTTTAGCCTAACCCAAGTTGTCCTAATTTGACCTAAAGTAACAAATTGAGTCTAATCAAATCCTAAACTAAATTGATAAAAACTTATACTTCTAACAAATAACTAATTGAATATTGAACATGATATAACCTTAAATTGGACCCAATTTTGTCAACCCGACCTAATTGAACTATTTTGCCTAATTTGACTGAAGGGTCAAATTGAACTAAATCACTCCATAATTTAAATCAATTGATCAACTCTTTCAATTAATTATAAATGATCAATTGAACATAGACCCAACCCATGCTCAAGCCAATTTAGCCAATTTGATCAAATCAACATGACCCATTTAACCCAAATTAAATCATGCAACCAAATCCAAATCTAACTCAAATTAAACCAAACCAATTACACTAATTCATTCCAAATGTCTAATTGAACCTAACCAAAACCCAATTTGGTCAAAGTGGTCAACTTAGCCCAACATTACCCATTTGACCTAGATGAGTAAAATTGAGCCAAACATAACCAAACTTAGCATGACTCATCCTTGGGTCACCATGAGCCACCCAAGTGGGCCCAACCCATGGTGAACTCGAGTAAAACTTATTAAACCAAGCCCTCAAAATGGGATAAATTCTATATTTTGATGGGTTCTCCAACTCCCACCCCTTGGCGACCACCTTTGGCTTTTCTTGGATAGGATCACTAACCTAACATAACTCAAGGTTGTTGGGTTGGGCTTTAGCCAAGAGAGGGTGAGCTCACCCATGGGCAACCATTGGTCCACCTAAGAAGGAGTGTACACTCCATGACGCCCATTATACTCTTAGGCTCTCACACACATCCACCTTAGCCCCTCACAACCTCAGGCCACCCACTCGAACAACTACCAAAGGCCGAGCCAACCCTTTACCTAATTGGGGAGGATAGTATACTCCCCCATATATTCAAACTCATGACTTCCTTAGAGCATCTTGAGCAATTTTAGAGCATTCCCCAAGCTCTCCATGCACCTCATCGCTAGCAAGATCGAGCTCCCTTCAAGCTCGAGCTCCATCCATCCAATGTCACCAAACTTTCACCAAAGGAAAATTAACTTTTCCACACTTTCACCACACAGAACCCAAAATGAATCGATCCCTAATCGATTCGACCAACTCGCGACTGCACAAACCGATCGAGGGAGCTTGAGATCCTCTTAATAGGGCTTTATTTCTTCAAGATGTAGCTACCTCGACGAACCACCGTCTTTAGCTTGGCATGGTAAAAATATGGCAACCATAGATTTGGCCTCTAGGTGTTGATCTTTTGTGATATGAATTGTATTTTTCTATGATTTTCACCATAAGATCTCCTTAAATCTCTCTCATAATCAATTTAGAGTCAATTTCACCATTAGCTCCCATGAGCTTGAATCGGCGGTGGAAGGTGGGCGGTGTCCATCTTACAATGCACGTGGGATGATGGATCACCGAACATCCATTTTACTTGATTAGAATACGATCATGATTGATTGCACTAAAAATCTTGATTTAATCATTTCATAATCGTGGGATTAATCTTGACCGTCGATTTGAGATCGAACGATCGACGCTTACTACTATTGAGTCGAATTGCGTTAGATGTTTTAAATAGCCAATGTTATGCGTGGAAAGCTACTACCTTGTTAGTGCCCACGATGATTTAAAATGAGTAATTAGGCTTATAAATCTAATATAAGTAGCCAAAACTTCAAAAATAATAAATAATTATAAAAAAATCTAAAAAATGCAAATAAACTCATTTTTGGAAAGCTTAAATAGGAGAATCTAATAAAAATAAAATTCTCAATTAATGTCTAATGAATAGTATTTAATTAAGATTTAAAGCTTAGGCTAATTATCATAATTAAGGCTAGATTATTTGGCTAATTAATTTAGCATGTTGATTCTATGGGATGTCCACACCTCCTATATTTTTCTTGGAATTATTTGCCATGTAATTTAAGAAATTCTAAAATTTTAATCCTAATTACCCCTTTTTAAGTGATTTAATAATTATTAAAATCATTGAACATTAAAATTGTATAATTAAAGATAATTAAATAATGAAAATAGTAAGGATAACATGGGAATTAATTAGGACCCTCTCTCTAATTAATTCCAAATGTATTCCCTTAATGAATTTAATTAACATGTTTTATAATTAAGGATATATTAAGAAAATTAATAATTAAATTCAAATAAAATCAACTTAAATAATTCAAGTGCCAATTCATTAATCCTTTTATGTGTTTAATAACATAAAGTCATTGAATAAGTTATGATTTCCCCATTGGTGTGGGAAATCATAAGAGTATTTAGCTTAAATATTTTTCTTCTTTAATTGAATTAACTCTTAAGCATGAGACTAATTGCATTAGATCTCTTTATGTGCATTGCTGATTTTATTTTCTCAAAGTATATCATTGAAGGCTCATGATTAAGTGGCTAATTAAATTAAAAAAGTTTGTGATAGGTAATCAAATTGATGTAATTAATGGATTGAACCTAATCAATTCATAAAATATATTTAACTTCTTTTCTTCAACATATTAAATAACCAATATGGGATGGAGTGAATCCTAACTACCATTTCTCCTCTTTAGATTTTAATAACTTAAACATTAAAATTAAACCTTAAAGAAGCTTTGATTAGGCTTAATGGATGTTTATTTAACTTGATTATCCTTAGGATTTGATGAAATCAAGTATGTTATGTGGTGATATTTAATTATTTCATTTCAATTATCATAAATGTGTATGTCATTTGCTTCTTATATTCATGTTTAAAAAAAATTAAAAGAATATGATTTTATTGCATAAGTTGGATAAATGCTATTATATGGTGTGGCTATTATCACTAATAAATCTCAAACTATTTTGAAACTATAAGTTAATTATGAATCAAATTATTTAAAACTTAAATCAATGCATATTGTAAATACTTAATAAAATGCTAATTTATTTATAATTTAAATGTGACAATTGATTATTTTATTCTTATGTTCTATGTATATGTTTATATGCATTTGAATTAGTAAGTATATAGTCTAGACATCCCGAGAACATGAGGTTTTAAGCAGCCCCAAGAAGGTCTTAGATAATCTCACTTTCCTAGTTTAACAATGGCATGTACTTACTTAATTTTATTTATGTGTATACTTGTGTTAGAATATAAAATAAAACCCCTTTCTTTATGCCATTAAACTTTACATAAATAAAGGATTTTTATACATAACCTTTGCATGATTTTATTTCTATGCTTATGTAAATGCTTGTGTGTATTTGAATTGACAAATATATAGTCTAGACATCCACGGGAACATGAGGCTTTAAGTAGCTCAAGGAAGTCTTAGATAATCTCACTTCCTTGGTTTAACAATAACACGTCTTGCTTAGATTCCTAATACATACTTGCATATGCTTAATGAGATGAAATCTCCATTTTCTATTAAATTCATGCATAACATTCATTAAGTGTGCAAAAATATAGGTATATTGCATGTATATGTATATACTAAATCATATATTAGAGAAATTAAAAATGAAAGAGTGTGGATATTATTATTAATGAATGAAAGTAATGGAGTATTACTCATATAATGGAAACTTCATTTCATTAATCTTAAGATGTCTTTTATGTTTGATGAAATTCATTAAGGCTAATCTAAACTTAAACTAAATAAAATTCATAAGTGGTTCATTAAGAATTAAAACCATAATAATCTATCTTTATAAAATAACTTAGGCTAGGGATGAAAGAGTTAAGCCTCTTTGTTCTCTTTATAATGATTAAATCTTAAGCAAATAATGAACAAGAATAAAAACACCTAATTTAAAATCTAATCAAGCTACTAAAAGACTTAAAGTGAAACCATCCTTAATGAATAATTTAAATAATCATAAGACTTTAGATAATCATAATTTTAAAGCTTAATCAAGACATACCACACTAAGCATTAGCACATGTAGTAGAATACTAGTCACCAATCTTATTAGATTAAGGCGATGTATATTGTGGTGATATATTTTATTTTGTGGTGTAATATTTTAGGATGGATGGTAGGATTGCTTATGCATAGATTAGATGTTATGTAGTTATTACCCTAATAATATTTTATATAGAGGATTGTGCTTGAGGGGTCCTAATAATAAATGAATATACATATTCTTGCTTGTAAGTGCTTATACCCCGAGAATAATCCAATTATGAGAAGTGGGCTTGCTTACCCAAGTGTAGGGTGTTAAGGCCAAATAAGTGAAATATAATTATTTGGCTTTGTTTGTTTAGCTAACATTCATTTTGGTGTAGTTAGATTTCATTTTTTTATAAAATGCAATTTTTTTAATAAGGATTATGATTAGTGTTATTGAGTTTAGGATGAACGGGCTAGAAGGTAAAGATCAAGGAGGCTCTATAAAGCCTAGAGTAAACTAATCCAAAGAAAAAAAAGAAGATCAAAATCAAAGACTCACATAGCATTTATTCCAATTATAATAATTAATTATAATTTGAGTTTTATAAGGGTAGAGCTCTACACCCAACTCTTTTTTTTTTTGGGATTTATATAAACTTCGCCACATCGGCCTTTTATTCTTTTATGATATCTAAATATTTGATTATTATGTTTATATTGTGCAATAGAAATGACATGCTTTTCATAGGTTTTTTAAATTGTGTTTGTTTAATATGTGGCTTAGATGTGGTAGGTTCTTTAGAAAAAAATAATAGATTCTACTCTATTAGTAACTCATAATTAAACTCATAACCTCATCTTAAAGCCTAAGTTCATAATCAAGATAAATAAATGATTTAGCAACCCCTTAGTTAAATGTTATATGTTATCACACCATGCATATTATATTATTTCACTCTTGAAAATAGAGGATCTCCACTCTTGCATAATAAGGGATATGCTTGATGTGAGTTCCTTGTAGTGAAGAACACCTCTTCTCATTGATTTAGCACACAATTGGATTTCATCATGCATGTAGGCATAATTATCCCAAGCTTTGGTCCAAATTAATGTGTCAAAATAGTTTTAAAATTTGTAAATTTAACATTAGTCTAAGTCATATTTGCATACTAATTATTATCTAGTCTCTTATGGAGTGAGTTTAGGATTCTAGATTCCTTCCTAATTAAATAGTTGAACTATCTTGCATCTGCATAAGATTAGCCTACAGATTTTAAATCATAGGAGGTGTTAATTATCATCCACTCTAGGTAGTTGTAAGTCTAGAAGAGTCAAGATTTGTTCACTTTTTCTTGTGTTGGTGAACCACTATATCCCATTCTCCTCAACTAGATTTTAGGTCATGCTTCTAGCTTGTGCTAAAGCATTTTAGACTTAGGTTTTGAGGCGCCTTGTTTCTCTTTTGGTATGGGTATAAGTCCTCATTTCTTAAACATCTCTACAATTTTGTGTTGTTAGGTTATAAGTCATAGTACTTTAATAAAATTTTAACTTAAATAAAATAAATTCTTATCTTCAAAAATATAAAGCCTCATCATAAGGTAAATTGGAGCATTCATTAGCTTACTAGTATCTTGGACGCCCCTACTTATCTTCTTGTGAAATTCGTGAATAAGTCTTCCTATTCAAACCCTTCCCATTTGATTCCTTCTTTGATAGTCTAGCCTTAAAATCTTTGGAGACATTTATTAATGACTTTAATCGAGAGTGTTCTTAGAAAACTTTTATTTTTTATGATATAATTAACTATGAGGGCTTTCCTCCATAGGTAACTAAAAAACTTCGACATAAAATAAATCATACTTTACTTATCCATGTAAAGTGGGGGAAAGATCTCTAGTATATATGTAAACCATCTAGAGTCCTTATTAGGTAATTAGGTCCATTGTATGGTGATATTTCAATCATTCGAGATAATACATCATACCTTAATATCACACGATGACTTCAATAAGTTCCCCTAAGATTTGTGTGGTGTTCTTGAGGCTCCAAGTTAAAACTCCATAGATTTTTCTAGCGACTCCATTGGGGATAGTTTATCTCTCCATTTTTAATCAATCATTATCCCCAAGCATCGATAGTGGACTTATTTTTTATGTAAGTCCAAGACTATCATTCTTTTCATTAGGCACCTATTTCATCATCCTTTAGAAAGTGTGACCAACATCCTTTAGCACTCTAGTAGGTTCTAAAACCCTATTGGATCTCCAATAAGAAAAATAGAATTAATCAAAGAAATTGCTCAAATAAATTAAACAAACTCAATTCAAAACCTTCAAGAACCTCTTACCATAGACATGGTGAAGTAAGGTGCATCCACCATCTCAAAACACATTTGATCTCACTCTTAGTGAAGTTCAAATTAAACAAAATATCTCCCCTCAAAACTATAAATTTTTCCAAAATATGTGAACCTCATCTAACATAACCAAGTTTGTTAAATGAGGGTTTCATTTTAAAGTCAAGTGAAATAAAACAACAATGAAAGCAAAGTCAAATCCTATGCCTTTTCTTCTCCAACAACAAAGAGAAAGCTAGGTCCTTCTTCCTTTCAAGCTCATCATATCTTAAAAAAGCTCATCTTTTCTTTTGCTTAGAGTGGATTTAGCCATAGATCAAGCCATACTCACCTTTTCCCTAGCCATCAAGTTTGGCTTTGGATTTGAACACTTCAAGATTACTTGTGATGGTTCTCGCTTAGTACGGTGAGTAAGGAGGAGGTGGTCTACAATAAGTAACTTCTATAGTTTGATTTGCAAATCGAGTTCACATTGTTGAAGAGGAAAGCCTTAGAGGTTCTCATGCCATGAGCACCACTTGTGCCTATCAAAGCCTTTGTTATGTCTAGCGCCTCTCTGTAGTCTTTAAGGGAAAGTCCGTCAGCATCCGAGGTTGTTTCCCCACCTTCAAGGTCGATACTAGATCCCGCCATATGCCTTTGACTAAGACTCAACATCATAACAAGAATATAAAGATCAATAAGTATTATGAGCCCATAACCAAGGAGGTTGAGGAAACCTCCCATGTAGAAGAGGGATCCATTTGTGAGGCCTCTTCCTTTCTTGGTGGTAGTAGGTTTCACACCCTCTCAACCGTAAAAGGAGAGGAGGATGTGAGAAAAATAGTGCATCACCCCATGCCTTGTCAGTATGAAACACCAAATAAGGATAAGAGAAGACATATGTTGGCCTTATGTCCGTGCTTTGGAGAGTTGGGAGGGCACATGAATGATCTAAGTCCGCCACCTTCAATGATTTGAGGTCATCCCTAGGAGTGTTAAGGATCAAACCAAGAGAGAGGGTCACGAGGCCGTGATTGCTACCCAAGATGGCAAAAGAGATAGGAGGAGATTTTCCGTGCAATCGGTTGCCTCAACATTGACTAACCACCTTGATTGACGATGGAACCGATCATTCAAATCATTGTTCTTACTAGTTCTAGCGTAGGAGGAGACCATCGAGAGGTAGTTGGTGTCATCATCACCACACCACTCCACTCACGACCACCATCACCAGTTCATGTCTCATAATCTAAGGCTCTTACTAAGTATCATAAGTCAACATCTAGAGAGAAGTCATACCCATTGGTGATATGACTACATCCCAAGGACCATACTCCATCCACCTTGCTGTTGACAAGGCCAAGCTCCCACTTGACCTCCCTCAATAATGGAGATGAAGGTCGGGCTAAAAGTGTCATAATTGCTCCACCATCCTTGCAAGAGGAGGAGGAAGAATGGAGTTCTTAGTCTTATGATTGTTGAACTAATCATAGATAACACCCCTCTCTAAGACATATAGTGCATCACCCCTTTGGAGCAGTCAAAGAGTCATCACCCAACATATGTCTTAGTAGTCTCGGGTAGGGTAGATGACCCATCTTTGGAGGAGATATTAAAGGACTATCATGTCGCTGAGGCAAATAGTTGGAGATGACCACTTGATCAAGAGGAGGACATGATATATTTCAATGCCAATGAGGATGGCCTATTAGATGATGTAGAGGTCCACATGGTTGATACTTGAGGGTCCTTGCATAGAGAGCAGCCAAGAAGCTTAAGGCATTGTAGTTAAGGAAGGTGAGACATCGGACTCAACTTAACATCTTTTGCAACAAATTGAACTCAAGGATGATCAAATCAATAGAATGGAGAGGAGAGTATAGGAGTTGATCATAATAGTATTATCAGCATAATCAAACACCTATCCCCTAACCCACTCCTATGGAGGCCGATAGACGATTTGGTACACATCCTAGATCATCCTAAAAGCACCACTCAAATGAATGAGGATACTAGTACCTACATAAGAAGATAGTTGATAGCACCTCCATTCATGGGAATGATATCAAACACATGATAGAGCAACAAGTGAAGGAAGTATTGTAGCCCAAGGGAGCTCATCTATTCCAAAGGGTAGATCTCACCCAGGAGGAATTTGATGTAGTTGAATACCCCAAGGGTTTTATGCCACCATCCTTCTAGGTATTTGATAGCAGTGGGAACCCTAAGTAGCATATATCACATCAAGGCCGGTTATTTGCACAGGGTGGCGGTGATGCCCTACTCTTTAGGCAATTTATTAGAAGCCTTTTTGGAGTTGCTTTTCATTGGTACATTGAACTACCCAATAATTTGGTAAAGTTTTTTATGGAGTTAGAATAGCTTTTCATTAAGAGATTCATGGAGAGAGTAACTATATGGGACTTTATTATATGTGGCAAAACTTGAGTATAAAATGAGAACTATAGCTACAAGAATAACATGCCATTAAAATTCTTCTTAAGAATATTCATGGCCGATTATATCATGCTTAAGGGCTTTACCATCAAGACATTTGAGAAGTTAATTAGCAAGGCGACCAATCTACAAGAGGAAGAGAAGATAAATAAAATGCATATTATATAAGAAAGAAGCCAAGCATAGTATTGAGAGCCCTCGAGCTCAACAAACCTCCACTATCATCTCCTTTTCCATTACCTTAGCCACCATAAAGGCAGCCTCCAGCTTACACAATGGCTGGCGATTTGCCACCGGTATCTACTATCCACCTTCTCTTATTCACAAACTCTACAAGCCATCTTCATTCAAGATGAAAGGTAGGAAAATCTTCAAAATCTTCTTAAGAAGCCTATCGAAGCTTAGAAAGTCGATGAAAGTGGGTAGGAGTGATGATCCTAACTACTACCCTTACCACCACATGTTAGACCTTATCTTAAAGGATTGCTTTACATTCAAAGATTGGCTTGAGCTCGTACAAGTCGAGCTATAGTGATCCCCAAAGTATACCTAGTGGAACAACCTTACGGTTCCATTATAGTAATTTTGGGGAGACATCTGATCTTCTTAAAACAAAAGAAGGTTGAGATATCTCCTTATCTCATACCTCTAAAAAGATTATCTTTAAAATTAAGAAACTTTATCTACTCAAACCTCAAATACTAAAGAAGCGAAGTTGTGAGGGACAACTTCGTGCAATAGCCACTATATACGAATAGTTCCATAGCACCACCACGCTGAGTCCAAAGATTTTCTCTTCATTGTAGCTACAACATTTACCCACCACCACCTAGGAGTATTGCTTTCATGGATGAGGGCACTAAGCCACTCAAGCCACTTGCTTTGCTTGACTTTTATCATGTACCTCTCAAATTGAAGAAATTAATGAAGAAGTTTAATTTTGCTTACATCTTGTCTACTTTTGATGACTTGATTTTATTTCTATTGATAGCTCTTCAAGTCACAATAATAATAATTTAAATGATTTTGATCAATTCCACTCATTCAAAATAGATTGCCCTTTTGAATCTCCGGGTTCACCACTTGAGATAGATTTGGAGTCATCGACTCAGATGATCATTTAGGAGAAGTTGTAGGTATACTCAATGAAAGTGGGTGGGGAGTGATGATCCTAATTACTACCCTTACCACCACATGTTAGACCTTGTCTTAAAGGATTGCTTTACATTTAAAGATTGGCTTGAGCTCGTGTACAAGTCGTGAGCTATAGTGATCCCCAAAGTATACCTAGTGGAACAACCTTACGGTTCCATTAAAGTAATTTTTGGGAGACATCGATTTTCTTAAAATAAAAGAAGGTTAGGATATCTCCTTATCTCATACCTCTAAAAGATTATCTTTAAAATTAAGAAACTTTCTCACAAGTGCCTAACTCTCGGACCTCCAATACTAAAGAAGATCTACCGGTTGTGAGGGACAACTTGGGGCAAATGCCACTATATACGGAATAGTTCCATAGCATCACCACCGCAGTCTAGCATTTTCTCTTATGTAGCTACAACATTTACTAGCTCCACCACTACCGGTAGGAGTATTGCTTTCATGGATGAGGGCACTAAGCCACTCAAGCCACTTACTTTGCTTGACTTTTATCATGTACCTCTTAAATTGAAGAAATTAATGAAGAAGATTAATTTCACTTACATCTTGTCTACTTTTGATGACTTGATTTTATTTCTATTGATAGCTCTTCAAGTCACAATAATAATAGTTTAAATGATTTTGATCAATTCCACTGATTCAAAAATAGATTGCCCTTTTAATCTCCGGGGTTCACCACTTGAGATAGATTTGGAGTCATCCGACTCATGATCATTTAGGAGAAGTTGTAGGTATACTGATGAGTAGATAGAATTTTCATGACCTCTCCATCACAAGAAGTCATTGAAGTTAACCTTCATAGTAGCAAAGTTCTACCCTCCCCCCATCTTGGAAAGTTATCAACTAAGTTAAGCATATAAGACACTTATTTTATCCAAAGAAATGAGGGAGTCATTAATCAAAGCATTGCTTGACCCTCGATATGCTTAACTCTAGCTATTGATCTGGATCAAGAGTAGCATATTTTTCAAAAGAAGTCTGAGGATTCACCTTCTTATATGAAGACTTTACTACTCACTTTTGGAGTGAGGATTAAATTTTCCTTTTAGACCTAGGAGTCTTCTAGACACTAGGATCTCTTTAGTTATATGACACTTCTAGAGACTAAGTGAACACTTAACCCAAACCTATGGACTTAGGAGGACATGCCATAAGGTTCAAGCTATACCTTAATATAAGTAACCTACCCACCCTATGCCCCAACCAAGACCCATGCCTACCTCCTTAGCCAAAACCAAACCTCAAGTCAATTCCAATCCAATTCAAATTCATATCCAAGCTCTAAGCTAAATGATTGAAACCCATAACCTAAATCTATCCTAATCTCTTAAGCCAACCCCATGGACTTAACCAAGTTCCTTCAATTCAACTTAATTCAATTGATTTTCACCAAAACACTCCCATTTCAAAACCCTCATTCCAAACTCTACAATCAAGCTAATCAAACCCATTGACCAAAATCAATTCAATTAAGCTAGCTCATTTGAACCAAAAAAGTCTAAATGAGTCAAGTCCAATTAAACCTAGATCAATTGTAACCAAAGCCATCAATCAATTTTAAATCAATCATCAAACTGATTCAACCTAATTCAATCCAAAACTAATTCAATTGACCCATTAGGTTCACTTGACCTAAAGTGACCTAAAGGACCCATTTGAACCAAACTCTAATCCAACCCAAATTGTATTGAACTAAACCATTCAAAACCTCTTACAATGATTATTAATCATTTTTTGATTGATCAATTGCAACCAATGACCAAGCAATCTAATTTGATCACTTGACCCAAGTTGACCTAGTTAGCCTACATGAGTAAAATTTAACCAAATCTCATCCCAATTCAAATTGATTGAAACTAATGATACCTACTAATCATAAATTGATCTTTGAACATGACTTGAGCATCAATTGAGCCAAACCAAGTCTAATTAGCCTTTTGACTCAATTTGACCTAAAGGCTAAATTGAACCAAATTAAATTCTAATTCAAATTGATTGCAACCAATGACTCGGATCCATCATAAATTGATTATTGAACATGATCAAACCCTTGATTAAATCCACTTTGTCCAAGTCAACCCAATTGACCCATTTAGCTCAAATTGACATAAAGGGTCAAATTAATCTAAATCATTCCCAAATCCAAATTGATTGAAATCAAAACTAATAATCATCTTCAAATGATCAATTAAACCTAAATCAACACCTAACCCAAGCCAATTTAGTCAATTTGATCAAATTTGACAACTTATCCCATTTGACCCACATGAGCACATATGGATCAAATTCAAATCTAATCCAAATTAAATCAAGTCAACTGAACCTAAACATCCTAAATCATCATTTGAACTTGTCTCAACACGTGGTTTGACTCAATTTGACCAATTGGTCAACCTAAGCCAACCTAGCCCAATTTGTCTTACATGGGTCAAATTGAGCCAAACCCAATCAAATTAACTCCAAACTCATTCACACTGGCATGACCCATCCTTGGGTCACCATTAGCCCAAATAAAACCCAACCTAAGTCAACCTGAATTGATCCATTACCCATTGGGTTAAGCCCTCCACATATAACAAAATCTCCTTTTGGGTGGTTAAACCCTTCCTTTGCATTTGTGCCACCCAAAGCTTAGTTTAGACCCTCAACCCTATGGCTAACCCGACCTGGCTATTTGAATCGACTAGGTCAAGAGAGGTGAACTAACACACCTCTTCCTATTGGCACATATAGGAAACCAAATACACTCCACCTGGCCCTCCTCGAGGCTCCATACACCCAACCGAGCCACCTCAACCACTCCTGAGTCTCCAGCCTGCACGGCCAAAGGACCGCCAAAAAGCTGGTGTCCAACCATCGGGTTTCCATCGAGGAGGAGGGTATACCACTTCTCATTTCATTCCAAGAATTTAGAGTATCACGACTCAAGGAGACCTCTTGAGCATTCCCGACCTTCCCGTGAGCTCCCATCATCCATGACACCAAAGCTAAACAAAAGCGAAGCTTACAATCCATCTAACTCCACTCAAACATCATCAAATTCAAATTAACTTCACCCACACATTCCCCAAGCTCCGGTGAGGAAGAACGAATCGATTCTTGATCGATTTGAGCACCAAGACCCATCGAGACCAACTCCAACAGGATTCTGGGATTGCCACCTGAGGGAGGAGGTGCAAAGCTTCTTAATAGGGCTTCGTCTCTTTAAGATGATGCTACCTTGGTTGATGACCCCCGAAGCCAAGTAAATTCGCAAGCCATCAAAATATCAATTTTATTGGGCCTTTGTGAAGGAAAGTGTGATTTTGAACGATTCCAACTATAGGATCCCTTTAAAATTTCTCCCAAAAGCTTTTGAGTTGATCTTGATGTCTACGAGCTCGATCGGTGGAGGAGGGCGATGATGCCCGTCTATCGCCGAGGGACGATGGATTATCCACCATCCATTTCACGTGATTGGAATGAACAATAATGATTTAATCTATTAGATTTATCAATTTTAATCCTATAAAATTAAAAGATTAATCCCCACCATCTTAGATCGACGGCATGGATGAAAGTGCATCCGCCATCGCCACATCGCAACATCTGGATGATTTATGTCAATCTCGTATGCCATATGGAAAGGGTCGCCACATCACCGCCAGGTGGCAAGACGACGGACTAGGTTTAAAAATGTTATTAATTGGAAGAAACTTCCTAAAAGCATAACTAATTATAGAAAAATCTAAAAATATATAAATAAATATAATTTGGAAAGGTTAAATATAGGATAATTTAATAAAAATAATTTCTTTTGATTTTGAACAATGATTAAGGCTTAATTAGGGTTTGAATATTTTAATATTTTTAATTACTTAATTAAGCCCTAATTACATGGGCAATTAATCCCAAACTTAGCATGTTAATTTAATGGGATGACCACCGCCACCCATAAATTTCTTGGGATTTTAATATTTTTTAATTAGCTTAATTAAGCCCTAATCATTTAGGCAATTAATCCCAAACTTGACATGTTAATTTAATGGGACACCGCCACCCATAAATTTCTTGGGATTTATTGACTATGTAATTAAAGGAACTTAAAATTCAAACCTTAATTAACCTCTTAATTAACTTAATGATTATTTAAAGTTCTAAATAGTAAAAAATTAATTAATTAAACTCCATTAATATCCGATTAATAGTAAATGGTGAGGGAAAGTGATTAAGACCTCTTTCCTAATTACTTTTCCAAATTCATTTCATTAAAAGAAAGTTATTTATAACATGACTTGATTAAGAAATTAATTGATTAATTAATGGAAAAATTAAATTAATAATCACATCGATCATCAACATTTAAATTAAGGGTTCCTCTTTATGTGTTCAATAACATAAAGACCCTTAAGGAAATTATGATTAACCCGTAAGTGTGAAAAAATCATAAAAGTGCTTAATTAGATTCTTTAATCTAATTAATCTCTAATCATGAGCCAATTTCATTAGGACCTTTAGGAGCATTGCAATTTTATTTTCTTTAAATACATGTCATTTGTGGCACCTGATTAAATTGTTAATTAAATTATAAAAAGTATAGGAAGGATAATTAAATTGCTTGTTTAATGGTTCAAATTAACTAAACTATAGAAATTACTTAATTATCTTTTCTTAAATAAATTAAGATCACTAACATGGGAATGGGATGTAAAAAAATAACAAATGATCTCTCCTCTTTAAGTTAAATCAAAATCCAAAATCAAATTAATAAGAAGCTTTGGTTTTCTTTAAGTAATTTTATTTAATGTGATTGTCCTTAGAAATTAGTGTGGTTGAATAAATTATGTAGAAATGTTTGGCCGTCCTTTTCAATCACCATAAATGTTGTATGTCATATGACTTCATGCATTCATATTTTCATAATCAAATGAAATTTAATTATGTAAAATTGTTTATATTTAGTCTTATTATATGTTTGGCTATTATCACTAATAAATCCAAATTTACTTTTCAAAAGCTATAAATTGATATTAATATTTGAGTGATAGTAGTTATGAATATATGTAGGGTTTGTATGTTTTTATAGCTTAAACATGTAAAGGTAGTGGTTCATTTCTTAAGTTCTTATATAAATTTATATATGTTTGAATCATAATAAGTATATATTTTAGACATCCTTGGAATGAGAGGCTTTAAGTTGCCCCAAGGAGGTCGCTGATTACCTTACTTCGGTTAACAAATGCACGTACTTATTTAATTTCACACTGTGTATATTTGTATTAGAATTTGGATAAAGCTTTAATTTACATGCATAAATAATTCAATAAAATAAAATACAATCTCTCATAGAATTTTTATTCTTCTAATCATGTATACATTCATGTGTATTTAAGATAAAGTATATAATCTAGACATCCCGAGAATACGAGGCTTTAAGTAGCCCTAAGTCATTTGATTATCTCACTTCCTTGGTTTAAACAATGATTCATGCTTGCTTACATCTTTTAAATATGTGTATATATATATGATTAAAGAATGGGAATCTTATTTTCTATTAAAAATACATGCATCTATAATCATTTAAGCATAATAAATGTATTGCATTTAAATGTAGTGCTTTCTTTTTAAGTTATTATATGAATTTACATATATTTGAATGATAATAAGTATATAGTTTGGACATCCAAAATATGAGGCTTTAAGTAGCCCCAAGGAGGTCATTTGATTATCTCACTGGTTAATAAAGACACATACTTATTTAATTTCATTCCTATGTACATATGTATTAGAATTTGGATAAAGCTTTAATTTACATGTATAAACAATCTAATCAAGTAAAATATAATTTTTAAATGTATGCATCCATGATAATTTAAGTATGCCAAGATATGTTGTATGTATAGGTATATTAAGTGTTAAATCATATGCATATTATGAGTGATGGGATGGAATGGTTCAACATATTCTATGTGATGATAATTCAATCACATTAATCTTAAGATGCCTTTCATGTTGAATAGATTCTTTAAGGTTAACTTAAACTTAGGACTAATAAAATATTTGATAAATTATTCACTAAAGGAAACTAAATCATAAGAATGTGCCTTTAGAAACAAGTTAAGATAGGGATGAAAGAGGCTAAGCCTCTTTCTTCTCTTATAACATTTAGATGCTAAGTGTAAATCAAATGAAACAAAACAAAATTTAAATTAAAACTTACAAGTCTCTAAACAACTTGGATTGAAACCATCCATCATGTTAAATTAATTAATTCCAAATTTAGAAAATCTTAACTTTAATGTCTAGCTAAGATATACCACATAAAGCCTAAGCACACATATTAGAATGCTAAGCCACCACTTCTAGCTTTAGGTTAGACTGTGTATGTAATGATGATGCATTTTATTTTATGATGTAATATTTTAGATGAATGTTAGCTTTAATCTTATTTTTTGTAGGTGATTGCTTAAGGGGCCACTCAAAAATAAATATAAATATTTTGTTTGTAGGTTGCCTATGCCCCTAAGCATAATCCACATTATGATAGGTCACTTACCCATGTGGTGCTAAGTCCAAATTATGAAATATAACCGCATGGGTTTGTATGTTCATTTAGCTAACCTCTATTTTGCAGGTGTAGTTAGACTTACTTTTCCCATAAAAAATATAATTTTGTAATAGGAATTAGGATTAGTGTTATGGGGAATAGGATGAGCTAGAAGAAGGCTTAGTCTGGGTGCCAGAATGCCTTTGGAGCAAATCAAATCAAAAAAGAAGGGAGGAAGAAAGGAGAAAGAAGAAATGAAGAATGAAGAGCCCATAACATGTATTCAATTTCATTTGTAATATTATTTTGTAATTTTGTTGTATAAGGGTGAGCTCACCTACCCATCTTTTCTCTTTCGTGGTGTACACACATTCTGTGATCTCTCTCTTATCCTTTCATGGTAGCTTATAAAATATTTATTATTTTATTTAGCTTGTGCAATAGAATAACATGATTTTCATAATTTCTTCAATGATTGATGATTGAATGTGACCTAGAGGTAGGCTCTGGGATAAAAAATTTTAATTTTTCTACCCAACTAACAACTCATAACTAAATCTTAAAATAACTCACAACCTTATTCTAAAGTTTAGGCCATAATCAAGATAATTATAAGATTTAGCAACCCCTTAGTTGTATGTTGTATGTCTCACATCATGAATGTCATATTGAATCACTCTTGTAAACATGAGGGCCTCCATTTCAACACTTTGGGATGCTGACCTATGAGAGCAACCCATTATGATGTAGTTTCACCCTCTTTCTATTCTAATTTGGCCAACAATCAAATTTCATCATGCATTTAAGCATAAAATATCTGCGCTTGTCTAAATGAATGTGTCAAAATAATATAAATTTTAAAAAAAATTGCATTATTAGACTAAGTCATATGCTCATATCATGATCTAGTCTCTTATGATGTGAGTTTAGGACTCTAGTCTCTTTCAAAATTAAATAACACCTTAAATCATCTTGTAATTACATAAGACTAACTTACATGGTTTTCAATCATAGAGAGGTGTTACCTGTGTGGTTGTATGTCCGTAAGAGTCGAATTGCCCATCTTCTCTTATGGAATAAACCATTATGTCCCCTTTCACTTAGATTTGGGTGCTTTAACTTATGTTAAATCTCTTAAATTTAGGATATGAGGTTACTTGTTTCCTCAAGCATACATCTCTACCTCTAGGCATTTTCACAATCTTGTATTGATGTATTATAAGCCCAAATATTCTAATAAAATTTTAACTTAAACAAAATAAATCAGACTTTCAAACATATAAAGCCTCACAATAAGATAGATTGGAATGCTAAAGGCCCCTAGTATCATGAGCATTTCCTACTTTTTTTTCTTTGGATTCCAAAATAAATGTTTCTAATTGAACAATCCCATTTGATTTACAAACAAAATTAATATTTGATAGTCTTAACCTTGAAATCTTTGGCAATAATCGACTACTTTAATTGAGAGTTTTCTTAGAAAATCTCAATTTCTAGGATGTAATTAACTATGGAGGCTTACCTCATAGGGAACTAAAGAACTTAGTATAAAATAAATCTTGCTTTACTTTTCCATGTAAAGTAGGGAAAGAATCTCTTATACATAGAAGACTCATCATGCCTTAGAAATCTTTGGTGTTTGGGTGTGTATATGTGAGGGGACACCAATGAGATCCACATATATACTTATTAGAGTGGTCGACATTAAAGAATAGTGTACTATCTCAGAGATAGAAGTCACTACCCTAAAATGGACCTAATCACCAATAAAGACTCCTAAGGCATGATGGGTCTCAATATACCGTAGATTTTTCCTCTACTTTACTTGGAAAAGTAAAGGTGGTTTATTTCAACCGTGTTCGTTGTTCTCATGGAGGCAAGCCTCCATAGTTAATTACATCTTAAGTGGA
This sequence comes from Cymbidium sinense, assembly GCA_021442155.1. NCBI lineage: Eukaryota > Viridiplantae > Streptophyta > Magnoliopsida > Asparagales > Orchidaceae > Cymbidium > Cymbidium sinense. The sequence goes on along the minus strand of CM038230.1, from coordinate 60,114,386 downwards.
AGTAATCCCTTAAGAATACTCTTGATTAAAGTAGACAATATTCCAAAGAATTCAAAGATAAGACTATCAAAGGATTGGTTGTATTTTTGAAAATTGAGTGGGAGAGTTTAAAAGGGAAGAGTACTTATCAAACCAAAGGAGATGAGTAGGGAGTGCTCATGATACTAGGAAGCCTAGTGAGCACTCCAATCTATCCTATGGTTAGCTTTATATATTTGAATTTGAAGAGGTTTATTTGTTTGAGTTGAAAGTTTATTAGAAATGGGACTTATAGTTCCACAATACAAGATTGTGAAAACGCCTAAGAGGAGAGAGAATTTATGCTTGTAGAAAGAGAAACAACAATCTCATATCCTAAATCTAGAGCTGGTGAGGGCCAAAGAATGACCTTAATTTAAGACAAAATGGGTATATGGTTTACCTCCACAAGAGAGAATAAACCACATTGTTGGACTTATTACCGCCTAGAGTGGCACCTAACTCTAACGCTTTAAATTCATGTACAAGTCATATGCTTTGCAAGATGGTTAGGCCCTTATTTATTTAGAAGAGAAACTAAGTCCTTACACTTACTCCTAAAAGACTAGATCATGAAGGGCATGAATAATGACTTAATATAATGCAAAATTTTAACAAGTTTTATTTGATTTTGGAATTTTTTATTTTAACATAGCATTTTATATGTCTAAATGCATGAGAAATTGATTATGGGCCAAATCAAGAGAAAGAGGTGTCTTTTCATCAAATGCTTTTACAGTGTCAAGCCTTTATTGTCTAAGATGATGGAAGCCCTCTTAGCAAGAGTGGAAGAAATGGTATGCATGATATTATACATTCAATCATCTAGGGATTGCTAAACATTTTATTATCTTGATTTAATTCCGTGGCTTTTATGTGAGGTTATGAATTATTTTAAAATTTTAGTTATGAGTTGTTAGTGGGATAGAAAATTTATTTTTATTCTAAGAGCCTAATCGCATATAGCCAATGTAAAATCACCAATCATAAAGAAACTATGAAAAGACATGTTATTTCTAATGCATAAGCTAAACAAATATCAAATAATTTTATAAAGCTATAAAGAATAAAAGGTGATGCAATCGCCATCATATAACCTAAAAGAAATGTAGTAAGCTCTACCCTTATACATCCCGATATAATGAAAGAATAATTATAATTATAAAATGATAAGTGTTATGGGGATCTTCATTCTTAATCCCCATTCTTCACTCTTCACCTTTCATTCCTTCATTTTGATTTGCTCCATTTCCTTCTTTCTTTTGGCTTGATTAAGATGTAGCTTGCTCCAAAGGCATCACATGATATATAAGACATGGTCTTATAATTAATATTCACCGTAGTCCCTATAACACTTATCCTAATCCTAATGCAAAATTACATTAAATGGAAGAAAAGTAAATATAACTACACCGCAAAATAAGTGTTAGCTAAACATACCATGCAACCCAAGCATATAGAAATAATTTGACTTAGCACCCCACACATGGAAAACCAAGTGCACTGCTAACTTGGGCTATGCTTAGGTTAAGCAACCGCAAAGAAAAGTATTTATATTTTATTACACCCTTAAGCACAACCCCTCAAGAAAATATGATTAAATACCTAACATCCAAAGATATAAAACATACATCCTAACATCTAGTCTAAAATATTACAATAATATACATTCAATCAATACATCGACCTAGCTTAATTCTAGGGTTGGTGACCTAGTATTCTAGTGTGTGAAAAGAAGGCTTGTGTAAAGACTTTACTAGCTTCTTTAGTTTAAGTTTCAATTTGAGTTTGAATTTGTTTAAATTTTACCTTTGGGTGATTTCAATTTAAATGATTTAATGATTTATTTATTTTTTATTTTTTTATTTCACATTTATTTAGTTAAAGTGATGTTTATATTTTCAAGAATGAAGAGTAGAATGAATTCCATTTGTAGACTTAACTCACCCTATTCTACATCCTAACTTCAAAGAGTCTAACTAAGATCCAAGTATCTTAATTAGCCCATTTTACTTTGTGTAATTTATTTGATTTGATTAATATTTTAGAATTTGAGTTTGTTTAATCTTCAATGATTTGATTGATTAATTTTGGATAAAATGTGTTGATTTAATTAAAATTTGATAATTCAATATCCTTAATATCTAATGAAGTTTAAGTTTGTTTAAATCCATGTGTTTTGATTGATTAATTTTAGATTAGATATTTTGATTTAATTAATATTTTGATAATTCAATATCCTTTAATTCAATTTCTAGTTTCTTTCCCTTGGGTTTTAATTTAACTCCTTAATTTCATATGATTAATATCATTTTGATGTTGTTTAAATTCATTGATTTCATTATTCCATTTATGTTTGATTCAGATTGGTGAATGTACTTTAATTTACTAATGATTTATTTGAAGTTTAATGTATTATTTTATTTGAATTTCAATTAAGGGTTTAACTTATTGAATTTAGTTGTTTAGTTTATGTATCGATTATCTCTGTTTGATATTAATCTCTTATCTTAATTCAATAGGTTTTTTTATTTGTGTTTTATTTTTGTTTGACTTATTTTGATATTATTTAAACTTATGGGTAATTGGATATGATTTAATAACTTTAGAGTTTATATTTAATTTTATGTTTATTTGATTTAATTATGATTTATTTATTTATAGTCCCATTGGATAACATGAATTAAAATTTTGCATAGATTTAATTGAGTTTGATTATTTATGATTAGAATTTCATTTTAATTCCATTCATTTATCATGTTTATTAAATTTTAGTTTATGTTTTGATTTTACATTTTAATAATTAATTAGTTTATCTTATTTAGGTATGTTAAATTAGATTTAATTTGATCATGTATTAAATTGATGAGAGTCTTTATTTATTTGGTTTAATTTGATTTGATTAGGTTTATTAATCTATAGGTTTACTTAGGTTCAATGTGATTATATAATTAGTTTAATTTAGAAGTGTATTTAGGTTAATTATTAAATTAAATAAATATTTGTTTAATTTTTAATTTGGTTTCATTTGTTTTAGGTTAATGATGTAATTAATGACCTAATGATTTAGATTTAATTTAGGATTTGATTAGCATTTAATTGCATTTTAATTATGTTCAAATTTATGTTTGATTAAGCTTAAGTTTAATATGATTAATTTGATAAACTTAATTAGCTTACTTGAGGAGTGTGATTAATTATTAAATTTAATCGCTTTGATTTAAGCTTAATTTAAGAGTTAGTTTTAATGTAATTTATTAAAATTAATTTGATTCATTAAGATGATGGATTAATTCATTAAGTTTGCATTAATTAGATATTTGATTAATTTGGTTTGATTAAAATAATTAAAATTTTGAATTATTAGATTAATTAAAGATTTGTTTAATTATAAATTAATGACTTAATTGCCCACATGTGAATGGTTTCATTTAATAAGTTTAATTAAGTATTTTACTTAAATTTTATTTAATTAAGTGTATGATTAGATTAAGTGAGTTAATTGTTTATTTTTATTTCAGTTAAATTTAATTTTCATAATTATAGTTAAGTTTGATTTCATTCATTATGTTCATTAAAATTTAACGCTTTAACTATAAATTTATATTTGATTTAATTATTAGGTTTATGTATTAATGCCTAATTAATTATCTTATTCCAAATGGATGTGATTTAATAATATGTTAATTAAGTTTACTTTAACTTTATTGTGTTTAATTTGATTAATATTAAATGATTATGTTGAATTGGTTTATTAATCAATTTGACTTTTAGTTTATTTAATGATTAATGTTCAATTTGTTTTAATTTGTTAAGTAGTTTCATAATTAAGATTCAATACTTGGTGTTAGTTTAACAATATTAGTTTGATTTTATATTAAAGTTTCATTGATTTATTTAATTATGAGTTTAATTTAAAATCTAATCATTTAATTGAATTTCATTAACTCAATTAGGTTCAATTATGTTTTTAATTTCATTTGAGGGATACATGATATTTTTCTGATTTAAGGTTTGATACCAATCATTTGGGTATTACATCATTTTTGATTTTTATTTGATATTTAAATTATTTTTAGATTATGCTTTAATTAATCTCTTAGTTGATTAAACTTTTAATTTTAAGTGTTTGTTTGGGGTTCATTGAGATTCAAAACTCACATTATTTTCTTAATTATTTTATTTTTTGTAATTCTATGGATTTTATTTGGTTTATTTTATTAAAACGGACAATTTAAACTTCAAAATTTACCGCCAATCTAGAAGTCTTTTTTATTTAAGATTTTTATGATAGGTGTGTTTTAACTTAATTTTAATTGAAAATTTCAACTCAATCTCACTTGTATTTTAGACTAATTAATGAAATTTGATTTTTACTAAAACTTAAATGAAGTTCAAACCATTTAGTGAATTTGGATATTTTAGTTCGTTGGATTTGTCTCTAAAGACGGATCCAACGATTTTATTTATAATTTTTCACTATGTATTTTATTTTTTATGAATTTTCAAAATTTCTGCAACTTAAATAATTTATAAAATAAAATAGACTATTTTCCCACCTAACCCACTAAGCACCGCGGCGCTGAGTCGACGGGGCAACGCTGAGCCACATGATACTTGCAAGTGGTCGCCGCTTATTACGCGATGACACGTGTCGTGAAGCACCGACATTGGCGTATGCGCACGCTACCAACAAGCTGAAAGGGATGTGGGATGCGTGATGGTCCGATAGCGGATTGGCCGGTCGATCGTCATATGACTGCATGATCTCGATCCGAGCACTGTCATGGATCGACACATAATCGCACTCAGAAAACGTTCCATCTAAGGGATCGGATGACTCACGATAAATATGGCGGATGAAACAGTAATTTACTTTATTTTCGATTTTGAACCAAATTTTATTTGATTGGGCTTGATTTCACGGTGATCTTATTTGGAAAGCTTTTCAATTCTCATCGGGATGATATAAAATGAAAAAGTTGAGGGTAATCTAAGAAAATTTTTTAAAATCGTGCATTCTAAAATAAAGCTCCTTAAGGGGCTAAAGTTTGAAATTATCTCACGGAGATGGTTTTACGGTAGATCCGAGCAAGCTCACGGTGTGAGAGGAAGCCTTGAAACTTTGCCTTCACTTTAGAATGATGTATTCTTCAATTGTTGTCTTCTCACCAGATCCACCCAGTTTGGTGTTTTAGGCAGAGAAGTGGGAAGTGGTTGCTAGTTGCTTTGGGAGCTCTTAGAGACTCTCTAATGCTAAAATCGATCCCTTTACTATCTCTATTCTCCCTCTTTAATGGTGGCAATTTTCCATTAAAGGGTGATGGGAAGGTGTTGGGTTGTGGTGGCGATTAGGGGCGTTGGATTTAGCTCCCAAAGTCTTCATTTGCCATGGATCAGCTCCATTGAATGCAAGTGGCGGTGTTGAATGCATGTTATGGGGAGGATTAAATGAGATTGGGTGGAATCCTATAGGGGAGGATGAGAGATTTCATTGGTTGGGCTGATTTTGGGCTAATCCCAAATAGGTTTTGGTCGAGGTTTGATCAACGGATCCTTGGTTTCAAATTTAGCTCAATTTGGGTCATATTGGTCACATTGGGTCATATCGAGTTAGGTTGACCAATTGGTCAAATTCTCAAACCAAGGCTTAGGTTAGGTTCAAATGATAATTTGAAGTAATTTGTTATGATCAATTTGATTTAATTTGGCTTAGGATTTTGACTCATTTAGAATCAAATGGGTCAAGTTGATCAATTTGACCAAAATTGATCAAATTGGATTGGTTATGGGTTGATTCATGTTTAATTATAATTGAATATGAACTTTGGTTTGAATCAATTTGGATTTAATTTGAATTTTTAACTTTTCAATTTGGAGTCAAGTTGACCAATTGGTCAAATTAGGCTTTAGCTTTGGTCAAGTTCAATAATCAGAATCAACTTGAGCCATTGGTTGCAATCAATTTGGGTTAGATTAGATTTGACCCATTTTAGGCCATTTTGGGTCAACTTGGGTTAAATGGTCAATTGGATTTAGATTTCATTTATTTTTGTAAATATAAATAAATGAATAATTGATTTATAAAGAAATCAATTGAATTTGATTTGATTTAAAGGGTTTTGGCTAGTATGAAGGTAGTTCATATGGCTTGAAGGTCTTGATTTGAATTTGATTTTGGGTTTCAATCATTTGGAGTCAAAATTATATTTGATTTGAATTTGAATTTAAGATTTGGTTTAAGATTTGAATCGAGTTTGATTTGAGAAGGTCTATATGGATTGAGTTTAGCTATAAGATAGGTGATTTCCTTAAGTCCAAGGTATGACCTAATCCTATGATTAACCCTTCAAGTCTCTAGGCTTAGGTTAAGTGTTCACCTAATTCAGAAAGTCTCTTGACAAATGAACTCTTAGTGTCTAGAAGAGCCATAAGTCTAAGGAGGAGGTTGAGAGGTCACTTCAAAAAAGTCAACAAAATGATCCCCAATAGGTGTGGTGTATAGCACACATGATGATTGGCCGAAATGATCCACAACATCTAGAAGGTTGCAAAGACTAACAAAATGATCTATACCCAAGAGGTAGATAATCAATATCTTAGTGCGTAACTCTCTTTATGCCAAGGGCATAAGAAAGAAAGAAGGAATCCATTAGGGAATGAGTACCACAAAGGCAGTTGAGTTATCAGTGGGATAAGAATTTGATTTTGATTATGAATCGATTAATTTGGGTGTATATTGTGATAAGAAATAATGGGGATCAAGATCAATTGATTTTAATTTATTTTATTTTAATTAATGTGGAGGCATATCCAGGATATATTAAATCTATTTGGGTATGTGAACCTTCCACTGAAAGGGTTCTATCCATTGGGGATAATAATTTGATTGAATTTCTTTGATTTGTTTGATTAGACTACACTAGGGAGGTTGGTTTATTTTTTTGGCTGGGAGAAGGGTTCTAGATTGAGGGCATATCCGTGGATTTACAATTTTGTTTGATTTATATCTAGCTCCAGGAGCCTAATTTGATTGTGCCTCAGGGAGAAATTTAGTTTCTTGATATGTTTAATTTGACTCCACTAGGAGGTTGGTTTTGAATTTATTTTATTATGGGCCTTATGGTGTGCGATGGACTAGCAAGAAGAGCCATGGGCCTTGGCACATTTATAAGTCCAAAGGGGTAGTCTACACCATAAGGTAGGACTACTACCTAAGTTTGACATGCAACGACTATCTAGAAAGAAGGCGTGGTGGACTTACATCTTTCAGGAAGGGAAAAAGTTCGGGTGATATGTTGGATGGACAACACATCGAATTGTATCTAAAACGAGTGAGTGCCACTGAGGTCTTATCTCAACTCAAGTAGTCTTGGTGATTAATTTGATTTTAATTTTATTTGACTTGATATGATTTGATTTAATTTAATTGATGTGTTATGTTATGGACATGGAGTGCGATGGATCCACTAAGATGGGGCTATCTATCTGATTTACAAATCCAAAGGGTAGTCTCTACCAACCACAAGGTAGGACTATCCGGGTTGCCATTTGGTGTGCAATGGTTGTACTAGGAAGATAAGCGTGCAGACTTACATCTTCAAAAGTAGGGATGGATGTTGGATGATGATCGATGGCGTAACAAATTGAACCGACTAGAGAGACTATTTGGCGAATGCCACGTGGACTCATATCGACTCAAGAATAGTTAGAATTAATTTAATTTTAGATGGACCATATTGGTGCAATGGATCTACTAAGAAGGAGCTAATATCATCCTAGACCTATCTTAGATTTATAAATCCAAAGGGATAGTCTACAGTGAGGTGGAGCGAACCTAAGGAGTGCCTTTGGTGTAGAATGGTTAAGTTAGGAAGAAAGCACGGGACTTATATCATCACAAGGAAACACTAGGGCAATTGGTTACTTATGTAATAAATCAAACTGACCTAAGGTCGCATCAGTTTATGATTAATGCTAGAAAGAATGCGTAGTAGACTTATATCTTTAAAGCAAAATGACCAGGGGTGACTCGTTGGTGGCACAGGTTGAACTTCGATCTAGAATTTACTGGTTTGGTGTCTTTCTTGGGAGTGATCCAAGATAGGATGCCCAAGGGAGGACCTGGAGGATTGAATTTCAAAATTCAAAAAGATATATTTATATTTGTCCACTATGGAGAAAGTGGAGGGACTCACATACTTAGCGGTGAATTATGTATCAGTAAGTTCTTATGACAGAAATAACCAATAACCAAGATTTGATGGGTTTAAAAAAGTGAAAAGAATGAAAAACATCTCAAAGTAGATGCCATGATAGATATCTTTCTCTGAGGGGCCAATAAGCTAGATACTAACAAGGGAGTCTGGGAAAATCACTTAAGAAGTATGAGTCAGAGAAAGGACCAGGTACTTGTCATGACCTAAAAAGACTAGTTCAAGAGAAGAAAGCGTGTAGGCCCATCCTTTTAATAAAGGCAACATGGGTAGCTTCTTTTAAATGGGGCTACTAAGGCTTTTCGTTGGTTTGCAATGAGTTGGGGATGAAAATGTGGACTACATCTTCAGATAAGTGACCACTGGACACACTTGCAAGGGAAGCATGTAATAAGCTAATGAGTGGGTGCCAGGGCTTGCTCCCATAAAAATAGTGAGATAAAAGATATGTGTTCATTTATGTTGTGAAAGAGAATAGGATGCGGGTTCTCTTACACCTACCAAAACATGTAGAATAATGGATGAAATGACATCGGGCAATGTGACTCCACCAAGAAAGGATATCACTTGAGTTCTCTTACACCTAACTTAGTTGTACTAGTCAAAATAGGATGCCTCTTGGGTTCTCTTACACCTATCCTAATGCTTGGAGGATCGTTTGTAGTTTGTTTGTGTTGTGGTGATAGGATGCCTCTTGGGTTCTCTTATAGCTACCTAAACATATATGGTGGATTCACTAGCAAAAGATATTTTTAACACATAAGAGATGAAATTTTATATGAAAATAAGTTTTATTGATGATTATTTTCAAACAAGATTTATGAATAGTATTTCTTTAAGTAGAGCCCATTGATTGGAAACATCGTCTCCTTATATTTTATAAGTTGATAATATCCACCTTGGTAGGCCTTCTCTATGGCAAAAGGGCCTTCCTAAGTGGGTTCAAACTTACTTCCCATCTTTATGGAAAATAATTAGTCTATTTAGAATTAAAACAAGCTCTCCTACTTGAAAAGCTTTAGGATGGACCATCTTGTTGTGAGCTTGAATCATTTTAGCTTTGTACAATTGGAGATTTTGGCATGCAAGGTGTCTCTCATTTGAGATCTTCCAACCATTGGGTGTTTTGCTCATTTTACTACCCACTCATTAGTGTTAGAGTTGGACTCTAATGGTAGAATGGCTTGAGACCCATACACTAATGAGAAAGTAGATTGAGTTGGAGTTTTGTATGTGGTGTAGTAGGCCCACTTCAACTTCTGTTCATGCCACTTGTTATAGTCGAGTGTCTTTAATATTTGGATGAGAGTTTTGTTGAAGGCTTATGCTAAGCAATTTTCCCTTGGGTAGTAGATGATAAAATATCTCCAATCTATGTTGTGTCTCGTGGCAAATTGTTGATTTTGAATCGAATCTACCTTTATCGGATATAATTTTTGAGGCACCCCAAACCTATCGATATGGTTCCGAAAAATTGGAGCACATTTTAGACATCTCTAGTGGGTTTGCCTCGCACTTAGAAAAGTAGTGGCGGTTAGAATGAAGGTGACCATTGGAAGAAGGATCGATCGGACCCATGTACAACACTCAAATGGCCATGAGGCCAATGTAGGATGTAGAATGTATATAAGACCACATTGTACTTGACATTGGTGCTATCTCTTAGCTTCGTCCATGCGATCATCAAAGGCCAATAGTATCCCAATCTCTTGATCTTGGCTTTCATCTTGGTGAGTTGATGTGCTATGCATAAAAATGTATCTGGTCCATGTCTATCCATGTCGGACAACATAACCATATATGATCGAAGGATTGCCAATACAAGGTGTCATCCACGATAGCGTAGGAAAGGGCTCTCACTTCACATGGTGTGCTAGTGATTTATCTTGAGGTAGTTTTCCTATTTAAATAATCCATGAATGGTTGCCTCCAATTTGACTCCTCGTCCTTTTGGTAATGGCAACCTCCCCTTCAAGAGAGAATCTCGATGAGTTCAACATCAATAAGGGGTAAGACTTGTCTATTTTGGACCCTTATTAAAATGGACTCATCTTAGAACATGCCAACTCTTTGGCAAGCTTGGCTAATGCATCATTGTTATCTCCTCGAGGAATCTTGTAGATGGTAACCTTTGGGATTTGGGCCAACAACACCATGATGTACTTGTGGTAATGATGGAGCTTAAGCTTTAGAACCTTGTAAGACCCATGATTTGGTTGATGACAAGCTAAGAATCCCCAAAGATGTTGATATTCTGGCATAGTATAATGACTAACTCAGTAATGAGCCTCATGACTTCTATATTGCATGGATTGGATAAATGATATGAGAATCTCATCACATCGTATGAGTTAGAAGAATTATTCTACCCTTCCCTAGGATAGTAAATTATGATTCTTCCTCTTTGAGAAAGCCACCATCAAATATATTTCACGGTGGCGAATATAATATCCCCTAAGTTCATGATTTGTTCATGGGAGGTCATCACATAGAATGAAGTGGGTGTGATGCTAAGAAATTTCTAGTGTCTATCCTTTCACCGGAGGCAAAATGATATCAAACGTAAAATATCATGGACCAATGCTCTTACCATCTTGATAGCATCATCTCTGTCATGAGATATTGTAGTGGATTGATTACGGAGATCAGATTCACTTTATGAGAAAGCATGTAGTCGTAGATTTTGGGATATAAAGATTAAAGCTAGTGCTTTTCAATAGGTGAGTAGTTTTCCTCGGTAGGGATCGAATGGCGATTGAGGTAGTAGAGAGCATTTTCTATCCCATCATTGTTGGTTTGAGCAAACAAAGTGCCAAGAGAGTCATCTAATGCGGTGTAGAGGATCGATTTCGAGGATAGGGCTACTAGATTAACGTCATCGGTAGTGCTTGATATCTTCAAAAGTATGCTAACACTTATCATCCTACTTGAACTTGGCATCCTTTTGACAAATGCGAGAATGATTGGCATCTTCCGATAGGTTGGAAATGAAGCTTCTTAGATGCAAATCGCCTTGAAATGATCTAAGTTGAGTTAGACTTTTGGGGGTGAAATTTCTAAGATATCCTTGATCTTCTAGATCGATCTCTATTCCTCGGTCGGACAAACCCAAGAAATTTCTCAACTCGCTCAAAACTATCAATTTACTGACACTTCAAATTCATTTTGAGGTTAAATTATCTTAACCTCAAAACTACACTCAAGTAATAAAGATGGTCTTTTCTTTTGCTTTTAACTACTAGATCATCAATATAAACATTTAACTTAATGGTGAATGAGTTCATTGAAGATCCGAGTCATGGCCGGTATGTAGCATCGACATTTTAAGGAAAGGCATGACCTTATAACAATAGATTAATCGGTTCAAAAGAAGTGTTTCTTTCATCCTCGAGGCAATCTTGATTTGGTTGTAGCAAATCCATCCATAAAGAGAATCTTGCATGAGATGAGGTGATGTCCACCATTAATTCTAGTATAGGAAGCAAAAATTCATCCTTAGAATATGCTTTATTTAGATCCCTAAAATTGACACATATATTTTGGCCATTCTTTTCTTAATTGGGATGACATTGGCCAATCGTAGGATATTTTCTTCCCACGATAAAGCCGACATCGATCGGTTTCTTGATTTAAGTGACCATGTTCAATGTCTAATCACATACATCTAGGAACTTATTTGATAGGGTTAGCATTATGTTCTATTGCTAGTTTGTGGACCATGTTAGGAGATAAAGCGGGAATTTCTTCATAACTCCATGCGGCGATCTTTAAACTCAATAGCCTAACTAAGTCATTGGTTTCTTATTCATTCAATAAAGAATTGATGTATGTTGGATTATCTTCGATTCCCAAGTTAATTTCTTTGAGCTCATCGATGGTTGATATGTTCTTCTTCTTCAAACTTTGGTGGTACATCTCATACTTTAGGCTTATTTGGGTCAAGTTTCTAAATATACCTCCTCATAAGAGTTAGAATGATTTGAGAAGAACCTATCGGACCCCAAATGAGTGGTGATGACTACAATATAGTTATCGTCATTATTTGGACCATCAATCTAGTCCTCATCTTGATTAAGAATATCTGCTTTAGTTGTCCCATAATCTTTCAAAGTGTCTCGACACTTAGACTAAGTATGTGGGATTAATCCCTTCTTTGCTAAGTTAAGAACACAAGCGAATACCAATCAAAAGGTAATTGTATTAAATCTTTATATGAATCATCCTCAAGTTCTACATCGCTTCTTGACTTGAGGATGATGCTCCCAATAAAATCTTTTGGCGACATTTGTGGATGACTTGGGGCCTTCTTAACTACTAAACCTTCAACTTTCCGGGAAGAAAGTGATGTTAGAGCTAAGGTTCCCAACCCTGTCATTATTCTACATAATAATGATTTAGATATATTCATGCATTGCTTGGAGGCCCAGTCTTCATCATTGTCTAGCTCAAATGTCACCTCCAAAGGGACCCGAGAGGTTGGTTGGCATGCTAACCACTTGAGACTCATCCTTGAACTAGATTCTAAGTCTATGTGGATAGCGGTATTGTTGGAACATAGCTCTATTAGGTGGCAAATAAGAGGAGGTCTTCCACCTCTGAACGCCTCTAGATGCTACAGTGGGGGTTGAGTCATCCTACCCATGTGTTTACATGGAGGAATGAACTGTGTATAATATCTAGCTCTACTTCTTCTTTGGCGTCGATTCTCGTTCACTTATATTTTCATTTTATTTTCCCTTTTTCTTCTTTTTCTTTTATTTCTTTTTCTTTTATTTTTGAGCATTCACCAAGTTCATGAGAATAGGCTTTTGATTTAGAAGAAGATAGACTACATCCTCATATATCTCGACCTCTGAGAATGGCTTGAGTCTCTTTTGACACAATACTCAATTCCACCTCTTCAAAATTTGATGCACTATTGTAAAGAGGATCCAACCATGTTATTTCCATGTATCCAATGCTTACCAAGAAAAGTGGTGAAACATGTATCAATCGATTATGTAGAACTTTGCTTATATATTCCATCTATCTCCAATGGTAATAATATAGTGCAAAGCCCTCTCACCTTTTTCATTGAATCCTCTTAATATCATCCGATCTCCTCTCAATTGAGATGTCAATCCTCAAGTAGGCAATAATCTTTAGACTCATAATATTCATTGATGCATCAACTAACACCTTGATGAGTCTTGAATCATGTCCATTGTGATGTTGAGGGGCGGTTGTACTCATTGTCCTCAAAGAAGGTCTTCATCGGTGAATGTAACTCCACGGGCTTCTCTTGAATAACATGCCTCCTCTTCAATAGTGGTCTAAGCATATTGTTGGATCAATAAGAGCTTTGATCAATGACTTCCTTATCTCTTTAGATAAGAGGGCATCTATATACTTAATTTAGTGGCAACTTTCTTAGGTGAGTAAGGACATTGTAGTCAACATATTCTGGGTGGAGAATCTCCATGGCTTTTTTTAGGTACCTTACGGTGCTACCACTAAGTGGTAGAACTTTGTCACTATGGAGGTTGACTTTGGTGACTTGTGAGATGATTTAGTGAAAAGTTCTAGTCATCAAGTTCACCTATAGCTTCTATGGGATCATCAGTCGAGATGACTCCAAATCAATCTCAATTGGCACCCAATGATTCAAGAATGAAAAAATTTCTAAATGAAGAGGAATGATTAGAACTAGAGTTATCATTATTATTTTATAGACTTGGAGAGTTTTGGATAAAATGTAAGTGAAAGCTTTCTTCATTGATTTCTTCTTAGATGGAGGTACATGATGAAATCTAATAAAGTAAGCGAGTAAGAGTTTAATGACATTATCGCTAATACACCACTACTATTGGCAGAAGAGGAGCTAGTGGAGAAGAACTAGTAGCTACGATGTGGATGGAGTCTTTGGGCTGGACGGTGGTTATCTACTATGCTATCCAGGAAAGTAAGGTGGGCTGTCTGGGCTCTACCTCTTCAAGTTGTCTTAGCAACTTGCAAACCTTCCTTAGAGTTGGAGGTTTGAGCTACTTTAGCACCTACAAGATAAATTTTTCATCTTAGAGATGATTTTCTTGGAGGTTGAGATAGGAGATATCCCAACCTTTCTATCTTAAGAAGATCGCTTGTATCCCCAAGATTTCCTAACAAAACTAGAGGGTTGTTTTAGTAGATATTCTTTGGGATGACAATGACACCCGACTTGTAGCTACACTCAAGCCGGTCCTTAAAGTAAAGCAATCTTCTAAGACATGTCCCTAGTATGTGATGGGGTAATAGTTTGGATCATGACTCTTGCCCACTTCCTCAACCTCGCTATGGTAACTAGAAATCAAGCTTCTTTAAGAGATTCTTAAAGATCTTCTAACTACCTCTCTTGAATGAATATGGTTTATTCAATTTGTGACAAGAGTAGGTAATATGGCTACTGGCGGTGTGGGGTAGCGATGATGATGAGGATCTTGTGAGGAGAGGCGGTGGTGGAGGTCCTTGTGTGGCAGGTGGTGGTATGATGAGTGGTGGCAAAAGAGGTGGTAGAAGATTGCTAAGCAGGGCCTATCTAGACCCCGGCTACTTCCCTTATCAACTGTGACTACCCCCGGCTTCTTCTCAAATTCCTTCTATGATGTTTCCTTGGTGATCTTGGAAAAGGCTTGACCTCTCCTTATGGACTAGCCATCTTGTTGATTAATTTCTCAAATGTCTTAATGGTAAACCCTTTAAGCATGAAGGCAATAGGCCATGAATATTCTTGAGTAAAATTTCAATGGAATGATGTTCAACAGGTTGTGGTTCACATACTTAAATTGTGCCATCTAAGAATGTAATCAAGGACTCATCGGTGTTATTGAGCTACAACAAGATCGTCCATAGTTACCCTTTCTTTGAGCTCCAACAAATATCTTAATAAAGAGCTGCTCTAACTTAATAAATGTCTTCATTGAACCATTGGGTAGTTGACCAATCAAATGCGATGCCTACCAAACTACTAATGAAGAGATGGAATAAGAGTGCATCGCCATCGCATTGCAACATCTCTAAGTGTGCTTTGTCTTCGAGGGTTCCCCGCCATCAAAAAATTTTGAAGGAAGGAGGCACAAAACCCTTAGGATATTGGACACCATCAAATTCCTCTGGGTAGGGTCTACCCTTTGGAATAGATAAGCCACTCGGGCTTGCCAACGCATCCTTCACTTGTGCTCCACCAACTACTTGATGTCTCTTTCTTGCATGGAGGTGTCACCACCTTCCTATGCAAGCTATCTATCTTGATCTACGAGAAGTACTTTTGGGCTGATCAGGACATGCTAACTCAAGATGATCTATCTCTCTATATGCTGATATTGGGGCTGGTTTTGAAGTGCATGGAGGCTAACAAGTCTTCCATCCTTTTCTCCATTTGGTTGATCATCATCCTTTTATTTAAAAGTTGATCAAGGTGTTGGGTTGAATGGGCGACATCACCTTCCTCAAAAATAATGCCTTTCTAACTATCGATCTCAATGAATGGAGCTCCAGTATCAATCATGTGGACCTATCGAATCCTCAAGAGATCATCATCATCTTAACCAAAGTTGGTCTTTCCTCCTCACAATCTGTCGGTCAATCCCTATAAGCTATCTCTTCTCACGAAGTACTATGCCAAAATATCATTTGGAATGATCTAACGTGCTATACAAATACATGCTATTAATGTGGAGGGCTTGCTCACGATGGAGATGCACCTAACGCATTCTTGGAGTCTTTGGATCAGGAGTCAGCTGGAAGAGACATGCTTATGATTGATCATGGGTAGTAATGTCCCATGGAGATCCACAGACTACAGCTCCCTTCCCCTTACATTGTTGTTGGCACTACTTATGATGGTGGTGATTGTGGTGGTGCGATGATGTTGCGGTTTGCCACTCCTTCTTCACCAAAATTGAAGTAGGAGGTCGAGCAAGGGAACTCGCCTCACCTTAGTTGGTGAGTAGATGAAGTGGGATCCTTTGGTAGCGGATCTCCAATGAGGCTTTCTTCTCCGGATGTTGTCTTATGCCTTTGTAGGCATGATGGATGGTGGTACCAAACGTGATGGTGGGGCGAGGAGTGGATCGGTGTGGTGGAGACAACACGCTCTATCCCTCAGGGGGCTTTTCCCATGATGGTGGTACCTGGACTATATGTGTCGATTGCTGTGGCCGATGGTGGAAAATCAACTAGGCGGAGGCTGACTATCCAAACCTCACACCACACTCCTTTGCTACCTAGGTCTTTGATGCTCTATCACTATGAATGCACACGGTAACACTCCAGGAATGATAGACTTCAAGTAAAATAATGTACCGGACTCATTCATGTACCATGCACTGTATCTCAGACGGCATAAGACTTTCTATCCCTAGTCAAATCCTCGTGGTATGTAGGGGGAGGTAATGCAACTATCCTCCGATAGCCCTCCTCTCCATCTAATCGAGAGGGGTGGAACTTGGTTCTAGTTAGAAAGAGGGAAACCTCATGGGGACCTTTTCTGTAATATGGGATGCATCCATCTCTTGACACTGGTGCTACTTCTATGGCTCATGTTGCATGGTTTGATGCGGCATTGTAAAAGTAGTGAGGCGGTGTGAGAGCTAGATCTTACCTTGAAGGTGGGGAGGCTATCTTTGAAGCCAAGTTAGCCTTCCCAGGGGGACCATTGAGGAGGTGCTAGCACGGCTGGGAACAACGATTGGAAAAACCTCAATTCCTTCCTCTTTTGGAGGATGCTCAGTCGAAGGTAGGTTGATCCAGATGGTGGCTTCTTCCCACCACCTCATCGACTAATAGAATGAGGGTTTCCCCTCTGCGGTGCCCTCAAATCCTCACCAAAGAACACTGATGGGTGGAGTAAGTCAGGAGGCTGCTCTCTAGGCCAAATCCATCCCAAAGGAAAGGTGAAAACAAACTTCTAAGAGGCCATGTCTCGATTGCAAAAGATTGCACTGATGTATGTCTACATTTGTTGAAATATAACTTGTATGATTTTTGGCCTTGATATTTGTTCCACATAAGTAACAAAAGTTTAGAGTTTTGAACCACACTTAATAATTCAAATATGTTAAGTGGGGTTTATTGGAGAGATTTGGATGTTTTGAGGAGAGTCTTTCCATTTGATTTATTTATTTGATTTTGAACCCATACTCAACCATTTTGGTAGGTTGGGTGGGGTTTAAACATTTGAGGAGAGATTTCTTTCTTGGAGATATTTTGTTTTTTATGTTTCTTGTTTGAAAATATGATAGTTGAAAGACCTCCACTTAGCAAATTTGGGTATGCTAAGAAGAGGTGTGAATGTATATTTGAAATATTTTTGCTTGTGAAGATTTGATGTGTGATATTTTGATTTGAAAATGGGGTTTACTTAAAAAATTTGGTATGTTAAGTAGAGGCCACATGTGTTTAATTTGTGCTTGAAGATGAGACTTTCACTTAACAAATTTGGTATGTTAAGTGAAAGCCAAATGTGATTGTGAGATATATTTACTTTTCTTTGAAGATGGGAGCCCACTTAACAAATTTGGTTATGTTGAGTGAAAGCCCCAAATGTGTTTTTGATATGTTTCTTTTCTTTGAGAATGAGACTCTCACTTAACAAATTTGGTATGTTAAGTGGAAGCTCAAGTGTGATTTAACATGAAAAATTGGATACTTATTTAACAAATTTGGTATGTTAAAATAGGGATCAAATGTGTGTTGAAAAGACCCTCACTTAACAAATTTGGTATGTTAAGTGAAAACCTAAATGTGTTTGATATGTTTTGAAATGAAACTCCCACTTAACAATTTGGTATGTTAAGTGGAAATCAAAATATGATATGAATTGAGAATGGGATTCTAACTTAGTAAATTTGGTATGTTAAGTGAATCCAATATGACATGATTATGTGTTCTTACTTGACAAATTTGATGTGTTAGAACCAAATATATGCTTTGAAATGAGACTCTTACTTAGAAAATTGGATATGTTAAGTGAAGCTTAAATGTATGTTTTTTTTTGAAAATGGGACCATCACTTAACAAATTAAATATGTTAAGTGAAAGTCAAATTTTATATTTTGAAATGAGACTCCCCATAACAAATTGAAATTATTAAGTGAAAGTTAAATTTATCTTTGAAAAGACCCCACTTAACAAATTTAAATTATTAAGTGGAAGTCAAATTTATATTTTGAAAATGAGACCCCACTTAACAAATTGAAATTGTTAAGTGAAGGTAAAATTTTGTGTTTTGAAAATGAGAACTTAACAAATTTAAATTGTTAAGTGAAGGTCAATATGTTTGATTCAAATAGAGATTCTCACTTAATAAATTTGGATATGTTAAGTGGGAATCAAACATGACATGATTTACTTTTGAAAAGAACCTCCATGTAGCAATCATGGAGGGGTTTTGATTTTGTGATTTTGTGAAAGTTGCTTTTGGAAAGTGTCATTTTGTGAAAGGAATTATTTTCTTTAAATTTTATGATGAACCTTGCCTCACCCTAGTGGTGAGGAGGTTCTAAATTTTTATTATCTCCTTTTGTTGATAAATCATGTTTTCATTTATTGGGGAACCAATAGTAGTTTCAAGACCTACAGGTGAGGTCCTAAAATCTAAAGGATGTTGGCTAACTTGGCTTAAGAATGAAATAAGCTACGTGCCAATGGAAAGAAGAAAGATAGTCTTGAACTCACATGAAATGCAAGTCCATTATCGATGGGGAGACAATAATGCTATTAGAGATGGAGAGGAATCATCCCAGCGAATTGGAGAAAAATCTATGATGTTTATTTTTGGTGTTTATGCTTTGTGTGTATATGTGAGGGGACACCATGCAGATCTGATATGTTCTTATTAGTGATGTATGACATTAAGAATAGTGTACTATCTTGAGATAGAATCATTATCTATAATGGACCTAATCACTTAATAAGGACTCTAAGGCATGATGGGTCTTTGAATATGCAGATCTTACTTTACATGAAAAAAGTAAAGTAGGGTTTATTTAAATCGTTCATTAAGTTCTCTCTATGGAGGCAAGCTTTCATAGTTAATTTCATCTTAAGGTAAGTGAATCCTTTAAGAATACTCTCGATTAAAGTAGAATTATCTCCAAAGAATTCAAAGATAGAACTATCAAAGGATTGGTTGTATTTTTGGAAATTGATGGAGATTAAGGGAAGAGTACTTATCAAAATAAAATGATATGAGTAAGAGTACATGATACTAGGAAGCCTAGTGAGTGCTCCAATCTAACCTATGGTTGGGCTTTATATATTTGAATTTTAAGAGGATTATTTTTGTTTGGTGAAAGTTTATTAGAAATCTAGGACTTATGGTTCCACTACAAGATTATGAAAATATCTAGGGTGAGGATTTATGCTTAAAAAAAATAGTAACCTCAGATCCTAAATTTAGGGAGCTTTGGGAGGGCCAAAGCACGACCTATATCTAAGGCAAAAATGGGTATATGGTTTACCTCCATAGAGAATAAACCACTTGACCTGGACTTATTATCACTTGAGTGGCGACCAACTAACTCCTCCTACACTTTAAATCCATGTAGGCAAGTCATATGTTTTGCAAGATGGTTAGGCCATTATTTATTTAGAAGAAAAATTAAGTCCTTACACTCACTCCCTAAGAGACAAGGTCATGAAGGGCATGAGTAATGACTTAATATAATGCAAAATTTTACAAGTTTTATTTGATTCTTAAACTTTTTGTTTGTTTTGACATAGGCTGTAGGACTTTATATGCATAAATGCATGAGAATTTTAAATCAAAGAGAAAGAGGTGTCTTTCCATCAAAGGCTCTTACAAGTCAAGCCTTTATTCTCAGCAGATGAAGCCCTCTCTTGAAGAGTGGAAGAATATGACATGCATGATATTATACATTCATCAGCTAAGGGATTGCTAAAAATTTTATTATCTTGATTTAATTCCTAGGCTTTTATGTGAGGATTATGAATTATTTTAAAATTTTAGTTATGAGTTATTAGTTGAATAGAAAATTTATTTTTTACCCTAAAAGCCTAATCGCATCCAAACATGACCACCAATCATAAAGAAACTATGAAAAGGCATGTTATTTCTAATGCACAAGCTAAACATCAAATAATTTTATAAAGCTATCATAAAAGAATAAAAGGCGATGCGCGAGTACTGTACAACCAAAAAAGAAATGTGGGTAGCGAGCTCTACCCTATGGCATAATGAGAATAATTATAATTATAAAATGATATGTTATGGAGGTCTCATTCTTCATCCTCCATTCTTTCTTCACCTTTCATTCCTTCAATTTTGATTTACTCCATTTCCTTCTTTCTTTTGGTTTGATTGAGATGTAGCTTGCTCCAAAGGCATCACATGGTATATAAGGCATGGCCTTATAACTAATATTCACCTTAATCCTCTTAACACTTATCAATCTAATGCAAAGTTACATTAGAAGGAAGGAAAGTAAATCTAGCTACACCAAAATAAATGTTAGTTATACACACCATACAACCCAAGGTTATGAATAATTTGGACTTAGCACATGACACATGGGCAACCAAATCTACATGTCCTAACTTGGGCTATGCTTAGGGGTTAAGCAACACAACAAAAAGAATTTATATTTTTATTACAATAAGCACAACCCCTGCAGAAAATATGATTAGGCTAATGACTAACATCCAGTCTATGAAACATACACCTAACATTTAGTTTAAAATATTACATCATAAAACAAAACACAACATCATACATTCAATCAATATGACTAGCCTAATTCTAGGATGGTGACTAATATTCTATGTGAAAAGAAGGCTTGTAGCAAGACTTTTCTTGGCTTCTTTAGTTTAAGTTTTAATTTGGAGTTTGAATTTATTTACATTTTACCTTTGGGTGATTTCAATTTAAATGATTTTATTTTTTATTTTTTATTCACTTTTAATTGGTTAAAGTGATGTTTAGGTTTTCAAGAATGAAGAGTAGAATAAATTCCATTTGTAGATGAACTCACCAATTCTACATCCTAACTTTCTAAAGAGTCTAACTAAGGTCCTTAAGTATCTTAATTAGCCCATTTGAATTTGTGTAATTTATTTGATTTGATTAATATTTTAGAATTTGAGTTTGTTTAATCTTCACATATTTGATTGATTAATTTTGATTAAATGTGTTGATTTAATTAAATTTTGATAATTCAATATCCTTAATATCTAATGAAGTTTAAGTTTGTTTAAATCCATGTGCTTTTGATGATTAATTTTAGATTAGATATTATGATTTAATTAATATTTTGATAATAAAATATCCTTTAATTCAATCTAGTTTCTTTCCTTTGGGTTTTAATTTAATTCCTTATTTTCATATGATTAATATCATTTTGATGTTATTTAAATTCATTGATTTTATTATTCCATTGAAGTTTGATTTATATTGGTGAATGTACTTTAATTTATTTATGATTTATTTAAAGTTTAATGTATTCTTTAATTTGAATTTCAATTAAGGGTTTAACTTGTTGAATTTAGCCATTTAGTTTATGTATATAATATCTCTTGATTTGTCGATTAATCTCTTATCTTAATTCAATATGTTTTTTATTTATGTTTTATTTTTGTTTGACTTATTTTGATATTATTTGATTAAGGGTAATTGGATATGATTTAATAACTTTAGAGTTTATATTTAATTTTATGTTTATTTGATTTGATTACGATTTATTTATTTATAGTTGATTGGATAAAATGAATTGAAAGTTTGCTATGATTTAATTGAGTTTGATTATTTATGATTAGAATTTCATTTTAATTTCACTCATTTATCATGTTTATTAGATTTTAGTTTATGTTTTGATTTTACACATTTTAATAATTAATTAGTTTATCTTATTTAGGTAGGTTGAATTAGATTTAATTTGATCATGTATTAAATTGAAGAGAGACTTTCTTTATTTGGCTTAATTTGATTTGATTAGCTTTATTAATCTATAGGTTTGCTTAGGTTCAATGTGATTATATAATTAGTTTAATTTAGAAGTGTGTTTGGCTAATTATTAAATTAAATTAAGATTTATTTAATTTTAATTTGGTTTCATATTTGTTTAGGTTAATGATGTAATTTATGTCCAATGATTTAGATTTAATTTAGGATTTGATTGGCATTTAATTGCATTTTAATTATGTTCAAATTTATGTTTGATTAAGCTTAAGTTTAATATGATTAATCGATTAACTTAATTAGCTTACTTGAGGTGTGATTAATTATTAAATTTAATTAGGGGTTTTATTTAAGCTTAATTTAAGAGTTAGTTTTAATGTAATTTATTTAATTAATTTGATTCATTAAGATGATGGATTAATTCATTATGTTTGTATTAATTAGATGTTTGATTAATTTGATTTGACTAAAAGTAATTAAAATTTTGAATTATTAGATTAATAAAATTTGTTTAATTATAAATTAATGACTTATTGCCCACATGTGAATGGTTTGATTTCATATGTTTAATTAAGTGTTTTACTTGAATTTTATTTAATTAAGTGTTTGATTTGATTAAGTGAGTTAATTGTTTATTTTTATTTTAGTTAAACTTAA
The DNA here is from genome assembly GCA_021442155.1 of Cymbidium sinense. Lineage (NCBI taxonomy): Eukaryota > Viridiplantae > Streptophyta > Magnoliopsida > Asparagales > Orchidaceae > Cymbidium > Cymbidium sinense. The sequence goes on along the minus strand of CM038230.1, from coordinate 60,091,565 downwards.
TTATTCATAATTATAGTTAAGTTTGATTTCATTCATTATGTTCATTAAATTTCATTTAATGCTTTAATTATGAATTGATATTTGATTTAATTGTTAGGTTTATGTATTAATGGCTAATTAATTATCTTATTCCAAATGGATGTGATTTAACATTATGTTAATTAAGTTTACTTTAACTTTATTTGGTTTAATTTGATTAATATTAAATGATTATGTTGAATTGATTTATTAATCAATTTGATTTTAGTTTATTTAATGATTAATTAATGTTATTGTTTTAATTTGTTAAGTAGTTTCATATAATTAAGATTCAATACTTGGTGTGGTTTAACAAGATTAGTTTGATTTTATATTAAAGTTTCATTAATTTATTTAATTATGTATTTAATTTAAAATCTAATCATTTAATTGAATTTCATTAACTCAATTATGTTCAATTATGTTTAAATTTAATTTCATTTGAGGGATACATGATATTTTCTAATTTAAAGTTTGATTACCAATCATTTGGGTATTACATCATTTAATTGGATTTGATATTTAAATTATTTTTAGATTATATTTTAATTAATCCTTTAGTTGATTAAACTGTTAATCTTAAGTGTTTATTTGAGGTTCATTGATTCAAAAATCACATTATTTTCTTAAGAGTCCTAGAGGTCAATTGATTTGAATTATTTTTAAGATTTTTTTTTTTAATTTTGTGGATTTTTATTTTTTATTAAAATGGATAATTTAAACTTCAAAATTTAATTTCTTCCAATCAAAGTCCTTTTACTTGAGATTTTTATGATAGGTGTGTTTTAACTTTAATTTCAATTCTGAAAATTTCAACTCAATCCAACTTGTAGTTTTAGACTAATTAATAAAATTTAATTTTACTAAAATTAAAATTAAGCTCAAATCATTCGGAATTTGGTGATTTTAGTTCATTGGATTTCTCTGAATGATGAATCCAACGAGTGTTTATTTGTAATTTTTTTGCAATTTATTTTATTTTTTTATGAATTTTAAATTTTCATGCAACTTAAATAATTTTTTTTAAAAAATAGGCAATTTTCACACTTAGCCCTTAGCACCGTCGTGGCGGACGGGCAATGTGACCGTAAATTAGGCGTCGCTATTACGCTGTAAGCGGCACGTGGCGCCAATTGGCTCGCGATGCCACATCGGTGACGGCGGAAAGGGATAGATGCGCATCAATTCGGCCGTCCGATCGGATCGATGGTGGATCGATCCGCGTGATCACGCGAGATCCTGGTCCGCGATCGCGAATCGAACCACACAATCACGGATCCGATGCGATCATGATGAGCCATCCGATCTCGACGGCGGGATCGGATGGTTGGTGAAATCGGAATAACAATAATTTTGGCTATTTTTTTGCGATTTTGAACTAAATTTCATCCGATTGAGCTCAATTTTGCGGTGATCTTCACAGAAAACTTTTGATTGGATGATATAAAATAAAATGTGAGGTAACTTTGAAATTTTTTAAAATCACACATACATTACCACAAACAAAGCTCTTTAAGACGGTAAGTTTGACAAAATTATCACAAGGATGGTTTCATGGCGGTGAAGATCCAGTAAGCTCATGTGTGTGAGAAAGCCTTGAATGAGCCTAAACTTTCGTCTTCACTTTGGAACGATGTATTCTTCAATTGCCTCCTTCCCTCGAATCCACCCGATTTTGGTGCTTTTAGCTCAAGAAGTGGGGAAGTAGTTGATGGTTGCTTTGGGAGCTCTAAGAGACTCTCTAATGCCAAAAATGATCTCTTTACTATCTCTATTCTCCCTCTTTTGGTGACCAATATTTCCCATTAAAATGATGGGAAGATTTGTTGGGTGATGGCTGATTGGGATTTTGGATTTAGCTCAAAGTCTTCATTTGCTACCATAGGATCAACTCCATTGAATGCAAGTGTTGGTGAGGAGTTGAATGCATATGATGGGAGAATTAAATGAGGTTGTGTGAAATTTTATGTGGGAGGAGGATCCATGAGGGATTTAATTGGGTTGAGTTAATTTTGGGTTGATCCCAAATGGGTTTTGGTTGGGTTTGATCAACCCCAATGGGTCATGGCTTGGTTTTAAGGTATTTAGCTCAATTTGGATCATATTGGGTCATATCGGGTTAGGTTGACCAATTGATCAAATTGGTCAAACCAAAGCTTAGGTTAGGTTCAAATAATAATTTGAAGTGTTTTGATATGATTAATTTGATTTAATTTAGCTTAGGATTGATTTTGGGTCATTCAAAATTAAATAGGTCAAATGGATCAAGTTGACTAATTTCACCAAAATTGGTCAAATTGGCTTGTTATGGGTTGATTCATGTTCAATTGGCTAATGAAGATGAACGTAACATTGGTTTAAATCAATTTGGATTTAATTTGGCCATTTAGGTTAATTTGGGCATGGTTGGCTCAAGTTGACCAATTGGTCAAATTAGGCTTATATGGCTTTGATCAAGTTCAATAATCAATTTGGAATGAACTTAAGTCATTTGTTGCAATGAATTTGGGTTAGACGATTTGACCCATTTTACCTTTTAGGCCAATTTGGGTTAAATTGGGTTAAATGGTCAATTGGATTTGGATTTCATTTATATTTGTAAATATAAATTAAGAAATAATTGATTTATAAAGAAATCAATTGAATTTTATTTGATTTAAAGGGGTTTTGGCTAGCTTATGAAGGTGGTTCATATGGCTTAGGAAGGGTCTTGGATTTGAATTTGATTTTGGATTTCAATAATTTGGAGTCAAATTTGGAATTAGACTTAGAATTTGAATTTGAATTTGATGTTTGGTTTGAGATTTGAATGGGTTTGATTTAAGGTGTATATGGATTGAGTTTTGGCTATAGGGTAAGTAATTTTCTTAAGTCATAGGCATGGCCTAATTATGATTAATCCTTCTAAGTCTCTAGGCTTGGTTAAGTGTTCACCTAATCATTAGAAATATCTTATGATTAAGAAACTCTTAGTGTATATAAGAGTCCTAAGTCTAAGAGGAAGAGATTGAGAGCTCACTTCAAAAGTGAGGTAAACAAAGTCTTTATTAAGTGATTGTCCATTTTAGGGTGATATTTCTAACTTTGAGATAGTACACCATACCTTAATGTCATATATGATCACTTCAATAAGTACCCTCTAAGATTTGCATGATGTCCACCGATTGAAAATAGACATCACTACTAGAGACAATGAGCACAACCATCCCTCTACATTATAGTGGATGTTGGCAAGTTCAGTTGTCCAAAGTGTTGGTTGATTTAGTGCATTAATGAATATTATGAGTCAGAACCTTTGCTTATTTGAGGATTAACACTCTAAACTTCAATTTAAAAGATGATGTTGAAAGGATTCAATGAATAAGTGAGAGCCTTGACTTCATAATATTGCCATTAATAGATTATTGGAAGGCGAGGCCAAGTTTCATATAATAGACTGATACATCTTTCAAAGCTTTGCTAGGAAACCCTGATTCATGAGAATAACATGGTTCCAATCTCCTTACATCAATGCATCAAGTTCATCAAGGATGGGATTAAATATTGTGTCAAAGGAGATCTCAAGCCATCTAGCATGAGTTTAAGATTTATGAGGATGTGGCCTATTATCTCCCTAAGAAATAAAATGTCTTCTCTTGAACTTAGTCAAAATGAAAAGAAAAAAGTGAGAAAAAGAAAGAAAAGAGAATGAAAAGGAAATGAAAATAAAACAAAGGGAGCTTGAAGAAGACATTAGGGAGGAAATTGAGCACGAGATTAGATCTCACCCATAGTTCATCTCCATTCAATCAAGTGGGTAGGATGACCCAACCTTGCTAGGACAAGGAAGAGGCAAGTCTAGAGGAAGTCCAGAGGTGGTAGAACTCTATATTTATCACCTATCGGAGATTTGTTCTAGCATCCGGTATATCGACCATCTACATAGACTTGGAATCTAATTAAGAGGACGAGTCCTGTAGTGAACACACTAGTTACCTTTATGTCAGACCCCATTAAAGGTGACACTTGCCCAACAAGTGATGAAGATTGGGTCCCCAAGAAAAGCATGAGTGTATTTGAGCCCTCTTTATGTGAAATTGTCAAAGATGTGGGCACCTTAGCTCTAACCCTACTTTTCTCACAAAAAATTAAGAGTTTGGTAGTTAAAAAAGCTTTTAAAATAAATGCAAATGCTAAAACTTAGAGATTTTATCCGGGAATATCCTCAAGCTAAGAAGTTGATGTAGAGCTTGAGGATGAATCATTCAAAGAATGAATAAATTCTTGTTTGATTGGTACTTGCCTTGTATTTTAAATTTGACAAAGAAAGATTTAATTTCATATGCATGGTCTAAGCACATGTCGAATACTCTAAATTATGAGACAATAAATACAAGAACTCTCAATCAAGACCCGAACTAGGCTTCAAAATAAGCCCACGATGATAATTATTGCTTAGTCATCACCAATCATTTGGAATCGATAGGTTCTTCCTAAACCATACTAATTCTAATTAAGAGGTGTTTTTAGAAACTTTAGATGATCTAGATGATATTCAAATCTAAGATGCACCCCAAAATTCGAAGATAAAATCAAATCAACTATCAACAAGCTCAAAGAAATCAACTTGGTCAAGATAATCCACGTCCAATATACATCGGTTTCTTTGAATGAATCAAACCAATGACTTAATTATGCTACTTATTGAGTTTAATGATTGGTTTGCATAGAGCAATGAAGAAATGCACGGATTATCTCCGAGGTCGTAGCTCATAAACTAATAATAAGTTTGATGTTAACCTCAAGCAAGCTCCTAGATGCATGCGATTGGACATTGAACAACAAGTTATTTTTAAAGTCAAGAAATGGATTGATGCTAGCTTCATCGGGAAGAAAAATATCCTACTTGGTTGGTCGTGTCATCACAGTTAAAAGAAGAATGGTCAAATTCATATATGTGTCGATTTTTGGGATCTAAATAAGGCGTGTTGAAAGATGAATTTTCACTACCAATACCGGCATTGATGGTGGACATTGTCTTATCTCATACATTCTTCTATTTTATGATTGGTTCATCTAGATATAACCAAATTAAGATATCACCGAAGATAAAAAACACTACCTTCAACCCTAATCAAAATATATTGTTATAAGGTCATACCTTTAGACCTCAAAATGCTAATGTCACATATCAGTGGGCCATGACTCAAATCTTTGATGAACTCGTTCACCACCAAGTTGAGTGTTACATTGAGGATCTCATGGTCAAAAGTAAAGAAAAGGAGGACCATCTCTTTGACTTGAGAGTAGTTTTGAGTGGTTGAGACAATACAACCTTAAAATGAACCCTCTAAAGTGTGCATTTAAGGTAACTTAAAAGTTTCTAAAGTTTATTGTCCGACACATAAGATTAAGATTCATTTGGAAAAGATCAAAGCTATATTGGAAATACCACCCCTAAAAGCCTAACTAAACTCGGATCATTCCAAGAGAGGTTGGCTTATCTAAGCTTTATATCCAACTTATTAGGCAAATGTACTCTTTTAATAAATTCTTACTTAAATATTGAATTAAAAGGTAGTTGATTGGAAATTACAATCAATTATTTGATTTATTGTAAATTTTATAATTTTCAATTCCACAACACTAGCGATGACTTCTATATTTAGACACCTATAAAGATTCGGCTAGTTGATGCACTTCGACATAAAAATACTAAATATTTTCAATCACAACTCTCATAGAAAACTTAAATATGATCAAATACATAAACTACTACATAATACGACACATGAGACATATATATAAAATACCACAACACATAAAGTATAAATATCCTCGAAGTTTAAGCTTTTGGTTTGGGCCCTTATGATAGGTCATTTGCTCCTTTGATGTGCTACATCATTAGACCTTATATCTAGTACAAAAATTGCCAAATTGCTTTAGAATCTACAAAACTACTTTTGTTGGGTCATCGCTCGTTGATGGCGCTACCAATGTGGCACCTAAGCTAGGTGTAGCGTTGCGACATTGACTTCTCTATTTTTTGGCTTAATTCTTGAGTCCTCTATGTGATGCTTGAATTATGGTGCTTATATGGGTTCCTTTATGGTGCTTTCCAATTATAAATTCAACATTACGATGTTGAAGAATTTACCAAGGCATTGTGCTCTTTATCTCTTGTGGTTGATTTTAGGCGTCATGGTGTTGGTTTCCAAAGCCTAGGTGCTTCCTTCTCTGTTTTGAACCCGCATATAATGGTGTCATAACATTGGTGAACTAGTGCTTAGGCTTCCTTGATATTTTCCACAAAGATTTGGCTTATTAGAGTGTTGTGGAGCTACTTTTTTTGATTACTGCGTTATACCTGATTTTCCTTTTTTTTTCTTTGGGCATCTCAAAATTTTCTGTTTCAACACAAGATGAAATTCAAATAGCATATTTTATAGGAAATAAGAAAAATAGAAGCTCAAAACATGTAATTTTTCATACAATTATGGTGATCACCAACCAAATAAATTACTAAAATATACACACAAACAACAAAATTAAATTTCAAATTAGGTAAATATTAGCCTACCTAGAGTGAACAATTTTTCATCTAGCTTAATGGATGAAATTGATTTTAAGACCCCTCTCTCCTCTCCCTTTCATTCTCTAAAGTGTTCTCAATTTGAGAAAATGAGAAATCAACTTCTGTAAGTGTGTAATGAAATTTATATTAATATTATATATATTTTTTACTTTTGTAAAAAAGTTATGTTGGTAATTATTCAAATTATTTTATTTTTTATTAAAACTTTTAATATACACTCATTTAAATCTTGAAATTTATAACACCAAAATTATAAAAAAATATTCATATGATAGTTAAACATGTCTAGAATATGCTAGTAAAATAGTTTGCAAAAGAATACCAAAAAATTTGGAAAACCCACTTTTACAAAAAAAAGTATACATTTCTTAAGAATGGCAAATTCAATAAATTTTTTTTAATTTTCTTACATATGATACCCATGGAAATAGATAAAAAAATAGGTTTAAAATACAATTAAGAGTGCTCTATAATGTGATAAGACAATTTTGATTCAAACATCATCTTAAAAAATTAATTAAATACAATAATGTAAAGTTCAACGTATCAAAATTCTCTAATCAAAATTGAAAAATTCTACAAATAAATCAAATATAAAATTAACTCCAAAACAAATAGAAAATTAATGAACATAAAATATACATGTAGGTCTTACTAGATCTAAAAATCAAGTCATTTTATGTGGATCTAAGTACTATATAAGTAGTTGTCATATGGTAGATACATAGAAAGAATGTTTTTTCTTCTATGCTAGTGCTTAGCTGATTAGTGTGATGGATTCTTATATTGTAAATGCTTATTTCATTCTTGTGTAGTTCTAATGGATATAAAATTAATTACAATTAATCAATAATATAAAAAAATTATTTGGATACATGTTATATATATATATACAACAAAAAATACTTTGAATTACTTTCTTTACATGTATCCAAACAGTCTAAAGCATTCAAAATGCACTATTTTATTTTACTTTGCATACACCTAACTAAACATTAAAATCATTTTTCTATTTTTACTTTACAGACAATCAAAAAACTTTAAAGTTTTAGAATATACTACATTCCATTTATGTTGCATTTCTTTTTTAAAGAACCAAATAGCCTCTTAAAGTAGAGTGGAGGGAACAATGAGAAAAGCAATAGTATGCCTAAAATTTTTAGGAATTTTTCTTGGTGGATTTCTTCTCTAAGACTTTTCTTATCTCTTATCTCCCCTTTCTTTTTCCTCTTAGATCTCTCTTACCAATTTTCCTCTCTTTTTTAGGCATTCTATTCCTTTTTTCTCTTTATGAGAAGTTATGGCTATATCAGTTTCTTTTCCTTAATCGACCTCTACTTCTACTATTTCTTTCTTTTACTAGGTCTACTCCTTTCTTCTTGTAGTGACTATTCTCCATCGTCATCTCTGACCGACAAGGTCTTCTTATAATGCTTGTTGCGCCTTTCTCTTTGAATTTTATTCCTTATAATGAATTCAAGATCAACTTTTGATGAAGAAATAAAAAAATGGTGCTAAATTGGATATGACTTTAGTCAGTTATGTTATTGGATGTGGTCCATTTTATGATAATCTCCATCAAGTTCTACATATAATTTAAAATCTCAAAGGTGCATTTGAACTTCTATCTTTAGTAAAAGTTTTTTTCCTCTTTAACTTCACATGCATGGAAGATTTTAATTTGGTGTGTAATGGAGGACCATGGTTCATTAATGATCAATTATTAATTTTTTAAATGAACTCTAGATTTTATTCCAGTTAAAAGATTTTAAAGAAGTTCCTATTTGGATTAACCTTCCTTATTTACTATTATGCTTTTGCTCAAAGTGATATTTCTAAAATAATTAATAAAATCAGTATACCTTTAGTTGTGGATCCTTCACCTTTTGAATGAAAATGCCTCACTTTTTCCTCTATTAGTGTTCAATTTCTACAAAGTTTATATTTCCTAATTTAGTTACTCTTAATATTAAGAAGAAATATTTTTTCAACCCATAATTTATGAATGGAACCCTTGGAGTTGCACTCCATGTGATACTTTTGTACATGATGATTCAAGTTGTCCTGGAAATGTTTAGGCTCATTCTCAACCATTTTAATTAATAGATGTGGCAAGAGTCATAATTATAGTAGGGAAATAATAACAACATAGGTCGATCTAACTCTAAGTTTACATCTTTTTTCCTCTTTCCCTTTCTCCTCTTGCATGTTACAACTCCATCTCAATCTCTCTATTTCTACTTTATTTGGCATTAAAGTTGCTAAATCTATTCCGTCTTCACGAAAGATATGCATAAAGATGTTTCTCACATTCCTATATCATCTTTAAAAAATGCTAACATGGAGTTTAATGGGATGTTAAGTTCATCTTGTTATTCTAGAAAGTAATTTAAATTCAAAGCTAGATGTTCTCAATGTCATTAATTTGAGTTTGTTTGATTCCTCTGCTATTCCTCCTACACTAAGTAAAGGTAGGAAGGCTAAGTAAAAGATGGTTATTTAGCTTCTCTTTTGGGACTTCCTAATAATATTTTTAAATATGGTTACTTGAAATATTAGAGATTAATATTTATGGTAATATTTTAGATTTTAAGAATCTTGTTAATGATCATAAATTTGATCTTATCTATATGCTAGAGAGTAAACATTCTCTATCCATTCTCTTTGATCATTTTTTGGCTATTTAATATAAACTGTTCTCAAATGAAGGATATTGGGATAATTTTCGTGTTTCTTAGGAGGATGTATTTCAATCCAATGGGATATTGATAGGATTTCTTTCACTCCTATTCATCATCATGCTCAAAATATTCATGGTATTATGGTCTTTTATCCTCTATTTAGTTTACATTACATTTATTTGTGCTAAAAGCTATACTTCTCATATATATATATATATATATATATATATATATATATATATATCTTTGGGATTTTATTTCTAATAGTACTTATAATATTTCGATCCTTGGATTGGTAGGGGACTTCAATTGCATAAAAAATCTTAATGACATGGCACCGACACACCTTTCTTATCTAAATTAGCTATTTTAATTTATTTTTAATGTCAGTATTTTGAAACTTTTCATTAATGATCTTTCTTATATTTTGTTCAACCAAATTTGGTGCCTCCTTAATAAACCTCTTTCTAGTTGTGCTTGGAATCATAAATTCTCTCACTTGTATTTCAAAGCTCTTCACTTGCTAATGTTTGATCACTCTCCTATTAATATTATTATGGGTAAGAACAAATATATTTACAAAATTATTGGAGTTTATATTATAATTAATTTCAATGATATTGTAAATGATGCTTGAAATATTTTGTGCATGGTGATCTTATTTTTGCTTTTATAAAATGCTAAAGAATGTTAAAGTAGCCCTAAAAGCTTCATCTTGAGTTGTTCTTCCACCTTATCTCATTCTATTAATGAAGTCAGTTAAAAGTAAGTGCTAATTTTTGATAACTTAAATCAATATCTCTTAATTCCTCTTTACTTAGCAAAGCTATTGAGATCTATAATTCCCTATTGCATGCATCTAATTGTTATTATTAGTGGATTAAGTAGTGGGTGAAATGCAATTAAGTTCTAAAGGGGAAGATCATATTAAATTTGTTTATCAAAGAATTCATATTAGAAGAAACAAACTAGATTGGGAAGTTATCTATTAACTGAAGTGCTAGCTCCTAATCTTCAACAATTGTCAAGAAGACTATTATTTATTTTTCTACTCTCCTTAATAGTAGTTTCCAATTTCACATTGAGGAGATTCAAAAGGCACCTATTTGTTGAATTTTCTAATGAAGGCATTAAATCTACATTTTTTTTAGCTTAGTAATGATAAAAGCCTTGATCGTGATGACTTTACATCAAAATTATTTAAGGATACTTAGGATATTATTAGAAATTATTTATTGACTATAATTAAATATTTATTTGATCGTCATAAGTTGTTGTCTTTTATCAATCATATAGCTAACTCTTATGCCTAAGCATCTTAATGCTATATGCTTAGTGATTTTGTCCAATCTTCTAATGCAACACATTTTATAAAGTTATATCTATGTTTATTATTGAAAGATTAAAACTTCTTCTAAAATTATTTTTAACTCTCAATATTATTTTCTTTATGGGAGATATTGCTGACAATATAGCTTTAGCTAATGAAGCTCTTAGACATTTTAATTCTTCAAGTTCAAAAAAAAAATTTAGTTCTAAGAATGATCTTAAGAGGACATTTGATAATATTAATCGTGAAGGTATTATATTTAGATTATTTTCTATGTGCTTCCTTTGTGTTTTTATCAAAGAGACTAGAGAATATATTCCCGATGAATTATTCTCAGTCATTATTAATTGAGAGCTTAATGCTTATTTCTCTTCTTGCTCTGGGCTAAGACAAGGTTGTTCATTATCTCGCTTTCTCTTTAGTATTATTATGGACTATTTTTTGTATGTTTGATCACAATTATATCATTAATGTAGTTAGAAATTCTAATAATATCACCAGTCTGACTACTAATCTTTCAGCAGATGAATTTATACGCAGATATCCCTCTCTAAGTTTATAAGTTTAGAGCTTGTTTAAACTTATTAACTTAGTACAAAATGCTAAAAAAATGTGATGTAAGAAGAAAAAAAATGCAAATAAAATCACCAAATCTGATCACGGTGTTATTTTCTAAAGCCAATTAATTTTCTTACGGCAACCCTTCACTCTTCATCATCCACAGCGTCCTTCTTTTTCTAATGTTTAAGTGGGTTAATATTGGCTTGAGGCAGGTCTTCTGTTAACTATTTTCTAAACTATTCCATGGAGAAAATGTAATTTCGTATTGGCCTGTTCGGTCACTAATGCATTGCCGTTGCAGCCTTCGTTATGGGAAGGAATTGGTTCTCCGCAGAGCCCTTTCCGGTTTCTTCTGCTCAGCAACCGGTAGCACATGTTCCACAAGCTACAGGTAAAATATAAAATAGTTTGTTAAAAAAGATAAATTTCTTTCTATTTAATACAATTTAATTAAACTACCATTTTGAAGAACATAACAATTACGTTGAAATTTTCATTGCCAATTAAACTGCATTTTTTAATAGCGTAACATAGCTTGTATGTTAGCAATCTTTAACAAAAATTTCTATAAATTACCGATGTAGTACCACTGGGTAAACTGCATTTCACCATCAATATTTTAATTTTCTTATTTTTGTCTTTTAGAAGGAACATTCTAGATGATATCATTACAATCTTCCAATTTTAAGCGACAAATGGTAATATTACAATCCCCACTTGGTAAATTGCATTTTATGCTAATACTATAACTTTTGTGTGAATTTAATTACACACTCACACATATAACATATAAATCTTTTAGTTGAAAGTCTAATCTCACAACCAGGGCGAAGTTGCGAGTAGAGCCACTAAAACTTAAGCTTGACTCGACTCCACAATATCTGGTTCTGAAGCTCAACTCAAGCACCTGAACTAAGCTCGAGCTTGGCTTGGGAACTCGATATATGGTTTATGGGAAGGAAAGGTAGGGACATAGTTGAGAGGGTTTAGGTTAAATCTCGCTACCAAACAACTACCCTTAGTAGAGAGAGAGCGAGAGATCTTGCGTGCTTGATTTGTGCTGAGGATGGGATAAGGGGAAGGCAATGGAGCACGGTGAAACTTGAAAGTGATGCTCACGAATGGTGATTTAGGAAAATTAGTTCATAGAATTTTCAATCGAATATTATGGGTCTTCAATCAAACTAGGTGAGCTATTCAATGGGCTTTTGAGTTGAGTCTCGCTAAACCTGAGCTCGATTATTTAAAGAGCCATAAATTGAGCTCGTAAGCATTAAAATGAGTCCACCTCGAGTCAACTTTGCTCAGACCTCTACTCATAATCATTAGGCTAAGATGAGACTGTTATAACACTCAGCATAAGACAACTTATAATCTATATGATCTACTTTTATCAATAATCTATAAGATATCCTCTAGAAAATATTTAAAAATAACTATTTATTGAAGAGTAATAAAAAAGTAGTCTAATTTATTTGTAACCAGTCTAACTACTCTCTTAATGAAGCAATCTACTATTATTTAATCCAATTTGTTATCCAGATTTTAATTAATATTAAATTCACATAATGCTGAATTAATTAGGCAGAAAAAATTAGTTTAGGATATCCTAGCCAAAATGAATGAGCTTAAGAAATTAACAATTAGTATGAAATATGTAATCCAGGTACATACAACATGCCACAATTTTTTTATTATTTTATTTTTTTTTATCGTAATTTTTTAAAAAATATCTTCATGAATTTATATTCTACTTACAAATTGTTAAATATATTAATAGAATTATAATTTCACCTTAGATAATGAATTTTCTCTAGATTTTTTGCAATTTCTCATTGATTGTTTTACCAATATTTTAGGGAGATTTACATACATACCACCAGATTCTTATGAATTTACTTATCTAACATTTAAAATTTAAATTTTATATAAATAACTTCAAATTTTTTAATATCACATAAAAAAATATTATTATCATTAATTTTTTTAAGATGAAATATATATTTTTATGTATAAAAAATATTATATATGTAAATATTAAATATATAAATACATAAGAATTATATGATATACATATAAGTCTTCCATTTCCTTATCATTCTTATATTGTATCTAGTCAAAATCACAAAATTTCATATCATTTAAATTTAAAAAACTATACGTAACAATTTGAGTTAAAATTTTTTGCAGCAATCAAATTGGATGATTGTCACAAGCATTTTCATTCAAAATTTGGACGAGAAATTAAAGTTGTAGAAGAAATGGGAGGTAAGGGACTAAGCCAAAGGCCTATTGTATATTTCACTTTTCTTTTATAAATTTATCGTTGAAGAAGAAACTAAAAATTCTTAATTAATAAAATTCAATCCACTGTCAGAGGGTTTACCTGCTTAAACCTCCATTGTAGCAGTTTTTCCTGCAACCACGAGAAAATAGCGTTACAGTAATATTCGATCCAGTTTAATAAAATGTTCGAAGAAATGAAGCATATAACTTGTGTGATAAATTTATAAGATTTTCTAATTTTCCTTTTAGTATTCTAGTACTATTACATTCAATTTAAACAAGAAAAGTTATTTGAAAACCATGCAAATAAGTTAACACATCTTATTTCTAACATTAACAAATGCTCATGTAAATTATCAGTTAATTTTTTTTGCATTATCATAAATAGAGAGAGAGAGAGAGAGAGAGAGAGAGAGAGAGAGGTACCCGTTCCTTCAGAAGCATAGCATTCTCCTCCTCCAGCTTGAACACAGTCTGCTCCAGTTGATTAGTGTATTGCTGGAGCGCAATGATTTCCAGAAATTATTTATCTCAGAAACAATTCCATGGCTCATGACACAAAAATTAATAGTCATTCAATACATCGATCGATTTATGATAAATCAATTATGGCTACGCACCTGCTTCCTTTCCCTAGATCTAGCCGCCGACTCCCTGTTCTTAATCATCCTCTTCTGCCTCTGCAATGCTGCTCTATCCACCGTATCCACGGTCCTCTTCCTCCCTCTCACTTTTCTCTCCTCCTCCAGCCACAGCACCATCTCCAATCCCCACCATCTGATTCCCCGTTGCCTCTAAATCCACCTGCCCACCTGCTCAGTCACTGCCGCCGCCGCTGCCGCTGCCGCCGCCGTCTTTACATCCTCTGCTCTAATCGGTCTAGTTTTGGACAAGTAATCCTCTAAAGTCACCTCCCTGAAACCCGATCCATCCACGGCGGAACCCTTTGCCCCGCTGGGGACCTCCGTACCCGGACCAGCGGCCTCTCCTTCGTAGAGATTTCGAAGAAGATGATCGTCCATTCCTCCCGATCGGAATCCATTGTTCGCTGGATGATCGGCGGCTGCATTGAGGAAGTAAATCGAGGATTTCAACGTGTGATCCGTATTTGCCGAAGAGGGAACGATGAGGACATGAACTGCGGCCACGCCATCGCCCGGATTAAGGCAAAATTCTCTCGGAAAATGAAATTGGGAAGTCGTGGAGTTGAGAGCAGTGAGACGCTGCCAAGTGGTCATATCGCTGTTCCTATATATGGATGGTCCGAGGACGGACGTATTTGGTGGCCGCCGGTTTTTCATTTTGACCCGGTTTTATTTCGGGATCCACGGCTCGCCCGTTCCACGCAGGCCTGAGGCTGAAATCGATTTTTTAAATTATAATAATAAATAATAAATAATATATTTCTCTAGTGGTGCATATTGCTGCCAAGGGGTGTTCCTCGCTGAATTGGAGCCGAGAAAGCGGTGAGGCACCTGAAAGGGAGAGCGTTCGATGGAGCGCTGTGGGTTTCTCGATCCCACCGGAATGTTACGTCTGCCACGTGGCACATGCAACGTGAAAATTACACGTGGCGAGCGGTTGAGTGTTGTGTCGACGAGCACAAGCGGAGTTGTATTTATATCAAAGTTTAGGAAGAAGTCGTTCGCTCGTCGGCCGAGGCCGGCACCTTGACTTTGTTCAGTAGTGAGCAATTTAAAATATGAATAATTTATTATCTCACCAAATTAGTCCAACTATTATTGCTATGAAGATTCTTACAGTTTAGTTGGGTTACAAATCTAAATTTCAAGCTTTCGGTGAAAAAAATTGTCAGAATTTTTAGAATTAAAATTAATCAGATAAAATAATTTATTTACTAAGTTTATTTTTAAATAAATATAATGTAACTATAGATTAATAAAAAATAGATTGAATTTATTTAAATATTTTTAATCAAATTTAAATCAAAATATTTTAACTCAAATTTGATCGCTCGTAATTTGGAGTATGAGAGATGAAGTGTATTAGTGCTGGTCATACTATTGGTAAGAGATAATTTAGTATCTCAGTTTCACTTTCTAACCTCTTATTTGTAAGTCAAAAAAGCTATATATATCCGTTGTAAAATGAACTTAGTTGGTCTATAGCTAAAGAATGCATAGAGAGTACATATTTATATCTAAGGATAAGTTTTAGTGAAGTCTTTGCTCAATGACTCATTGAGTTTTAGTGAATTGGTAAAATGTGAGTAGCTTTGGCAAAATTGTGATGAATTCCCCTTGTTTAGGGTTGAGACACTTGAATGAACATTGTTGGCTAACTTAAGTTTTGTGGTGAGTTAACTATATTCTTGCTAATCTTACTTTATTGTATTGACCTCATTTTTGGATGAGGTTAACATCTTCTTCAATCATAGTAATTATGATAAATAATCTTAAATTAGTAATTTCTTAATTAGGCATTTAGGACACTACACTTAATGATCGATGCATAAACAAATCAAAACCAAATAGAAAACTAAATCAAATATAAATCTAAAACCAAAAATTAAATTTGAGATAAAAACTAAATTTAAAAAGCAAAACAAACTCAATGCTTTAAGGTGAAGGTCTTGGTCATCTTAGTGAATCCTTATAGAACTTGACCTAACCCAATTGTATTAGGTAAATCTGTCAAACCCCAAAACTAGTAAGATCTAAATAAACACATTTAAATTGAAATTTAAATTTAATTGAGCTTAGAGTGAAGTAGTTGGGATGGTTGACCAAATTGATTCATTTAAGCTTAAAATCACCTAAGTCTAAAAAAATTCAAATAAAATCAAAATAAATCAAATGAAAGCATAAGATTAATGAACACACCTAATTGAACCTGAAAATAAATTCAGATGAAGTCCAGAATGGTCAAATTGTTCATTTGACCTAGAACTCGCTATGTGGGTCCCACGTCAAAAGGCCAATTGACTAAATCCAACCAAATTAAGTATTCTAAAGGCTCAGAATCATTAAATGAATATTTTTAAACATAAATATAAATAAATATAAATAAATATAAATTCAATAAGGTCTCAAATGGGCCAATTAGATCATTTGACCCAAATAAACTTAAATGAACTTTATTGAACCTAAACTGAAATTAAATTGAAATTAATTCAAATCAAACATCCAAAATTTTTTAAAGATCATAATTAAACATAGTTAAATTAATCATTGAGATTAATTTGACCAATTTAGTTATTTAACTCAAATAAATCGATGTTAACCCATTAAGACCAATTTGGGTCAAAATATGGCTCAAACCAAAATCAACTTCAAATTCATTAAAATAAACTGATCCAAATCATTCCAAATAATTAATTAAATGCAATTAAAGTCCAAGCCAATTTTAATTCAAGTCAAATTACATGTTTTAACTCAAGATAAGTCACCTTAACGGATTTGAATAAAAATATATATTAAAGTGAATTCTAACCAAAATTGAACTTGAAATAATTAAAGGGGTAGAGACAATCTCCTTAATACCATGGTTGATCATTTATGCTTGATTAAATCAATATCCAACTTAAGTGGCTAACCTAACTAGAAAACTCAACTTGACCTATGTAGGTCAAGTGGTTCTAAACCAAGTTAAATCCAAATATGACTTAAACTAATTGATCTATAAATTCCACAATGGACAAATATCTTAATTACAAACATATTCAAAGAAAATATACAATTAAGCTCACCTAAGTCAACCAAATTCATCAAACCTAAACCTAAAGCACTTAAGTCTAAATCCAAAGCGATTGAACTTGGATTTCACTTGAACTCATCTTATGATGGATTTAAGAAGCTGTCAACCCATTCTAGAGTCCAAGAAGCTTCCAATCAGCTTTAGGGGAGGGGTGGAGATGCCATAAAGGAGGAGGATCCATGGAAGCCAAAATCAAGCCATCTTACTTCATTCAAACCTCACCCATGCTTGCGCCTCACTCTAAGGGATTTAAACATATTCTTTGAACTTCTCATCACCTTTAGCATCATCATGAGATGATAATTCCAATGACGCCACCTCTTATCATTTCCAAAGGGACAAACCTCACGACTAGATATAAAAAAGACTTAGAGGCCAAATTAAGGTCTTTTGCTCACTATTAGTTACCTTGAGTGAAATCGAGTAGCAAACCTTCTCCCTCCTATCAAACCTTTCCAATTGTAGAAAATCAAGTCATTTTGATGGATAGTGCTGGTCTCTACCGGATGGGAGAGTAAATCAAGTCGTTTGTTTCTTCTTTTGGATTGGACAACTGATCTAGCCATCGATTGATTTAATCCCTTTAGAAATCACAGATCAATCGGACCATTTGATCTTTGATATGACCCTAATCTCATAATTAATGGCCCTATAGATTTGTCTCATTGAGAGGAATCCATTAAACCCAAAATCTTTAATTTTTATTGGATAATTTTAAGTTAATTTGAGTAAAATTTCTAATATTTAAACCTTTACTGAAATAAATTAATAAAACTCAAAATAACTAAGAAAAGTTATGAAATTAATTTGAAACATCATAATAAATATCAGTGAACCTAAGAAAAACTTTAAATCTCAAAATCATAATAAATCAGCCAAAACTTAAAAAATTCCAAATAAAACCTTTTTAAATTCATCTTTCAGAGAGGAATTAAGGAAAAGTAAAAACTCTAAGCATTTCCAAACATTTAATTTTAATTTTAATGAAATTATTAAAATCTTAATTAATCTCAATATATATATATATATATATATATATATATATATATATATATATATATATATATATATATATATATATATATATATGATCAAAGTGAAAATTTAGAGAAATGAAATTGGTAAGAAACCCAACTTGCCATAAAAAAATTAAAGCAAAATGACTTTTGTATTAGAAGTTATTAAAATTTCAAGTCCTAATTCAATTCAAATCAAGTAATAATTCATTAAAATTATAGAAATTATAAAAATTAATGAGATTAACTTAAAATATTTTCAATAACATTAGTGGAGTTAAGAAAAATTCCTTAGCCATATGAAGTTAAGAAATCTTAAAACTCATATATTTAAGGTTTAAAGAATATTTAAAAATGTGAAATTAACTAAACCCTTAGTTATTAAATTGATAAATCCATGATAAGTCAAATAGTCATATGAAAACTATGATTAATCAATATCTAAAATCCATGTCCAAATAAGAATTCATTGACATTGAAATCATCTAGAAACTATTTAATATTAAATAAAATTGAAATTATAATTAAATAGAAATAACTAAGCAAACCATCCAATTAAATAGCTTAAAAACTTTGGATGGTCTAGGTTAGGTTTGGCACCTAAGTAGTTCATTCTTTTATATTTCCTTGGCTATAATCAATAATCAAGTGTTAATAAGCAAAATCTAATTATAAGAAATTTAATTAAATAATAAAAGTTTAATCATAAAATATTCATTTTAATGATAAACTGTAGAGAAACAAAATAATAATAAACAACATTATAGAAAAGTAAAGTATAGAAAATAAAGAAAGTGAACATAGAGATTTTTATATTATTAGTCAAACCCCAAAAGGCTTACGTTAGCAACCAAAGCTAGAATTCACTAAGTCAAAATGAGATGACAACATATCTCCCATACTCATTCATAAGTACAACCCAACACCATACTTTCCTGAAGGCAAGTATAACCCATGAACATACTTTCCTTAACGCAAGCACACAACCTAACAACGTCCTTCCCTTAGCAAGTACAATCCAACAATAAAATAAGAAAAAGAGAAAGAAGGATCTAACTCTCAATTTTAAAATAATTTTGCTATCACAACCCCACTATAACAATATTAAGGTGAATTTAAAGAATGAAAGATAGCTCTTTAATTGATAAATTTGAACAATATATATATATATATATATATATATATATATATATATATATATATATATATATATATATATATATATATATATATATATATGATGTAAATGAATCTCTAAAATATTTTATGTGAATATGATACCTTGAAATCAAGGTGATTTAATTTATGATTTGAAATATAACACAATAATGATTTGAAAACTTAAATCAATCACTTGTTAGAAAGAGACTTAGAGTTTTCTAAGCGTTCAAATGAAAATGAAATCTTAAATCACATAAAATCAAATGAAATATCTTTTTAAAGAAATTATTATTTTTGTAAAAGATGAGATGATTTAGAAGTAATAGAACTTTTACTCACAAGTATTTTATATGAAATAATCACAAAGACAATAATCTCTCTTTAGGACATGTAGGAATAATTAAAACAACATGCAATAATACACTTTAATTTATCAACCATGAAGCTGGTCAACTTGAGAAAGTATAGAGATAGATAAGTTAAGCATAAAACAAATTTACCAAATGCACAAGAAACACAAGCAAGAAGGAGAATAAGGCCACTTAGTATGTAAAATCACATACTAGAATGAAAGCACCTTGTTAAGCTTTAGGTCACAAGGAAATCCACCAATCCTCTAAGCTCTTTGTAATCCTCAAGCTAATCACTTGTAGGTTGGAGGAAAAAAGAAAGAAAAAATTAGCACTTGATTCACCAAGAAATGATCTCTAAGGTTTTGTAAAATTTGGCGGAGAGTTCTTCTAAGAGAGATTTTTTAAGAGAGATTAATCTTAGTCTAAGGAGCATTATTTATAAAACAAGGGGTCATGAGGTTCGGTAAAGAGAACAAAAAAAGGAGGGAAACTCATTTGGAATTAATTTAAACATAAACTAATCAAAATAAAATAAATGGCATGAGATAAAAAATCAAATAAAAAAATAAGAGGGAATTTAATATGGAAGGCTGGTTTAATTAAAATCATTTTGAAATTCAAATGGTATAAGAGGGATTTTAAGGCAAGGAAGAGGAAAGTTTAATTAGTAAGTGATTCAATTTGAATCAAATAAATTAATTTAATTTAGCGAGATGAAGAAAATTGACAAAAGGGACCGTGGAGGAAAATTAATTTGGAAAAGATTTAAATTGAATCAATTCATCATATGAACTGATTTTAATGTAATTAAGAAATTAATGCTTATGTGAGTTGGCAAAGAGAGAGAGAGAGAGAGAGAGAGAGAGAGAAGAGTTTGAATTATTACCAAACAGGTCATGATACAATTAATTGTCCAAGTGAAAAGAGAATAATTCAAATTTTGATTAATTTAAATTAAGCATGATATATGGTCATAAAAGAAGTTTCCATGATGGGATTAAATTAGTAATATTATTAAAAATATTCAATCAATTCATCTTGATTGAATGGAGGAGAAATATATAATTATAGAACATTTTAAATTAAATCCAAGGAATTATTAAAATTGGTGGATGAGTGGCTTGACTCTTAGAGATAAAACGAAATGAGTATGTTCAGGAAAAAGTTGGAGTAGCTCTAGTCGGATAAGATTAGAGTGAGTTTCCTTAGATGGTTTGGCCACATAAAGTGTCGCCATCCCATGTTAGAGAGTAGATGCATTAGATTTGCCTTATGTGAAGAAAGGTAGAGGTAGACAAAAAGAGTTGGTTAAGATGTATAAAAATGACCTTAGTATACTTAAATTAAATGAGAATTTGACACATAATATGACACAATGGAGAAAGGATTAAACACTTAGTGGGATAAAGGTTTGTTGTTGTTGTTGTTGAATTATTAAAATTCGAGGCTACTTTCTAAAATAGATTATATTTATTTTAATGCACTTAATTCAAATAATATGATGATGGATAAGATCTTAGGAGAGTTTAAATCAATATTCATCATGTCATTAATTTGAATACAATTAGGGGTATAGTTGGTCATGAGAAGTTTTCAAAATAGAAATTATATAAAAGAAAAGAAGATAATTCCATGGCTTATTTTAATTGAATTTGAATTAATTAAAATAAATTTAAATTAACTTAAATTAAATCAACTAGATTAGCATGTGATCAGCCACATAACATTCCATAAAGAGAGGAGTCCAAATTTGTATATGTAATCAAAGGAATATTCAATTTGAATTCAAAAATATTTCAAATTAAAGATTGAATGAATGAATTATTATTTAATTTAGAAAAATGGGATAATTATGGAAATGATTTGAATAAATCTCACATAATTTATTTAGCAAATAATCATGAAAAAATTCAGCCAAAAATGTTTAGGATGAAAAATAGGATAGGAGAGAAAAAATAAGGATAATAGGAGAGAGAAAATAATATAAAGAATAATTTCAAGATAATTAGATTTTATGCATGTAATGAATGGATAATGAATATATTTTAGCATGGAAATAGTTTTATGAGATGTGAGCTTAATTTAACTTGCATGGAAGCACAATAAATGTAACATGATTTATGCATTTAGTTCACATTATCCAAAATGAATAATTTTAAAGAATAATTGTAAATATGAAATATAATATTTATAGATAATTTATAATATATTATTTTAAAATGAATGAAATATATATTTATTTTAGTGAGCATTTCATTTACCTTAATATAGTTAATCTTAGAAAAATTCCCACCTAGTTCAAGTCTAATAGCTTTACCATCTTGAATTAATTAAAGAACTTGGAGTTGAAGAATTTTCCTGCACACTTAAATTTAACTTGATTAGTAGCATCAAGAAAAAATATATTTGCCATCAATATAAATATAAATTAAGAATGACATTCATAAAGATTAATGTAAATAATTTATTCTACAAAGAGATAATTAGTTCTTATTACACTTTGTTATCATCTAATCAAATTGTGAGATATATTGGGTGTGTAGCCAGCAATAATAAATTGAACAACTAAAGATCCAAAATCTTGAATTATAAATACGAGAAAGTATATAAATAATGAATTAAAAGATCTTTTAATCAAGTTTAAATTGAAATTAAAATTTGAACCTTAATCTAAGTTAACTAAATCAATCATTTTAAAGCACTTAAGCTAACAAACATTCACATTAACTAAATGTAAATTGAATTTCAAATAAGTAAATGAAATTAACTAAATTAAAATCAAACTAATCAATCTAAAATATATGAAATTGAATAATCATTTTAACTAAGTATAAAGTTGAATATAATACTCAAGTTATGAAATCATATCCAAGAACTATTCATCTTAAATAATACTAAAATCAACCAATCAACAACATAAAATTCAAACAAATTAATCAAGTTAAAACCAAATTAGAAAACCAAATTAAATTAAACAAATCAATTAAGCTAAAATAAAAGATTAATTAAATCAAATCAAACAATCATTAAGATAAGATAATCAAACTACATGCAATTCAATAAAATCTATTAGTTGAATCTTATAGGAAATAATCAAACACTTAATAAATTAATATAAAAATCAAGATATATGAAATTAAATAAATTCAATAAACTTTGATCAAATGAATATCAATCAATTTAAATCCAAGTCAACTACACCATTCAAATAAATATAAAAATAAACTAAGATACTTAGGTTCTTAATTTGACCTATTGAATGGATCTTCATACCAAGGTGAAAAATTGATTCTACTAAAATTAGGGTGCTGAATTGAATGGATTCCTCCTAAAGGAGAATTTATTTTATTTTATTTTTTTTTAGAACGTACACTCAATGCCAAAAAAAAAAAAAACTTCAAATTGAAATGAAATCCAAAATCAATAAAATCATTTTAAATTATAACCATCTAATGATAAAGTGAACAAATATTGAATTTGGAATCAAAACTTAAATCTAAAAGGCCTAGTGTAGTTATACCACACAAACCCCTCTTTCACACATTAGATTGTTAGGTTAGGTTGATGATCTATGATGTTTTATGTTATGAAATAATATTTTTTTTATTTTTTTGGTGTAATATTTTAGACTAGATATGGTTATAAAATATTTGCTCTCTTATTAGGGCATTCCTTTTAGGCTAATACTATTTTTTTTGCAAGGGCTATGCTTAAAGGGACTGTTGTAATAAATATAAAATAAATGTTATTTACTTGTAGGTGCTACTATTGTAGCATGAAATTACATATTTAAGACCATAAAAGAAATTGTGAGTCAAAATATATAAAAATGATAATTATTACATTAGTTAAGTGCATAACATACCAATCACAATCTTAAGGTTAAGAGGTGAGTTTAGGCTCATATCTTCTTTTTCTAAATACAATAGCCCTATCATCTTGCATACATAAGACTAAAATCATGGATTTAAAATTGCTTAGGTTGTGTTAACTTGCAATCCTTCAAGAGTGATAAGTACAAAAGAGCCGGGGATAAGTCTATTTTCTCAAGTGAGAAAGAGACCGATAGTTCCCAAAATTAGACTTGGTCAATCCTCTAACTTATGTCAAAAGAATTTGCAAACTTATGTGTTGAAGCATCCTATTAGAAATTGTTTTCAATCTTTAGGTATTTACGTAGTCTTGTGCGAATTTAAGTCCTAGATTTCTAATAAAATGTCAATGCTAAATCTCAATAATTTCAATTTAAAAAATATTAAGCCCAATAGTAGGATAGTTGAAATGCTTGTTGGGAATCCTAGTATCCAAAATAATTTTCTACTTATTCCCAATTGATTTCTTAAAAAAGAACTCTTTCACCTTGGAGTATTTCTATTGAATTTTTGAATTAATAATCTTTTTATGACAAGCTTTAAAATTCATAGAGATAAATGTTAGTTTCTTTAATTGAGAGTATTCTTAGGAGGAATTCTCTTCTTTCTAAGATGTAATTAACTATAGGGGCTTGCCTTTATAGAGAACTACAAACCCTATAATAAATAGACCTATTCTACTTTACCATGTAGTTTATGGGAAGAATATCTAGTTTTTGAAAGCCCATCAGCCTTAGGAGTCCTTATTAAGTAATCAAATCCATTATAAGGTAATATATTTATCCCTTAATAACATATTTGATTACCTAAATAAGTACCACCGAGATCTACATAGTGTCATAACTTTTCTCCACATGTTGATCGACAACTTAGTGATTTATCTTGAAATTAATTCATTTATTATCTATAAGTAAATTTAGTTTTCTAATTCTCTCTATTTGGATATATTCTCAAAAGGAAAAACTTAAATTTAATTCCTAGATGATCTATCACATTGTTAATAATATTAATTTGACAAACATCATTTATAAATAAATGGCAAGAGAAGCTTTGAGCTCAATTTTTTAATCCTTATTTCTTTCTTACCAAGTTATCATTCTCTTGTAAGATAGAGCATCTTGTTGACTTTATTGTTGAGGGCCCTCTTAGAAAAATATTATCTTTTTTTTTTTTAAAATGTGGATAGCAAAAAAATTGAAAAAGTGATATTAGCCTCTTAGAAAAGAAAAGTAAAAGCTAGTTAAATGAGTAAATAGATTACTGGTCTAAAACTTTTGTTAAACTTCAAACTTAAGTCCTCCATAAGATTAACTATTAAAGAACTAGAAGAAAAAAAAAGAAGGTCAAAATGTTACAAATTATCACTCTAGTGATCGAAAGTGAGTGAAATAATAATTCTTTGAATGTGTCTAGTAATATTATGGTAAAATTTATTATGAGTAAATTTATAAATTAATTTGAAAAATAAACAATTTTAGTGGGAAAGGTGATTCCTAAAATGCAGCTAGTTCTTATGCACGAATCTTATTTGAGTTGATTACTTGATCTCATAAGTTCACCCATCTTGAGTACACTTCAAAGAAAATTATCCCTTCCTAATCTTTTTGTAGTCAAACCAAATCAAAAGGTTCTCTATTTGTTGTCATCTCTTTAGCAAGAGAAAGTCAAGAGAAAGCTTCCATTATCCTTCATTACAAAAAATAATCATTTGCCAACCAAAATGATTACAAAAAATTATGGGTAAAACTTGTAGGTATCTATGTTGTTGACTTATTTCTAATCACTAAAACATTATTAGAAATGCTTTTTATAAAATGAAAATCTATTAGAAATGCAACTTACCATTTTACAATCTCTAAATTATCTTTTTTCTACCACTAAAATAAAATAAATGGGAGGATTATGCTTTGTATGCTATGCCTAAGTGCCTAGATCATAAATCTTATCTTTTTTTTTCTTTTGTATACTATGTACTTTCATAAACTAAAATCTAATAGCTTGAAAATCTAAATTCCATTCACTTGTTGATGCTTGACAATCTTAATTTAAAGACATAAGTACTGCCTTATAAAGAGTAACATGCTAACAATAATAATTTTTATTAAAATAAGTTATAATTTAATATTAAATTTATATGCTTACGTAAACTCAAGATGATAGGCCTATGCAAATTATATATATATAATTTGTGACTTATTCTCCTTCTATGCTTTGTCTGTAGAATGGAGCTGTTGATATGAAATGCATGGCATCTAATTGAGAAGTTCCATTTTTTTTTTTTAATTATGTTATAACTTTCAAGCGTAATTAGGGTTGTTTGAAGGAATGTACAAATCCATCTAGTCTTGCTCCACAATCCATCGAGGGCTATCTCTAAACTTATGAATTTTATTGAGCATATTGAAGATGTGTTATGTTTCATTGCTCTATATTTCTTCTTACCTTATAATGATTTAGAGATAAATAGTAAAATATTTCTATACAATATACAAAATTATTAGTGTGTCAATGTTTATATTAAATTTTTTGAGTTAAAATTATTAAAAATATTTATTACCTCAAGTATTATATTTCCACCTTATTATATCTCTAATTTTGCGTTCTTTAAAGATTTGAATCTACATAACATATTAATTTGTTAGAATTTATTAAAATATTATTATGTTCTTGTATTTTCTCCATCATGCTCAATATATATGCGAGACTCTAATGCATCATAATTGTTGAGCATGATGTGATAAATCATAAAACTTTGGACCTAAATGATAGGAGATTTTCACTAGCTTCTACAAATTATGTGTTAATCTTATCAAATATCAATTCTCTCTCTCTCTCTCTCTCTCTCTCTCTCTCTCTCTCTCTCTCTCTCTCTCACTCGCTCACTCTTCTTTGTTTGATGGTGCAAAGTCATTGAAGTATCATAAAGAGTATTAATAGGTGCTTGTTCCTCCCCTTTGTGTGATGATCAATTTTAGTATTTGAGTTAAAATCCTTTCTAATATATATTAATTAATCTAACTTCATGTGGTGTTAAGAATTATTTATTTCACCGTTTAGAAAATGGACACATAACATTTGTCTCAAGATTAATAATTGATTATTGAGAAGCCAAAAAAAAAAAAAAATGAAAATTACTCCTTTAAAAAATTATTAGCTAATCCATTTCATCCATGTACTTGTCTATTATACATTTATGACTGTTGATGTTTGATATTCTTATACTAGATTTATTTAAGCTTTAATCCTATTATAACATATGAATTACTATGTGCAAATAATTAAATAACCTATTTTCATAACTTCTCATAAATTTCTTAAAAGATATATTATTATATGTATACATCATTTACTTTAAATTAAAACATACATATAACTAATTTCCAAATAATCTATATTCTTTGTAAACTTAATTATTTAAAGATATAGATATAAAGTCAAATAAATTATTTATTAATATTTAAATTTATATATAAAAATAAAAAAATAAAATCTATATAAACATTAAAATAATTTTAATTTAAAACATGCATATAAAATATTTTCTTAAATTGTATACATATAATAAAATAATTAACTTAAATTATATCTAACTAAATTTCACTAACACGTACCTAACTTACACAATATTTAAAACTTTAAAAATAATACAAAAAATTATAAAAATGTTGGAATAAAATTTGAATTTTAAAAAATTACTTATTAATTTTCTTCAAATATAAGAAAATTTGGCTAACATGAATTTAATTAAGCATAATGTATCAAGAAAAGAAATTATAGGCCAGTAAAATAAAATATAAAATTAATAATAGAAATATTGATCTAAGCTAGGTATATGCATTTACATTTAATGTAAACACTAATCTAATTATAATTTCATAAAAATAGAATAGTGAACAAGTAAAATAAATTATGCTTGAAAATTTAATTTAATGCTTTGAAGAGATAAAGATGGTTAGTTACGTTTGGATCCAAGGAGAAATCAAATAAAATAAAGCTAAAATCTATTAATGATGGCCAATGATGTGAAGGAAGTTGAGAGAGGTTGAAAGGGAATTAGAGAAGAGTAGAAGTTGAAGTGGAGAAAGTTGCTTTCACTTACAAATATATGGAATCATCTTGATCTAATTAGTTCTTTACTGGAGGTGAAATTTTTCTTCAATAATTGATTCATCAAGGAACTATTCCTCATAAAATTAATCTTAATCATGCTTCCCATTTTTTTTTCTTCCATGCATCTTTACTTGGAGAATATGTTTAGAGGAGTAATAACTTTAAGATGCCCCTAGAAGATGTTAATTTTCATAAAGACTTTAGTTGTAATATTTATAATGGGACTTTAGCTTCTTCTTTTCTTTAGATGTAAAGATGCTCTTTTGTTTTCTTCCTTAGAAGTAATATATTTTGAATGGATCATATTATATTATTACTTTGGTTTATTTTATCCTTGCTTTAATTTTTATATATAATCAACCTTGATTAATTTGGTGAAGCATAATATTGTTTAAATTTATTTATAATGATGAGAATTCATTCCTAAATATTTTGAAATATCATTCTATTTTACATTCATTATGTTGTTGTGATGATAGATGTAACTCTTCTCAAAGATTCTAGCCTTTAAAAGTTTCTCAACTATTTCATAAATTTGAGAGAGTTAAAGTAATCTCGATACTTAATTATATCAAGCAACATAATTAAATAATTAATGTGTCTACTTTAGTCACCAAGCTTATTGAATTCAATGTTATTGGAGATAAAGAAAATCCAAAGCCACACCACCTTAAAATGTAGCCCCAAGGCTCATAATTGGATCCCAATCATGGCATAACATAGGAATGAATTCTCTTTTTTTGGAAAGCAATGTTCAAGATTTTATGATCAAGGTTATTCTTTCAAGTTGTTAATAGAAACTAATAGAGTTCATGTTGACATGTGAGATTTGGCATTTTGGATCAATTTGTTATAATTAGATTTTTTTTAACATTGAAGATAATTATCTAATTTTATTAGAGAATAAACTTAAACCTTTTACAAATCATCCATTCTAATTATCAAATTAAGTTGTGGATAAAGTTCACTATGAAGCTCAAAGTTTAATGGCCAAAGTTGGTTTCACTTACAAATTTATGGAAACATCTTTATCTAAGCGGTTCTTCACTAAAGGCGAAATTTTTCTTCAATAGTGGATTCATCAAGAACTATTCCCCATAAAAGTAATCTTAATCATGCCTCCCATTTTTTTCTTCTCGTGCATCTTTACACGGAGAATATGTTAGAGGAGTAATAACTTTAAGGTGCCCTTAAGAGATGTTAATTTTCTTAAAGACTTTAGTTGTAATATTTATAATAGGACTTTGGCTTCTTCTCTACTTTAGATATATTATGAACTTAGTTATGAAAAAATTCTCATTTTGTTTTCTTTTTTTGAAAGCAATGTATTTTGAATTTATTTTATTATTTCATTACTTCAGTGTATTTTAATCTTTGAGCTAGCTTTCAAGTGTAAGTCACTACTTGCTTGAATTTTTCTATATAAATTAATCATTCTTGATTAATTTGGAGAAGCAATATTGTTTAAATTTAGCTGTAATGATGAGAATTTATTACTAAATATTGTAAAATATCTTTTCATCGGCATTCATTATGATGTAGTGATGATTGATTGATGTAACTCTTCTCAAAGATTCTAAATTTTCCTAATAAATAAGACCATAAGGCCTCCTTAGATAAATGTGGAGGAACATGATAGTATTTAAGAGATTATTTGATTGTAATGGTTCTTAATAAAAGGAATATGATAATATTGATGTTATCATCTTACACTTAGCACATAACATTTTAATGATGCAAAATAATGAGTGTGCAATTAGAAAATTTTAGGATAATTCGATTTAAGAATAAACAAATTTAAATGATCACATATATGCAAAATAATTAGATCTAAAAAAAATATTTTTAAATTAACAATCATAAAAATTAGAAAAGGCATAATGATCAAGACCAAATAACATAGAAAGAGATGAAAATTTTAGAAGATAAACATACATGTTGGTGGAATGCTTTAATTTTTTGAATCTTGAAATATTAGCATCATCTCAAAAAACTTAAGCATCACCACCCCTTTACCGGTTAAGTCAAATTATCATGATGATAAAAAATGATTTAAAATTCAAATAGATATAAAGCTTATACAAAAAATAACAATTTATCATAAAAGATAATCTTGTGAATTAAAATGTAATACTATGTGGATTTAAACTATTATTTTAATGTTAGAATATGATACTAAGAAATAATATATCTCATTGAAAGATAGAAATATGACTATATAGTAATTAAATTTAATCACTAAATAAAGACTCAAAATTGATGGGTCTATACAAACCAAAGATTTTTCCCCTTCCAACATGGATAGGGTTTATTTTAATATAGGTTGTAAGTTCTCTATAAGGGCAAGCCCTCTTGTAGTTAATTACATCTTGGAAGAAATAATTCTCCTAAGAAAACTCTTGATTAAAGCGGTGGCTCATATCTTTATAGATCTTAAAGTTTAGATTCAAGGTTGTTTAATCAAAATCAATTGGGATTAATCAAATGAGAACAATTCTTTTAAGATTTTAATTGAAGAAGAGTAAGAAGTGCTTAGATACCGAAGCTCAAGTAAGCACTCTAATCTAGCTTATGTTGGGCTTTACTTTTTTAAAATTGAGATTTATTTTATTTTGAATTGTTATATTTCTTATAATGCTAAGAATTATATTCCAACAACACGAAACTATGAAAAATCCTAAGGAAGAGGACTTACCATAGGAAGGAGAGATAGGTTACCTTAAAACCTATAACTAAAAGAGCATTACCAACATAGGTTGAAAGCTTGAACTTAGCATAACATAATGTAGATATTATAATTTTTTTTGGAATTTTTTAATCTTGAAATATTGGCAACATCTTAAAACTTAAGCATCACCACCCCTTTACCGAGTTAAGTCAAATTATCATGGGAAGAAAAATATTTAAAATTAAAATAGATATAAAACTTAAATAAGAAATAAACATTTATCATAAATGCCAATGTGATGAACTAAAATGTGATTTAAGTGATTGAATACAACATTAAGAACTAATATGCTATCTAAAGGCAAAAATATTACTCTATACTAAATTTAATCACTAAATAAAGACTTCAAAACTGATGGGTCAATATAAACCAAAGAATTTTTCCCTATCTGCATGAGTAGGATATTGTTTATATTAATCTAGATTGTGAGTTCTCTATAAGGGCAAGCCTCAATAGTTAATTACATTCTAGAATAAATAATTCTCTCTAAAAAAATCCTCTAGATCAAAATAGTGGCTTATATCTTTATAGATCTCAAAGTTTAAATTTGAAGTTGTTTAATAAAAAATCAATTAGGATTGATGAAATAAGATTAATTATTTTCATATTCGAAAAGAAGAAGAGTTCAAAGTGCTTAAATATTGAAAAGTTCATTAAGCACTCTAATGTATCATATATTGGGCTTTATTTTTTAAAATTGAGATTTATTTTTATTTGAGTTGTTATAATTATTAGAATGCAAAAAATATATTTAAATAACACAAGAATATAAAATCCTAAGAGTTGAGGACTTACCGTAGTAAGGAGAAATAGGTTACCTTAGAAACTATAACTAAAAGAGTGCTCTTGAAAGCTTGAACTTAGTATAACATAATGCAAATAGTACTTTTAGGTTCACTCCCACCAAGAAATAGGAATCAAGCTTGATTCTTTGGACTTATAACCTTACTTATAAAGAGTGGCCAACTAACCCACTTATTCTTTAAACTCATGAGTCTATT
Organism: Cymbidium sinense; assembly: GCA_021442155.1. Lineage (NCBI taxonomy): Eukaryota > Viridiplantae > Streptophyta > Magnoliopsida > Asparagales > Orchidaceae > Cymbidium > Cymbidium sinense. Next base: position 60,060,157 of record CM038230.1, on the reverse strand, counting down.
CTTTATGAAATGAAAGATATGCAAGACTAGTTTTTTTACTAAAGAGAATATCACGGAACCTTGATTTAACTCTTAAGTCCAAGGTATAAGGGTATGTAATCCATATATTTATAATTTTCATGCTTTATTTAAACACTTTGACTTTTTTGTTTGAAAGGTCATGAGTAAGTAATATGTTTACATGCATGCATTAATGGAAAGGTTAAAGAGCCAATCACATTTTAGATAGACTTCTCGAATAATGGTGACTATCCTCACTTGTCAAATGACCCCTTGTGTAATAAGTGATGTCTTTGAAACAAGGATGCAAGGGAATATGCCAAATGGTTCAAATATTCCTAATGGCCTCTAAATAAATTTTATTTATTATGGCTTATGTATTTAAATGAGATTCATTTGAATTGTTTAAATTTATGTTTAAATAAATTAATTGGGGTTAAAAAATAATTTAACTCTAAGAGTCAACTACATAAATTCTAGGCTTTCACAAGAAATAAATTATATAAATAAATCTAAGAGAGAGCATGTAACTCTAGTGTACAAATAAATTAAATATATCAAATAAATAATCATTAGAATAATATAATAAAAGAACATTAAGGTAGGGTTCCACTATACACCCTAAAAGAGGAAAAAATAAAAGGTATGAGCTTTACCTTTATACAACGACCTAGAAGAAGAAAAATAATTTATGGGGTGTTCACCTAAAAAAATAGTAATAACAATTTTGTTCTTCCGTTTACAACACTGTGTTCATGACAACTTTGCTTTAGCCTTCTAGAATGGTAACTTCTTAGGGCTGCTATCAAAACTACGACATAGCACCACAACACTATGATCTTTGAGATGAGATCTGGTATATTGAGTGAAAGTTATAAGAAACACTACTATAAATAGAAGTGCCAATCTATATTTTAGGCTTCTTCTTCTTCTTCTTCTCTCTCTCGACCACTCTACTCTCACTTCATTTCCATACTTTTCACTGCTCCCGACGATCTTTCTTTGTCACGAGATCCCCATTCATTGTAGGTAAACAATCTATGCCATTTTATCTTTAAAAAAGTGGGTTTAAACTATAATCCCACCATTGATTATGAATCCGGTGAGAAAAGAAGAAGAAAAATTATAATATTGAAGATTTGAAGACCTCCATTGTTGAACTTTAGTTTGGCGTGAGATGAAAACCCTCCCTCTATCGATCATAGATCTTGGATAAGGAAGAAGAGTGTTTTCACTATAATTTATGGAATCTAGCACTACTAAGGTGAAATGCTACTAAAATTTTTTAAAAATATTTTAAAATTCTCACACTAAAGTCAATTTCGACTCACAAAGCCTCGGTCTTTGGATATCGATGGCGTAGCTCTATGCTCCCAAGTTTTATGTATAAAGGCGGTGCCATGCTATCAAATTAGCGTTCTGTGCTTTAACAAAATCACCTCAACACAACAACCGCCATGGCATTTGTGCAGGTGCCATGCTTACTAGGAAATATGACTTGGAATATTTTTTTGGGCAAAGAGACATAATATTCCTTAGTGACACAACACCCGGGACTAGTGCCTCGATGCTATATCACCCTAACATAGGTAAATGGACTTAGAAAATTTTCTAAGGGGAACAATGTCACCCCAATGACACGTATAGGTTCAGCCATAATGCCAAGCTCTCTAATTTTTCAACTTGTTCATAGCAGAGGTAGTGGTTCATAATGCCAAGGCACTACCACTCATATCTTATTTTTATATATGTGTTCAAACGTTTTTTATTTAAATTTTAGAGTGATAAATAAACATATGCAAGCATACAACATAAAATAAAACTAAAATTTTATTTATAAATTTTTAAAAGTATAAAAAATTACAACAAAGGGAAAAAGTATAAAAATGGGGAAAACTAATAATCATACTCGTTACCTATTCTTTCTCCTCTTCTTCTTCCTCCTAATGCCTGGGAGGTAGTTACATAAGTGATTCTTTGTAGAGAAAGAGACTTAATTCAGATATAAGAGATTGTAACTCTAGAACATGTTGACCGGTGGTGTGAACTGGGCCATGTAAGAGAATTGCACATGCTATTGATTCATATGATAATCAAACTTATGCTCGAGTCTCCTACCTATGACTACTTTTGTCCACCCTGTTTCTTAAGTCTATGACTTGATTGCCAATTTCTTGGACATACTTGGCGAGAGACTTGGATGATTAGGGTGTCAGGGGCATAAAATCTCCCCCACTTGAACCTCGACCCAAATTCTCCAATTATCCTCTTTGTTAGAGGAGCATTTAGAATGAATATTTCTTCATCAAGCCTCTTTCTGACTCCCATCATAGCGTATAAATCATAAATTAAAGAAGGGTGATCATACACTAGTAGTATTCCCCTTCAACATATTATAAATAGAATTATAAATGACATTCTTGATATTAATTATAGTTTTAGTGAGGTTACCAAGATAAGGTTGTTGGCTTTTCATGCCCTCTTCCACTCACTACTCATCTAAGAATTATGCTTAAAATGTAGACTTGAATAAAAAATAAAGCTAAAAGGGAAAGGAAGTTCTTAAGAAAAAAAGATTGTTGATTGAAAATTCATACTTGGGTCTATTTATAAATTTAATTTGACCCGTGGTAGCAAACATGGTGGTGCGGGTCTCGGGTTCGCGACATAATACAGTGGCACCCACATGTAGTGCCATGGCCGTGCATCCCATCCTTTGTGCGGTTAAAAGATAAATTTAATTATAATAAATCTCATAATTGATGAGTATGAAAAGTGTTTACTACGATGACCTTGACCTTGTGGTGACAATTAAAATGAGGTTTTCATTTTCCCTTTAATCAAATGTTCAATTATCAGAATCTTGTGAGCTATGACACTATAATGCGTGAAGTTACAATGCAATCTTGTGGCTTTTCAAATAGTCAAAGGGCCAATAGTCTAGTCACGCTCCATCCATGTAGCCTTATAGCTCATATGTATACCTATCATAAAACTACCACTTAAGCAACATTGGGTCCCACTATAACAAGCATAAGCTATTTTTTGATGTCTAGGTGCTAGTCCATTAAATTTTAAACAAATGACTTCTATTCATTTGCAACACAAATAAATTCATATTTGTCCACAATGTGGACAACCCTAATTCGACATTCCAAAAGGTATGTAAGTCTAGTCTTCTATATGTTGTCTGAACACCCCATAATTCCTTACGCCATGTAAACAAATTCATATCCATCCACCATGTGGACAACCTTAATTTTGGCATTTCAAAGGGATGTAAGTCAAGCCTTCTATTCATTCACCATGTTAATATCTATCCATTCACCATGTGAACACCTTATAATCTTTTCATCATGTGAACACTCTTACACCACTTACACAAAAAACTCTAAGTCTACTTGGGATACCGAAATGAGGCTACCCATGATTGTTAATCAGATTCCCTGACATTATGGCTATGTATCTCTCGATGTTGGTAGTGGAATAACATAATCCGGGATGACGAATGATGATGGGATCTTCAGATTACACTTCTATTTCCTTTTAGATGGTCATGTGAACCACACTATAATCACTCAACACCATTGCATATTAAAAAAATATTCTTGTTTCCTTAATCAAGAGTGCTCTCTTATTGTGGTAAGAGGGGAAATTAACTATGGAGGCTTGTCCATAAGAAGTAGAACAATATACCCTAATCAAACATTAGGGTGAATCTAGTTGAATATATATATATATATATATATATATATATATATATATATATATATATATATATATATATATATATATATATATATATATGGAAGAATACACTCGTAACCTGGAGATCTCCATAAAAGTATTCTTTCTCGGCGATCATGGGGGTCTTCATGTCTTTCAACTTTGGTTCATCTCTTCCTTCATGGTACATGCTCCTCAAGCTCCATGGGGCATCATGCTCCCAACTCATTTTAAACCCCATAGGTTACGGCTAATGATTATTCAAATTATATTTATAAATTCCAAAATAAATTTTAACTAAACTTATATAATAGAATAGTGGGAACAAGCATACACAAACAAATATAATTCATTGCATATAATATTGTTCCTAACATCTAGTCTAGCACACAAATAATTGACCTACTATTTAATCTAGGGAAGAAACATTACACCATAAAATATAAAATAATACTTAACAATCAAATAAAATAGCACCCTAACCTAAGTCCAGTTAGTGACTTAATAATCTAGTTAGTGTGAGGCTAATATGATAAGTTTATGCTAAGTTTTAGAGTTTAAGTTCTGATTCAAGCTTAAAGTTTAATTTATTACCATTAGGAGTTCTCAATTAAAATATTAAAATATTTAGTAGTGAGTTTTAAATTTGATTTAATTTAAAATTGATTTAATTTAAATTTGAATTGAACTTAGACCTTTAAAGAGTATGAGGACTAGTGGGTTCTACTTGGAGTAGGGTCACCTTGCTTGTGACATGACCTTAATAAAATAGACACCTCACTAAAGAGTAAGAGACCATCTTAAAGCTCTAAAGTGTTAATTTTTATGATTTTCTAATTTAAGTTTTTTTTTTGATATTTGTTAAACCATGGATTTTAACCAATTTTTAATTTTAGGTTCAAATGATTGTACAATGTGATGAGATTATTCCCTATGATAACCTTTAGGAACATTTCATAATATTTTAATTAATTTTTTCTTTATTTAAATTATTTATAACTAATTATCATCTATTGATTAATTTCAAAAGAAAATTTAAATTACTATAAAAGTATCTCCAAAAAAATGGAAATATTCTTTAGGGAACACCAAAGAAACATCTTATAGAAAATTGAGTTAATTTTAAATTAATATGAATTTTATAAACTATTTTATTATTTTAAACTCTAAAAATATTTTAAAAATAAATATTTTATAAAAATCATGAAAATTTATTGGAATATTTGGGAGGGCACCCTACATTCTTATAAACATTTTAAGTGATTTAGAGATGATTTTGATTTTATGTGAATTATTTGGTTTATTTAAATACTTAAACACTTTAAAATATTTGTTATTTAAAAATAAGTTAGTTCTAATTTTCCTAACCTTTCTATATTTATATAAGTTTGTTGAAATTGTTTGGTGATTTTTTTATTTAAATTATTATAAAATTTTCAAGGGATTAATTAATATGAAATCATATTGAAATAGATAATTTGATTTTAATTTGAAATTCAATATGAATAGCCTAATTATCTTCAAACTTCATAAAATTACTTCTTATAGTCAAGATGGGACTATGGTGTTTTTATTTGGACTCATAGGGACACCAGATCTTAGGGGTACATGAAGTGATTGAGTGTGACATTAAGATATGATGTACTACTTTGGAAGATAGAGACATCACTCTACAATAGACTCAATCACCTAATAAGGACTCTTAAGACAGATGGGTCTTAGTGTATACCCAGATCTTGCCTCGACTTTACATGGATAAAGTAAATTAGGATTTATTTTATTTATTTAATTCCCTATGGAGGAAAGCCCCATAATTACATCCTAGGAAATGGAAGTTTCCTAAGAACCATCTTGATTAAAGTAGTCAATATCTCCAAAGATTTTAAAGCTTGACTATCAAAGGATTGATTATTATTAGAAATTAAATGGGATTGTTCAAATATGAAGACTTCTTCATCGATCCAAAGGAGAATAAATATGAAGTACATGGTACTAGGTGAGTGCTTGACTTACCATATAGTGAGGCTTTAAATTTTTGGGACAGAGAAAATTATTTATTTGAGTTGAAATTTTATTAGAATGCTAGAACCTAGATTCCAACAACACAAATTATGAAAATATTTAAGAGGTGAGGACTTATACTGTAGAAAGAGAGAAATAAGCCACCTCGAACCTAAGTCTAAAATCCTTTAGCACAAGCTATAAGCGACCACGTAATCAGAGAATGAGATATAGTGGTTCACCTCTATAAGTGAGTATGAACATATCACGGATCTTAGACTTACAACCTGGATGGAGTGGCTACCAACTAGCACATCATATATTTTAAAATCATGTAGGCCAGTCTTATGTAGATGCAAGATAGTTAAGCTATTATTTAATTAGGAAGGTAGCTATAATCCTAAACTCACTCCACTGAGACTAGATAATGTTTGGTATGCAAGCAGACTTAGACTAATGTTAAAAATGTATAAATTTTTGGATCATTTTGACACATTAATTTAGACTAAGGCTTGGGATAATTATGCCTAAATATATGATGAAATTGAGTTGTAGGCTAAATCCATGAGAAGAGGTGTTCTCCACTACAAGGGGCTCTCAAAGGTCAAGCTTGTCCCTTATCGTGTAAGAGTGGAGATCCTCATATTCAAGAATGGAACAACGTGACATGTTATTATAGCATACAACCATTCAGGGGTTTCTAAATATTTTATTATCTTATTTATATACTTAGTCTTTAGAGTGAGATAATGAGTTGTATTAGAATTTAGTTATGAGTTATTTAATTAGGATAGAAAATTTAAATTTACCTTAAGGAGCCTACCATCAAGCCAACACACATCGAACATACACACGTTAAGAAATCTATGAAAAACATGCCATTTCTATTATACAATCTAAACATATAATAAAACATTAAAATTTTCATATAAAATAAATGATGTGCGGTCGTAATGTCACACAAAGAAAAAAAAGAAATTAGGTAGCAGCTCTACCCTTATACAACTTAGATTACAATTAAATCTTACAAATAAAATAAATATAATGGGTCTTCAATTCTTGTTCTTCATTCTTTTTTGGATTAGCTTGCTCTAGGCTTCATAGGGCCTCCCGTCTTTGCCTTCTAGCCATTACTTATCCCGAACCTCATAGTACTAATCTTAATCCTATTATACAAATTACATCTTTAAAAAAAAAAGAGAAATTGGTAGCCACCTATAAAATAGATATTAACTAAAATAGACATTCAAACTAAGCAATTATATTTCATATATTTGGACTTAGCACTTACTTGGATAGCAAAACCCTTACCTTAATTGGATTTATGTAGGACATAAATAACATGCAAGCAAAACATTTTTATTTATTTATTTATTATTACGGTAGTCCCCTCAAAACTTCACTTGAATAAAATATCATTAGACTAATAAAGGCATTAGATCTAGTCTACACACTAATAATCCTAACATATAGTCTAAAATATTACATCAAAAATAAAACATATCACCACAACATACATCGCCTAACCTAATACTAGGATATGTGATTTAGTATTCTAATGTGTATTCTAAGGCTTAGTGTGGTATGCCTTAGTTGATCTTTAGGTTTAGGATTCTCTAAGGTTTAGGATTGTGTAAGTTACCCATTAAAAATGGTTTCCCTTTAAGTCTTTAAGTTATTTGATTGAGTTTTAATGTATGCATTTTTTAGTTAACTTTTTTACTTAAGATCCAACAATTATGAAGAGAAGAAAGAGATCGACTCTTTTATCCCTAACCAAGTTGATTTCTAAAGATACCTTATTATTACTTTAACTTTCTTAATAGACCATTCATGAATTTTATTTGAGCCTAAGTTTAGATTAGCTTTAAGGAATCTTATCCAAATATGAAAGGCATCTTAAGATTAATGAAGTTGAGTCACCATCATATGAATAATACTCCACTACTTCCTTTCATTATTAATAATATCCACATTCTTTTGTTTTTAGTTTCTTCAGATTTTATTTAGTATATACATATACATGCAATGTACTCATATTTTTGCACACTTAATGAATGTTGATGCATAGATTTGATAAAAGGGGATTTCATCTCATATTTAAGCATATACAAACATGCATAAGGAATTTAAACAAGTACATGCCATTGTTACACTAGGGAAGTGAGATTATCCAAGATCTCCAGGGCTACTTAAAGCCTCGTGTTCCCGGGATGTCTATACTATATACTTGCCAATTCAAATACACATAAGCATATACATAGGCATAGAAACAAAATGATGAAAAGGTTGTGTATGAACATCTTTTACTTATGTAAAGCTTAATGGAAAAAGAAAAGGGTTTTACTTTAGGTTCTAATGTATGCACACACATAAATAAAATTAAACAAGTATGCCTTGTTAAACCAAGGAAGTGAGATTATCTAAGCCCTCCTTGGAGTTACTCAAAACCTCATATATTCTTGGGATGTCTAGACTATATACTTTTCAATTGAAATACCTGAATACATAAGTATGAACATAGAAATACAACCATCAATTGCCATATTTTGATTACAAGTAAATGAAAATTTTATTTTTCTAATAATTAATTATTTATAATAAGCATTGATTTAAGATTCATAATTCACATACGGTTCAAAAATTTTTAGATTTACTAATGATAATAACCATACCAATTGATAACATTTGTCCAACTCATGTAATTTAAATGCAATCATATTCTTTTAATTCTTAAATGATGAATACATGAAGCACATGGAAAGCACATTTATTATAATTTGAATGGAAATAATTGAGCATCACCACCCAACATGCTTGATCTCATTAGAACTTAAGGACAATCAAGTTAGATAAACATCCTTTAAATCTATTGAAAGTTTTCATTAATGCTTAATTTTAATATTCAAGTTGTTGAAAACCTAAAGAGGAAAGACAATACTTAGAATTCACTCCATCTCATGTATGTTATTTAATATGTTAAAGTAGGAAAATTAAATATATTTTATGGATTAATTAAGTTTAATATTAATTATATCTATTTAATCACCCTTCCCAAGCCTCTAATTTAATTAACTACTTAAACATGAGCCTTCAATGCTATGCTTTGGAAAAAAAAAAAATTGCAATGCACCTAAAGTGATCTAATGAAATTAGGCACATGTTTAAGAATTAATTAAATTAAAGAAGAAAAAAGATTTAAGAAAAATACTCTTATGATTTTCACCTTTTAAAAAAACAAAATTTCTTTAACGACTTTATGTCATTGAACACATAAAGGGATCACTAGGTTGCACTTGAGTTACTTAAATTGATTTTACTTATATTTTATTATTAATTTTCCTTAATTTACTCTTGATCATTAAACATATTAATTAAACCCTTTAAGAGTATACATTTGGAAATAACTAGGAGAAGTGGTCATACTTAATTCTATGTTACCCTATTATTTACATTAATTAATTAACATTAATTACCCAATTTTACTGTTCATTAATTTTAATATTTGTTAAATTATTAAAGAGGGTAATTAGGATTGAAAATTTGAAATTTCCAAACCACATGGCAAATAATTCCCAAAAAAATATGGGAGGTAGAGGACATCCTATAGAATCAACATACCAAATTTTGAATTAATTAGAAAAGTGATTTGGCCTTAGGTAATTAGACTAAGATTCAAACCTTAATTAAGCATTATTAATTAAAGATTAATTAGAAATTTTATTTTTATTAAATTCTCCTATGTCTAAGCTTTCCAAAATGGGTTTATTTATATATTTTAGTTTTTCTACAATTAATTATGAATTTTTGAAGTTTTGGCTATTTAATTATATTTTTAAACCTAATTAGGTCATTTTAACCCAGGTGCCATGTGGATGCTGATGCGGTAGCACTTTCCATGTGGTCTCATGATATTGGTTATTTAAAACATTCGACGTGCCGAGTCGGTGGTGGATGCGATTTCATTTCACCGCCCAATCTCGATTGGATGGTCGAGATTACTCTTATGATTATGAACATGATTAAATTGATATTTCTTGCATGATTAATCACGCGCCCATTCTAATCATGTGAAATGAATGGCCATTGATTCGTCATCTCATGAGTGCCGAAAGATAGATAAGCGCCTTTCACCACTTGATTCAAGACTTGGAGCTCGTTTGATGGTGAAATTGAATCCAAAATGATTAAAGAAAAGATCTATGGAGATCATATGGTATAAATTGCATGAAATAACATTTCATTTCCAAAAGAGTAACTCTATTAGAAAAATTAGTTGCTAGATTTTTATCTCGCTAGATGGAGACTAGCAATCCATCAAGAGATAACTTCATCTTGAAGAGATGAAGTCTTGTTGAGAAGATCTTGAGCCGCCTCCCATTGATTTGTGGACCAAGAGCCACCACAAAAGTCATGGAGTTGGTCTAGGGATGCCTTGGTGGTTGAATTAATTAATTTTCATTCATTGGAGTGTAGTGACGGTGTGGAGAAAGTTAATTTGATTTTGGTGGAGATTTGGTGAGATGGATGCTCTCGAGTGTGGGTGGATCTTGGTCTTACCGATGGGGTGCAGGGGAGCTCAGGGAAAGGTTGGGGATTATGCAGAAATGGTCTAGAGAATATGTGTGTTGAGTTTTAATAGATGGGGAGGAGTATGCTCTCCTCCATAATTGAACTAAGGCTGAGATTGGCTCAACCTTTGGTAGTCATCGGCAGTAAGTGGTCGAGGTGTCATGGGACTATTAAGGTGGATGTGTGTGAAGGGCTAAGGGAGCTTTATGTGTTGCCATGAAGTGTACACCCCTTGTTAGGTAGACCAATGGTTGCCCATGGGTGAACTCATCCTCTCTTGGCCAAAGGCTGAATCTAATAGGTTGGGTTAGGTTCGCTTAGTGATCCTCCCAAGAAGGGCTAATGATGCCAAAGAGTGAGGAGGTGTAGAACCCTTCTAAACTGGGATTTTATCCCATTTAGAGGGCTTGGTTCAATGGGTTTGACCCATCTTGGGTTCACCATATGTTGGATCCACTTAGGGCCCATGGTGACCTAAGGATGAGTCATGCCAAGTTTAGTTGGGTTTGGCTCAATTTGATTCATGTAGGTCAAATGGGCTTAATTGGGATAAATTAACCATTTTGACCAAATTGAGTGAAAGTGGGAGCTTGGTTAATTTTAAATGATCATTTAAAATGAGTTAGTGTAATTGGTTTGGTTTAATTTGGGTTAGATTTGGATTTTACTCATATTGTTCAATTTCTCCAAATGGGTTATGTCAATCAATTTGACCAAATTGGGCAATTTGGGTTGAGCATGTGTTAGGTCCATCTTTAATTAGTCATTAGTGATTAATTGGAAGAGTTGATTTGAATTGATTTAGATTAGGGAGTGATTTGGTTCAATTTGACCTTTTAGGTCAAATTAGGCAAGCAGTCAATTAGGTTTGATCAATTGGGTCTAATTAAAGGTTGGATCATGTCCAACTTCTAATTGGTTATTGATTAGAAGTATTAGTTTCAACCAATTTAGTTTAGGATTTGATTTGGCCCAATTTGTTCATTTAGGTCAAATTAGGTCAACTTGGGTCAAAAGGACAAATTGCTTAGTTAAATCAAATTGATTGTAGTGGAGTGTTCAATGATATAAAATCGAGATTAAATAGGTTGATTTTATCTAAGAAGAGTTTTATTGAAGTTTATTCTCAAGTCAATTTGGACTAATTGAAGCTATAGATGGTTGGAATATATTCATGAATTTGAGGTTGATTGGTGCTTTGGTAATTGATTTAGGATTGGTTGAGTTTTGGATAATTTGAATCTTTTAAGTCAAATGGGATAACTTGGGTTAATTAAGTCTAATTGATTTAATTGACTTGATTGTAAGTGTTGGAATAGTTTGAAATGATTCATTAGATAATTAGAATGATTGAGAATTGAATTGAGTTTAGTTTGCTTGAATTGGTTTGAATGGAGTTATGGTGAAGGTTAACTCGGGTTAAGATTCAAATTAATTAGGCTCGAGCTTGGATTGGAAATCAATTCAATTCAATGTATTGATTGATTGGGGGTTGAGGCTTCAATCATTTGGTTTTGGTTTGATTGAATTGATGGTATGAGTTAGGGCTTATGGGAAGCCCCACTTGTCCTAATGTAAGCTCTAGACTTGGGTGATGCCCTACAAGTCTCTAGGCCTAGGTGTCTTAGCACTAAGGAAACCTAAGTGTCTAGAAGAATCATAGAGCTAGGATGTGAGTGACTAATCCTATTCCAAAAGTGAGGTCAATAGGGATGTAGAGATATTCCATAAAATTTTATGTTATTTATTATTTGTTATTATTTTAATTTATTTAACTATTTTTAATGGGAAATTTAAATTACTAAAAAAATAGTTCTAAAAGGTACCAAAATATTTTTCTAACTTTGGACAATAAGGAAAATATTTCAAGTGTCATTTAATATTTTTATTTTATATTTTATTAATGATTAATATAAATATTTTCATTATAATTTTAAAATAAATATTAAAATAAGTCAAAACTTTATGACATTCTTTTAAGATGATTACCACTAACTTTTCCACTCATCAAGGAACTTTGTATATCATTTTGAATTATTTTAAATTTTATATATTTTATTCAATTAATTTAGATTATTCACTTACAATAATTAAAATATTATTCATTTTATTTGACTCTAATTTTGCTTGATCTTATGTTTTAATTAAGTTTCTTGGAAATTTAGTTTATGTTTTTTACAATGTGCTTTGAATTATTTATAAATGGTTAATATTTTAAAAGAATAATTAAATTATTTTTGGGTTTAATTAGGTTTGATTAAGCAATTTTATTACCTTAATTAAGTTCTAAGGGTTTAATTATTTTATTTTATGGCCTGTTTATTTATAAATTATTTTAAGACACTTTAATGAACTTTTATTATTTTTTATGATTTAAAATTTTTTTTTATTTATGTGATTTTTTCATTTTATGTTCACACTTTAATATCTAACAATACAGACCAAATTACTTACAAAATTACTATGAATAGGAAATGATTCAAGGAACAATCAGAAAGGTTCACTTCATTTGAACTTGTGTTTTTAATTTTATTTGATTAATTAAATTTTTTTAGAAATCTCTAATTACTAGAATATTTGCAATAAAATTGGGCATTTTCTTATATTTTCTTTAGATGCTAAATCTAGAGGGCTTCCTTATATCTCTTAGTTTTCTAATTGATTTATTTGGATTTTATTAATATTTCTTTATTTTTAAAATTTTTAAGATATACTTACCTACTTATCCCACATGGTAGTTGACTTGGCGTGGTTTACTTGTGGTGTCTTGCTATTAGACCGCATGAATCTCGTGAGTAAAAAAGATGAATTTGGGGTTAATCCTTGTTGTTGACCTCATTTTTGATGAGGTTGACATCATCCGATCTTAGTAATTAAGACATGTAATCTTAGATTAAGAACTTCCTAATTAGGCACTTAGGAAACTATACTTAATGACCGGTATATAAATAAACTGAAATCGATAATGAATTAATGCAAATATAAAATCTAAAAAAGAAACCAAAATTTGAAATCAAATCAAACTTAATAACCTATGGTGAAAGTTTAGGTCAACCCAATGGACCTCACTAAGACCTAAACTAACTCAATTTGATAGAGAAATTAAATCAAATAAACTCAACAAAATAAAAATTTAAATCAAACACATTTGAATTAAAATCTAAATTCCCTTGAGGTTAGGCGAGATAGTTGGGATGGTTGACCCAAATGACTAATTTAAGCCCAAATTACTCAAGCTCAAGTAAAGGCAAATAAAATCAAAATAAATTGAAATCAAAGCAAACTAAAAGTATAAAATAAATGCAAAAATATAAACAAACACCAAAAATAAATCTAGATGAGGTCCAAAGTGGACAATCAATCAAAATTTGACAAAATTGAGTTATCCCAAAGACTCAAAATGATCAAATAAACATTTTTAAACAAAAACTAATTTTTTTTTAATTTAATGAGGATTCAAGTAGGTTGATTTGACCACTTAACCCAAATAAATGCAAATGGATCATATCAAATTTAAATTCTAATTAAATAGAAATTAATTCAAATCAAAATCCTAAAATCATTTGAAAATCTTAATTAAACATGATTCAACCTTTAATTGTTTGATTTGATCAATTTTATCATTTGATCCAAATGAATTCAATTTGACCTATTAAGCCCCAATTTGGGTTAACATGGGTCAAATTTATAGCCAAATCTAAGTTAATTAAAATTAATTAATTCAAGTCATTCTAAATATTTAAATGAACACAACTGATCCATAACATCAATTCATTCCCGAGCTTGCCTCAACTCCTTAAATATTTTTGAAATGATAAAACCATCAAGATCGATGTTGGTGAGGTGTGACATCTCATTGACCTCCCCTTTAATTTTAGTTGATCCATTGTGAAGTAAACTTGATCTTTGGTGAGATCAAGCCATCCGATGCCTCCTAAATTGTCCCTTGATCATTTTGTAATAAAAAATGATGAATCATGACATAGATCGCCAAAAATCATCGCCCAAAGGTGGATGGCTCTTAGTTCTCGGAGGGTGGTTCAGACGAAATCATTGTCGCCCATTTGCTTTAATTGGAATGGACAATTATGATTTAGAAGCATGAATCTAATTTAATCCCTTAGGGAACTCTAGATTGATCCGGGCTATTTGATCTGTGATTAGATGATCCGAATAACCCACTCAATATGCCCTTTACACCTAGGAGAAGACGTGTTCCAATAAGGCTATGTCATGCATAAAGAGGTGCCTAAGATTGCATCGATTTTGGCAGAGATAAGGAATTTAGCTTTTCTTATTTTAAAATTATAGAAAAATACCTAGAATTCAAAAAAATAATAGAAATTAAAATATTCAATTGAAAAAATAAAAATAAGGACCCTATGGATTCATCTTAGTGGATTTATCTTTCATTTTATTGAATATTTTAGGTTAATTGAGTTTAATTAAAACCAATCAAACTTATATTAAACTTAAAATAATAAGCCAATCAACTTGAAACTTTGGGGATATGAAACGAAGGTTAAAACATAGTTCTAAAAATTATGAAGAATTATTGGAGATTAAATTAAAAGATATAAAATTTTCAATATCCAAACCCTAATTTAAAAAAAAATTAATATTAACCCAAGAACATTACATAAATTACTTAAAAATAATTTTAGGAGCATCCATAAGTTCAATAAAAATATTAAATATGACTAGAACTCATTAAACTCTAAAATGATCTAGTTAATAGATTAATTGAATTAAATAGATTGATTTTGAAAAAATCATAATAAATTGAGTAAAAGTCTAAAAATATTAAATAAATCTTCTCTAGATTCATCTTTCAGAGAGGAATTAAAGAAAATTAAAATCTTTAATTAATTCATAATATTTTAAGCCTAATTTGAGTTTTATTAAAAATACTAAAATCTTAATGAGACATAAAATATATCTCTAATGAAGATGAACTTAAAAAAGGATATTTGCAAAGAGCAGTTACCATAAAATTGCAAATAAAAATAACTTTTGAATGAGAAGTTATGAGATTTTAAGTGTTAAGGCCATTTAAATTAAATAATAAATATTAAAATTAATAGAAATTATAAATTTCACAAAATCAATTAAAAATAATTCTAAGAAGATCAGAGGGCTTAAGAATATTTTTTCACCCTATAAGGTTAAGGAAATATAAAAATCTCTTACTTAGGGTTTAAAGAAATGAAATTAATCAAATCCTAGGCTTAAAGTTAGAAAATTTGCAATAAATCAAATGATTAATTACAAATTTTAGTTAATTAATTTTGATTTCAACATTCAAGTAAGAATATATTTAAATTGAAATCATCCCAAACTTAATATTGGATAAAGAAATGAAGTATAATTAAAGATGAATAATTTGATTAAATTATCTATAATCATAAAAAATATATTCAAATGTCTCAAGAACTTATAGTGTCCTTGCTTAGGTATTGGTACCCTAAAAGTTTTAATTTTATAAACACCTTAGACTAGGATTAGTGTTAAAAAAATCTTAATCATACAAAACTTAATTAAATAATAAATTATAAAACTACCCCTTTAAATTAGCTTAAACATGTTAATTAAATTTAATAAAACATAAAGTCATGAAACTCAAAAAAAAAAGAAGAAAAAAAGAAGAGAAAATGGCATAATTATTTAACTTCATGATTATAACAAATCTCAAATCAAACATGAAATAAAAGTTAAACATAAAATTACTATTGAGTATAAATTAATTAATCAAATTAAATTTAATCAAATTATCTATTCCAACATTTAGAAAATAATTCAATTGAATTCTAAATTAAAATTCTAAATTAAATTCAAATATTAATTAAAAAAACAAATTAACTAAATTAAATAATAATACAAACTCAAATAATAACATTTATTAAATTTAATAAATCACCAAACCTTTAATTGATATTTAAATAAAAAATCAAATTAAAAAATTTTCAAATCATACATTAATCAAAATGCATTAATCAACTTGAATATAATGAAAATAAAACCTCTAAATGCTAATTGTAGGAAAATAAGCTTAAGCAACTTAAAAAACATAAATCAATAAAGTTTAACTAAATTTGTGAAATGAAATTTAAAGAAGAGAATCAAACCTTCATTGAACAATCAATGATGATGACAAGTTAAATTGAATTAAAACCTAATAATTAATCTAAGATCAATATTAACTATCAAAGTATATAAAATTTAACAACTCTAATAAACTTAATATTTAACTAAATCAAATAATAAGCAAATTAAATTCAACAATTAAAACAAGTCAAAAGAGTTAAATATGGGTTCTTAGTTTGATCCCTATAATTAATTTTCATCTTAAGGTAAAATTCTAATATATTAGGAGTAGGATGTTGAATGGAATGGGTTTTGCCTCAAGCAAAATTCATTTTATTCATCATTCTTTAAAACCTAAATTCAACTTTAACATTAAAAAAAATCTAAAATTGAAATAAAGTTCATAGTTACTTAAATCATTTAAAGTGAAACTATTTGATAGTAAAATTGAACAAACACCAAATTAAAACTTGAACAGAAAGGCTTAGTGTAGTTAAACCACACACTAGATTACCGAGTCACCTTATGATCTGTAATGATTTATGATGATTTGTAATTTTTTATTATTTTATAGTATAATATTTTAGACCGGATGATTAGAAATTATTTGCTCACTAGTATGGATGTTAGGACACTCATTTTAGTCTAATATTATTTTCTACAAGGGGTTGTGCATAAAGGGATCGTAATAAAATATAATAAATAGTGTTTATTTGCAAGTGTTGCTTAAGTGCCTAAATATAGCTCTATAGAATCAAGGCTTGATAACCGTTGGTGTTAAGCCCATTTGTTTGTCTTATAACTATTAGTATGTCATGTGTTTTTCTCGACATCTCTACTGTGGTTTAGGATCTTATTTTGAAAATTTTAAATGTAATTTGATCCTAGAATTTGGTAAGTATCTATGAGATTTAAGATTAACAAGAGTTGATTGTATCCATTTGGTGGTCCCTGACCTCGAGGAGTTCCCTAAAGAATGTGACAAATGTAGCACATCAAAAGAGGAAAGGACATGTCACTAGGTCATAAGCCAAAGCATGAACTCAAAAGAACTTTAGTAGACTTTATATGTGGATTTAAAGTATTGGGTATATTTACTCTTGTTTAAGTATTTTTTTAAAGTTGTGGTTGAAAACATGTGAGTTTATGTATTTAATTTTATATGTGTGTGTCTAGTGCCTTGGTGTTGCCTTTACGGTGCCCCAACATTGTACTATGTAGGTTTTAGTGTGTAGTAATTAAAAAGCACATCATTGCTTGGGATATGGCACCATAACAATGTAAAATGACTATTTTGATTTTTAAAATTTTGGTAGTTTTCTCCTCAAGGGATGCATCCCTTTGAGTATTGTATGTATTTAAACACTTATTCAGACCTAATGAAAAAAACTTTTGGCTTCGTGTGTGATAATTTGAGTGAAGACTCTTTGGTTGGAGCTTGGTGGTCGTTCAAGATATTTGATGAACTCTTGCTACCATTTTAATTAGGTGAGTAGAACTTTAGACTTCTATCAATTTGATGAGTGGAAGATCTTCATCTCTCACCCACTTTACTAGTGGAAGCATCCCTTTCTCCACAACCACTATGACAACCTACTCTTCATGACTAAGCCTTCATCAATTTTGGTATTAGAGTGATCCTCAATAATTTTGGTATTAGAGACCAAAATTTGTTGGTGTGGAGAACTTGTTTGTAGATAATCCATATTAAATGCAAGCAAGGTTAGTTTTGTACTTTAGATTTTATGTAATTTCTTTTATGGAATTAGTGATTTCGCTTAGAAATGCATGCTAAATATATGTGGTAGAAAATCCTATGAATGTTTGTGTTACTACTTACTAATTGTCTCTACTTTTAAAGCTTAGACTTTCTCTTACTTAACTTCACCACAAGCCATCATACTTGAGTGACAATTTGAGTAAGGTAGAGTTCACTAAATAGCCTACCTAGATACTAAACATACATAAAATCAAAATCGTATCCTTAAATATTTTATATTTATTTCTTTTCTAAGTGTGTTTAATATTTTATTGTATCTACATGTTCCTTTGTGTTTATTGAAGGCTAGTAATTTTAAAATTTGTGCATATCATTTTATGTGATAAGTTTAATTAATCTTTTGTATATTTAAGATCATCATTTGGAGTGTCATATTACATCTTTAGTGTTTACATCATGCCTACATATATTAGTTTGGACTAATTAGAGGATTTAACTAGAAGAGTAGATGAGATTTTCATGAGGAGTGAAGATAAATTCACTAGGGTAGAAGATCTACTCATGAATCTCACAACACAAATTGAAACATTGAGAAATAGACTTTAAACCCCACCAACTATACCCCATCCATATGACTTAGAGTTTGTAAGAGGAGAAAAATATTGAACTTCCTAGGAATGGGTATCCTATGAGAAGGCCAAACTTAATGAACACTCTTAGAAAAGTCCATCTTAGGATCCATTAAACATCACAAGAATTGATAAAACAAGTTAAGATAGAAGCTGAATATATGATAGTGTTCATGATCCCAATAAATTCTTAGAATAGTTAATCCAAATGAATGATTTCTTTGACCGGTAACATATGGATGATTACTGAATAATATTTACTAAAATAAAATTGGTAGGTCATAAGATATATTGGAATAACATTTTAGTTAAATAAGAGAGATATAGTAGAAGTCCCATGATATGGGCAAAAATGAAAGAAATCCTAAAGGCAAAATACTATCCTAGAAATCATGATAAAAGACTCCATAAATAATTAACTACTCTTAAATAAAGAAACATGCAGTAGAATATATGAATACATTTAAGGACTTAGTAACTAGAACCCAAAGGTGCATTGAATAAGAGTGACAAATACCTAACAAATTTGTCATTGGATTAATAGGAGATATTTGGAATGAAGTAGAGCTTCATGATTCTCAAACCTTAGAGGATTCCTTTCATTATGCTTTGCTCCTAGAAAAGCATAAGAAACCTGTATCCACATCTAAAATAAAGGCTTAAATATTTTCTAAACATCCGCTTGCATCTCATCCTCAAAAGTCTATCATTAGACCTAATCTTTCTACATTGAATAACCCCTAATATAAAACCCCAATAAAATTACTTCTAAAATATGAAAGAGATAGTTTATTTTAAATGTCATAAGAAATGTCATATTTAAAACCAATGTAGGGTAAAAATCATGTTCCTAGATGAATTGAAAGATTTAGAAGAAGAAGAGGATATTGAAGAGATACATGATGATACACCCTTGTTTGATGAAAAGTAAAACCAAATATAGATAATCTAATATCAATTATGAGGTGTATGACTACTTTTAGAGAAGAAGAAGATTTAAGAAGAAAGAATATTTTCTTGATGTATATTATATATATGGAAAGGAGGTGTAAGCTAGTAATATATGGAGATAGTGCTATGAATATTATCAACCCATTCTATCACTAGATCTAATCTTATAATGGAATCTCACCTAAAATCATTCTAAATCAGTTGGGTAAATCACATATCCCTACTTATCATTAATAGATATCTTGTCCCAATTAAAATATGTAGCTATAATGATCAAATTTGATGTGATATTCTCTAATAAAAATAACTCACATCTTATTAGGAAGACCGTGGCTTTATGATTTGAATGTAATTCATTGTGGGTATGAAAATACTTACGTCATTAAGTATAAGGAGAAAATAATCAAGTTATTCTCTATAAAGCATACTAAAAAGTAGCCAATTACACCCCTCATAGTATTCTTCCTACACCACCTCATAAACCCAATTCTAAACTTCAACCCAAACCCAATTAAGGGAGGAATGCAAAACTCTAGTTGATAGTGATATCACGATCCAACAATAGGGAGGATACTTATGATATACATTTTCATACATGTGAATTTCATAGAATTTAAATTACAACTTTAGGGTTTAGATGCTTAGCTAAATAATTCAATAACCCTACTTCTTTATTTATCTCACATCTTCTAAACATCTTAAGTGATACTAAGGATTCCAACATACTCACGTGGTCTTATATATATTATCTAAATTTAATGATTTAATTCTTGATGACTTACCTAATGAGTCGCCACTATTAAGGTATATACAACAACAAGAGATATGATTTTTGTTTCTCAAATCTCTAATTTATCTAATTATAGGATGAATCTAATAGAGCATGTGGAGTTTAAATGATAAGTAGATGAACTCTTAAGGAAGGATTTTATACAAGAAAGTTTACGTCCTTGTACTGTACTTACTCTTTTAACTCCTAAGTAATATGGAACTTCAAGGATGTGTATTGATAGTAGAGTAGTAAATAAGATCATAATAAAATATAAATTGTGTATGCCTAGATTGTATAATATGCGAGATCTTATTTACGGACCATCATTATTCTCTAAAATTGACTTGAGATGCCACTAGATAAGGATTAGACTAGGTGATGAATGAAAGACAACATTCAAAACTCTCGATGGTCTTTATGAATGGTTAGTCATACCGTTGGTTTTTAAATTCCCAAAATATTCATGAGACTAATGAATACTATTTTATAATATTTTATTAGTCAATTTCTTGTAGTCTATTTCTATCATATTCTATCTATAGCTTGTAGAAGTCTCATTTACATCAAGTAGAAATGGTCTTAGAAAAGTTAAGGTCAATAAAATTATATGTAAACCTTAAGAAATATATAATTTTTATCAATAGGAAATCATTTTCTTAGGATTTATTGTATCTGGCGATAGGATAAAGGTTGACCCATCAAAAATAAAATCTATTTTAGAGTGACCCAATCCAAAATCTCTTATGGATGTTAGAAGTTTCCACGAATTAGTAACTTTCTATAGGAGGTTTATAATAAAATTTAGTACTATTGTAGCCTTATTACAGACATTCTAAAGAAATATAAATTTATGTGGACCATAGAAGTAAAGAGCCATGCGATGAATTATAACTCTTACGACTTTCTCACTTGTCTTAAGATTTCTTGACTTCAATAAAGTCTTTGAAGTAACTGCATGCATGCATGAAGTATTAGAATAAGTGGAATACTAAGTCAAGAAAATCATCCTATAGCTTTCTTGATAAATTAAATGATGCTAAAAAAATATTTCACTTATGATCGATAATTTTATGCGATTATTCAAACTCTTAAGAAATGGAGGCATTATCTATTACCTAAAGAGTTTATTATGAATATTGATCATCAAGCTTTAAGATTTATTAACTTTTAAAAAAAGTAAATAACACACTAAGTTGAATATCTTCAATTATTTTTCTTAGTGCTTAAATATAAACCTAAGATATAAAATAAACCACTAGATGCTCTATCTAGAGTATCTTTAATAGTTTCATCCTTTGAGTTATAAATTCCTAAATTTATAACTTTGAAGGAAGATTATAAAATTTTCTTTAATTTCTATATGATATACCTAGAACATTAATCTAAGCCTTTAAAATTTGATAGATTTTTTTTCATTTTAGATGGATATCTTTATACAAGCAAGAAATTATGCATTCTTAAAATCTCTCTTATCTCTAAATTATATTTAGGAGGCATATCAAGATATTTTAATAATTTAAAGACCCAAAACTTTAGTTGGACAAAGTTTTTTTGCCTAAGAAAAGATGTTGAGCATATAGTAGCCTAATGTTTCACTTGCCATCAAGCTAAGACTATCAAACAAAGGGCATACTATTATCCATCATTTCCTATTCCTTTTAGACCTTGGGAAGACCTATCACATTAGGTTTAGCTAGAACACCTCATGTGAATAATAATATGTTCATCATAGTAGATTGATTTTCTAAGATGGCACATTCATACCCTATTTGAAATCAAATGATACATCTCACATAGCAAGAATATTCTTTAGAGAAATTTTCAAGTTGCATGGAGTATTCTATAGTTTATGATAGAGGCATTAAATTTATATTCTATTTTTGGAAATCTTATGAAAACTAATGGAAATATAACTAAAATTCTCCTTTGCATTTCATCCTTAAATAGATGGACAGGAAAAAGTAGTCAATAGGATATTAGGAAATTTTCTAAGTTGTTTAGTTGGAAAAGAATTAGGAAACTAGGACTCAACATTACCTATGTCTAAATTTGCATATAATAGTTTCGCGTTCTTAGAATAATGCATAAATCCCCTTTTGAGATAGTCTATTGATACAACTCTAAAATGCCTATTGACCTAGCTAATTCACTTACTCATGCATTTTTTGATTCAACATATACATTTGCTTGTGATTTTGATAGCTTTCATGAAGACATAAAAAAATTTGGAAATACAAAATGCTATGTATCTTGAACAAAAAATAAAGGTAAAATGTTTGAAGAAGATGAGGTATGTGATTATGTGTTGGTTTATATTCATCTTGAGATATTTCCTTTCTCCAAATATAAAAGTTATAAGTGATAGCTTGTGGGTCATTCAAAATTATTAAAAAAACTTGGTATTAATTCTTATATTCTTAAATTGCACCCTCACATATTTATTAGCCCTATTTTTAATGTGAAAGATTTGATATCTTTTAAAGGAGTTACCCATCCTCCAAAGTTATAGGATAGTACTTTAAATGGAGATAAAAAATTATTTGTAGGTACCCATCCAACCAATATTCTTTGAGGTGGATAACATCATGATGCGAGACACACATAGATAATACTATCGCTAGAGAGATTCCTAATAAGGTGGAAAGATAAACTACCCAGGATACATGGATGACTTTAGAACTGAGCTTGACCCCAAACTTTGAAATACTTTAGGATCAGACTCTTAAGAGTTCTTTGAGGCTAAGGAGTTGATGTAACACATCAAAGATGGAAATGACTTGTCACTAGG
This sequence comes from Cymbidium sinense, assembly GCA_021442155.1. Taxonomy (NCBI): domain Eukaryota; kingdom Viridiplantae; phylum Streptophyta; class Magnoliopsida; order Asparagales; family Orchidaceae; genus Cymbidium; species Cymbidium sinense. Next base: position 60,036,914 of record CM038230.1, on the reverse strand, counting down.
TCACAAGCTAAAGCATGATCTCAAAAGGACTTTTAGTAGGCTTTATATTTGGATTTATTTTATGTGTTGCATTATATAGTAATGGATATATTTTATCATGTGTAAGTGTTGTATTAAAGTTATGGTTAAAAACATTTGAGTTTATGTATTTAATTTCATAGGTGTGGGAGTAACACCTCGACACTACCTTTCTAGCACCACAACATTGCACTCTATAGATTTTAGTGTGTGGGAACCGAGAAGTTGGCATCTTGGTGCTGGGATATGGTGCAGCTTTGGACTATCACAATGTTGATTCGTGGTGCCATGACATTGTGAAATAATTGTTTTGATTTGTTTTAGTTTTTTTGGTAGTTTTCTCCTCAAAGGATGCATCCTTTGGAGAATTAAACTTATTTAAACATTTATTCTAATCAAATGACAAAAAAAAAGAACTTATGGCTTTGTGTGACATGCGAGTGAAGACTCTTTTGTTGGAACTTGGTGGCGATCATCCGGAGATTGATCTCTCATTATCATTTTACTTAGGTGAGTATAACTTCATAATTCTTCCACGTGAGTGTAAAATGTTTATCTTTCTTCTTCTTTGGTGAGTGTATGCATCCTTTTCTCCACAACTATTGTGATGATGTACCTTTCATTAATTTTGGTATCGGTCGATCCTCAGGCGATCTGAATGAAGACCCCATAGATCAAGACTTTAGTTGAGCCAAGTATATATAAGGCGAGCTTGAGAGCCCAATTTTTTTTAGGTGTACAATGATACTTGACAACATCTACTTATTTTAATTAATTTATTTAGCTTGATTTATTTTGGAGTAATAGAATAGAATGCTTTTCATAAGGTTCTTTTGGGCTTTCTTGTGTTATGATAAAGCTTGGATTCATTAGGCTCTTAAGAAATTTAATTTTTCTTAAATTAAAATAACTCAAATATAAATGAGAACTCATAACCTCACATAATTAAAGCCCTAGACATAAAAAACTAAAAGTAACTAGATATCACTAGATTTTGTAAACCATGTTAGCATATTCTTTTATACTTCTTGAATTGGCTTCACCCATTGCACATGAGGGGCATCGACTGTGAGGATGACCGACCTTCCTAGTGAAGTGTGCCTTATCTTATTGATTTTGCTAATAACCATTTTAATTGTATCTTATCTTAGGCATGATTTGGATACCTAAAATCTTAAATGAAATTATAAGTCCAAATTCTAAAAATAAAAAATATTATTGCATTAGTTAGATTTATAATATACTAGTGATTATATTAAGGTTAGAGAGTTAGTTTAGGCTTTTAGCTTCCTTCCTTAAATGCAATAGCTCACTCATCTTGCATAACATAAGATTAAAATCATGAATTTAAAATCTCTTAGGTGGTGTTAGTTGGCAACCTTTCAAGGCGGTAGTGTTGACTGTACACCTTGTGTATCTCACCATTTGATTTGAAGATAACAAATCTTTTGTAACAAAACTATTTATTTATTTAGATGATAAACTATCCGCATTAATCATTATTATATTATTCTTAATTTAGATTTATATTGATGATAATTATATTTTTTGAAACTATTAATTAGTTTAATTCAAGTGATGTAAGAAATTCTTCAAACTTAGATTCTTCAATCCAATTTGGAAAGCTAAAGGTAGTGGACTTGAACTGGTTGGGAATTTTCCGACATACAATACTAAGGCAACTAAGAGCTCAAATAAAATAAAATTAATGATTTAATCATTTCAAAATAATTTATTTAAATTCTTTCATATATTTTTTACATATTAAAATTTCATTATTCCTTGATTTATTCTTTTTGGATAACATGAACTAAGTGCATGAGTTTAAGTATCATTTATTATGCTCTCAAGTAAGATGAATTTATTTCATGCTTCATTAAATCATTTTCATACTTAATTATATAATATTATTTATTTATTTTTAGCATGAGAATAAAATTATTCTAGAATTATTCTAATTATCCTTTTTTCTCCTATTCTTTTATTTTCTCTCTCATACCATAATTATCATCAAAGTTGTGTTCTAGTTGAATTTTCCATTGATTTTAATTAATAAATTATGTGAGAATTATTCAAATTATTTTCATAATAATTCCTTCATTATTTAAAATTTAAAACTCATTCATTTGAATTTTTGAATTTAAACTATCTTGGATTCATTGCCATATTAATGAAAAATTAATTTAAACCATCTATTGAATGATTTGACCGACCCTAACATGATTTATTTCATCCTTTTGGAGTTTAATTAAATTATCTTAAGTTAATTTAAAATTCATTTCAAATGAGCCATGTATTTATTCACTTTCCTATTTTAATTTTATCGTCAATGGAAATATATGGCCACCACCTTTTTATTTTATTTGGAGTAAATTGATTTGTTTAAATTAATTCAAATATTTTTAAAATTGTTCTCCAATAATTGATTCATGATCAAATGCATTGAATGGAGATTGAATCTATGTTTGGAAACTATGTGGCCAAAAATCCTTCTTGATTTTTCTTGATTTATTTACTATTTTTTATTTCTTGTAACATGCTTTAATTCTTCCAAGAAATCTTAGTTAATTTAATTCATATTGATTGAATCCCTAATTGGAATATTTTGTTGACTGTTCCTACATGTGATTGATTCAAATTTAAATTTATTTTGAGTTAATTCCTTGTTTGATCACTTGGCTTATTTGATTTGAGTTATTTATGGTAAGTGCATTTTTTATTCCCTCTATTTAGCTTGGCTAGCTTTAATTAAATTGAGTTAGATTCAAATTATAGTCATGTGATTAATTATTTAGACTCAAATTTCTTGCCAAAATAATATTCCCTCTCTTTTATTCATGCTTGGTCGAAAATCATTGGAATTTATTCTCGAATTATATTTGATTGAATTGATTAATTTCATTCTCTCATATCTTTCTCCTCTCTCTTAGCCTAAACTCAAGCATCCTTATTTTAATTTATTTTGCATGTGTTAATTTCCTTGAAATCAAATACTTTCCTTATTAATTTTTTCCTTCTTGTTATTTCCCTCCTATTCTTGATTGGCTGAAATTCACTTTATTCTAACTTTTTAAAGAGATGATCTCTTGACTTAATTCCTCTTGACTCTCTCCACTAGGTGACTCTTTGCAATTTAATTTTAGAGACTCTAAGTCTGAAGCACCCAACCATCTTCCATTCCTCTCTTTCTATGGGCAAAACCTTGTTTAAGGTTTTGATTAAAGAAAATTGCAAATATATTTCATTCTTGTTTGCTACTTGTTTGGCTAAGATTATTTATTAAAAAAACCTTGAAGGTTTGGTGATTAAGTCCATCTCCTATCTTTTCAACTTCATCTACTTCTAAGAGGTGATTATATTCATAAGTTTGAAGCCTCTTTTAAGCCTTGAGAAGTTCACATCAAGTCAATTGATTTCATTGCTCACATACAAAGGCTTTGAGTAAGAGTATTTATTTTATTTCAATGTTTTGAATCATTGGATTTCTTAGTTTGATTTGAATTATAATATTTATGTGCTTTATGGTTAAGGTTTTCCTATAATCTTTTTTATTCATCTTCAAGTGATTTAAAATATATAATTTTGGTTTGATTGATTTGAAATTATATCTTTAAAGCTTCTTATATTTCATGTATTTCATAAATTTATATTCAAAATATTTATCATTCATGTTATGTTAATTAAATAAATTTTGTGTTAACATTGGGAAAGAGTTTCTATAATCCTTTTTAAATCCATCTTTAGAAACTTTCAAGTTATAGATTGCTTTGCACAGATAAAGGACTTGAGTAAGATAATTGCTTTCATTTATTCTCTTAAATATTTAATTTAATTGGTCTGATTTGATGAGAAGTTTTATGTGCTTTATTGCCAAAATATTTGCTTGTTCTATTTTTTGCCTTCTTTCAAATGATTTGAAAGATTTTGTCTTTGGTTCAATTAAATTGATTTTACAAATAAGAAATTAATATTATATTATTTATTTAAAAGTAGTTATTGCATAACTTATTTAAATTACACTTTTATGCAAATATTTTGATCATCCATGTGATTTGATTTTATATAGGTTTTCAAGTTCTTTCATTTCAATTCTTTATTTTTTTAAAGTAAAATAATTTCTCTTAAGATTTGTTTACTTTAATTATTTCATATAAAGTCCATATTATTATTTTAACTTTAATTAAATAAGAAATATATTCACTTTGAGCTCTCTTTTATTATTTATGTTAATATTGATATAGTTAGGTTGTGAGTGCAAAATATTTTAAAATGAAGAGTTAGATCTTTGTATCTCTTTTTTCCTTGTTCTTATTTTTTGTTGGGGTTATACTTGGTCGTGTAGGAATGTACGGTGTTGGGTTGTACTTGCTTGTGTAGAAAAGTATAGTGTTGGGTTGTCCTTGCCTATGTAAGAAATTATGTATTGGGGTTGTACTTGCGATGTAGGAGAGTACAAGAGATTGGTTGTAATCTCATTTGATTAGTGAATTCTAGTCAAAGTGAATAGAGTGGATGTATGATTTTGGGTTTAGCCAAACCATGTGAAAATCTTGGTGCCTCTTGTCTCTTTCCTTTTATGCATTTAGTTTGGTTGTTGCTTTAATATTTCATTATAAATAACCTTATATATTTTATAACTAAAATTTCTACAAAGTTTTAATAAACTAAGTTTTAACTTGATAATCTTTAAAATGCCTAATGCACCTCCTCTTAGGTGCCATGACCTCTTAACGATTGGTATTAGAGACTAGGCTCATTTAGTGGCTTAACATCCCTGAGTTGGTCACTATGGCACTTCAAATGGCTCATTTCTCATTTGATTATAAAATTTATTGTGCACCTATATTTGATAAAATTGAATTTATATATGGAAAGTTAGATTCTTATGGTTTTACAAAGTATTGATTCCATAATGTGGTATATTTGTTTAAATGATAGTTATATTCTATTTTAGAAAGTGATTTGATTCTTTTAAATGATATGATAACTTCATATATTTATAAAATATCTCTTCAGATGAGCTTTCTAATTTATTATTTTTAAATTTGGAAAAGATATACTTTATGCTCTCACTTTGCTATATAGTTGTGATTGTAAGACATGAAAAGAATTCTTTATAGGAAAATAATATTTTATTGAGAATTCCACAAAACAAATTCAAAGCCCAGGTGCATGACTTTGGTCATTAAAAGAGTAAGAAGAAATAAAAAAAGGCAAAAGAAAGGAGAATCAAGGAAACTTTTAAAAGAGTCCTATTGTGTTTATAGAAAGTGAAGAAAAAGAGCTTCCAACCACATCCCTCAAGTTGTCCACCCAAAGCTTTCAATCTAAATTTGATTCTAAGGATGACCATGAGGTAAATAATCTATCTTATGAAGAGTTATCTAATATTTTTGATGAATTAGTGGTTGTTTATAATAAATAAAAAAAGAAATAGATTTCCACTAAAGAAAATCTAGAAGTTTTAAAATAAATCTTGACACCAAGTAACTTTTATTAGATGTTCAAAAATCTCATGATATAATTTGAATGCTTGAAGATGAAGTGATTTCTTCAAAAAACACCTTTAAGGATGTGCTCCACCATTTGATATATATTCAACTAGATTTCCCTAATATTTATGTTAGGGTTAATGTTGATCTAGGTTCTACTTCTTATCGATGCAAGCCTCCATAGATAATTACCCCTCTTACCGTAATAAGAGACCACTCTTAATTAAGGTTGAAAACAAACATATCTATTTGATATGCAATTGGAGTCTCGATGTATGTGTGAAATTGATGATGTCTTTTAAAAAAATAGGAGTGTAATCCCAATCAAGATCCTATGGTTCGTCATCTAAAGATTATGTTATTCTAGGCTACTAATATTAGAGGGATGTAATGTCCGAGAATATGATTAGCAACCATGGGTTGCCTGCTCCAAGTATCCCAAGTAGACTTATAATTTTAGTGTAAGTGGCACAAGAGTGTTCACGTAGTGAACAAATTATAAAGTGTTTGTATGTATTTAACGAGATGTTCACATTGTGAATGAATATAAGGCTAGGCTTACATACCTTTGGAATGCGGTTGTCTTACATATTGAACTTATATAAATTTGTTCATGTGGTGAACAAATTATAAGAAGGTTGGGCTAACATTCCTTTTAGAATGCCGAATTATGGTTGTCCTCATGGTGGGCGAATATGAATTTGTTTGCATGGTGAACAAATTATTTGGGGTTCACATGGTGAATGAATATATGTTTACATAGTGAACGAATATGAGGTTGGGATTACATCCATTTGGAATGCTAAATAGATGAGTTACCCACATACCAACGTATACATATTTGCATTTTCATAGAAAAAAAATAAAAATTTTAATTTTATTAAAAATACCTAAAATTCTCATTTCAGGGATGCATCACGTCAAGATCGGACCTAAAGCCATGACATTGTGATAGTGGAGCCTATTCATGACATAGGGGAAGATGAGTTAGTGGCTTGTGGTGTGTGTGTCGGCTAACATTATTGGTCATTTGACCATTTGAACAACAACTGTGGCGCGCTTTGTAGTAATCGCGGTTTGGTCAAGGTTCCTAATAGACATGTAGTGAATTTTAAGGGAAATGATAGCCTCATTTTAATGAGCACCATGACACCGAAGTTAGAGAATCATAGCTATGCTCTTTTTGCACGTGTCATTACACAAATGTATTATAATTAAATCTATCTTTTGACCATACAATAACTTATAGGATAGGTAGGTGCCTTAGCACTATAAGTGGGTACCGGTCTTTGAGGCCATGCTCTTTAACCTCGTGAGGCCAATGCCTAAATGTCGATATGGGCATCACATTAGATTTATAAATAGAGGCCAAGGATATTAAGAATTTTTATTTAAGGACCCCTTATCTTAAGGATTTATTTTCTATCATGCTAATTTTTCCTTTCTAATTTCTACTATTAATCATGCTTCTTAGAAGAGTAGTGGGCATGAATGGGCATCTAACGATGTTAATCATTTCATCATCATTGACAAGGAGCGACATGAGCATGCTCTACTTCACAAGCACTTGATTCTAGAAAGGGGTTTTAGAATGGTGGTAACATGGAGGAGAAAATTATGGAGTGGAGGTGGCTCAAACCGGCCTACAATAATAACACATGCAACATCACGGTGGTGTGCGAATTCTTCGAATGCACCGACGGCAAAGATAATAAAAGATATGTCCAAGGAAAGGTAAGTTTTGACAAGAGTTATAAACACATATTATGATCTCTCTAATAATGAGTGTGATCAATATATTTTCTATTACAATGATCATCCTACTTTTGATGAGATCATTCTTTTCTTTGTGGCAAAAATGATAGTGCAATGGAAATGATGGGAGGAAAGGATTATCAACTTTCATGTCTTTAGTATGACAAGCTTCTAAGGCTTGGCCTTATTTCATTTCTTCTAGGCTTATGCCTATAGTAATATCGCGAGGTTACCAAGGATAGGGCTATTTTGAATTTTGCTATTCAAAAGGGGTTCTCAATCGATAGTAGAAAAGTTATTTTAATTCTATTTGTAATATGTTGAAGGGGAGCATCTGTATGGCCACACTTATCTTATTTATAGTTTATATATAGTGAGGGGTGTGGTAGGGGTCACGATGAGTAGGTACTCCTTGGGCTCCTCTAATAAAGATGGTGATTAAGGGGGGAGGGTTGGGAATAGATTTAAAGCAGAGAGTTCACATCCTCCTTAATCTAGATTTTGAACTCCCAAGTCCTTGGCCAAGCAAGTTCAAGAGATTGACACCAGCTCACATGAAGAGGGTGGATAAGAGCATTCATAGGAAGGAAATAGTAAAATCAAATGTGATCATCATATGGATCAACGAGATGTAATTCTCTCGCATGGCCCAGTTCAAAATTACACTAGTCAACATATTTGAATCACAATCTTGTAGATGAGCTAGGTCTCCTTCCCTGTGCCTCAATATTAGCCTGATTACCCCACAACTATCGTCGAAGGAGGAGGAAGAGGAGGGTGGGGTGAGTAATGATGATTAGCTTTCCCCGCTTATATTTTCTTCTTCTTTTCTTTTATTTTGTGATCATAATATTTAAATTTAGTGATAAAATTCCCTTTTATAATTTTGTGTTGTATTTGTATCTTGTTGTTGATTGATTCTCCAAGATAAATAATTTTTTTAACACTTTATAAAAAATGTTATTTTAAGGTACAACACTGCGTTGATATATGACACCTCGACTAGAGATAGAATGAAGAACCCAGAGGCCATGACACTATCGGCTTTTACACTATCCGAGATTATTTCCTCCCTAAGTGAACATTTTCTAACTCATTTTTCATATACAACAAGGTGACATAGCCTGACATTGTCCTTATAGCACTGCTATGGGGTTTTATTTCTTTTCTATCAAAATGCTCCAAGTCATATTCCAAGTTACACGTATGTATATTGATGTTGATGCTATGGCAGTGGCACTATGGGATTTTATTAAAGCATTATGGCACTAATTCTTAGGTTTTGTAGCCACTCATAATATGAATACTCGAGCATGGCATCGATAGCGGTCAGTAGCTATGGGCCAAAATTTAAATTCAAAGTTTGAATGTTTCAATTTTTAAAGAAATTTTAGCATCATTTTGTCTTAGGTGCTAGATTTCAAAATTATATATAGAGCACTCTTCTACTTTATTTCAGATCTAAGATCAATGAAGGAGAGGGTTTTATCTCATACCGAATAAATTTCAATGGTGGAGGTTTTCAAATCTCCAAGCTTTCCACTAACAAAGATCAATGGTGGAAATTTTTCAAGCCAAAGAAAAAAGCATATATTCTTTGCTTAAAGTGAGAAATGGAGTGAAATGTGAGCACTAGTTGAGAGAGTGAAACTTAGTGGGTGAACTTCTTACTCTATTTTAGAGTGGCGATAACTATTCCCTCTCAGATAGCACCTCGGTGCCAAAGATCATTGCCGCAAAGGTCTTTGTATTATAATTTGACAATTGGATTGGGTAGTTAGCGGTTCCTCAAAAAATCATGCCACCATGATCTTTGTATCATAATTAGAATGACGGTAGTTATTTCTTCTAGAAGGCCAAGGCGTGCCTCTCGACACTATGATTATAACACGTATGCTATAGCCAAAATTTTATTATTTTATTATTTTATTTAATTTCTTTTAAAGTAAATAAAATTTTCCTCCTAATGAATGCATCATGTATGATGCATTCATTTGGATGTTCTAGTAGTTGTAGTAGAGACAATTAAGTAAAAGAGTTGAAGCCTCACACATGTTACTCCAATAATCTTCATGTATTACACGATAATAAAAATAGTTACATGAGAAAATTTTGGCTACAATAGTTGGCTGAATTTCTTTAATAAAAAATAGAAGATGTATGAGCTCAGAGCCATAGTAGCGCCTCTCTCATGCTTCATGGAGATGTTGAAGGGTAGCCTCTTGATTAAACTCTAATGAAGAAAGTGTTAGCTCAAGTTTAGACATTTGAACATCTACCTGAGAAATCTTCTTCTATGACTGTTGTGATAACTTGTTTGATCATAGCTCACCTTTCTAGCAATATTATTTCCTCTTATGTAGTTCTCTCAATTCAAGAGAAATCAAGAAGCTCCAATGGTGCTCTAGAAAGTTCCTTTTGGAAGGATCTCAAGGCTTTGAGACTATGCTCTAGATCTTGGTAAATTAGGGAGACATGATGTGAAATGGCATTAGTTAATGTTTCTATAGTTGTAGACAACACCTCTTCATAGGTGGTGCACAAAGAGAATAGTCTAATATCTCTATAGAAGGATTCCCATAATTATAATTATTTTGTTTCAAGGTATAGAAGCGAGTGCAATCTAATAAAGAATTTACCTCTACATAGAAGTCGGATATATATGGTAGAACTTCTAATTGACACTTAGAAGGAATTGACATAGAGCCACTATTATATGGTATAAGCTTTTGAAGGACGCCATGTAAGGGAGTTGAAGTTGGGGAGTATTCTAGAAAAAGCATGAAATTTCTAGACGGATATAGCGCCTTTGAACTATATGTTTCTCACTAGAGATAGACTGAATTTTTGTACAATAATCCAAATATGAAGAGTCATTTTAGGACACACTCACCATTACCCAAGTTGAATCGATAAAAGTGGTTCAAAACTAGTAGCCAGTGCACTCTCAGATATATATATTTTCTCTAGTGTATATATGATCGATCTTGGTAGGTTTGATGTACACTAGAGAAACTATAATAATATCTAAGGATAATACCAGCATGACATCACTCTCATTTTCCTATTGGTGGTTCACTACTATTGGTGAGACAGAACATGAATAGAGTTGATATATCTATAACTTGTATATTAGAATCAGCGGGGGGATGTGGAGGTCCCTATCATCTTTGTCTTGAGTAGTTGAATTTTGACATCATCATTTTCTACTACCTTTTGGTCATCTAATACTTTTTTAGAAGCACTAGTCATGTGGTATAAGGGCCGGTCTTTCACATTCTATGATTATTTATTCAAATGCCTCCAAGAAGGAAGATAAGGTATGGTGAATCCATATTAACCATAAATGATTAACCCCATGAGTCTCTTGTGGAGCTAGATAGAAACTAAAATGAGTCCCGGTGAAATGTGAAGGTCCATGCTATAGAGGCGCCACTAAATGGAGTGGGAAGTGCTCCCAAAGAATGAGTATCTGTATTTCTATTATCAATGGTAACCCATATAAAAGTATTTCTTGAGTAAATTTGAACCGCCTAGCCACCCTATTGGGGTTGTAACCTTCTTAGATTATAGATTCATGATAGCAACAACATCCAAGTGGGTCTTACTCTAATGAGATATTCTATGATGTGTTTGTATCCTAACTTTGATGATAGTAGGGGAGTGCCTCTATTAGTAAGAGAGTCTGAATGTTTTCCCCATATTTTGAATAGACATACTATAGAAGGATGATCTATGGATAATTTGAAAATGATCTATCATGCACATTGAGGAGAACATGAAGGTTCTTATTTGATTCCTATCTACAAAGATTGTAGCTCTGTCAGGTTGCATAATCATGGAAAAATTATGCTCTATGGAATAGAATTATGTCTTAGGATAACTAAAGGCTCTTGAAATATGGGCATGAATTCATCCATATAAATAGTGCGGGGCATCCACATCATATCATCATGAATCGGTCATGACACTTACTCTACTTAATCCATGATATAAGTAGGCTGCAAGCACCAATGATATCCTTTCACCATGAGCAGTAGGCTAGCCATAGGTAGAAGGATAGAATAGTCTATTATGCCCTTGGAATACAAAATAGCATAGCTAGGTGGCAATGAAAGCTACTAAAGATAGCTCCTCATTGACGCCTATGCTAGTATCCGATTGGACTTAACTTTTACTCTTAACTCAAATTTGGCCTTAACATTTATGGGCACCATTATTAAATGGATCTTTAAGCCATGCAAAATGTGGTAGGTGCATTCTTGAATGGAGGAAGCTTTTGATCATGTATCTAGAGTGATCATATTTTGATGTCCGCAAGTTGTCATCCATTCTTTAGATTGTCTTTGATAATGGGCCAAGGCGATGTAGTTCGAAGAATATATATAACCACCTCTTTTGTGTTGGCCATCTAGTTAACACTGAAAAGCTCATGATCTCGTGGAATACATTCTTCAAAAGGAGTTCTTATAATTGGTAGTCCTACTATACATTGTATATCGCCAAGATTATTGTTAATTCATGTGGACCAACCCAACAAGTATTGGTAGCCAATCTAATGTTGTTCTATACTTCTAATCCATGTGAAGGGAATGTGGCTATAATCAAAGACGATGCATAGTCTATCTAATATATACTAGCTTTTCTAAGAACATCTTTGTGCATTTGTAAATGGTGTTAAGCCTAGTATACATATCCATTTACTGATAATGGAGTTCCAAAAACTAATTTTCATAATAATACTTCATGATGTAATATCGATAACTAATAGCCAAAATATGCGTAGGAGCAAGATCTTCTAGTTGGAGCACATTCGATCACCAAAGTTAAGGTTATCGTGACTCTTTCTAAAGAGATATCATGATTATGTATTAATTTTAAACCTGGTTATCTAGTCATTTGAGTCATAGCTAGTTGGAGACAATGATGGATGGTAACATGATGATCAAAATATGAGTTTTAAAATATCCTTACCTCTTAACATATCTTGGTGCCATGATAACTCATGTATACTGGCTATACCACAAGGATCATGAGTCTCAATAATGGCTCATATCTACTCTTCAATAAGCTTAGTGAAGGCATATCATATGATCTTTTTTAGATAAACATTGTAACTGACTAGTAATATATCGAAATAGAAGCAAATAGCTTTTAAGAGTGTTATAAATTAGTAGTAATATCTAAATTTATTACATGAGCTATATGTGTGAGCTTTTTCAATTTAGTCTTTTATGCATTTATATTTCAACTCGCTCCTCTTGACTATATGTTAATCTAAATTTAGATTTAGATCGTGCCTTTTGATATAGTGGATTTGATCCAACCCCTTTGGGTATGATGGAATCTAAATTTAGATTTAGATCACCTTTAGTAATGATGGATTTGATCTAGCCCTTTTGGGCATGATAGATCTTTCTTTAATTTAGATCCAACCCCTATGGGTATAATGGAATCTAAATCATGATTTTAAATCTAGTCCCTTTGGGCATGGTGGATTTGATCTAGCCCTTGTGAATGATGGATCTTAGTTTAATTTAGATTTGACCCTTTTGGGTATGATGGAATCTAAATTGAGGTTTTGGATCCGCACCTTGGGCATGATGGATATTAATTTAAATCCATTTGGGTATGATGGAATTTAAATTGAGGTTTTGGATACATCTCTAGGAATGATGGATCTTAGTTTAGTTTTCTTGAATGGAATGGACATCATTTCCTTTTGATAGGAGATCTTTCTTTGCAAGGTATATGAAATTACCACTTATTAATAGAGGAATTTCTCATTGAAATAAGAATAGTTCATTCACGTTACACATAAAATCTTTTGAGATATTGTCCATTTATAGGGGCATGGGCTTGATGCCTTTTGTATCAATTAGCTAGTAAGCTCCACCTTCATATGCCATTTTGTTGATATATGGTCCTCCCAATTTGGATCAAAATTTCCACCAACTCTTTGATGTGGAATGATGTGTCTTCTTCATATTAATACTAGTTCATCTATTTTGAGGCTTCTTTGATGAACCATATGGTCATGAGCTTGGATTATTCTTATTTTATATGTTTCTATACTTTGTTGGGCTTGTAGTTGATTTTCATCTAAGGCCTCAAGATCTTTATATCATATTTGAATATTTCCTTTTGTTGATAGTTCGCTTTGAACTACTATGCAGTGAAGGTAATTCTAGTTCAAGGGAAGTATTACTTCTACTCAAGACTAAAGAGTATGGTGTGCTTGTCAAGAAATTTTATAAGTGGTACGATATGCCTACAATGCTTCCATCAATTTATCATGCCATTCTCTTTTATTTTTTATTTTGGAAATAATTCACTTAAGCGACTTAATTAGCATTTTGTTAAATGCCTCTAAAACCATTAGATCTAAGATTATATATTGAGGAATATTTCCAATCTATCTTATACTTTTAATAAAATGATAAACTTTGGTATTTTTGAAGATAGTGCCATTGCCTAATATAATTCATCGAGGTATTCCAAATCTATAAAGAACATGGTCTCAAAAGAACTTTACTACATCGCCTTTAACTTCTCTTAATGGAATTTCTTCTACCTATTTTGAGAAATAATCGTAATAGCTTGAATAAAGTGATGTCCTCTAGATGAGGGAAGAAGACCTATTATATCGGTTCCCCAGCTTTCAAATGGCCATGATGTTATTTTTGGGTGTATGGTATTGGGTGGCATGTAATGTTCTGCATGTATTTGACATGATGATATTTTTTAGCATATTTGATGCAGTCTTGAACCATTCTAGGGTAGTAATATCCCATTCATTCAATTTTCACTTTAGGGCTAGATTGGTGTGCTCTATACAATCCTTCATAAACTTTAGTCATGACTATCTTGGCTTCATCTAGTCCCAGGCAAACCACATTTGGTCTTGACCTCACTTTTGGAATGAGGATAGATCACTCCCATTCTAGGTCTAGGATTCTCTAAACACTTAGGTTTGCTTAGTTTTAGGACACTTATAATGATTAAGAGAATACTAAACCTTAGCCTAGAGACTTATAGGGCATAACCCAAGGCCCAGAGCCTACCTTAGGACAAGTGGGCTTCACCTAGAAGGGCCTAAATTGACACTCATACCCATCAATTCATTTAAACCTAAACACATATGATTGAAACCAAACAAACCCAAACTCATTTGAATTCAATTAATCTTAATTGAATTTGGTTTCAATCCAAGGTTCAAGACAAATTAACTTGAATCTTAACCCAAGTTAACCCACTTCAATTTTATATCTCCATTTGAACCAATTCAAAGAAAACAAACTCAATTTACTTCTCTCAATCATTTGACCCAATTTGACCTAAAGGGCCAAATTGGGCCAAATAAAATCAATGCCAAAATGACAAACCAATTCAATTTCAACCTTCAATTTATTTGGTCTACTTTTTGACTTTCAAATCAAGAATCCAATCAATTGAACTCATTCCAACCCATGCTCAAGTCAACTCAATTGGTCAAATTGGTCAATATGACCCATTTAACCCAAATTGAACCATATAAACCAACTCCAAATCTAATCTAAATTAAATCAAACCCATTGCACTAACTCATTCTAAATGACCAATCAAACTAATCAAACTTGTGACCCAATTTGGTCAAACTTAGCCCAATTGAACCCATGTGACCTACATGAATCAAATTGAGCCAAACCCAATAAACCAAGTCAAAACTCAACCAAACTTATCATGTCTCATCCGGGTCACCATGGGATTGCCCAAGTGGGTCAAACACATGGTGAACCTTAGTTGGGTCAAACTCATTGAACCTAGCTCTTTAAATGGGATAAAATCCCCATTTAGAAGGGTTCTCCATCTTCTGCTCCTTGGCGATCTTTGGTTCTTCTATGATGAAGACCCAACTTATCCCAAGGCTATTGGGTTTATCCTTTGGCCAAGATAGGGTGATTTTACCCATGAGCAATCATTGGTCAACTTATGGAGGAGTGTACACTCCATGGCAGCCCACCATGCCCTCAACCTCACACACACATCCACCTCAATAGTCTCATGACACCTCGACCACCCACTATGATCGGTTTGAGCCAATCTCAACCCTTGGTTCAATTGAGGAGTAGAGTATACTCTCCCCATTAGCTCAAAATCAACACTAACCTTATCGAGAAGATTCAAAATAGTTCCCAATCATTTCTTGAGCTCTTCGTTCACCTACCGCCAGACCAAGCCCAAACTTGTGATCCTGCTCATCCAACCTCATCAAAGCTCCATGAAATTTAAATTAACTCTTCCCACATTTCTTGAGCTCTTCGTGCACCTATATGGCACTCATAGTTTAAATGACTTAATTTAGTTTAAAAATATAATTAAATATCCAAAAGTTCAAAAATCATAACTAATTATAGAAAAATATTAAAAATGTAAATAAAGCCATTTTGGAAAACTTAGATTGAATAAAATTCAATAAAAATAAATCCTCTAATTAATATTTAATGAACAATACTTAATTAAGGTTTGAAGCTTGGGCTAATTACCTTAATTAAGGCTAAAATATTTGACTAATTAATTCTAAATTTGACATGTTGATTCTATGGCAATTAATTAGGACCCCTCTCCTATTTCCAAATGTATTATTTTAAGGGGTTTAATTAATATTTTTTTAATTAATGGTAAATTAAGGAAAATTAATGGTGAAATGTAAATGAAATAAATTTAAGTAACTCAAGTGAAATCCATTATTTCCTTTATGTGTTTAATAACATAAAGTCATTAAATAAATTGTGATTATCCTATTAGTGTGGAAAAATCATAAGAGTATTTATCTTAAATCTTTTCCTTCTTTAACTTAATTAATTCTTAAGCATGAGCCTAATTACATTAGATTTTGGTATTGCAATTTTTATTTTTCAAAGGATATCTTTGAAGGCTCATGCTTAGGTGATTAATTAAATTAAAAGAGCTTGGGAAGGGTGATCAAATTGATATAATTAATAGATTGAACTTAATTATTTCATAAAATATATTTAATTTCCTTCCTTTAACATATTAAATAGACAACATGGGATGGATTGAATTCTAAGTTTTGTTTCTCTTCTTTTTGGTTTCAAAATCTTGAACATTAAAACTAAACATTAAAGAAACTTTGATTAAAATTAGGAGATGTTTATTTAACTTGTCTATTTTAAGGTTCTAATGAAATCAAGTATGTTGTGTGGTGATGTTGAATTACTTCCTTTCAATTATTATAAATGTGTATGCCATGTGCTTCATGTATTTATGTTTTAAAGTTAAAAGAATATGATTGTATTTAAATTACAAGAGTTGACAGATGTTATTATATGATGTATTATCATTAATAAATCTCAAACTATTTTGAAACCATATGTTAATTATAAATTAAATAATTTGAAGCTTAAAGCAATTCTTATTATTTATAAATAATTATGTGAAAATAAAATGTTCATTTTCTTGTAATCAAAAGATGTCAATTGATGGTTTTATTCATATGTTCATACTTATGTATTCATGTATTTGAATTGGCAAGTATATCGGACATTCGGTAATATGAGGCTTTAAGTAGCCCTAAAGAGGTCTTAGATAATATCACTTCCCTAGTTTAACAATGACATGTACTTTTTTAACTTCATTTATATGTATTATACATATTAGAATATAAAGTGAACCCCCCATACCCCTCCCCATTTGTTTTTTTTGCCATTTAGCTTTACATAGGTAAAAGATATTTATACACAACCTTCTCATGATTTTATTTCTATGTTTATGTATATGCTTATGTGTTTTTTAATTGGCAAGTATATAGTTTGAACATGGCAGAACACGAGGCTTTAAGCAAGGAGGTCTTAGATAATCTCACTTTCTGATTCAACAATGGCATGTACTTGCTTAAATTCCTTATATCGTGTTTGTATATGCTTAAATATGAGATGAAATCTCTTTTCTATCAAATTAATGCATCAACATTCATTAAGTATACAAAATATAGGTAAATTGCATATATATATATATAAAGAAAAGAATATAGATGTTATTGATAATGAAAGGAAGTAGTGGAGTATTATTTATGTGATGGTGACTTAATTTCATTGGTCTTATAGTACCCAAGAGCAAGGGTGAATTATCCCTCTGGTAGTGAACCCTTTGGGAAGCCTTGTGCCATAGTGAAAAGATGTACTCTTGGATGTTAAGGCAATGAAAGAGCCTAGGATCTCATACCAATTGTGTGTCACTATAACACCCAAGATTGGTGTGTGTGTGTGTGTGTGTGTGTGTGTGTCGGGGTTTAGTAGAAAATTAATTTTTTTTATACCTTTGATTCTTTTCTAGGGTTCCCGACCTTTTGGATAGCATGACCACCTCAACATTGTCACCATTTAAGCTTGAGGTCTTATGCTTTTCACTATCATCAACTTGTAATGCAATGGCTTTTCTTTTCTCCTTCTCCTTTTTTTTGAGTTATCCATATTATCCCTTTTAGCAATAACCTATTCATCTCTATCAAAGAACCCAAAAGCTGATCAAGTGGATAAGTAGATAAATCTTTAGCTTCACTAATAGCTATTATTATAGCATTACATTTTTTTTTGGAAGATATCTAAGAATCTTATGGACTAAGTCTTGATTCCTATATGTTTTTTCAAGAGAATTCAACAAGTTAATTTTTTTTATGAATCTAGTATACATATTAGAAATAGATTCTGAAGGAGACATAGAAAATAACTCATATTCATGAATAAGTCTATTTATATGGGCATCTCTAACTTCACTAGTTCCTTCATAAGTTATAATTAATTTATCCCATATTTCTTTTGTGTACTTAACATAGAAATTTTCATCACTAAAGTACAATGTAAAGTATTGCAAGCCCTAGTATTTAATTCATCTCCCTACAATCCATTCCTCTAAAGGTTTTGTACTTTAATGCTATTTACTACTACATTGAGTGTATGATCTGATATGTCAACATGTACCACATGTGCATATTGACCTCTTAAAGTACTAATTCTATTATTCCAATAATCAAATGGGATACTATCTAAAAGTGGAGGTCTATGAGTGGATTGTTCCTCTAGTAGTGAATCCTTTGGGAAGCCTTATGCCATAGTGAAAAGATCTACTCTTGGTTGTGCCAATAAAAGAGCCTAGGCTCTTATTCTAATTGGTGTCACTATATCACCCAAGAGGGGTTGAATTCAATGTTATTAAATATTTTAAAGTTAAATCTTAAAGTTTAACTTTAACTAGAAAATAAATTTTTGTTTTATAATGACAAGATACAATTCTCAATGTAGCAAAATTAAAGTGTTATGTAAAGAGAGATAGCGGCACACAATTTTTTATATGGTTTGACCAAACTCCAAATGACCTATGTCCACACCTAGCCACCCCTAGGGCCACTAAATGTAAAATAGCTTACAAACATAATCAGTACAACCTATAATAACATGTACTCTCCTACAATGGGGAGTATAACTCTATAATAATATGTACTCTCCTATAATGGGAGTACAACTCCTATAATAACATGTATTCTCTTACAAAGGGGTGAGTACAACCCATAAAAATTTTATAGCACAAAAATATAAAATAATAAATTTTCATAAAATTTATCTTTCACAAATATACTAAGCTATCCAATTCAATAAGTGATCTCACAACTTATAAATGATCACTTTATAACTTACAATTTTGAGAAGATAGAATGCTCACTTAATTTTGATAAGAAATGATAAAATAAATATCTTAAAGTGATCTCATTAAGATGTTTATTTTATTAAAATTTGTAGACTAATATAAAAATAATTTCAAAATAAAATCTTAATAATCTATTGCACAATAAAATAAATTTCAGCAAGGAATAATTTTAAGTTTAAGAGAAACTATAACAAGTATGTAAATAATAGTGTAAGAATGATTAATTCTCCACTAAACTTCTTTTTTCATAATTAATAAACAATAAAAATAGAAGGTGTTACTAAATTTATGTAAGATAAAATTATTTAAACAAAGGAAATAAGATGGAATAAAATGATAGCGATAAATAAAATAATTTAATTTTTATAAATTTTTATTTTGAAAAAGAAACTTGATATATAATAGATCTAGCATATACTATAAAATTCAAGCAATAATTTATTTTATTTTAACCAAAATGATGCTTTTAATTAATGCAAATGATCACAAAATACTTAATGAAAGTTAGTATGATAGATCAAAAGCAAGCTTTTAATTAAAAATAGAGATCTAACAAATATGAACATATTTTCAGCACAATAAATTAATTTTAAATGGTTAAATTATACTTCTAAAGTAGATCTAAGAATAAGTGATCTTTCAAATAAGACAAATAAAGAAATATTTCAAAATCAAAAGAAATTTGCAGGAAGATAAAAATTTCAAGATGAAATAATTCTACAAACTATCGGAAGAGTTTTCAAAAAAAAAAAAATTGAAGAAACTTTGATGTGAAAAACTTAAAGTTTGATGTTCAAAGACTAATCCACCAAAAGTAAAATTTAAAAGAACAAATTGATGGTGAAAATAGTATGAACAACTAAAAGAGATTAAGATCAAGAATAAACAAACTCAAGTAATTTGAGAAAGCTCGTAGTTGAAAATGTTGAAGCTTGAATGAAGGATTTGATCTTGCAATATTTAGAGAACACTTGGAAGGAAAATCTAAAAGTTTTGTCTTAGATTTACTAGGAGAGATTTTGAATTTGAAATGAATGCTTTATGAAGAGAATGATTACTATTTATAAGTAAGAAAGTCATTTTGAATTATTTCATAGAAATATATTATTCTAATATCATTTTAACATATAATAATGTAATATTCAATAAATATATGATTTATAGTAAACAAATATTAAATTCAAATAGCCAAAAATCAGCTAGTCACATGGGCAAGTCAAAATAATAAAAAATGGCTCTTAATATATTCAAGGCATGTATCATGCATTCATTATTAAAATCAGCTAATATTTGAAAAATCATAATAAATTAAAGTTTAATCAAGCGTTAGTCATATAACCTATAAAATTAAAGGAAACAAATCCAAGGAATCCATTGGAGATGAAATCGATCTAAATTCCTTGATTATAAAATAACTTTGGCTAAAAAAACTAGTGTATTTTTGTTAATTTTAAAATATAACATTTAAAAATTATGATATAATTTAGATATAATCTTACACATGTTAGTTATCATATAACTTTTAAATTAAATTAAAATATTTAATTA
The DNA here is from genome assembly GCA_021442155.1 of Cymbidium sinense. Classification (NCBI taxonomy): domain Eukaryota; kingdom Viridiplantae; phylum Streptophyta; class Magnoliopsida; order Asparagales; family Orchidaceae; genus Cymbidium; species Cymbidium sinense. The sequence continues at coordinate 60,016,398 of CM038230.1, read as the reverse complement.
TATTAAGTATATAAACTAGTTACACTTAATAGTCATAATTAATTATCATTTATTTTTGATAATTTAAATGCTATGTATAAAGCATATAATTGAATGTATAATTAGATAAAGATTATTTATTTATATAAATTAATCTCATTATCATTATTTAAAATAAATAAAAAAATATGTTATGTTTTGATCAAATTAATTTATACTAATGAACTCATATGAACCTCTAAGATAATTTTAAATGCATATAACCTAAATTATTATATCTTGAGCTTCAAGATATCCATTTTGATCTATCTTTCATTCTTCCATACTTGTAATTTTATCAAACATATTGTGAGATTTATTGGATATGTAATTAGCAATCAATATATTTTAACACAAAACATACATTAGAACAAGCATATGCTTGTTTCATCAAAATTAATAGGATAGAACATGAGGCTCATAAAGCTAACTTAAGATGCCTTTCATGTTTGAATAAGATTCATTATGACTAATCTAAACTTTGGCTAAGATAAAATTCATAAATGGTCTTTTAAGAAAGTTAAAGCAATAATGATCTATCTTTGAAAATCAATTTAGGTTAGGGATGAAAGAGTCAAGACTCTTTCTTCTCTTCATAATGATTAGATCTTATATAAGAAGTGAGCAAAATAAAAATGTATAAGTTAAAATTCAATCAAGTTACTAAAAGACTTAAAGGTAATTTAAATAATTCTAAACTATAGAAAATCTTAAGTCTAAAGCCCAATCAAGACACATCACACTAAGCCTTAACACACACATTAGAATACTAAGTCACCTATCTTAGTATTAAAGCAGGTGTATGTTATGGTGATATATTTTATTTTGTGATTTAATATTTTATTGGATGTTAGGGTTATTTGTGCATGAGAGGTCATTGTTAGCTAATGATGTTTCATGGGGATTGTGCTTGAGGGATGTGGTAAAAATTTTATTAAGAATTTCTAAGATATATACTTCCATCTTCAATCAATGTGGAATCTTTTATGTATTTGGATATCAGTAGATCCGTAGATGTTCTCATTAAGGTGATCGGTATAACATTAAGGAGAAGTGTACTATCTTAAAAGATAGAAGTCACTACCCTACAATGGACTTAATCACTGAATAAGGACTCCTAAAGACAATGGGTGCATGTGTAGATTCTTCTCCTACTTTACATGAAAAAATAAGCGGGGTTTATTTTAAATCGGGTTTGTTAAGTTCTCACAAGGGGACCCATAGTTAATTACATCCTAAAGAAGGGATTCTTAGGAATACTCTCAATTAAGGTAAATGATCATTATCTCCATAGATTTCAATAGGTAGGACTATCAATCGATTAGTTTAATTTAGAAGATCAAATGGGATTGATCAAAGAGAGAGTTATTATCAAAGCCAAAGAAAGATAAGGGAGCTCACGATGCTAGAAAACATAGCGGCGTTTCAAATTATCTATGGTTGGGCTTTACATTTTTCAAATTGATTTAATTTATTTGAGTTGAATTTTTCAAAATTTGGGGGCTTATAATTCACAACACAAGATTATAAAATGCCTAGGAGGTGAAGATTTATACTTATGGCCCACAAAGGGGAGAAATAACATCAACCTAAATCTAGGGAGTTTTGGTGAGGCCAAAATTACAACCTAAATCTAAGGAGAAAATGGGTATATGGTTTACCTCCACAAGAGAGAATAAATCACCCGAATGCTGGACTTACAACCACTTGAGGGTGGCCACCAACTAACTCCTCCTATAATTTTAAATTCATGTAGGCAAGTCATATACTTTATGCAAGATAGCGGCTATTATTTATTTTAGAAAGAGACTAAGTCCTTAAACTCACTCCCTAAGAGGCTAAATCATGTAAGGGCATGAAAAATGACCTAGATCTAATGCAAATCATATTACATTTTATTTTTATTTTTGAACAATCATTTGACTTATGCTTATAGAATTCATATGCCTAATGCATGAGAAAGAAGATTATGGGCCAAAATAAGCAAGAAGGGGAGGTGTGTTTCCACCATGACTCTCACAAGTCAAGTTCTTTGGGGAAGCCCTCCAATCAAGAGTGAAATAATATGCTTTTATGCATGATGTTATAAAAGAAATACTCATTCAGGGGGTTACTAATTCTTTTATCTTGATTTTTAGCTTAGGATTTAAGTGAGGTTATGAAATGTTTATTTTAATTTTGAGTTGATTAGTTTGATAGAAGATTTATTTTTCCTAAGAGCCTAATCATCATCCGCCATACATCAAGTAAGGAATAAATTAGGAAAAGGATGCCATCTTAATGCACAAGTTAAATGAAATATCACACATTTTATAAAGCTAACATAAAAGAATAAAGGAAATTTGTGGTCGAACCACCACACAAAAATAAATAGTGAACTCTACCCTTATACAACCCGGATTACAAATTAATTAATTTACAATCAAGCAAGAAAATTCATGCTATGGGGTCTTCATTATTCTTTTCTTCTTTCTTCTTTCTTCTTTCTTCTTCTTTTCTTCTTTCTTATTTGTTTCCTTCTTTTGGAGCATTTGAATGTGGTTGCTCAAAGGCTTCACATGGTACATAAGGTGAGATCTTATGACAAATGCTCATCCTAATCCTCCATAACAATCATTCAAAAATTCTAAATGCAAAAAATTACATGAAAATAAAAAGTAAATCTAACTAACAACAGAAAATAGAGATTAGCTAAACAAACCATACAAATCCTAAGCATGTATATTGGACTTAGCACCCACACATGGGTAACTAAGTCCACCTAGCCTATTGGATTATGCTTAGGGGTATAAGCACATCAAAAGTAGTTATTATTTTTTGCCCCTCAAGCACAATCCAAAATAATGATTAGACTAAAATGTCCTACCTTTCATTCTATGCACATTCACCCTAACATCCGGCTAAAACAAAATATCATAAAATAATAAAAATATCAAATCATGACCTGCCTAACCTAAAGCTAGAAGTGGAGACTTAGTCTAATGTGTGTGCTTTAGGAGGTTTGTGGTTTTAAGGTTAAGATTCTCTAAGTGTGAAGATGTTCAAATTAGATGGGTGGTTTCATTTTAGTGTTTAATTGATTTGGGATGATATTATTTTGTATTTTGATTTGGTTTAGGTAAATTTTACAATTAATTACTAAGTGTTAAAAGAGGGAAAAGAGAACGAACTTCTCTTTCCTTCCCTAACCTAAGTAACTTCTAAAGTAGATTCATGTTTGATTTTGTTTAGTGAATGCTTTATTATGTATTTTAATTAATCCTAAGTTTGTATTTTCCCTAAATAAACCTATTAAAAATAAAGGCATGTCAAGATTAAGTAAAGTGAACTAAATTCACAAAACACACATCACTTCATTTATTTCCCAACATGTATAACATGCATATGAATGAATCCTAAGCATATCTATACATACAAATGGGAATGTTTAGCATATTATAGGATGAATGCTAAGTGAGTTACTTAAGAAAATTTGAATGCTTTTTTGATGAATGATTTTCATGAAGTAGAAAAGATGTTTTCTTATCCATTTTTTTTGCATGCACACATGTATGAAAAACATAAGTGAGTATACTATTGTGTGAGGTACAAGACCTACTTAGGGCTACTTAAATCCTTGCAACCCCAAAGTTGTCTAGACTAATATACCACTTTTTTTTAAATACAAGCATATGCACAAAAGAAATGAATGGAAAAGAAAGATGCAAAAAGTTTGTAATTGTTTGTTTGTTTTGTTTATGCAATTTATATGTACAAGTGTGGATGTCCTTCTTTAAGTAATATCATAGGAATGAATAGGAATGGAGTTAAGCAAGTGTTATATTCTTTTCGGATGAACTATACACTTTGCCAAATCCTATTCAAAACTATGCTAAAAGAAAAGAGAAGGAAAAGTACACTATGTACATCTTCATATTTATATCCACATCAAAACTTATAAATAATTACAAGTAGTACACTTTCAGTTTTAGGTATTTGATTTATAGATTTTGAAAATAGTTTTGGATTTAGTAGTGATAATAGCTATCCATATTTTTTTACTTTAGCCAAAACATGCAATTTGACATAAAGAAAACATTTCATTTTAAATTTGATTTTTTGAAAAGCATGAGTGCATGAAACTCATATGACATACACATTTAGCATGTTTGAAAAGAACTAAAGTGATGAAAGCATGTAAACACATTAATTCCTAAGGATAATATTATGAAATAGGAAAGTTTAAAGAAAATCAAGTTATTTTAAAGAAAGTTTAATTTTTTTTTGAGTTTGATTTAATTTGAGAAATGTGAGGTGAGTTTCCTATTTCTAACCTATTCCCACATATGTTTGTTGTTTAAATTTAATTTTTAGGTGATTAGATCAATTTTATGCTTTGGTTAGGTTAAGGTGTACATTAAGTGTGTTAATTACTCCTTACCATACCAATCAAATAATTATAAGCCAATGAGATGATATAAAACTAGACAAAGAATTTAAATCAGCAATGCACCTAGTAAGAAAAGGGCCTAATGCATTTGGCTCATGATTAATGATTAATTAAATTAATGGGTTTAACTTAAGTATTTTCATAACCCCTCTCACACATGTGAGTTGGGTTTTGATTTCCATATACTTATGCTCTTGAACCTAAGCATCTACCCAAGATAGATTAATTGAGTTCTAGAAAGTTTTAGAATTTTATGAAATTAATTAAGGTGATAATTAGTGAATTAACTCTTAATTAAGGTTGGATTAAGGAAGAAAGGGTTAGGAATATCTTAAGGAATTTTATTCCCTAAATCTCATATTCACTTAAGTAAAAGATAATTAACTCAATCAGAGGGTTAAATTGCTAATTATACCCTTAATTAAGCTTAATTACATTAAAGGAGTGATTAAAGAATGAAATAGAAATTCCTCTAATTAAGCCATCAATAAATCCCAAAAAAATTAGGGAGGTAGCGATCATCCCACTAATTAAGCATAATAAGTTTAAGATTAATCGGTGAAATCAAGGGTTAATTAGTAAAATAACATTTCTAATAAAACCTAAATCCAGTACTATTCAAAATCCATTCAAATCATTTTTAGAATATTCTATGTTCAATGCAATTTATTTTATATTTTTCTGATTTTTCTAGGCTTAGATATAAATTTAGGAAGTTTTCATGGTTAATTAATAATTAAATAACCTAATTAAAATGTTTAATCCCATCGACCACATGGGATGGCGTGGCATGTCTTTTCGATGTGGCATGATGGAATTTGAAATTTAACTTATCATCATAGCATAATATCGGTGGTGGCTACACCCTTTCTCCTCACCCATTCGATCAAGGATTGGATGCTTGAGGTTAAAATTATGGTTCTAAAGGGATAAGATGTGAATGCTATGTATTAATCATGGTCGCCCATCTAAAATGTGATGAATTACCCATGATCTATAGTATTTTCTTATGAAGAATGGACACCGCCTATCTTACGGGGATGATTCGAGCTCAATTAAGCTAGGATTGGATTGAAACTCAACCCACACCATCTAAGCACAAAGATATTCACATATAATGGCTAGAATTTGATGGGATTAAAATTCACTTCACAAAGCTCCAAACCACATTGAACTTAAGTTTTTAATGGTTAACCTCACTAGAGGTGATCACCAACACTCGATTCCCTTGGAGAAGCTTATGGAGACAAAGCTTTGTTGAAGTTTTGAGGCTCTATTGGGTAGATCCTCCCATGGGCCAACCTCTTGCACTTGAGCTTGGTCTTGATCGAATTAGATCCTCCCTTGCCTTTAGAGCTTGGGAAAGACTTGGGTGAACTTGACTTGATCCTCCGAGGGTGGAAGAAGAAATTAGGTTAGTTTGAAGTATGGAGTAAGTTGTATTTCCACTTGAGCTTCCCTATTTTGGTTTGGAGAAATCCAAAATGGGAAATTCAAATGGGATCTAGGAAGCTTGGGATCACTTAGCAAAGGCTTCTCTAGCTTCCCTTAGCTCAATTAAGTTTGACACATCAAGATTGAATGGAATTAGGGGAGTATATCTCCACAGGGAATTAGATCGAGAAAGGAGATGCTATTTTGATCTAACTAAGCTTGCAATAGGTTTGTTATAGAGGTGTCCTTGAATTGGCAGAGGAGGAGTGGATGAGGTGGCCATGTGCTTAAATTAAGTGGAGGGAGGATTCCATGTGGCCATTTTCAAGCACATGGTTAATTTTAGGTTTGGGTTGGGTTTGGCTGACCCAAACCCATTGTCATGTGCAGTCTATTAGTGACCATTTGGTCCACTAAGAGGGTGCCAAGTGTCCATGAAAAGGAATTGACCAAGTTCCAAGTGGTTTTGATTTTGGGTTACCCTATGTCCTAGGGTAAAATGGTCATTTGATCTTGATTTTAGTTTGGGTATGTTTGATATGATGGGAAAATAGGTTTGACTAAGTTTCATTGAATTTGGAGTTGGTTTGATATGATTTGGCTCATGTAGACCCATTTAGGTCAAAATGGGTGAACTTTGGTCAAGTTGACCAAATGGTCAAATTCAAAAACTAAGGGTTGGGACATGTTCATATGATTATATGAATTGATTTGGTATCTTTGTTTCCAATCAATATGGTTTATATTTGGATTTGGCTCATTTGATTTCATTTAGGTCAAATGGGTCAAGTTGACAATTTGACCCATTTGACCTATTTAGGTCATGGGTAGGTTTAGGTTTGGTTGATCATATGAAATGGATTGATATCTTTGTTTCCAATCAATTTTGGTTATGTTTGAATTTGGCTCAATTTGATCTTTTAGGTCAAGTTGGGTCAATTAGAAGTTAGGTCTAGTTGGCCAATTGAGGCTTTGGTCAAGTTCGAATCATTTTGGAATGAAATTGATCCATTGGTTTCAATCAATTTGGCTTAGATCAAGTTTTGATATTTTTTGACTTTTTCAAGTTGGATCAACTTGGGCAAGTGGTCAATTGCTAGGTTGGACACAAATGTTGACTTGGTCAAGTTCAAACATTGGTCATGAATGAACTCATCGTGATTTCAATCAATTTGGCCTATGGTGGGTTTTATTTTGGCTAAGTGTTGGCTTGGTCAACCTTAGGTTTGACTTGGTTTGACCTAATTTGAGTGATTGATCATCTCATGATGATTGTTGATCATGATGAGAGGCATAGATGGCCTTAGTTCATTACAATTTGGTTAGGATTAGAATTTGGCTCATGGGTATTTTAGGTGACTTTGGGTCAAGTGAGCCTGGGTCAAATGGCTTGGTTAAAGCTTTATTTGAGTTTGATTGAACTCACAGACTTATGATTGAAATATAAATCCATTTGCAAGTGGTTTGAAGTCAAATGGGTTTTGATTCATTTGATAATTTCAAGTTCAAAGGGTGAACAAGAGTTTGGCTTAGGTTTGATTTTTTTGAATTGAGTTTTGGTTAAGTGATTGAAGTTTGAATTTATATTTGGATTCATGATTGGAGGATTGATTGAGTCACAAAGAAAAATGGGTGTTTGGCTTGATTTAAAATGATTTGGCTAAGTTCAAGATTTTGACTTGAAAGGCTTAGGGATTTTGATTTTGAGTTTGATTTTGGAGTTGGTTTTGGTTGTTTGAATTTATATTTCATTTGTATATGTGAATATAAATGAGAATATAAATGGGTTATGAGAAAATTTCATGAATTTGAAGTGATTTGAACTTGATTTAGGTTAAGTCCTTAAGAGGGAATTAAAGGACTTAGGAAAGATTTTGATTTAGAGTTGAATTTTGGATTTAGTTTGACTGATTTGAATTTATATTTCATTTATATATGTGAATATAAATGAGAATATAAATGAGTTGTGAGAAAATTTCATGAGTTTGAATTGATTTGGATTAGATTTAGCTAAGTCCTTAGGGAATCAAAGGACCTTAGAAATATTTTGAACTTGGAATCTCAATCATGGGCTTCAATCATAAGTTTCAATCATGAATTTCAATCATATGGAATTGATTTGAGTTTGGAGAAAATCAGTTAGAATTGATTTAAGTTTGATGTTGATTTGATTCAAGTTTGACTTGAAAGAAGGAAGTGAGGAATGCGGTTCAAGCTATAGGGTGGAAATTTTCCTAGCACCCTAACATGACCCATTCCTATGGCTAACTCTTCTAAGTCTCTAGGTTAGGTTGAGTGTCCACCTAATCACTAGATGTGTCTTAAGACTAAGGAACTCCTAAAGCCTAAAAGAAGTCCTATGTTTAAGATGGAGGGGTTGAGGCTCATTCTAAAAATGAGGTCAACAAGGGATCATTGTAATAGTAAATGAATATAAAATGATTTTGCATGCAGTGTCGCTTATGTCCCTAAGTATGATCTAATTAAGGTAGGTGTGCTTGGTTACCCAAGTGTAGGGTGCTAAGTCCAAGTATGTGAAATATAACTACTTGGTTTGTATGTTTATTTAGATGATATCTTTTGATAGTGTAGTTAGATTTTATTTTTTATAAAGTTGTAATTTTGTAATAGGATTAAGATTAGTATTATGTGGTTTAGGTTGAGTTGTGGTGGTGCTTTAATGAATCCTGGATACCACATAGATCTTAGGGGTACTTATTGCAAAGATCAAGTCTAAAATTAAAGTTTGATGTACCGTGTCAAAAGATGGGAGCATCACTCTACAATGGACCAAATCACCTAATAAAGACTCCTAAGATAGATGGGTCTTCATATATACTAGAGATCTTTCCTTAACTTTACATGAAAAGTAAAGCGATTTATTTTATGGTGGGCTCTTTAGTTCCCTATGGAAGCAAGCTTTCATAGTTAATTACATCATAAAAAATGAGAATTCCTAAAGTAGCCAATAAATATCTTTAAGGATTTCAAGGTTAGACTATCAAAGAATTAGGTATTTTTTGAAAATTAAGTGGGAAAGTTCAATTTTGAAGACTTATTTTTAGATTCTAAAGGAAAATGAGTAGGAGCACTCATGATACTAGGAAGTCTAGTGAGCACTCTAGTCTACCTTATAGTGAACTTTATATGTTTGAAAATAGAGAGTTTATATATATATATATATATATATATATATATATATATATATATAGATTTTCATTAGAATGCTAGGGCATATAATCCATAATCCATTAACATACATGGAAATGCCTAAGAGGTGAGGACTTATACTAATAGCCCAAAGGAAATAAGAAACCTTAGATCCTAAATCTAAGATGCTTTAACAGCTAAATGCATGACATATGTCTAATTGGAAAATGGAATATCATGATTTACCTCCATAAGAAAGGGGAAACCCCACTCTTACGGACTTACAACCGCCGAGTGGTCGCTAGCTAACACCTCCTATGCTTCAAAACCATGTAGGCTAGTTTTATGTAATTGCAAGATAGCTAAGTTATTTAATTAGGAAGGAAACTAGAGCCCTAGACTCTCTTCCTAAGAGACTAGATCATGATTGCCATGAAAATATGACTTGAACTAATGCAAAATTAATAATCTTTTATATAATTTTGACACTTGCATTTGGACAAAAGCTCAAGACAATTATGCCTAAATGCATGATGATGTAAGGTTACAAAAATCAGTTGGGGAGGTGTTCTCCATTATAAGGGATGCCCTCAAAGGTCATGCATTCCACTATTGTGCAAGTATGGAGACCCTCCCTATTCAAGAGAAAAATAAGATGATATGCATGATATTATAACATTCAATATTCAGCTAAGGGGTTGCTAATTCTTTTAATTATCTTGATTATAGCCTAGGCTTTAAGGTGAGATTATGAGTTATATTTAAAATTTAGTCATGAGTTGTTAGTGAGGGTATAAAATTAATTTTATCCTAAAGAGCCTACTGCATATAGACCACCCATTCAATCATCAAGCTTTAAGAAACCTATGAAAAACAAGCCATTTCTATTGCACAAGCTAAACATGACAATCATTCATATTTTCATAAAAGAATAAGAGGCAAGTGCTGGGTACCACCGCATACCTTGAAAAATAAATAAAAGAAGTTGGGTAGCTGAGTTCTACCCTTATACAACCCATATTATAAAAGAATATTATAATTACAATGAAATAAATGCTAAGCGGCCTTCATTCTTTGCCTTTCCTTTTTTATTTTTGATTTGGTTTTGCTCCGTGCTCCACTGTGGCCTCCAAGGTCTTTACCTTCTAACCACTACTCATCCTAAACCTCATAACACTAAGCCTAATTCCTATCATGAAATTACATATCTATGGAAAATAAAATTTAACTACACTTGCAAAACATATGTTAGCTAAACATACATACAAACCAAACAATTATTTTCTATAAATTTAGCCTTAGCACCTTGCACATGAGTAACCAAGTCCACCTATCCTAATGCGCTTTATGTAAAGGAGAATAAGTAACCTTGTTGACCTTATTTTTTAGAATGAGCCCTCAACACCTCCATCTTAGGCATAGGATTCCTCTTAGGTTTTAAGAGTTTCTTAGTCTTAAGACATATCTAGTGATTAGGTGGACACTCAACCTAGCCTAGAGACTTAGAAGGGTTAGCCACAGGACTAGGTCATGCCTTGGGTGTTAGGAAATTTGCCTACCCTTAGCTTGTACCATTCCTCACTTTTCTTCCTTCAAGTCAAACTCCAAATCAATTCAATTTGATTTTCTCCAAACCTAAATCAACTCCATGATTAAAACTTTGATTGAAACCCATGATCAAAATTTATCAAAATTCCTAAGTCCAAATTTTGCCTAAGTCCTTAATTTTCCCTATTTAATCAAAACCTATTCAAACCAAATAAAAGCTTTGAGATTTTCTCATAATTAATTTATATTCTCATTTATATTCACATATAGAAATGAAATATAAATTCAAACCAACCAAAATCAACTCAAAATTCAAAATCAATTCATGAAAATTCTCTTAAGTCCCTTTAATTTTCCTTTAAAGGACTTAGCCAAAATCAACTCTAAACCTTGATCAAATCAATTCAAACCCTTGGGATTTTCTCAAAACTTATTTGTATTATCATTTATATTCTCATATAAATGAAATACAAATATAAATCAATCAAATTCAACTCTAAAATTAAATTCCAAATTTAAAATCTTTGAAATTCACTTTAATGGATTTAACCTAAACTTTGATCAAACCATTTCAAACTCATGGGATTTTCTCAAAATCAATTTATATTCTCATTTATATTCTCATTTATATTCTCATATATAAATTAAATATAAATATAAATCAATCAAATCCAAGGCAAAAAAATTAAATTTCAAATTAAAAATTCCCTTAAATCCTTTAAATCCCTTTAATGGATTTATCCTAAATCATGATTAAACCACTTCAAATTCTTAAAATTTTCTCGATAAATTTATATCTTCATTTATATTCACATATATAAATGAAATATAAATTGAAACAATCAAAACCAAATCCAAAATCAAACTCAAATCCATTCAAAATCAAATCTAAGCCTTTCAAGCCAAAATCTTGAACTTAGCCAAACCAATTTCAAATCAAGCCAAACTCTTGATTTTCTCTCATGATTCAATCAAACCTATAATCATGAACTCATATATAAATACAAACTTCAATCAAACTATCAAAACCCAAATAAAAAATCAAACCCAAAACCCTTCATATTCTTCCTTTGAATATGAAATTTTAAATGGGCCAAAATCCATTTGACTCAAACCACTTGTAAATGTATTTATATTTCAATCATGAGTCCATATACAAGATCAACCAACTTCAAATCAAACTTTGACCAAGCCATTTGACCCACTTAGGCACACTTGACCCATAGTGACATAAAGTACCCTTATGAGCCAACTTTTGATCCTAACCAAATTGGATTGAACCAAACTCCTACATGCTTCTCATCATGATCAACAATCATCATGGGATGATCAATCAATCAAATTGGGTCAAACCAAGTCAAACCTAAAGGTTGACCAAGTCAACACGTAACCTAAAATAAAACCTTACATAGCCAAATTCTACCATAGGTCAAATTAATTGAAACCATTGATCTATGTTCACTCATGACCTATGTTTGAACTTGACCAATCCATCATTTGAGCCTAACCTAGCCCAATTGGCCCACTTGACCCAAGTTGACCCATTTTGACCTAAAGGGCCAAATTGTCAAAACTTGATCTAAGCCAAATTGATCCAAACCATTGGGTCAAGTTCATTCCAAATCACTTGTTGAACTTGACCAAAGCCTCATGGCCACCCCAACCTATCCCAATTGACCTTAGACCCAACATGACCTAAAGGGGTCATGTTGAGCAAATTGAACCTAACCCAAATTGATTGGAAAAAAGATAACAATCCACTCTATATGACTAACCAAACCTAAAACTACCCTTGACCTACCTCAAATAAATGGGTCAAATGGGTCAACTTGATCCATTTGACCTAAATGAAGTCATATGAGCTTGACCCAAGTCCAAATTGAACCAAACCAAACCAAAGCCACCAAAAAATTTTAGATGGTCATATGAACACCCAACCCTTGGTTTGACCCAATTTTACTAATTGGTCAACTTGAAGTTGACTATTTTGACCTAAATGGGTCAACATGAGCCAAACCCTATCAAATGAATTACAAATATAATGAAACTTGGCCAAGCCTATTTTCTCAACATACCGAACATACCTAAATTGAATAATTAGCAAAATGACCATTTTATGCCTAGGCCATAGAACAAATTTTGGCCTAGCCCATGGGTATTTTGGTCATACCCTTCACAATCACTTGAGGCTTTCCTAAAAGCTCAAGGGGACTTAATGATGAGTGGTGCACCCAACTCAATGGGTTTGGGTTAGCCCATTTGAGCCATAGACCAAACCCCACCATATGGCTTGAAATTGAATTTTCAAACTCCCCATAAGCTCAATTTCAGCACATGGGAAGTTATTATCCACTACGGAAAAGCGGCTATGTGAAATGATCTAACAATCAAAATAGCCCACTCCACATGCTCAATTGGAATAAAATGGCATGGACATTACTGACCATCCAATTTCCATAAGGGGATATATACTCTCCTTAATTCAATGAAAATTAACTTCACTCTTGATTGATTAAAGCCTAGGAATCCTTAGCAACCACCTGTGAGAATTCCTAAGCTTTTAAAGTGGAAAGAATTTGTAAACAAAAAATTATTAATAAAAAAAATTAAATCGTGGAAGAACTTGGCTCATCTCAACCGTCCATCCGCATATTTTAGATGGACAACTGAGATTATTTAGCACATTTTAGAAATCCTTTATCTAATTTAAATCATGGGTGAATCCTTAGCCATCCGATCTTTGACGACCAAGGATATTAGCTGTGCCAATCACCTTTGTGAGGTGACAACTTAAGTTGTCCCCTCGCAGCGATAAAGCACGCCGACCATTGCCACGCACACCGCGGAGTGATATATAAGTAGGGATTAGTTAAGAGTATTAATTAATTCCAAATTAATTCAAAAGTCTTCTAAAATTTATAATTCTTGATAAAAAATCAAACAAATATAAGAAAAAATGCAATGGAAACATAATTAAATTTAGAATATTTTAAAAATATTTTCAATGGATTTTGAATTCTCCTTTCTTTGAATTTGGGTTTCTTTAGGAATCTTAATTAGCTAATTATTCTTTAATTAGGTCACCAATTGATCTCAAATTTCTAGGGTTAATTTTTGACCTCTACCTCCCTTTTTTTTTGAGATTTATTGAGGCCTTAATTGTGAAAATTGCTATTTCATTCCTTAATTACCCTTTCATGTAATTAAGGGTAATCAATTAGTGATTTACCCTATGATTAGGTTTGATTAAGTTCATATCTACAGTAAGGGGTTATTTTGGAATAATTTTAGGCATTTCCCTATGCTATTCCCTAAACCCCTCTTTTCTCCTTAATCCCCTCTTAATTAAGGTTAACTCATTAATCACCCCTTCAATCAATTTTCAAAAGTTTTAAAAAAGTTCCAATTTAATCTACCTTGGGTAGATGCTTGGTGTTTAATAGCCTAAGTTCTATTAAGGAAATTAAAACCCCTTTCATAAGTGTGAAGGGGTGTTTTAAAAGTACTTAAGCTAAATCCCTTAGCTTAATGAACTTTAATTATGAGCCAAATTGCATTAGGACTTTTCATTATTAGGTGCATTGCAAATTTAAATATCTTGTGGGTTTTATGTTATCTCATTGGCTCATAATTATTTAGTTAATACTTCTGGTGGTGTAGTAAGGGTTAATTAAGCCATTTAATTCATACCCTAACCTAATCAACACATAAAATGGATCTAATTGCCTAAAAATTAAACAAAAAACTCAAACACATGTGGGAATGGGTTAAGAACATCAAACTCATCTCACTTTTCAAAATTAAATCAAACTTCAAACTAAACAAAAATTATTTTGAAATTCACTTTGATTTATTCTAAATTTTCTTATTCCTTAAGAATATCTTTAGGATTTAAGTAAAGCAAGTTTGTTCATATGCTTTCATTGCTTTGTATCTTTCCCAACATGTTAAGTTGTATGTCATGTGATTCATGCATTCATAATTTCATGTTTCAAATTTTAAAATAAAATTATTTACTTTATGCCAAATGTGAATGTGTTGGCTAAAGTAAAATATGAGTGGCTATTATCACTACTAAATCCAAATTATTTTCCAAACTTATAAATTATATACCAAATTTGAAAGTATGCTACTTATGTTTTAATTATAAGCTTGCATGTGATAGACTATAGAATCATGTTTAGTGTCCTTCATTCTTTCTTATGTTAGCATAGTTTTGAATAGAGTTGCTAATATGTAGGGTTCATTTGAAAAAACCCAACACTTACTTAATTCTATACCCTATTCATCTCTATGCTATCATTTAAGAAAGATGCCTACACTTGCATGATTAAATTGCATAAAGAAAATAAATATATCAAACAACTTTTACATATTCCTTTTCCCTTCATTTCTTTTATATGTATGTTTGTATTTAAGGAAAGCGGTATATTAGTCCGACAAGAGATTACAGGAGGCTTTAAGTAGCCCTAAGTAGGTTTTATACCTTACACCTTTGGTTAATAATGATCTTTGTACTCACTTATGCCTTTCTTACTTTCATATATGTTTGTGAAATTTTGGATAAGGAAATCCTTTTCTACTTAAGAAAATCATACATGTTTAACTTCTAAATTTTCTTGAATGGATTACTTAGCATGCATCATAAAGTATGTTAATTACTCTCATTTGCATGTTTAGATATGCTTAGGGTCCATCCATATAGATATGCTTAATTACCTTTTCTACTTAATTACTCTCATTTGCATGTATAGATAACTAGCATTAAGTGGCATGCTTTTCCTAGTTTCTTCCTTGCTTTATGTATGACCGGATGAGGATTAGGCTCTTTAGGAAAAAATAAATCTTTTACCCAACTTAACAACTCAAAATAAAACTAAACAACTCATAACCTCACCTAAAGCTTAGGTTTAAATAAAGATAAAAGAATTAGCAACCCCTTAGTTGGATGAGTATTTCTTTATAATATCATGCACAAATGCATCTTATTCCACTCTTGATTGGAGGGCTTCCACCTTGGCAGAGAACTTTTAACCTTTGAGTGGTGGAAACTCACCTCCTACCTTCTCACCGATTTTGGCCAATAATCTTCTTTCTCATGCATTAAAAAATCCTATTAGCTTGAGTCAAAATAATTGTACAAAAATGAAAAATAAAATGAAATTCAAATTGCATTAGATTTTGATCATTTGAAGCATATCTTTACATGATCTAGTCTCTTTGGAGTGAGTTTAAGGACTTAGTCTTTTCTAAATAAGAAAAATAGCCCAACTGTCTTGCATTAAGCATAAAGACTTGCCTACATGAATTTAAAATCATAGGAGTTAGTTGCCCACCCAAGTAGTTGTAAGTCTAGGCTATCTAGTGGTTTGTCTGCTTTTGTGGAGGAAAACCAATTACCCATTTTTCTTAGATTTAGGTGCTTGGCCCCTCATCGAAGCTCCCTAGATTTAGATGAGGTTGCTTCTCCCCTTGCGTAACCTAAGCTTAATTCCTCTCTGCTAGGCATTTCCTTAATCTTATGTTAAGGAATCTTAAGTCTTAAATTTCTAATGAAAATGCAACTCAAACAAACTAAATCAATTTCTAAAATATAAAGCCCAATTTTAGGATAGTTTGAGATGCTCGCTAGGTTTTCTAGCATCGTGAGCATCTCCTACTTATTTCCCATTTTGGCTTATAATAACTCCTCTTTTGATCAATCTCATTTGATCTTCAAAACAAAACCAATCAATTGATAGTCCTTCCTATTGAAATCTTGAGACAATGATCATTTACCTTAATCAAGAGTTTTGCTAAGGAATCTCCATTCCTTAGGTTGTAATTAACTATAGGGGCTTGCCCTTGTAAGGAACTTAATGAGCCCGATTTAAAATAATCCCTACTTTACTTTTCTATGTAAAGTGGGGAGGAATCTCTAGTACATATGCAGACCCATCTTTCTTAGGAATCCTTATTGAGGTGATTTGTTTCATTAAAGGGTAGTGACTTCTATCTTTCGAGATAGTACACTATTTCCTTGATGATATATCTCGATCACTTGAATAAGTATATCTGAATCTGGTGTCTTACCAAGATTAATTTTTTATAAAGTGTCCTCTTTCTTTTCTCATCAGATTTGAAAGGTGACTCCCCTATATGGGAATATTTCTCCACAAACCCGCAAGTAGAATCATTTATATTTATTTATTATTTTAGTAGCCCATTAAGCATAATCCTCTATAAAAAAATATCATTAGGCTAATAACGACCTAACATCTAGTGTACACATAAATAATCTTAACATCCCTAAGATATTACATCCCAAAAGAAAATACAACATTATAACATATATGATCCTAACATAGAGCTAGAAGTGGTGACTTAGTATTCTAATGTGTGTACTAAGGTTTGGTGTGATATGTCTTAGTTAGGCTTTAGAATTTTGATTGCCTAAAGTTTGGAATATTCAAGTTAAACATGAGGGAGGTTTCACTTCAAGTTATTAAAAGGATTGGTGGATTTTAATTTGTATTTTCTTTTGTTTAACTTGGTATTTACTTAGCATCTAATCATTATAAAGATTGGAAAAGGTTTGACCCTCTTCATCCCTATCTAAGTTATTTTCTAAAGGCATGTTATAATGATTTTTAGTTTCCTTAAGTGAATGATTTATTAAAAAATTTATTAATCCTAAATTTGGTTAATCTTAAAGAATCACATGCAAACATGAAAGGCATCTTAAGACTAATGAGGTTGAATTACTATCACATGGACAAAATTACATCATTCCTTTTCATCATCAATAGCATGCATATGATATTGAACTTAACATACCTATACATGCTAATTACATAGGTGTATTGTTAGCACACTTGAATGATTGTTAATGCATATTTTTTGGAAAAGAGAGATTTCACTCCTTAGCTAAGTATACATACATGTATTAGAGATTTAAGCTAGTCGCGCCGTTCTTAAACCAAGTGAGGTAATGTAAGATCTCTTTTGGGCTACTTAAAGCCTCATGTTCTCGGGATGTCCGACTATATACTTGCTATCCTAAATACATATAAATGTATACACTAACATAGAGATGAAATTCATGCAAAAGATTGTATGCTAGCAAATTTATTTACTCATGTAAAGTATAGCTCTATCCAAATTCTAATGCATGTATACATATGAATGAAATTAAGTAAGTATTTCAGGGATATCCAAACTATATACTTGTTAATAGTCAAATACATGTAAAGATACACATGATTCATGAAAATAGAACAATCCTTTAATGTTTAAACTATAAGTGAATAATGTAAATCATATAAAATATTCATAGCCAACATCAATTTAGCTCTTCATCATTAGTTTATAATTTTAGAAATAATTTGAGATTTATTAGTGATAATAGCCATGCCATATAATAAGATTAATTCAACACGAACTTATACAAATATAATCATATTCAATTGATTATTTTATTTGAAAACATGAATGCATGATATCAAATAGTATACAAATTTATAATGATTGAAATGGAATAACTAAATATTTCCACATAATACATTCAATCACATTAATTCTTAAGGACAATCAAGTCAAATAAAACTCCATAAAATTAACCCAATTACTTATGAAGTTTAAGTTTTGGATTTGAATTATTAATACTTAAAGAGAAGAAATGATGCTTGCTGTTTTACACAATGCCACATTAGTGACTTAATGTGTTTAAAGAGGAATAATTAAGTAAGTTTTATGGATTGATTAAGTTCAAGTCTTTAAGCAATTAATTTAATTTCCTAAGTCTCCTTAATTTAATTAATTACTAAATCATGAGCCTCCAATGGTATGCTAATGAGAAATTAAAATTTGTAATGCACCTAAAGGGACCCAATACAATTAGGCTCATGTTTAAGAATTAATTAGATTAAAAAGGATCTAAACTAAGTACTCTTATGGTTTCTCCACACCTATGGGTTAACCATAATTCCCTTAATGATCTTTATGTTATTGAACACATGAAGGGAAACACATGAATTCAATTTGAATTATCTGAAATAATTGTCATTTATATTTGATTTTAATTTTATAATTAATTTCCTAATTAATTCCTAATTAATGAATTAATTAACCTCCTATGGAAATATATTTAGGAAAATAGCTAGGAAGGTGGACCTAATTATTTTCCCTCATCATTCCAACTATTAATAATGATTAATCATCATTAGTAATTTAAATTTAGTTGTTTATAAATTTTAATAAGCATAAAATTGTTTAGGGAGGGTAAGGATTGAAATTTCAAATTCTCCAAATTACATGGCTAATAAATCCCAAGAAAATTATGGGAGACATATGACATCCCATAAAATCAAACTATCAAATTTGAGATCAAAAGGCAAAGTAATTAAGCCTTAAGTGGTAATTAGCCAAAACTTCCAACCCTAATTAAGCACTATTCATTGATCAAACATTGGGGATTTTATTTTATTAACTTCTCCTTTATTTAACCTTTTCAAAAATGGGTTTACTCATATTTTTAGATTTTTCTACAAATCGATATGAATTTTCAAAGTTAAGCTAACCTAATTAATCCTCTAAATTATTGGTGTCACACAAAAGCTAATGCGGCAACCCTTTCCATGTGGCCACTAGATAGGTTATTTAAAACATTGACGAGTAGCTAACCTGGTGGTAGATGTGGTTTTGTTCCCATCGCTCGATCTTGGATCGACGATGAGATTAATCATGTGATCTCTAATAGATTAAATTGAATTATTTAATAGATTAATTCATGGCTATATTTTCTAATCACATGGAATGGATGAATGATGATTCGTCGTCCGAAAGCACCGTAAGACGACACCGCTTTGCCTTTCACTAGTTGATCCGAGCTCATCAAAGTTTGTAGGATGTCGGGATCGCTTCAAAATGTGTGAGAGGATATCTAAGAGGATCCTATGTAAAATTTCATGCAATCATAATTTTCTTCATAAAGACCAACACTTAAGGGATTTTCTATGGTTTGCTAGATTTTTACCATGTTGAAGCTAGAGACGGTGGTAATCGAGGTAGCCAGAAAGAGATAAAGCCCTATTGAGATGATCCAAGTTGCCTCCTTGATGATTCCTCTATGAACCAAGCATCACCGTAAGCTTGCTAGAGTTGGTCATGGAGTGTCTTCCGGAGATCATATCAATTGGGAATCGATTTGTTTCAATTTGTCGGTGTGAGGGGAAGGTGTGGGAAGAGTTAATTTGAGTTTGGTGGAGTGTAGGTGGGGTTGGATGGTGAGGCTCTCCATTTTGAATGGTGGTTGGTCTCGTAAGTGATGGAGAGCACTAAAGATTTGGGAATGGTCTAGGAATACTGAATGCTCTAAGGAAGCTCTATGTGAAGTTTGAATGGATGGAGAGGAGTATACTCTCCTCCCAAGTGAACCAAGGGTTGTGATTGGCTTTGTCTTTGTGAATCAAGGCGAGGTAGGTGGACGGCCGTGGTGGCCCGAGGTGGAGGTGCTAGAGAGGAGAGAGGCATGGGATAACATGGGGTGTACCTCCTCCTCAAAGTGAACTAATGGTGTGCTAGGGTGGGTTCACCCTCTCATGACCCAAGGCTTAACCCAATAGCCTTGGGTCAAGTGGGTGGTCTTAGTGTCCAAGAATGGCTAAAGGTGGTCGCCAAGGCTTGGGAGTGGGTGAACCCCTCCAAATACAAATTTTATCTTATTTGACTAGATTGGCTCAAGGATTTTGAATCAAACTGGGTTCACCATGGGTTGGGTCTACTTTGGCCCATGGTGACCCAAGGATGAGTCATGTCATTTGGGTTTGGACTTAGTTTGGCTTAATTACTTAGCCCATATGGGCCAAATGGGGTTCAGGTTGATCAATTGATCAAAGTGGGTCAAACTAAGGGTTTGGGTGTGTTCAAATGATGATTTTAAATGTATTGGTGTCTTTAGTTTGGTTTAATTTGAAGTGGATTTGATTTTGGCTCATATGGGTTCATTTAGGTCAAATTGGCTTAGTTGAGTAATTTGGTCAAATTAGTTAAATTGGCTTGAGTGGAGGGTTGGTTTAGGTTCAATTAATTATTTGGGAATGATTGTAGGTGTTGGTTTGGATCAATTTGGATTGTTTAAATTTGACCTCAAATTGGGCTAAGTGGGACAATTGGGTTTGGTTGAACTAATTGAAGGTTGGATCATGTTCAATAATCAATTTGTGATTGGTTAGAGGTATTGGCTTCAATCAATTGGGTTTAGAATTTGATTTGACTCAATTTGCCCTTTAGGTCAAATTGGGTCAACTTGGGTCAAGAGATCAAATTGGCATGGAATGATTCAATTGATGGTAGAGTCATGTTCAACAATCAATTTATAATTTATGGGAGTCATTGATTTCAATTATTTAAGGTTGAAAGTTGATTTGGTTTATTTTGGTCCATATAGGTTAATTGGGTTAACTTGGGCCAAGAGGCTAAATTGGTTTGGTTTGACCTAATCGATTGCGCTTGAATAATCAAAGATGATCAATAGTCATTGTAGAGGAGATTGAATGGGTTGATTCAATCTAATTTGGGTTGGATTGAAGTTTGGTCAATTTGATCACTTAGGTCACTTTGGGTGGACCAATTGGGTTGAATTGAATTGAATTGAATTAAGTGTTGAGAAGAGTTCAATGATGGAATTAGAGTTGATTAGTTATCTTGATTGCAATTGATTTGGGTGGATTGCATTTTGACTCATTTGGACCTTTTGGGTCAAATGGGCTAACTTGGGTTGATGAAATTCATTTTTTCAATTGATTTGATTGCAAGTATTGGTAGAGTTTAAAATGGTCTATTTAATGGTTGGAGTGCTTTTGTGAAAATCAATTTGAGTTAGACTTTGGTTGAATGGGTTTTGGGTTGGATCAAGGATTATGATGGAATTAATCTTTGGTTAAGGGCTAACTTAATTTGGTTTGGAGCTTGGATATAAAATAGTCCAATTGGAGTTGGATATGTTGGCTTGAGGTTGGTTTTGGTTGAGTAGACAACCATGGTTCTTGGTTTAGGCCATGGGATAGGTAGAACCTATTTCCCTAGGGTATAACCTAAGCTTGAGGTATTCCTTCCTAGATCTCTAGGCTTGGGTTTAGTGTTCCCTTAGCCACTAAAAGTGTCCTATGACTAGGTAAATCAAGTGTCTAGAAGGTTTTAAGTCTTAGATGGGAAGGATAAGTTCTCACTCCCAAAGTGAGGTCAACAAAGGACTCTAATAGGTATGGTGTGACCGGAATTACAGATCACACATATTGGCTGGCGAGCTTATCAATAGCATCCGGGAAGATCACAAGCACTAATGAAGTTTATTCATAGCTAAGTATGGGAGGGGCGGATTGAATTGCAATCTCAAGGATGCAATTCATTATCATGTCAAGGCCATAAGAGAGATGAGTGAATTTAGTTTGATTTATTAAGAAGAGAGGTCCACCGTGGATTTGCACATGAATTTGGTTGGATTAGAGATTGATTTATACCAAGGGAATGAGGGGAATCCACTATGGATTGAGTTTTGATTGAATTTGTTTGATTTATTTGAATTACATTGATTAATTTTAATTTAAATTTGGGTTTTGTGTTGATTTGATTATGTTGATTTATTTTGTTTGAATTTGATGATTCATTTTAATTGATTTAATTGACTAATTTGGTTTTAGTTTGGGTTTGATTAGATTTGTTTAATGGATCACTAAAGATGGACTATGTGAGCCTAGGCCCCGCCTTAAATTTATCGCACCAAAGAGGTAGTCACCGACCGTAGTATAGACTATCCAACCTAAGGGTTACCCATCGGTTTGCAATGGCTACACTAGAAAGAAAGCTCGAGACTCATGTCTTCTAAAACAGTCACCATTAGAGTGACCGATGACACAACAAGTCTATCCCGACCTATGACGACACTAAGTGAGTGCCTCGGGGATCTTATCTCAACTTAGATAGTCAAGGTTATTGCTATAAGGAATTTTCTTTGCCCAAAAGATAGGGATGCCTACTTAGGAAGGCCTCTAGGGGTGTTATCTTAATCCAAAAAAGATGTTATTTCATTTGTTTGTTTGTTTAGCATGGGCCCTATTAATTTGAGGACCCACACTAAGAAGGAGACATTGGGGCTTTGGCTATCTCGCATTTATTGGCCTAAGGGGTAGTGCAGCATCCTGATAGAGCTTCCAACCACGGGGTGGCTACTAGGAAAGGGGAACGTCCAAGGTAGTAACCTAGGTCATGTCTGGGGTCATGAAGATCTAATCCAAATAAAATTCCCACATGGAAGGTGTTTCTGGGTCTTACCCTAATATATGAAATATAAAGACTGTAGGCATATAGTGGCGCCTGGGTGAAAGTGTGGGAACTCACATTTTCAGTGGTGTTATCCACTATTGTCGACAAAATGAACACCCCAACCTAAGGTGCCCATCGATTTCATAATCAATCTAGGAAGAAAGCATTGGGGAGTCATACCTTCCAAAGCAAAACTTATCATTGGGGTAGTCTATCATCGGCCAGATAACTACTACCAAGTGGGGAGTAATAAGAAAGGACTAAACCCAAGCTTGAAGTAGCTAAGAGGAAGAGGAGCCAGGGGTCTTACCCTAATCCTCAAATATATAAATTTGAACCTAGTTAGTGCATGACGGTAGTTCAAGAAGAAAGCGAGGACTCACATTTTCTTAAATAAAGCTAGTCATCGCGATAGCTTATTGGTCATATAATTGGAAACACCACACTAACAAGGTGCACATTAGTTTGCAATGGCTATGCTAGGAAGAAAGCACGGTCTCGGATCCTCTTGAGCAAAATGACCACTAGGAAAACACACGAGCCAAGTAGTGAATCAATCGACCTAGAGCTATTGAGTGAGGGGGGGGGTCTTATCTTGACTCAAAGTAGCGAACCGATTGGATTTGTGTTTGATTTATTTTTGTTTGTGTGAAAATTTTGTGTTTGTGATGTGCTAATGAGGGATAAGATGCTCGTATTATACTTACCCTAAACACATCAAGAATTCAATAATTTGGAAATAATTAAACTTTGAGAGAATTTTGAACAAAATGGAATTTTTATTAATAAAAAATTATTTTGGACATTATTTATGCATATTATTTCTTTAGATAAAGCCCGTTGATTGAAAGTATTGGGAATTCACTTTTATGATTTATAAGTAGGTAATATCCACCTTGGTAGGCCTTTTCTATGGAGAAAGGGCCTTCCCAAGTAGGTTCAAACTTGCCTCCTATCTTGTGATGGGCAATAATTGGTCTCCTTAGAACTAAAATAAGCTCTCCTAAAAAAAGCTCTAGGATGAACCAACTTGTTATGAGCTTCAACCATCTTTGGTTTGTATAACTCGAGGTTTTAACATGCTTGTAAGAATCTTTCTTTTAAACCTTCTAGTTCTATGGAGCTTGGCATTCTGCTCGATAGAGATTTTACTACCCACGCCTATCCATAGTGATGGGAGTTGGACTTTTAATGGTAGAATGGCTTTGGACCCATACACTAAGAAGAATGGGGTAGATTGTTAGAGTTTGTTAAGTGGTGCGGTAAGCCCATAAGGCTTCAACTGATTGCTCATGCCACTATCGCTTGTTGTCATAGAGTGTTTTCTTGAGTATTTGGATGAGAGTTTTATTGAAGCCTCGGGAAACCATTCACCCATGTGTAGTAGATGGAGGAATATCTCCAATCTATATTGTGTCTTCCGCAAAGTTATTGATTTTAGTGCTCTTAAAAATGGTACCATTATCGAATATGATTCAACGAGTATCCCAAATCCATAAATGATATGGTTATTGACCTAACTTTAGAGTGGGGATTCAATTCTTCCATCTTAGATGGGAGTATTCTAGATACTAAGAGCTCCTCAATCATAAGACACTTATAGTGGCTAAGTGAACACTTAACCCAAGCCTAAAAGACTTATAAGGATTAGCCATAAGATTAGGCCATGCCTTAGGAGCTAGGGTGACCTACCTAGCCAATAACCAAACCATGACTCATGTCTAGCTTCTAGCCCAAAATCTAACCCCAAATCGATACAACCAAATCCAATTGAATCTTAATTCAAATTTAAATCCAAATCCAAACTCCAAAACCTAAACCAAATCTAAATGATCCAAACCTAAACCCATGATTTAATCCTATGGACTTAGCCAAATTTTCCTTCAACCCAAAGCAAATTCAATTGATTTTCTCATTAATTAATCAATCCTTTAGTCATCATTCCAAACCAAATCAAATTTATAATCAAAGTGCTAAGACAAAATAAATTCAATCAAACCTAACCTATCCTATTTGTACCCAAATATTCAAATGAGAAAACCTAATTAAATCCAAATTAATTGCAACCAAATCCATAAATCAATCCCAAATCAATATCCAAACTCAACTAAACTCAATTCAACCTAGAATCTAACTACTAGCCCAATTAGTCCACTTGACCTAAAGTGACCAATTTGACCAAATTGAACCAAACTCCAACCCAACCCAAATTGGATTGAACCAACCACCAAATCTTCTCCAAGATGATTGTTAATCATCTTGGAGGGCCTAAATATAATCTATTCAAGCTACCAATTGATCTACTTAGCTCACTTGACCGAAAGTGACCTAAAGGATCTATTTGAACCAACTTTCAATCCAACCCAAATTAGATTAAACTAAACCAATCAAAACCTCCTACAATAATTGTTGGTCATCCTTGATTGATCAATTGTCATCAATTAGGTCAAACCATGTAAACCTAACCATTTTCCCAAATCAACCCACTTAATCTACATAAGCCAAATGAACCAAATCTCATTCTAAGACAAATTAATTGAAACCAATGATCAACATCAACCTAAAAGCAATCCTTGAACATGACCTAACCATCAATTGAGCCAAACCAAACCCTATTGGCCCTTTGACCCATGTTGACCCAAGTTGACCCAAGTTAACCCAATTTGACCTAAAGAGCCAAATTAGGTCAAATCAAATTCTAACCAAAATTGATTGCAACCAATGGATGAAGCTCTTTCAAAATTGATTATTGAACATGATCAAAGGCTTGATTGAACCCAAATTGGCCAATTGAGCCCAATTGACCCATTTAGCCCAAATTGACCTAAGGGTCATTTGACTTAAATCATTCCTAAATCAAAATTGATTGAAACCAAATCCTACGGTAATCTTTAATTGATTAATTGAACATGGACTAATGCCTAACCCAATTAATTTGGCCAATTTGGCCAAATTGGCCTACTTGACCTATTTGACTCATATGAACTCAAATGAGCCAAAATCAAATCCAACCCAAATTAAACCAAACTAATTGAACCCAAACATTCCAAATATTCATTCGAACTTGACTCAACCTTGGTTTGACCCAATTTGATCAATTGGTCAACTTGACCCAACCTAGACTAATTTGATATACTTGGGTCAAATTGAGCCAACCCCATTCAAACAAAGTCCAAGCCCGTTGAAACTTGACATAACACATCATTGTCTCACCTTGGGTCAGCCTAAATTAAATAAAACCCAATTTAGACCTAGTTTGACCCATTACACAATGGGTAAAGCCTCCCACATGAGATAAAATCCAAAATTGTGGTCAACAACCCCTTGTACTTGGCAACCACCCAAAGACATGAATGGATCCATGGCTAGGTGGTTAACCTGACCCAAAGTGGTTAGGTTAGCCATTAGTTAATGGGAGGTGAGTTAACCTAGTTCCCCTCATTGGCCCAACAAAAATGAGATAAAGACCACTCAAACCCCACAGACCTCCCTCCACTCAAATCGAGCCACCTAAGCTCATTCCTACCACCTCCATCTGAACGAGCGGAATGTGTGAGCTCATCCCATCCATCCATCTTGAGGAATGAGGGGTATACTCCCCTCATTCAATCCAATGATAGATTGGACTTCCTTAGAGCTCAAGCATCCTAAGGCAAGTTCCCTAAGAAATTCTCCAAGCTTCCCAATGCCTTTGTCCAAAATATTCTGTCAAAATGAAATGACATTTGTAAAATTTTGCATTTTAGACTAAGTCATGCTCATACCACTAATGCTTTAGTCTCTTTGGGAGTTGGTTTAGGACTTTAGTCTCTTTCCAATTAAATAATAAGCTTAACTTTCTTTCAATTTCATAAGATCTACATGGTTTTGAATCATAGGAGGTATTATGGTGGCCACTCCAGCCAAGTCCGTAATCAGTCGTGTCTATCTCTTATGGAATAGGCCCTTATGTCCCCCCTTCCGCTTAGATTTAGGTCGTGCTTTAACCTATGTTAAAGCTCCCTAGATTTAGACTCTAAGGTTGTTATTTTCTTGAGCTACAGCATAAATCCTCACCTCTTTGATATTTTTATAATCTTGTGTTGATGGATTATAAGCCCTAGCAATCTATTAAAAAATTAACTCAACAAAATAAATCTCTTCACTTTTAAACATATAAAGCATCCGTAGGATAGTTTGAATGCTCATTAGGCTTCCTAGTATCATGAGCATTTCTTACTTACTCCCTTTGGATTCCAAAATAAGTCTTCCAATTGAATGATCCCATTTGATATTCCAAATAACCAATCCTTTAATAGTTTTAACTTTGAAATTTTTGGAGATAATAACTGCTTACTTTAATTGAGAGTATTTTTAGAAAATTTCATTTCCTCAAATGTAATTAACTCGAGGCTTGTCTCCATAGAGAACATAAGAACCCAACTTAAAATAAACCCCGCTTTTTTTCATATAAAATGGGGAAACATCTCTAGTATATTTGAAGACCCATCATGCCTTAAGAGTCATTACTAGATGATTATGTCCATTGTAGGCGATGTCTCTATTTTTTGAGATAGTATATCATACTTTAATGCCATACCCAATCACTTCAATAAGTACCGATGATGCATGATGTCCACCCACATCTAAAAGTAAACACCATAATGGTTCTTGAAGAATTGGAGCACATGTTGAGCTTTGACCTTCTAAGTGGAATCATCTTTGAGCTCTTGAAGAAGTAGTTTATAGTAGCTAGAATGAATGGTTACCCTTGGTCGAAGGAGGATCAATCGGACCCACTATGTTGGTGCCTCATCACTCAAATGGCCATGAGGCCAAGGTTGGATGTAGAATGTTGTAGCGGTGACCACTCCATGTACTTGACATTGGTGATAATGCTTCACTATGTCCATGCACCTGATCATCGTCACCCAAGAATACCTAAGTATTTTGATTTTGTCTTTCATCTTGTGAGCATTGATGAGCTCATAGCCCCGAGTGTACCTTAATCATGATCTTATGGGCTTTATGTTTACGTAAATAGTGTAACCACATATGATCGAAGGACCTGTATCAGAGACACCATCCAGTATAAGAGTGCCCTTGCTTCACTTGATGGGCTTGAGATTTCTCTTAAGGTAGTTTTTCTTTATTTAGGTAATCAATGAAGGGTTGCCTCCAATTTGGTTCTCATCCTTTTGGAAACAACAATCTTTCCTTCAAGAGAGTATTCATTAATGAGTTCAACATCAATAAGAGGCGGACTTGTCTATTGCTAATCTCTACTAATATAGACTCATCTTACGGAAATGTTAATTCCTTAGGGAGCTTGATTGAGGCATCAACTATGACATTTCCTCCTAGAGAGATCTTATAGATTATGACCTTTAGGATCTAGGCTAGCAACCGCATGGTGTACTTGTGGTAGTGATGGAGCTTGGGCTTCAAGAATTTATAGAACCTAACGACCGGGTTGATGACTAACTATGAATCCCCAAAGATGTTGATATTTTGAATGCTTAGCAAGATGGCTAACTCTAGATTGGTGATCGAGCCACATATTTGGCTTCGTTGTTGGTGCAAGGCTGATAGATGATATGAAAATTTATTCATATTATGGTGCGGCATTAGGATGACTATTCTTACCCGCCTACACGGGAGAATAGATTGTTGTTCTTCTCTTTTTAAGAGGAAGCTGCACCTTCAAAATACATTTCCCAATGGTGAATGTTTACATCTCCTAATTTCATGATTTATTCATCGGGAGATCATCAGCAAGGAATTCAGAAAGTGGATGTCGCTAAGAAATCTATGAGTGCATGTCCTTTCACCGCACAAAAGGTGTATGAATGTGATTTCAAACTATGATAAAATTATGGACCATTGTGCCAACCTTTTGGATAGCATTGACCAAGTCATGAGATATTATAGTGGATTGATTCTAGAAATCAAGTATACTTTATGAGAGAACATATAATCCGTAGCTGAGTTGTGAAGATTAAAGCTAGGCAATGTTGTGGATAATTTTCCTCAACGGTCTTAGCGACCGAGATAGTAGAGTGAATTTTCTTTTCCTCATTATTATCTTGGGCCAACAAAGTGCCAATGGAGTCATCGATGCGTGTCTAGAGTATCGAGGTTTGCCCGTGATAAAGGCTAGGATTGGCGGTGTCATGAGGTATTGCTTGATGCTTTTAAATGAGTATTGGCATTTTCATCTAACTTGAACTTGACATCCTTCTTGACTAGTGCTGAAAATGGTTGAAATTTTCACGATAGGTTGGATATAAAGCATCATAAATATGCCAACCTCCTTTGGAATGATCTAAGTTGGGTGGCATTTCTAATATCGCTTTGATCTTCTTGGGTTGATTTCAATTTCAAGATGTCGTACAATGATCCATAGAAATTTCCTCAAAGTTACCCTAAATGCACACCGAGAGGGTTAATTTTATGGTTGTATTGCCTTAAGCTCAAAACTACTCTCAAGTTAAAGAGATGGTCTTCCCTTTCTTTACTTTTGACTACGAGATCTCTAGTATGTGGCACCGCATTTTTAAGGCCAAAAGCAAGAACTTATAGAAATATATTCTAATCAAGGTTCTAAAAGCGATGTTCCTTTCATCTTCTGCGATCTTTATTTGGTTATATCTAGATGAACCATCTATAAAGAGAAGACTCTATGAGATGAGGCAATGTCCACCATCACTCTAGTATTGGTAGTGAAAATTCATCTTTTCATGCCTTATTAAGATCCCTAAAATCAACACATATGCAAATTTGGCCATTCTTTTTTTTTAACCGATATGACATTAACCAACTAGGTGGAGTATTTTTTCCTCTCGGATGAAACCAACATCAATCGGCTTGACTTCAAAATGACCGTTGTTCAATGTCCAATCACATGCATCTAGGAGCTTGCTGAAGTTTGTGTCGGGATTATCACTAGCTTATGAACGCTATTTTGGGAGCTAATATAGATATTTCTTCATAACTCCATGCAAAGCAGTCCTTAAACTTAGTGGGGCCTAGCTAACTCATTAGTCTTAGATTCATTCAATAAGGAATTGATTTATGCATGGCATGGATTATCTTCAATCCCCAAGTTGATTTCTTTGCCGATGGTTGACTTAATTTTCTTCCTCAAACTCGGGGTGCATCTTTGACTTGGAGATCATCCGGATCATCAAGTTTCTAAGCACACGCCTTCATATGAGTTGATTGGTTTGGGAAGAACTTATTAGATTCCAAATGATTGGTGATGACCGTAATAATCATCATCTTCAATTGGGCCTATTATACCAAAGGCTAGTCCCGGTCTTGAGTGAGAGCTCTTGTATTTTTTGTACCATAACATTTTAAAATTCTCGACAAGTGCTTAGACCATGTATGTGGAATAAAACATTTCTTTGCCAAATTAAAACACAAGGTGAGTACCAATCAAAAGTTATTCTATTAATTCTTTAAATGATTCATCCTCAAGTTCTACATCAACTTCTTGACTTGAGGATATTACTCTTGGATAGAACTTTTGAAAATTAGTATTTGCACATGCTTTGGGGCTTCATTAACTACCAAACCATCAACTTTTTTGTGAGGAAAGGGAGGTTAGAGCTAAAGCACCCATATGCTATCGATAGTTTTACATAAAGAAGATTTGGATACACTTATAGTTTGCTTGGGGACTCATTCTTCATCACCGTCCGACTCTTGTGTCACCTACAATGGGATCTACTAATGAGAAGAGCTCACCGACATCCTAACTACATATGACTCATTCTCTCAACTAGATTCTAAGTCTATGTAGATAACATGTGTACTCGGATCGGGACAAATATGCTAGTAGGTGGTAAGTATGGAGGTCTTCCACCCTCTAGGACTCCTTCTAGACTTGCCTCTTCTTTATCTTGATGGAGGTTGGGTCATCCTCCCACTTATTTAAATGAAGTAATGAACTAAAGGTGGAATCTAATCTCAAGCTCTATATCCTTCCTAAGATCTTCTTCTCAATCCCTTTCTTTTTTTTTATTTTCTTTCTTTATCTTTCTTTTCTTTTCTTTTTCTTTTTCATTTTGATGAAGTTCATGAGAGAAGGCATTTTGTTTCTTTAGGAGGTAATAGGCGTATCCACATAAATCGACCTCATGAACCAAATAGCTTGAGATCTCCTTTGACATAATAATTGATTCTACCCCGATGAACTTGATGCACTAATATAGGGTGGATAGAACCATGTTGTTCTCATGTGTCCAAGGTCACTCTAACAAAGCATTGAAAGATGTATCAAAACTATTATGTGAAACTTAGCTTCGCCTTCCAATCATCCATCTCTAAAGGTTACACTATGGAGCTAAGGCCCTCTCACCTTGTTCATTGAATCCTTTCAATATCATCTTGTCCACTTGGAGTTTAGAGATGTGAATCCTCAAGTAGGCTTGGGTTCTTAGACTCATAATATTTACTGATGCACTTGGATTAACCAACACTCTAGATAGCCTAAACTTGCCAACATCCATGGTGATGTAGAGGAGGGTTGTGCTCTATTGTGTCCTTAGAAGTAGGTCTTCATGAGATTGTGACTCTTAGGACTTACTTTAAGAAACATGGCTCCTCTAGTTGGATCGATGGCGACAAACCCGAGCTAAGCATATTTGGGGTCAACCAATGCTTTGACTAATGACTTCCATCTCTTTGGATAAGACAAGGGCATCATATATGCTTAGCTTAATGGAAACTTTCTAAGTTGTGCGGGATGTGATAATCAACTTTGGGTTGGTCCTCCATAAGCATATCCAATGGTGGAATAACTTGTGGAGGGCTATCTACCAAGAAAACAAATTACCTATTTACTCTTATCTTGAGGTGCTAGCCTAGGAGGTAGAACTTTATCACTATGGAGGTTGACTTCAATGACTTCTTGTGATGAGGAGCTTGTGGAAAGTTCTACCGCTCATCGTATACTACAACTTCTTTTAAAGGATCAAGATTGAGATGACTCCAAATAAATCTCAAATGGTGAACCACGGAGATTGAAAAGGGCAATCTATTTCTTAATCATAGTGAAGTTGATCAAAATTATGTAGATTATTATTGCTATGAGTTGGAGAGCTATTAATAGAATAAAATTAATGAGATCATCAAATTTAGACAAGATGCAAGAGGAATCATTGTTGGTCATTGATTTCTTTAATTTTGGAGGTGGTATATAATAAAATCAAGTAAACCGAGTGGTGTGAGTGGATTGGTGCCCTCATCCATGGATACAATGCTCTAGTTATGGAGGAGCTCAGAGAGGTGGTAACTATAGCGTGGAAGGAAGAATGTTAGACTGGATGGCGGTTGTGCAATGGAACTATCCAGCATGTGAAGGCTACCGGCGTGGTTGGGCTTCCACCCTCCCTTAGTTGTCCCTCAGGCAGACCTTCCTTGGTGTTGAAGGTCCGAGCAAAGTCGACCACTGAGAAAGGTTCTTGATTTTAGAAATGATTTTCTTAGACGCAAGATAAAGAGATATTCCAACCTTCTTTTGGCTTTAGAGGATCATATGTATCCCTAGAGATTATTTTAATAGAACCGGAAGGTTGTTCTACTAAGTATTCTTTGGGGATAACTATGGATCCTAACTTGGAGCTATGCTCAAGCTAATCCTCTAAGACATGACCTAGCATGTGTGGTAAGATCATCACTCCCCCACTTCCTTTTCTAGGCTCTGCTAGAAATTAGGTTACTTGGGAAGGTTCTTGAAGATCTTCTTGACTACCTATCCTAATGTGGATTATTCAAAGGGAAATAAGCAACTTGCAAGCAAAAGTATTTATATTTATTTATTATTTTAGCAGCCTTTAGCATAATCCTCTATAGAAAACATCATTAGGTTAATGACCTATCATCTAGTCTACGATAAATAATCTTAGCATCTAGTATAAAATATTGCATCATAAAATAAAACTCAACATCACAACATACACCTTCCTAACTTGGAGCTAGAAGTGGTGACTTAGTATTTTAATGTGCATACTAAAGTCCGGTGTGGTATGTCTTAGCTGATTTAGAATTATGATTGCTTAAAGTTGAATATTCAAGTTAAACATGAGGGAGGTTTCACTTCAAGTTATTAATAAGATTAGTGGATTTTAATTTATATTTTCTTTTATTTTACTTGGTATTTACTTATCATCTAATCATTATAAAGAGAAGAAAGAGGTTTGATCCTCTTCATCCCTACCCTAAGTTATTTTCTAAAGGCATGTTATTATAAATTTTTTGTTTCCTTAAGTGAATGATTTATTAAACATTTTATTAAACCTAAATTTGTATTAATCTTTAAGAATACTATTCAAACATGAAAGGCATCTTAAGATTGATGAGGTTGAATTACTATCACATGGACAACCTTACATCATTCATTTTTATCATCAATAGCACACATATAATATTGAACTTAACATACTTATACATGCCATGAACATAAGTGTATTTTTAGCACATTTGAATGATTGTTAATGCATAAATTTTGTAAAAGAGATATTCCTCTCCTTATATAAGTATACATACCCTTGTATAAGAGATTTAAGTGAGTGTTATTCTTAAACTAGGGAAGTGAGGCAATCTAAGACCTCCTTGGGGCTACTTAAAGGCTCGTGTTCTGGGATGTCCGGACTATATACTTGCTATCCTAAATGCATATAAATGTATACACTAACATAGGGATGAAAATCATGCAAATGATTGTATGTTAGCAAATTTATTTACTCATGTAAAGTAAAGCTCTATCCAAATTCTAATGCGTGCATACATATGAATGAAATTAAGTAAGAATGTGTCATTATTAAATTAGGGAAGTGAGGTAATCTAAGACCTCCTTGGGCTACTTAAAGCCTTGTATTCCCGAGATGTCCACTATATATTTGCTAACATTCAAATACATGTAAACATACACATGAATCATGAAAATAGAATAATCCTTTAATGTTTAAAACTATAAGTGAATAATGTAAATAATATAAAATATTCATAGCCAACATCAATTTAGCTCTTTATCATTAGTTTATACTTTAAAAAAAATTTGTGATTTATTAGTGATAATAGCCATGCCATATAATAAGATTAATTCAACAAAGTAACATATATATATATATATATATATATATATATATATATATATATATATATATATATATATATATATATATATATATATATATATATATATATATATATATATATAATCATAATCAATCACATTAATTCCTAAGGACAATCAAGTTAAATTAAAATCTTGAAGATTAACCAAAGTTCTTATGAAGTTTAATTTTTTGGATTTGAATTATTAATACTTAAAAGAAGAAATGATGCTTAGTGTTTTACCCCAACCCACATTAGTGACTTAATGTATTTAAAGAAGAATAATTACATAAATTTTATGGATTGATTAAGTTCAAGTCATAAGCGGTTAATTTAATTTCCCTTTCCAGGTCTCTTTAATTTAATTAACTACTTAATCTTGAGCCTCCAATGATATGAAAATGAGAAATTAAAATTTGCAATGCTCCTAAAGGGACCTCATGCAATTAGGCTCATGTTTAAAGAACTAATTAGATTAATAAAGGATCTAAACTAAGTTCTCTTATGGTTTTCCCGGACCCATGGGTTTACCATAATTCCCTTAATGATCTTTATGCTATTGAACACATAAAGGGAAACCCATGAATTCAATTTGAATTATCTAAAATAATTATTATTTCAATTTGATTTTCTGTATCATTAATTGCATAATTAATTCCAAATTAAGTCATGAATTAGTTAACCCTCCCATGGAAATATATTTTGAAAAATAGCTAGGAAGGAGGCCCTATTTTCCCTCATCCCAATCATCATTCCCGGCTAGAAGATGAACACCATCCACCTTACGCCACTTGATCCGAGCTCATAGAAACTCATAGGATGTCGGGATCAACTCCAAAATGTGTGGAGAGGAGATCTAAGAGGATCCTATAGTGGAAATCATGTGCAATCATAATTTTCATCATAAAAGACCAACACATAGAGAATTTTTTATGATTTGCCGATTTTACCTCCCAAAGCTAGACCGATGGTCTATCAACATAGGTAGATTCTTGTTGAAGAGATGAAGTCCTATTGAGAAGATCTTGTGTTTCCTCCCCATCAATTCCTCTATGGGCCACGCCACCACTAAGGTCACTAGAGTTGGTCTTAGAGTGCGTGTTCAAATTAACCGGGATTGATTCCATTCACCTCGGAGTGAGCGTAAGGTATGTGAAGAGTTAATTTGAGTTTGGTAGAGTTTAGGTGAGGTTAGATGGATGAGGCTCTCGTTTGAATGGTGGTTTGCCCACGATGGGAGCACTAAGGATTGAGAAAGATCTAGGATTGCCGAATGGTTTAAGAAAGCACTTTATGAAGTTTGAATGGATGAGTATACACTCCTACATAAGTGAACGAAGGGATGAGATTGGCTTAGCCTTTGGCGATCATCCAGGGTAGGTGGCAGTGAGGTGTGGGATGCGAGGTAGATGTGCTTGAGAGGTTGGTGAGGACATGGCATGTGGTGTACCTCCTCCTCCAAGTGAACTAACGGTGCCATGGGTGAGTTTACCTTCTCATGACCAAGCGAACCCAACATCTTGTGTTAGGTTGGGTTAGTGGTCCTAGTGTCCAAGAATGACTAAAGGTCGCCAAGGCTTAGAGTGGGTGAATCCCTCCAAACGGGAATTTTATCCCATTTGGGTGGGTTGGTTGAAGGTTTTGACCCAAACTAGGATCACCATCGGTCCACTTGGCCCATGGTAACCCAAGGATGAGTGATGCCAAGTTTGGTTGGATTTGGACTTGGTTTGGATGTGTTTGGCTTAATTTGATCATGGGTCAATCGGGGTTCAATTGGGTTAGGTTGACCAATTGGTAAAAAATGAGTCAAACTAAGGCTTTGTGTTTAAATGATGATTTTGAATGTATTGGTGCCATTGGTTTGGTTTAATTTGAAGTGGATTTGATTTGGGCTCATGTGGGTTCATTTGGGACAAAGGGCTAAACCACTTTGGTCAAATTAGCCAAATTGGTTTTGGAGGTTAGTTTAGGTGCAATGGATCATTTAAGAATGATTGTGGGTGTTGGTTTAGATAATTTTGGATTTGGGATTAATTTAGTTCAATTTGACCCTTTGGGTTCAATTGGGCTAAGTGGGTCAATTGGGTTGATCAAATTGGGTTCAATTGAAAGTTGGATCATGTTCAATAATGAATTTGTGATTGGTTAGAGGCATTGGCTTCAATTAATTGGGTTTAGAAAGGGCCAAATTGAGTCAACTTGGGTCAAGAGGTCAAATTAGCTTGGTTTGATTCAATTGGTGATTTAGTCATGTTCAAGAATCAATTTATAATTGATGGGAGTCATTGATTTAAATTAATTTAGGTTTAAATTAGATTTGGATTATTTTGGTTCATATGGGTTAATTAGGTCAACTTGGGTCAAGAGGCCAAATTAGTTTGGTTTGACCTAATTGATTGCTTGAACAATCAAGGATGATCAACAATCATTGTAGAGATTAAATGGGTTGACTCAATCCAATTTAGGTTGGATTGAAGTGAGTCAATTTGGTCACTTAAGTCGATTAGGTCATGTGGACCAACTAGGTTGATTGGATTGAATTGGGTGTTGAGAAGAGGTCAATGATGGATTTAGAGTTGATTAGGTCTTGATTGAAAATGATTTGGGCTTGATTAGTTTGGGCTCATTTGGACCTTTTAGGTGAAATGGGCTAACTTGGGTTAATTGGATTCATTTGGTTTAATTGATTTGATTGCTAGTGTTGGAAGAGTTTGAAATGGTATATTGAATGGTTGGAGTGCTTTTGTGAAAATCAAATTTAGTTAGACTTTGTTTGAATGGGTTTTGGGTTGGATCCAAGGATTGTGATAAAATTAATCTTAGGGCTAAGTTAATTTGGCTTGGAGCTTGGATATAAAATTGAAATCCAATTAGGGTTGGTTATGTTGGCCGAGGTTGGTTTTGGATGGGTGGACAAGCATGGGTCTTGGTTTAGGCCATATGATAGAACCTATTTACCCTAGGGTATAACTTAAGCTTGAGGTATACCTTCCTAAGTTCTTAGGCTTGGGTTTAGTGTTCCCTTAGCCACTAGAAGTGTCCCATGACTAGGGAAATCTAAGTGTCTAGAAGGCTCTTAA
Organism: Cymbidium sinense; assembly: GCA_021442155.1. Lineage (NCBI taxonomy): Eukaryota > Viridiplantae > Streptophyta > Magnoliopsida > Asparagales > Orchidaceae > Cymbidium > Cymbidium sinense. The sequence goes on along the minus strand of CM038230.1, from coordinate 59,979,333 downwards.
GTTTTAGATGGGAAGGATGAGTCCTCACTCCAAAATTTTCTAAACTCACTAAATAACTCATAATTGAACTTTAATAGAACTCACAACCCCACTCTAAAGCCTAAGTGTATAAACAAGATAATAAAGATTTAGAAACCCCTTAGTGAATGATTATATACTATAATAACATGCATGTCATATTATTTCATTCTTGAATTTAAAGGTTCTCCACTCTTACACGATAAAGGACAAGATTGACCTTTGAGAGCATTGTAGTGGAGGACACCTCTTCAAGCTGATTTAGTGCATAATTGAATTTCATTATGCATGTAGGCATAAATATCTTAAGCCTTGGTATAAGATAAATGTGTCAAAATGATCTAGAAAACTTGTAAAATTTTAACATTAGTCTAAGTCATGTTTGCATACCAAACATTATCTAGTCTCTTAGGGAATAAATTTAGGATTCTAACTTTCTTCTTAATTAAATAATAACCTAACTATCTTGCATCTACATAAGACTGGCCTACATGATTTTAAAGCATATGAGGTGTTTTCTGACCACTCTAGGTTGTAAGTCTAAGAGTCGGGATGTGTTCATTCTCTCTTATGGAGGTGAACCACTATATTTCATTAGATCGAGTAAACTTAGGTTGTGCTTATAACTTATGCTAAAGAATTTTAGACTTAGTTTTGACTTATTTTTTTTTTTCTATGAGTATAAGTTCTCACTTCTTTGGCATCTCCATGACCTTGTGTTGGGTTATAAGTCATAACACTCCAACAAAATTTTAACTTAAACAAAATAAATTCTCTCCTTTAAAAATATAAAGCCTCATCATAGGGCAAATCAACATTCACTAGGCTTTCTAGTATCTTGGATGCCCGTATTTATCTTCTGTGGAATCTATAAATAAGTCTACTTATTTGAACTCTACCCATTTGATTTCTAATAATAACCAATCCTTTGATAGTCTAGCTTTGAAATCTTTGGAGATATTAATTGAGTAAGTCAAGAGTATTCTTAGGAAATTCTTAATTCATAAAATGTAAATAACTATGGAAGCTTGCTTCCATAAGGAACTAAAGAACCCGACATAAAATAAACTCTATTTTAGTTGTCCATGTAAACTAGGGAAAAGATCTTTGGTATATATGTAGACCCATCTGCCTTAAGAGTCCTTATTAGGTGATTTCATTCAGGTATCTATCGTAGTACATTATACCTCACTGATCACTTCAATAAGTACACCTAAGATCTATGTGGTATCCCTTTGACTCTAAATAAAAACACCAAGTGGTCAAATGTGCATTGATATAATGTGTCATTTATAAGAGTATATCATAAGGCTCTTTGTGAAATTTGATGAGCCATTGATTTATGTTTTGGTAGTTCATGACCTTTGAGATAGGTGATGAATGGTTACGGCGATCATCTTCTTTTATCATGATCATGAATTCTTGACTTTCTTTAGCTTTAAAGGCTTATAGGAGGGTTGGCACTAGTGCTAGTCGATTTTAGACTATTATTGTAATTGGATTTTCTTGAGGGTTTGTCATTTCATTAGCTAATTTAGCAAAAAATAATAGCCTTGCCATTATCATGATGTGACACCCTTGTGATGATTACTTCAAGGATTTGTTTTAAAAGCTCAAAAATATGTTTATGGTAAAGCACTAATTCTTGTATATTTATCTTAAATATCCCAATTATTTGCTAAATTATAAGTTGAGAATCTCCATAATATGAAGTTTCTTAGTTGTCATATTAATTGCTAGCTTTACTGCACAATTAATGCTTCATATTCAGCCTCATTATTAGTTTGAGGCTCAATACTATATAAATATTAAAGGATACCCTCTTGTGGTGTTACAAATATCGCCAATTCGGCTTGTATTGTAGGTAAGCTAGGCGTTATCTAATTTTAAAGATGAAGCACTATTAAAATAAAGATCTTATCGATGGTTGCTAAGCTTATTCAACTTCAAAATCTATTCATTAGGTAACTCATCATTTAGTGGTGAGTCTGGTAAGGGATGAGCGGTTAAGAAATCAACCAAGGCTTGCCTTTATATAGCCTTTATGGGACATATGTTATAACAAATTGCAACAATAGGACAATATATTTAGCCAAGCTACATGTTAACTGGCCTCATCATGAAGAATTTGATTGGGTCAACTTCGGATATTAATGTTATCTTTTGAAATAACATAATGAGATTTATGAGTAATAAATATTAATGATAAATACTACTTTTCAATACAAGAATATTTTATTTCTACTCATATTATATGTCGAATTATATAATATAAAGCATTTTCTTGTTCCTTCTTCATTGTTTCATGCTAGTAGAGCTCTTAGTGACTCTTTTAAGGTTTTCATATATAATATCAATATTTTCCAGTGATTAGACTTGCCAAGATTGGGGATGCAATAAATATTGCTTTATGCTATCAAATGCTTCTTGACAAGCATCATCCCATATAAAGGGTGCATCCTTTTTCATTAATCGGGCAAAAGTTGGCATCTACCTAAGAGATTAGAATTAAATCATATAATGTAAACCAATCTACCTTTTAGGGAGCATAATATCCTTAAAGGTATAGGTGGTGGAATTTTCATTATTACTCAATCCCTTTGTGGCATATATAAAGCGAAGAAATTTTTAGAGGTCACACCAAAAGTGCACTTTAGTGGGTTCATTTTAGAAAAAACTCTAAATTCTATCGAATATGATCCTTACATTGCTTATATGCTTGCTTTGTGTTTTGCTTGTAATGACCAAATCAACGACATAGCACTTTACATACTTATTTATGAGGTCATCGAAGATGTGAGTCATCACTCTCTAGTAAGTCGTAATTTTATACTTTTCAAGCCAAATGACATTGCTTTGTTGCAATATATGGATTGGTGTACAAAAGGATGTGTGCTTCTCATCTTACGGAGCTATTTTAATTTTATTATAGCGATGATCCATCCATGAAAGAGAACAAATCATAGATGGATGTATTATCCACTTTGAGTTTTGTGTTGGGTAATGGGAAATCATCTTTTGGTCATACTTTATTTAAGTAAGAATTGATAGACTCAAATTTTTCCATTTTTCTTCCTAACTAAGACAATATTAGCAATCCTTAATATATTTTCTTCCACGATGAACTCTAATTTGATGAGCTTTTTAGTTTCAAAGATTACTTGTTCTTCAATTTCTATTTATATTTGCCTTAATGCTTGCTTTCTTTGGCTATACATCATTTAATAGATAGTTTATGTACTACATTTGATGATAAACTGACATTTTACTATAATTCTATGCAAAATAGTTTTTATATTCATAAAATTATGCTTTTAATTCTTCTAATATTTCTTATGTGAGGTTAACACTAACAAAAGTTGGCTTAGGCTTTTTTTTTAGTACCTAGAGTAATTTCTTGAAGTTCATCGAACTTGGCTTAATTTTCTTCTTCAAATTCTATTGGGTATTTTTTGAGGTTGATTATTAATTAATCTTAGGCACATTTTATTCCCCTATGTGGGTTTCAAAGAGAATTACTTCTTTATCGATAAGGTATAACATGAGCTCATTGAGGACTTTGATGATGAAATATATGTGTGGGAAAATATATGACACCACATAAAGTTTGAATTTCTTATTTGGATGATCGATACATCATTAAAGAATAAACATATTATCTTAAAGATAAACATGTTATCCTATAAGGGATTTGATCATTTAATAAAAGGCTCTAAAGGCTAATGGGTTTTCATATACTAGAGAGTTTTTCCTTAACTACATAGAAAGTAGAATATGTTTTATTTTTAAACTTGGTTCATGGTTCCTATAAGGGAAAGCCCTATAGTTAGTTATATCTCAAGAAGGGTCTCTTCCTAAGAATACTCTTGATTAAAGAAATAAATTATTATTTCTATAGAGTTCTAAGATGGTTTTAAAAGGAGTGATGTTTGGAATTTCAATGGGGAATTATCCAATGTGGAAAAAGTTCTTTTAAGAGACCAAGCGGGAAGAAGTAGAAAATGTCATTGATCTTGGGATACTGATGTATTTCAACTATCCAATCATCGGGCTTTAAATTTTGGAATTTAATTTAAATTTTGAGTTGATATTTTCTTTAAAGTCCGGGCTTAGATTCTAGTAGCATAAGATTGTAAAATGCTTGGGGTTGAAGACTTACTCCAAGGAGGATGCTTGAACCTAAGTCTATAAGTACTTCTAACCTAAGTCGGATGCTCAACCTCATTTTAATTTGAGAATTATCAGTTCCTCTCACTTGAGGGAACAAGCATCCCGACTCTTTTGGACTTACAACTTCGCATGGAGAGGCTGCCTAACACGCTAAGCTCATTTTAAATTCATGGCTAAGTCTCATGTATGCAAGATGTCTAGGCTATTGTATGTTAGGAAAAGAATATAAGAACCTAGACTTACTCCCAAATCCCTAAGATTATGTAGGGCATGAAATGCACTAACTAATGCACATTTTTAGATTTTATATGTTTTGACTTGATAGTCATCTTTAGGCCATGGGTATGCAATTTTAAACATAAATGCCATGCTATTAGAATTGGTTATGGGCCAAATCAATAATGGAAGTAAACTTCCCAAGAAGGCTTTCATTCTCGGAGGTCGATGCCCCTTATATGTAATGGGTGAAAAGCCCAATTCAAGAGTTGAGAGCAATATGATTGAATGATTTTTTAGAGCTAATTATTTCTAATTAATTTTAAGTTTTGCAAGGCATTAATTTATGTGAGGTTTTGAATTTTATTATTTTTATGATTGAGTTGATTAGATTTAAGTTGGATAAAAGTTTAATTTTTTTAATGAGCCTTCACCTAGGTCATCATAGGAAGAAAAATAATGAAAAAAACTTAGAAAATCAAGTTGATTCTATGTGCACCCAAAACAAATCAAGCCAATTTAATTTAAAGAAAGTCTAATGTGGCTATTGATGTACATCCTAGAGAGAGAAAATGGGTAGTTGAGCTCTACCCTTATAAAATACAGCCTTAAATTATAGTTTAGATATATGGATCTTCTTTTAGGACCATCTCCTTCTTCACGAGACTCCCATTTGGCTTCACAGGGGACCACCGATCTATCTTACGGTAGGGTCACTTGCTAATCTTAGGCCCCATTCCTAACCTAATTTTGAGCTCAAATTTACATTTCAAATTCAAGATTAAATTCTAAGCTCTGCAAAATAGATGTCACAAAAATATAAATAACATATAGTAATTATATTTCAAAATATCTGAGACTTAGCATTAGTTGCTTGCCAATCCCACCTATCCTATTGGGCTATGCTTATGGACTTTAGCATACCTATAAGGAAATAGCTTTTTAATTTATTTAAGATAACAATACTTTTAGAAAAACATCATGTTGAAGATAATATTAGTTCTAAAGAGAACGTCCCACCATCTAGTCTAATAGGAAAACAACCCTAGACATGCAAAATAAAATAGTACACCACAAAGACATGAAAAATACATCACAACATAGGGTTTCATAGAAAATAATAGAATGACCTAACCAAAGTCTAGGGTCCATGAGCTAATGATCTAGTGTGTGAAGGGAATATACTTGTGTAGCAAGACTTTGCTAGGCCTTTTAGTTCAAGTTTTAATTTAAAGTTTTGAGTTTTTTGATTTACCTTTGGTTGATTTCAATTCAAGTGATTTAATGATTTTGTTTTTTATTTTAAGTTCACTTTTATTTTGTTAAAGTGAAGTTTGAGTTGTCAAGAATGAATACTAGAATATATTTCTCTTTTAGGTGTAACCCATTCTATTTAACATCCTAAACCCTAATAAAATAAAACCTTCATCCTAAGATGAAGATTCATCCCAAAAGCCTAACTAAGTTCCTTAAGTATTTTAATTTATCCTTTTAATTTCATTTAGATGATTTGGGTTTTGAGTTCAATTTGGTTTGTTGTTTCAATCCTTTTGAAATTTAATTTTCATTTTATTTCTTTGATTTGATTTATTTTTCTTTCTTGGTTTAGTTTATTTTAATTTAGTTTGATTTATTTCATTTGATTTGGATTGGCTTAATTATTTATTTTCATTAATGTTTTTTTTGATTCTGTTTATGTTTATTAAATTCATATTCTTTTGGTTTGATTTATGTTAACTTAAGATAATTAGCTTAATGTTTTAAGCCTATGGTGTTTTTTTGAATGTAGGACACAATGCAAATCTTTGGGGATACTTATTGAAGTGATCGGTATGACATTAAGGAATGATGTAATATCTTGAAAGATAGAAATCACTACCCTATAATGGACCTAATCACCTAATAAGGACTCTAAAGGCATGATGAGTCTTTGAATGTACCAGAGATCTTTCCCTACTGCATACATGAAAAGTAAAGTAGGGTCTATTTTAAGCGGGTTCATTAAGTTCCCTATGGAGGCAAGTCCCCATAGTTAATTACATTGTAAGGAATGAGAATTTCTTAGAGTACTCTCAATTAAAGTAGAAATTAAGGTCTCCAGATATTTTAAGGTTAGACTATCAAAGGATTGGTTGTATTTGAAAATTCAAGTAAGAAAACTCAAGGAGATGACTTATTATTGAAGCCAAAAGGAATGAGTAGGAAATGCTCATGATATTAGGAAACCTAGTGAGCATTCCATTCTATCCTATGGTTGGGCCTTATATGTTTGAAATTGAAGAGATTTATTTGTTTGAGTTGAAATTTTATTAAATTGCTAGGGTTTATAATCCATCAACATAAGATTGTGGAAATGCCTAAGAGGTGTGGATTTATGCTTGTAGCTTGGAGGAAATAGCCAACACGGATCCTAAATTTAGGGAGCTTTAGTGAGAGCTAAAGTACAACCTAAATCTAAGCACAGATAAGGTTTACCTCCATAAGAGAGAGTAAACCACCCACGCCGGACTTAGAACGCCTAGAGTGCACTAACTCCTCCTATGACTTTAAAACCATATAGTCAAGTCTTATGAAATTATAAGATAGTTGGGTTATTATTAATTTAGAAAGAAACTAAAGTCCTTAAACCCACTCCCAAAGAGACTAGAGCATGAGTGGTATGAGCAATGACTTAATATACAAATGCAAAAATCTTAGCAAATTTTATTTAATTTTGGACACTTTATTTTGACAAAGGCTTTAGGATTTTGATGTCTATGTGCATAATGAAATAAGATTATTAGCTAAATCAGTGAGAAAGGGGTGTTTTCCAACACAAGGGATGCCCTCATAGGTCAAGCATTCCCTTATCATGCAAGGATGAAAATCCTATTTTTAAGAGTGAAATAATATGATATGCATCTTGTGAAACATTCAACCATACAGCTAAGGGGTTACTAAATATTATAATTATCTTATTTATGTGTTAGGCTTTATGGTTAGGTTATGAGTTATTTAAAACTTTAGTTATAAGTTGTAGTTGGGTAAAAGATTTATTTTTACCAAAAGCCTAATCGTATTCAGCCATACAACAAACACCGATCATAAAGAAACTATGAAGAAGCATGTAATTTCTAATGCACAAGCTAAACATAACATCAAATATTTTATAGCTACCATAAAAGAATAAAAGACCAGTGGGTCGGTATTGCCTTACAATCCAAAAGAGAAAATGGGTAGTTGAGCTCTACCCTTATACAACCAATTATAAAATAATAATTGTAATTTCTAATAAATGAATGCTATGGGGTATTCAATCTTCATTCTTCATGTCTTCATTTCTTTCATTTGATTTGATTTTCTCTACCTCAAAGGTGTCACAGGGCACCCCAAGACAAAGCCTTCTAGTTATTGTTCATCATAATCCCTCATAGCATTAATCCTAATTCTTAATGCTAAATTACATTAAAAATAAGAAAAGTAAATCTAACTACACCTAAAAATAGGGGTTAGTTAAACATACATACAATCCTAAGTAATTTTATCATAATTTAAACTTAGCACCCTACACATGGGTAACCAAGCCCACATGATCTAACTTGGATTATGCCTAGGTGCTTAAGCAACTTGTAAAGAGAGCATTTATATTTATTTTTAAGTGGCCCCTTAAGCATAATCCCTACAAAAAATATGATTAGGCTAATCACGACCTATCATCTAGTCTATGAAACATACACATTAGCATTTAGCCTAAAATATTACATTATAAAAGAAAACATACACCGTCTAAGTTAGGACTAGGAGTGGTGACTTAGCTCTAATGTGTGTGTTAATGCTTACGTGGTATGTCTTATTAGGCATCAAGGTTATGTTTTCTAAGTGTGAAAGGATTCAATTTAACGAAAGGGTTGGTTTCACTTTACGTTGTTTAGTTGATTTGAGGAATTTAATTTGTGTTTCCTTTTATTTCATATGGCTTACACTTAGAAACTAAGTGTTATAAAGAGAGGAAAAGAGGATTGTCCTCTTTCATCCCTACCTTAAGCCACTTCTAAAGCATATTAATTTGATTAAGTTCTCTTTAGTGAATGGCTTATTACACATTTTAAATTAATCCTATATTTAGGCTCACTTTAAATAATCTTATTTAATATGGAAGGCTTCTTAAGATTAATTCAATTGAATTACTACCACATGACACATGTTCAATCATTCCTTTCCATCATAGGTGACACACATATGGTATTAATCCTAAATATTCCTACACATACAATATGTTTTATCACACTTAGATGATGAATGTAGATGTGTATATTTGTAGAAAAGGAGATTTTCATTCATTAGATAAATGCACATACAAGTGTATAAAAGTTTTAAGTGGATACTTCACCATTGTTAAACCAGGGGAGTGAGCTAAAGACCTCCTTGGGGCTACTTAAAGCCTTGCATCCATGAAATGTCCAGATTAGATATACCCACTATTCTTGAATACACATGAATGTACAAATGACTACAAGAATGTAAAATCAAGCAAAAGTTGTAGTTCTTTCAATTGAATTATTTATACATGTGAGCTAAAGTTGAAAAGGAGATTTTCATTCATTAGCTAATGCACATACAAGTGTATAAAAGTTTTAAGTAGATACTTCACCATTGTTAAACTAGGAGAGTGAGGTAAATACCTCCTTGGGGCTACTTAAAGCCTTGCATCCCAGAATGTCAAGACTAGATATACCCATTATTCTTGAATACACATGAATGTACAAATGACTATAAGAAAAAAAATCATGCAAATATTGTATTTCTTTCAATTGAATTATTTATATATGTGAGCTAAAGTTGAAAAGGAGATTTTCATTCATTAGTTGAATGCACATACAAGTGTATAAAAGTTTTAAGTGGATACTCCATTGTTAAACTAGGGAGTGAGGTAAAGACCTCCTTGGGGCTACTTAAAGCCTTGCATCCCAGAATGTCCAGACTAGATATACCCACTATTCTTGAATACACATGAATATACAAGTGACTACAAGAATAAAAAATCATACAAAAGTTGCATTTATTTCAATTAAATTATTTATACATGTGAGCTAAAGTTCTATCTAATTTCTAATATAGAAATACATAGGAATGAATTCAAACAAATGTTGTGTCCTTTTAAATGGGCTATACACTTGTTATCATTCAAACTTTATGTAAATACATATAGAAGGAAGAGAACTCCATATCACATGTTGTAAGCTATAAACACTTGCAAACTTATAGATATTTATAACTATTATCACTCCAAATATTATAGTTGACTTGTAAACTTTTGAAAATAACTTTGATTTAATAGTGATAATAGCCACACATATTCATATGTTAATCAACACATGGAAGCTTGACATAATGGAAATTCATTTAAATTTAAATATTTTGAAAACATGAATGCTTGAAATCACATGACACACATCATTTAATATGATTGGAAAGGAATGATAAGACATAAAACACATGTTTCATTCAATCAAACTAATTTCTAAGGACAATCATCTCACATAGAAGCATTTAAAGAAAGCCAAGACTTTTTAATTATCATTTTAAGTTTATATTTTAATTTGATTTAAAGAAATGAGGGAAAGTTTACTAATCTTAACCCATTCCCATGTCAGAATCAATTTGATTTAATGAAAAATAATTAAGTTGATTTTATGGGCTATTTAAGTTATAATATGAATTAAATCAATTAATTAACCCTTACCTATGGCACCTTAAGGAATTAACTAAATAATTATGAGCCAACATGATATGCAAATACATTTTGAAATTAAATTAGAAATGCTCTTAAGAAATGAAAGGGTCTAATGCAATTGGCTCATAATTAATAGTTAATTAAGTTTAAGGAACTCAATTAAGTACACTTATGGTTTTCCACACATTTATTTTAGGGTTTATTTTGATCTGGTTCTACTTCATATGGACGCAAGCTTCCATAATTAATTACCCTCTTACTATAGTAAGAGAGCACTCTTTATTAAGGTTGGAAACTAACATATCTATTTGAAATGCAATTGGTGTCTTAAAGATGTGCATAGATGACTATCTTGTAAAAAATTAGAGTGTAATCTCGATCAAGATCCCATTGTTCTCATCCGGGATTACATTATTTTAGCCTACCAACATTGGAGGAGCATAAATGTAATGCCCAGAGAATCAAATTAGTAGTCATGGGTTGCCTCATTTTAGGAATCAGTAGACTTAGAATTTTGTTTAAGTGGTGCAAGAGTGTTCACGTAGTGAATAAATTATAAACTATTCAATGGTGAATGTGTAGATGTTCACATTGTGAACAAATATAAGGTTCTTACATTCCTTTGAAATTCTAAAATTAGGGTTGTCCTACATAGTGGATGAATATATATTTGTGGTTGTGAATGAATTATAAGGAGGTTGGGCTTACATTCATTTTAGAATGCCAAAATTAGGGTTGTCCACATGGTGGATGGATATGAATTTGTTCGTGTAGTGAACAAATTATGAGGTGTTTGACATGGTGAATGAATGATATTCATAAAGTCAACGAATAAGAGATTGGGCTTACAACCATTTAGAATGATAAATAGATGAGTTATCCACATATCAAGTAAACATAGTGGTGTTTTCATAGAAAATGAATAAAAATTTAAATTTAATTAAAAATACCTAAAATTCTCATTTCAAGAAGACGCCTCGTCGATAGCACCACTGTGATAGTGGAGCCCATTACTTATGTGGCATGAAACAGGGGAAGATGACTTGGAGGCTTAATGCCTGACTATGTATGTAGCATTGTTCGACATTGAACAACATTATGACGTTGCCTTGTAGCGCGATGTCGGGCAAGATTCTTGATAGACATATAATGAGTTTTAAGGAGAAATGACAACCTCATTTTAGTGAGCGTTGACCATGCTCTTTCTTTTCCATCGATTACTAAAATTTATTATAATTAAATATATCATTTTGATCACACGAATCGGCGGGATGGCTTTGACCCTCTGTATGTGAACCGTGATGTTGAGGTTATGCTCTACAACCCGAGAGAGCCGGTCTGATATGGGCACCATAGTGTTGGGTCTAGATTTATAAATAGAGTCCTAGGTCGTTAAGAAATTTCATTAAGCAATTCCTTCTCTTAAGGATTTTCGCTCACTCTAGCTATTTCTATTTTCTAATTCTCAAAATTAATCATGCCTCTTAGAAGAGTAGTGGGCAAGATGAGGGCATCTAGTCGCCAACAGGAATGGTACTAGCACGCTCTCCTTCACAAGCACTTGATTAAAAATGGGATCTTGAATACCGGTGGCAACATGGAGGGGATAATTATAGAGAGGTGGCTCAAATAGGCTGCAAGAATAACTCATGCATGGTCCCAACAACAGTACAAATTCATCGTGAATGCATGGGAATATGTACCGGGAAAGCTGGTATGTTTTTATAATAGTGCTATAAATGCATACTACGATCTCCCTAATATTGAGTTTAATCAATATTTATCATATTATAATGATCATCTTAATTTTGATGAGATCATTCTTTTCTTTGTGGCAAAATGAAAGCATGTAATGAAAATGGCGGGAAGAAAGGATTATCAACCTTCTTGTCATTGGTATGATAGCCACTTCTAAATATTGACACTATTTTATTTCTAGTAGGCTTATGCCCTCGATAACATTAGTGAGGTTACCAAAAATAGGGTTATTTTGAAATTTTCTATTATAAAGGTGTTCTCGATCGATATCAAAAGGTTATTTTTAATTTTATGTAAAATATACTAAAGGGGAATACTACTATCGGGTAAGACCATGCTTCTCTTATTTATTATTTATGCATAGTGGTGGGTGCGATATTAGGGCTGATGAGGAGGTACTCCTTTAGAAGGATCCCTTAATGAAGAGGGTGATGCGGGGGGGTGTTGAATAGATTTGAAGTGGGAGAGAGGTTCACATCCTCCTTGATCACAATCCGACCTCCCAAGTCCTTGAACAACCAAGTTTAAGAGGGTGGATAAGAGTAGTCATAGGAGCGAGATGCTAGAATGTAAATTTGATCATCATATGGATCGAAGATGCCATTCTCTTACATGGCCTAGTTTAATACTACCGGTCAACATATTTTAGAATTGCAATCTTGTAGATCGAGGCGGTCTCCTTCCCTATGACACCTCAATACCAACCTTGTTTGATAACCCGCCACAATCAAGCATGGAGTAGGAGTAAGAAGAGGAAGAGGAGAGTGGTGATGAGAGACTACTAGCTTTCCACCATTTGCATTTTTTTTCTTCTTTTCTTATTTTCTTCTTCTTTTATTTCATAATTGTGATATTTAAGTTAGCAATATAATTTTTCTTATTATGATTATGTGTTGTGTTTGTGTATTATTGTCGATTAATGCTCCAAAATTTTTTTAACACTTTATAAAAAAAGGCATATTACAGTTAATGCGATGTTGATATGACAACACCTTGGCATTGGAGATAGAATGAAGAGAGAGGCGGTGCCATGGTGATGTTCTATAGTCTTTGCGATGTTGTGGGAAATTATTTCCCTAAAAAAATTTTCTAAGTCCTTTTCACGCACAACAAGGTGGCACAACACCAGACCGTCCCTACTGAGACACCTGTCTCTGGTTTCTGACCGGATTTTATTTCTTTTCTATCAAAATATCATAAGTCATATTCCGGTGAAACATGGGTATGACACCATGATGTTAATGCTATGGCATCGTGGTGCTATAATGTTATTTTGGTTATATTAGGACATGGCATCGCAACCGATGCTATGATGCCATGGAATTATGAGATTTCATTAAAGTGCTAAGGCATTGATTCTTGGGCACTATGGCACCACTCATAATATGAATACATGAGAGCACAATGTCGACATATACTGCGGTGTTATGAGCCAAAATTTGAATTAAAGTGCGAATCTTTCAATATTTTTAGAAATTTTGGTAGCATTTCACCTAAACAAGATTTTAAAATCATATATTGTGGAGCACTCTTCTCTCTTATTGACATAGAGGGAGGGGTTTTCATCTCACAGAATAACATTCATGGTAGATTTCTTCAAATCTCCAAGTATTCTACGATCAAAGATCAATGGTCAAATTTTTGTTAGACTAGTAAGAAAAAGTAAAGATTATTTATCCAAGTAAGAAATGGAGTAAAATGTGTGCACCGTTCAAAGAGAGTGAAGTCCAGAGGATAAAGATCTTTGAAGTGAACGCTCACTCTTATTTATTGGAGTGGGTTAATAACTATTCTCTCTCAATAGCGTCTTGCACCTCATTGGCAAGATCAGTCTTGCGATCTTCATAATTTTACGCCTAGACTGGGTAGTTAGGGCTGCTAAGATTGGGGTGTCGTCGCAATGAATAGTTAGATCGGCGTTGTTTCTTCTAGAAGGCGGGCAACTTCCGGTGTTATGAAGATAATCTTTGTGACACTATAACCAAAATTTTTGTTATTTTATTATTATTTTATTATTTTGTTTTATTTTTTATGATGTAAGGATAAAGTTCCTTTATTAAGTACCAAAGTTAATGATTTTCTAAGTGATTTATCAAATACTTCTACATTACGTCATGATGAGCTTATTTCTAAAAGAAAAATTCTAGAATATGAAAATAAAGTATTGCAAAAGAGTTATTATCTAGAAATAAAGTTGAACATGATTTACATATTGAGATTTTTTGAGTAAATCCTAGTGAATGAGTAAATACTAGATCATCTTAAATTTAAATCTTTTTGGGCATTTATTATTAGTGAAATTTTTTAGCTATCAAATTAATAAATGGATTAACTTAGTTAAGCATGATTTTAGTTTAAAATTTTTTAACTATTAAATTAATAAATGGATTAAGTTAGTTAAGCATGATTTTAGTTTCAACTTGCATTATTTTTGCTTCTTAAATATTCAATTAAGATAACTTTGTTGCTAGCATCATGTAAATATTCCCATATTTTGAAATCAAATTAGCTAAATATGTCTTTTTAAAAATTTATTTGATTTTGAAAAACTTAAACTTATCAATTTTACTATTTTAGTTAGAAAAATGTCTCTTAATTACTTTGCCTCTTGTTTATATTATCCATTCACCTAATTTATATTGAGTTGAGAATTAAAAATAATAATTAAAAATCTTATTATAACTCGGGAATGAAATAAAATAAAAATAAATTTTAATTGTATAAGCTAATATGATTCTAACAGGATTCTTATTATTTAATCTCAACTCCTTGTGCTCTTAGGGTGTCATCAACATAGCCAACTGGAATAAGCCATAATCAGTTGTAATTTTATTTTGTTTTATTTATTTATTTATTTTGCATTATGTAGAGTAATGTTGATCAAAATATTAACTAAAATATGTGATGCGATAGCATTCCCTATCATATAAGAAATTTAAAATAGACTCTATTTAATAGATCTTATCTTTTCATAATGTGTTTGACAATATTTAACTTTAAGGATTTTTCAGCTCGACCTAAGTATGCTAAGTTATTTTTACTTAGTATTCTATTTTAAGATAATGGTCTAATAAAGTTTTACATAACTAGTGAGTTTTATCTTGATAAATGTGACCTTTTGATAGTCATTTATCTTATGTCATTCAAATAACTCATCCATTTGCTCTACCTAATCCAAAATTTGTTAGAATCATGTATACTAACATAAGAGAGAGTCTTGAATTTAATTCTTCATGAAGAATTCTTTTATTTATTAGTAACATCCTAAAAGGATTCTTAAAGTTGTTAGTTTCCCAATCCTATAAAAAAGTTTGCGTTATAAGGGGTTGATAATGATTTGGCTAAGGCTTATCAAGCTTTGACCCAAAATAGTATTAAAGGTTGGATGTGATTTTTAGTTGTATGATTTTTCATTTATGTGACCAAAATAGTCATTTATTTCCTCTTTATCTATTTGAATGTTCTTGTAATCAATTGGGTTCTATCATTTGGAATGAATTATTTATTTCTAATTTTAGAGAGCCTAGCATCTATGGCTTTTATCATCTTAGTTATACCTTTAATTTGATGTATAAATAAGGTGTTAATGTTGCAACATAAAAATGACAAAATTTTGTACTTTTGGTCAAAATACTAATATGCTAAAGCGAGCTACTATTGTGTACAAACACCATTCTCTTAGTTATGATTTGTGTGTAGAGGTGTATTAGGGGCTTGATAAGGAGGTACTCTTTTAGTAAGCTCCTCGATGAAGAGGGGGGGGGGGGGGGGGTGGTTCAAGAATAGATTTGAAGTAGACGAGTTCACGTCCTCCTCGATCTAGCTCTGAATAACCAAATCCTTGGTGAGTAGGTTCAAGTGATCTACCAAGTCTCAGACTTGCATAAGAGGGTGGATAAAAGTAATCATAAAGGAGATGCTTGAATGAAAATTTGATCAAAATATGGATCAACAGATGCAATTCTCTTGCATGGTCTAGTTCAAAACTCTAGTAGTTAACATGTTTTAGAATTGCAATCTTGTAGATCCGAGCTAGGTCTCATTTCATATGGTGCCTCAATATGAAGGTGTGGGATTACCACACCACTATTAGCAAGAGGAGGAAGAAGAGGAAGAGGAGGGTGGCGAAGAGTATGACTACTAGCTTCCCCATTTGTATTTGTTCTTCTTTTGTTCTTCTTTTATTTTATAATTATAATATTTAAATTTAGTGATAAAATTTCTATTTTTATAATTATGTGTTGTGTTTGTGTATTGTTGTTGATTGATGCTCCAAGATAATAAAATGTTTTTAACACTTTATAAAAAAAGTCATATTAAGGTATAGCACCACGACGCGATATGCTAGCACCTCGACGCTAGAGATAGAATGAATAACCCGGTCATCATGGAGCTGTCTTGCAACATCGTGACATTGTTTGAGATTATTTTCTCCCGGAAAAATTTTTGAGTCCTTTTACATACAACAAGGAGACACAATCTTGTAGCATTATCCATATAGTCCCATGACGTGGATTTTATTTATTTTCTATTAAAATTTTTTAAATCATATTCCAAGTGACACATTGGTATGGCCCACAACGCGATGCTATGACACCGCGGCACTATGAGATTTCATTAAAGGACCGTTTCTAATCGCGACGTGTTCTCATAATATGAATACTGAGAGCATGATATACAACGTTGTTATAGGCCAAAATTTAAATTTAAAGTGTGAATATTTCAATTTTTTTTAGAAATTTTGGCATCATTTCACCTTAGTAGTGCTAGATTTCAAAATTGTATAATGCAAAGCACTCTTCTCCCTTATTTTGGATCTAAGATCAGAGGGGAGTGGGTTTTCATTTCATCTGGAATAAAATTCAACCGTGGAGGTCTTCAAATCTCCTTGTTTTCACACGGATCAAAGATCAATAGTGGAATTTTGTTAAACTTGTTAGAAAAAGCATATATTCTTTACCCAAGTGAGAAATGGAGTGAAATATAAGCACCAATTCAAAGAGAGTGAAGTCTAGTGGGAAAAGATCTTTGGAATGAACTACTCACTCCTATTTATAGTCCACTCAAGAGTTGGCGATAACTTTTCTCTCTCAATAGATAGTGCACACCTCATCACCAAGATCACAACACTATACCATAATTTGATAGGATAGGGCAATTAGGCAAAGGCCTTACGCTAAGATCGGTGTCAGTCGTAATTTGAGACTAGACTAGACAATTGTTTCTTCTAAAAGGCTAGGGTAGCTCTGATATAGCCAAATTTTTTGTTATTTTATTATTTTATTTTATTTTTTTGATGTAAACATGAAGTTTCATCATTAAGTACCAAAGTTAATGATTTGTTAAGTGATTTATCTAATACTTCTACATCCTATTGTCATGATAAGCATATTTCCAAAATGAAAATTTTAGAAGATGAAAATAAAGTATTGCAAAAAGAGTTATTATCTAGAAATAAAGTTGAAAATAATTTACATAATGAGATTGAAAGTTTAAAAGGTGAGAATACTAATATTAGAAGCAAATTAAATGACATATCTTTATCTTTTACAAGTTTTAGTTGCTCACATGCTTTACATTCAAATCCATCTATGTCTTGCCAACAATATTCATGTTGTTCACATGCTTTAAATGCATGTACATCTATGCTAGTTCATTCTCTAAAATAAGCATTGAAGTTATAATTCATTTATGCATGCTTTTCCCAATGTTACTTGTACTTATTATTGTAAGCACGGTCATGTTTTGTATGTTTGTTCATTTAGGAGATCCATGTAATTAAATGCTTCATCCCCATACATTTGGATTCCTAAGGATACTAGTTTGTGTTGCCCATCATCTACTTATGCAAATATTTAGAATGATACTAATCTTAAAGGATCCAAGCTTGCTTAGATACTAAAATCTAGAAAATGAGATTACATTATAGGTTTGTCTTCATGGAGGATCGGTGAAGGCAAGCCATCAATTCTGTATATATAAAAGCAAAATTAAATTACGATGGTATACAAGAAGGAATGGTATGAGGTAAAGTATTTTGTTTTGCTCATTAATACCTTCCATACATATATTTAGGTTCTTAGATTAGTTATGTTTCATTCATGCCTAACTAATCTATATAAGCTTCATGTTCTATTTTTTAAAAAATAAATGAATAGTTTCAAAACATAATTTGAAAATACTTTTATAAATTTTATGAATTTTATATATAATTTAGTTTATTGTGGCTTTAATATTTTCATGGATTTTATGAGTTTTAAAATGTTTTTCCAATGAATGTTTTATTTATCATGATCTGTATTCATATTTTAATTTCTTTAAAATTCATGATAAGTAAATTTAGTTGCTCACCCTTTGTACATATTTTAGTCTTTAAACTAGATTAGTTTCTAGTTTGCAGATAAAATGCTTTACATAATTGATATTTACAATTTTATATGTGATTTTATGACTTATGCCCCTTAATAAATTATAGTTTTTATTAGTTTATTGATTTTATAAAACTTATTCAACATATGTTTTATGATCCATAGCTCAAGATATACTTAATTAGAAACTAATCATTTCCTTATATAATTAATGATTATTAATTTTCTTTAGCTCATGATAAAAAATAAAATAAAAATAAAATAAAAATATATATGATTAAAAAATTAGCTTATATGCACTAATTTGGAATAAATATGAAATTTGTTTTATGAATCATTTTGAATGATTAGAAATTCACTTGTAATATCCATATTCAATGTTCATGCAAATTTATAATTTTTATCCGTTATTCATCAATTAATATTTGATACAATTACATTTGATTAAATAATAAAATATTTTTGTTGGTATTTTATGTTGTCATTGCCTTCACAAAATTATTCATTTTGATTAATTAAGGTGTGAAATATCAAATTGCTTCAAATATTGATAAAGTTTTATTTTAGAAACATGTTTTATCTTTCATATGCTTAATTGTATATTTTCATTGCATAAGATATTTTTCTCCATTAACATGTTTATTCAAGCAAGTTTCATATCAAAAAATTATATACAAGATTATATTAAATAAGGGAGAATATCAAGCATATTAATCTTTAATTATTTTATCATATCGTGTTTATATTTACTCTTGTACTTAATTAAGGGGAGAATTTTATTGATATAACCAACTTCTATTTTATTGTGAAACTTTTGATGATGTTAAAGAGGGCGAAATGGTGTATATCACAAGTGATGCTAATTAAACTTTTAATTTCTTCAAGCATTTAGTGACGGAGATAACTTTTTTTATCATTATAATTACCCTTCACACCAACATCGGTTTGTCATCATCAAATAGGGAGATTGTTGACTATACACCTTGTGAATCTCATTATTTTATTTGATGATAACAAACCTTGTATAATAAGAACTAATTATTTCTTTATAAGATAACTATCCACGTCAATCATTATAAATATTATTCTTAATTTAGATTTATATTGATGATAATTATATTTTGAAGCAAATAATTAGTTTAATTCAAGTGATGCAGGAAATTCTTCAAACCTCGATTCTTGTTAAATATGAAAAGCTAAAGCTATTGGACTTGAACCGGTTGAGAATTTTCTAGGACATACAATACTAAGGAAAATAAGAGCTCAAATAAAAGAAAATTAATGATTTAATCATTTCAAAATAATTTATTTAAATTTCTTCATATTTTTGTACATATCAAAATTGCATTATTCCTTGATTTATCCATTTTGGATAACATAAACTAAGTGCATGAGTTTAAGTATCATTTATTGTGCTTTCAAGTAAGAAGAATTTATTTCATGCTTCATTTATCATTTTATACTTAATTACATTATTTATCCATTTATTTTTATCATGAGAATAAAATTTTTCTAGAATTATTCTAATTTTCCTTTTCTCTCTCCTATTCCTTTATTTTCCCTCTCATACCATCATTATCATTGAAGTTGTGTTTTGGCCAAATTTTCCATTACTTTTCAATTAATAAATTAAGTGATAATTATTCAAATTATTTTCATACTAATTCCCTCATTATTTAAATTTTAAAATTCATTCATTTAAATTTTTGAATTTAAATTATCTTGAATTTAATTTGAAGATTCATTGCCATATGAATGCAAAATTAATTTTAACCATCTATAGAATGATTTGGCCAACCCTAGCATGATTTATTTCAGCTAATTGGAGTTTAATTAAATTATTTTAAGTTAATTTAAAATTGATTTCAAATGAGCCATGCATTTATTCACACTACTATTTTTTAATTTTATCTTTTATGGAAATTTATGGCCAACCCCTTTTTATTTTATTTAGAGTAAATTGATTTGTTTAAGTTAATTTAAATAGTTTTAAATTGATCTCCCATAAATGATTTATGATCAAATGCTTTGAATGGATATTGAATTCGTGTTTGGAAACTATGTGGCGAAAATCCTTTTGATTTTTCTCGATTTATTTTATTATTTTTATTTCTTGTAACTTGTCTTAACTCTTCCAAGCAATCTTAGTTAACTGAAATATATTGATTGAATCCCTATTTTGAATCCTTTCTTGGCTGTTCCTACATGTGATTGATTCAAATTTAAATTTATTTTGAATTAATTATTTGTTTGATCACTTGGTTAATTTGATTTGAGTTATTTATGCTAAGTGCATTTTTCTTTCCCTCTTTTAGATTTGGATGACCACTCCTTAATTAAATTGAGTTAGATTCAAATTATAGTCATGTGATTAATTATTTAGACTTAAATTTCTTGCCAAAAATAATGTTCCCTCTCTTTTATTCATGCTTGGCTGAAAATCAATGGAATTTATTCTTTTAATTGTATTTGATTGAATTGATTAATTTTCTTCTCTCATATCTTTTCCCCTCTCTCTCTCTTGGTCGAAATTCAAGCATCCTTATTTGAACTTATTTTGCATGTGTTCA
Organism: Cymbidium sinense; assembly: GCA_021442155.1. Lineage (NCBI taxonomy): Eukaryota > Viridiplantae > Streptophyta > Magnoliopsida > Asparagales > Orchidaceae > Cymbidium > Cymbidium sinense. The sequence goes on along the minus strand of CM038230.1, from coordinate 59,958,520 downwards.
TTTGTTTGAAATCAAATACTTTCCTTATTAATTTTTCCTCTCATTATTTCTCTCCTCTTCTCCATTGGCTTGGCTAAAATTCTTTTTCTTGACTTTATTTAAAGAGATGATCTCATGACTTAATTACTCTTGACTCTCTCCACTATGCCGACTCTTTGTAATTTGATTTTGGAGACTCTTTTGGATTCTAAGTGCTAAACCTCTTTCTCTGTTAGCTAAAACATTGTTTAAGGTTCCGATTGAAGCAATGCAAATAGATTTCATACTTGTTTGCTTCTTCTTTGGATGAGACTAATTCTTGAAGAATCTTTGAAGGTTTGGTTATTAATTCCTCCTTTCTTTTCAACTTCATCGACATCTAACATGATATCATATTCATAAATTTCAAGCCTCTTTCAAGCCTTGAAAAGTTCACATCAAATCAATTGATTTCATAGCTTATAAAAAAAGGTTTTGAGTAAGAGTATTTATTTTATTTCAATCTTTTGAATCATTGATTTATTAGTTTGATTTGGATTAAAATATTTATGTGCTTTTGTGGTTGAAGTTTTTTTGTAATCTATTTTCATTCATCTTCAACCGCTTAAAATTTTTTTTTTGTTTGATCGATTTGAAATAATATCTTTAAGCTTCTTACATTTCTTGTATTTTATAAATTTTAGATTCAAAATATTTGTCATTCATGTTATGTTAATTAAAAAAAGATTTATTTTAACATTGGTAAAGATTTTCTATAATCCTTTTAAATTTATCTTTCAAGAAACTTTCATGAAATAAATCACTTTGCATGCAGATAAAGGACTTGAGTAAGAAAGTTGCTTTCATTTATTCTCTTAAATATTTAAGTTCATTGGTTTGATTTGAATGAAAAGTTTTATGTTCTTTATTTTCAAAATATTCAGTTGATCTCTTTTCATTCTTCTTTCAAAAGATTTGAAAAATTTTCTTTTGGTTTGATTAAATTGATTTTACAAATAAGAAATTAATATTAGATTATTTATTTGAAAGTATTTATTTCATAATTTTACACTTTCATGCAAATAATTTGATCATCCATGTGATTTGATTTCATATAGCTTTTCAAGTTCTTTCATTTAAAGTCTTTGTTTTTTTAAAGTTAAATAATTTCTCTTAAGACTTGTTTACTTCAATTATTTCATATAAAGTCTATATTATTACTTTAACTTTAATTAAATAAGAAATATTTTTTTACTTTGGGCTCTCGTTATTATTTTTCTTAATATTGATATAGTTGGGTTGTGAGTGCAAAATATTTTTAAATTGGGAGTTATATCTTTTTATCTCTTCTTTTCTTTGTTCTTGTTCTTTGTTGATGTTGTACTTGCCCATGTAAGAAAGTACGGTTAGTTGTACTTACTCACGTAGGAAAGTAATGGGTGATTATACTTGCCCGTAGGAATGTACCTATTGGGGTTGTACTTGCTTAATGTAGGAGAGTAGGGAGATTGGTTGTAATCTCATTTGATTAGTGAATTTCTAGTCGGGTGACTAGGCATAGACATAGACCAATTTTGGGTTTGACTGAACCACATGAAAATCCTTGTACTTCTAATCTTCTTACTTTCTCGCATTTAGTTTAGTTGTTGCTTTAATCTTTCATTATAAATAACCTTATATATTTTGTAATTAATTGCTTTACAAAGTTTTAAAAAACTGCTTTTAATTTGATAATCATTTAAAATACCTAATTCACACCCCTCTCTTGGGTGCCATAGCTTATTAACGGTAATAAGTCCATAAGAGAGAATGATAGGTTTTATTCCTAAGTGAGATGAAGACCTATAATTCTCAAGAATTAAATAAAGTCAAGCTTTTAATGTATGTTAGAAGCTTTAAGAATTAGGGTTCAAAGCATCTTAGTGGAATAAGTCTTCAACTCCAAGTTGTTTACGTAGTCTTATGCTATCAAAATCTAAGTCCTAGATTTTTAATAAAATGTCAACTTAGAATATTAATAATTTTAATTAAAAAAAATATAAAGCTCAATGATAGAATAGTTGAAATGCTTACTAGACTTGAGCATTTAAAAGTTTTTCTACTTATTCCTATTGACATTTAAAAAAGCTATTCCTTTTTGAAGCACTCCTTTTAAATTTTCAAAATAGCTATCCTTTATGAAAAGCTTTGAGTTCTATATAAAGGTAAAATTTAATTCCTTTAATAGAGAGTTTTCTTAAGAAAGTATCTCTTTCTTAAGAGGTAATTAATTATAGGAACTTGCCCTTATAGGGAACTAAGAACCCTATACTAAAATAGACCTTGTTTTATCTTACTATATAGTTTAGGGGAAGAATCTTTGGATTATCTCAAACCCATCTATTTTAGAAGTCTTTTATTAAGGTAATCAAATCTATTATAGTTGTATTTTATTTTGTAAGATGATATATTATTTTTAATGACATATTTGATTACCTAAATGAAAATTTCTTAGAATCTACATGGTGTCATAAATTTTCTCTACACTTGTAATTCAATCAAAGATTGGATGGACAAAATTAAACCCATGGTCTCTAAGTGGGGGATGAAATCAATCATGATTCAACTTGCTCACTATTATTCATTATAAATAAAAAGAATGGACAATTGTAATTTTGTCTCCTTCCTCTAGAATAGAGACCATCCATTTTGATGCCATCGATTAGAGTAGTCTATACTTGAATCTTGTAATTACTTACATCAAGAAGGATTTAATGAAGAATTATAATGGGTTTCTATGGTTAGATCCTAATGACTTGCACTTTCATTTTATAAAACATTGAGAAATTAGGATTTTTCAATGATATGAGAATGCTACCTCACTTGAGTCTATGTAAAATGAATTTTGTAATTTTTAAAAGCTTCAATGAGTTAGGATGAAGATTTGATTGGTAGCTCATCCCTTACCACCTTATCGATTGCTCTAAAGATCAACTCACCATCACGGTTTGCTAGACTTTGGTTGTTCATGAGCTTATTGAGCTCAAAAAAGGAGGGAGATGCTTTGGTTTGACTCCTTGGGGCTCGCTAAAGGTCTTGTGTAGGAGAATTTCTCTTTTCATGGGATAAGTGCTCAGTTTGATGGAAGTGGTGAATGACATTGAGAGAGCTTAATAGTGTGTTAGCTAGAGTACGAATTAAGGCTTGAGTGTTTCTTAGGATGATTGATAGAGTCATGGACATAGTTTAGAGTGGTTGTCCTCTTTTTAATTTTTAAAGGGTAGTCTTCCACATGTAAACCAAAGCTTGGGGTTAGTTCAAGCATGGGAAGCCTCATGGTAAGTCCCTTAAGCTGAAATTGTGTGGGGACATACCAAAGGGAGTTCCCTTGGCGGAGAGTTTTAGCTAGAGAAGTGAAGGGGATAAACCATGGTGAGTGAATCAAGCCTTGTCTCATTTAGTTTTGGCCCTATCAGCCAACAACTTAGTTGGGTAGCTTTTGGTAGGTGGATTAAGCTCAAAGGATGTTTTATTACTATCTTAGAGAAAGGCAAGGTGTGGTCTTGCTTAATTTATGATGTTAGCATTATTTGGAGCTTAAGTTTAGCCCATACTTTTTTTAGGTCAAGGTCAATTCAAGGCACTAACCAATAGGGACCTAAGGGGTTGAATAGCCAAGTTTGGATGGATTTGTGCTTGATTTAGTTAGGCTAAAATTAAAGTAAATTGTTTAGGCAATTTGAGTTCAATTGGGTCAATTGACCAAATTAGACCCAAATAAGGGTTGAGATAGGTTCAATTAATCTTTTAAGTGACTAGGAGTGATCAATTTGGTTTTGGCTCAATATGGTTCAATTATGTCAACTTCAGTTCAAGTGAACCAATGAATGAAATTTTAGTTAAAGATTTGAAACTTTAAAAATGTTCAATTTGAATTAATTTAGATTTTCCTTAATGTGGTTCATATGGGTCAAATTAGGTCAAGTGGCATAATTAGCCCAATCAAAACTAATTAAGCACAAATATTATTTGGTATGATTTGATTTTAGACTAGAGGAGCTTAGATTTAATTTTATTTATCCGGGGTACATAGAACCAAGTGGGCCCTCAAACCCAAAGTAAATCGACCTTAGGCCATGTTTAATGTTTAATTGGTTGGCTTAAGTTCAAATTATGCTTGGATTCTATATGATTTGGTATGGCATTGGGTTGGTGTCCATATAGTCAATGGGGAGTCTCTAATGCTAAGATTGAATACTAAGATTAAGGAGGAGAGTGTTTGTGTCAACCTCATTAAAATGAGGTCAGCATAGAATACTTTACATGAAAGGTATTCACTCAATATAAAGTAAAAAAAATGTAAACAAACGTGAACAAATGTGAGATAATATATTTTAGATTAATACTATCAAAATATACCCAAAATAAGTAATTTACATATATTAGTTTCTATAAATGTTATTAATTTTCTTGAAGTTATGTTTATGACTCAATTAACATATGAATAAATTAGTATAAATTATTTTCTTTGCTTTCAAATGCATCCAAAATAACTTAAAATGAAAGAAATATACATCCAAAATTCCAAAGATCACATATGAGATTCAACTAAAATCTAAGAATGATGAATTAAGATTATAAAGTGGTTGAATGAAGTAGTCATAAAACCTCGAATTAGATTTGTGTAAAGCAAAGTAGATGCCCTTCTTGCTAAATATATCTTAAGAAGAAATGATTGTGGTTTGGATTAGATTTATCTAATAAAAGTTTTAAATTATGGCAATGTCCACTTCAATTAGATGATTTCAAAGTATTTCTTTGTGAAGTTGGTAAAGTGATGGCCAATAGAGTTGATTTTATATTAAAATTTTGGTGTTTGAAATTTTAAAGCTAGAACACACCTTTAATTTATTTAATATGAAAGATAAATGTTTAAATATTAAGTTTTATGTTTCTCCTAAAATAGTGAAAAGTGCTTCATAAGGCAAGTCATCAAATAAGATTGTTTTTCTTTTGAACTTTTTCAAAATTTTAAAAGCTTTGAAAAATTATTTTCATTGATGAGTTGGCTCCTTTTAAGTTTTTTTTGACGATCTCAAGGTTACCGTTTTCAATAAAAGATGGGTTCTATTCAAGATGACAAAGATATAAAAAAAGTGATGAAGTTTAAACCTAATATAAATAATTTGAAAGTTATAGTACATATTTCTACAACTTTTATTATTGATGCACTTAGTTTTGCTAGGCTTCTATAAATTCTTAATAACTGCTACCTCAATGATTTTAGCCAATAATTTCTTTTATTTGAAAGGCTACTAGTTCCACTTTGTTGAGTATCTCTAAAAGCAAGTTCCTCTTCACCATTAGAGTTAAATTAATTCAAGAAGTTGGTTTCCTTGGGTCGGGTTTAAAAGTAAAGCTTATTAGTCTAGTCTAAGAGGGTTCCTTTTACTTATCCCTAAGGAATTATCATTAATGAGAAAGGAAATAAGAAAAGAGCAATGAAAGGGTTAAAAAAAGGCATAATTAAGGTCAAAGTTTGTAAACAAAAATTATGCTTGCAAGGAGTTATAAATAATAATGCATAAAATTTTAAAAAAATTAAAGAAACAATAGTGGTTTAGAAAGAAAATCATATTAAATATTTGAAGATAAAATTTGTTGGCAAGCTTTTGTATATAAAGTTGAGTGAGCAAATTTATCAAATTATAAAATAAATAAATACACTCAAAAGAGGCTTTCAAATTTTATGAAAGGAAAATGCTAAATAGAGGAATTAGTATAAATCTTTCAAAGTTAAAAGATTTGCCTAGATTAAACTATTAACATTTTATTTATGTTTATACAATCCAAAGAATATTTGGCAAAAGTTTCTTCTAAATTTAAAGATGGAACAAATTTTTTTTTTTTTGCAAAGGCTTGTTGATAAAATTATCTTGATTAAGATTTATTTATCTTAAGATCATTTGTTCAAGAGATAAATAATAAGTCTTTTATAGCCAAATTTAATGAAGATAATGAAAGTAGCATTATGTATTTTTGATTTTATAATTTTTTCTTTAGCAACTCGAGGTCCACTACTCTCTTACAAAAGAAGTTCATATTATTTAAACAACTGTAAGCTAATATGAATTTGATATTAGGCTTATGTTTCTATATTTTTCTTAACTGATTAAATAATCATCATAAAATAAGTTTCTTTAGTATTGTTGTGAGTTTTGGCCAACTTGATATTGAGAAATAATATTTGATAGTAGATCAAAGATCCCTTTCTATTTTATCTCCCTTTCTCTCTTTATCTCACTTTCGTGAAATGTTTAAGATTTTTTTAATTGAGTTTCTTGAGTTCCTTAATTTCACTTGTCAAATTATTATAAAGGAAACTTCCTAAGCTTGTTTATTATTATTATGGTGAGGAGTGAGTTTCTTGAGTATACTTATCAAATTCTTTATGAGGGTGAAGTATCTAAGTTTATCGATAAATTTGCTATGAGGTGAGATTTCCTTCAGCTTGTTTACCAAATTCACTAGGGTGGGATCCCCATGTTTGCTCAGCAACTTCACTATTAACACCAAGTTCCACATTCACGATTACTAAATTTTCTAGGAATGGTCCACAATTCAGATATTGAATTCCTTTGATTTTGTTTGCTAAATTTGCCTAATATATTTTGACTCATTATATAAAATAATTTGCATAACATAACTAATTTTTTAAAGAATATACAAGAATTAGTCTACTAATAAAATTTAATTTTAAAGGATATAATATCCCTGAGTCATCTTCTCTCTATATTCTTAGTACTTCTTTTTTACCTTAAATTTAAAGATTATAAATTCTCATTCTAATTTATTTGTTGTTGATATATGATCATTCTGAAGTTGTGCTCAAGTTGTGAAGTATTAATTGTGTAATATTGGATATACTTCTCTCAAGACATGAATTCTTTTATTAATGATGTTTTAGATTATTTGAATTATAATACTTTAAAAATATTTTTCATTACATTGTAGATGCCTAAATTTTTAACTCAATAAATAAATTTAGGAAAATATAAAACCTCTTTAATTTTTATTTCTCTAATCATCAAATTCTCCTTCTTTAAATTCTCTTATAGCCACAACCCTTTGTTTTGTAAGTTTTATTCAACAAATAGTAAAGTATTTGTTTCGTGTGATAGAGTATATGTAGTCTATTGAATTTCCAATGATAAAAGTTTCTTAAAGCTTATGAAATAGATTGTAGAGTTTCAACACAATGGCCCTTTACACCAGTTGCTTTCTTCTAAAGAAGATTTAAGGTCAACTGTTTTTTGCTTCTACAAGCATTTTTATTTTTAGAAGATGTATTAAGGCAAACTTGAGTTAGATTTCTTAATTACTTCCATAGAAGTCTCTAATTTTTTTTATTTAGCGATGGCTTATTTTCAATGATCATTATTAGTGATTGACGTTATTGATATATAGAATATTGATCCATGTGTTACAAATAACTTAAGAAGTGATCTTTGCTAAAGAATTTGCTTCAATTCATTTTTTGAAATAATCAATCATCACAAAGATTTAACTTCAACAACTTAGTTGTGGAAAATTTGCAATCTAGTTCATTATCTAAACACTGAATCATAACAAATAAGTGATTTGTTGTAACATGTGAGAAGGTTGGAGTTGCATTGGAGAAAACTTTGACATTGAGTACTTCACTTCAAAAATTCTAAATATTTTCTTAATTTTGGCCTAAAGTATCCATGCTTCATGAACATTTTGTTTATGTGAATGGCTCTTACATGCTTTTGAATGAAATTAATTCAAAATTGTCCAAGTTTAGATTTTTTGAGTAAATCCTAGTGAATGAGTAAATACTAGATCATCTTAAATTTAAATCTTTTTGGTCATTTATTATTAGTAAAACTTTTAGCTATCAAATTAATAAATGGATTAACTTAGTTAAGCATGATTTTAGTTTTAAAATTTTTTAGCTATTAAATTAATAAATGGATTAACTTAGTTAAGCATGATTTTGTTTCAACTTGCATTATTTTTGCTTCTTAAATATTCAATTTAGATAACTTTGTTGCTAGCCTCATGTAAATATTCCCATATTTTGAAATAAAATCAGCTAAATATGTCTTTTTTAAAAATTTGTTTGATTTTGAAAAACTTAAATTTATCAATTTTACTATTTTAGTTAGAAAAATTGTCTCTTAATTACTTTGCCTCTTGTTTATATTATCCATTCACCTAATTTATACTAAGTTGAAAATTTAAAATAATAATTAAATATCTTATTATAACTCTAGTATTAAATAAAATATTACAATAATTTCTTTATATTCATCTTATTTGTTTGTAAGTTGAAAATAAATTTTAATTGTATAAGCTAATATAATTCTAATAAGGATTCTTATTATTCTAATCTCGACTCCTTGTGCTCTTAAGGTGCCATCAACATAAGCAATCTAGAATAAGCCATCTTCGCTTATAATTTTATTTTATTTATTTATTTATTTTTTGCATTATGTAGAGTAAAGTTGATCAAAATATTAACTAAAATATGTGATCGATAGCATTTCCTATCATTTAAGAAATTTAAGAAATTGACTCTACTTAATAGATCTTATCTTGTCATAGTGTGTTGGACAATATTTGGCTTTAAGATTTTTTTTAACATGACCTAAGTATGCTTAGTTATTTCTACAGTATTCTATTTTAAGATAATGGTCTAATAAAATTTTACATAGCTAGTGAGTTTTATCTTGATAAAAGTGACCTTTTGCTAGTCATTTATATTATGTCATTCAAATAGCTCATCCATTTGCACTACCTAATCCAAAATTTGTTAGAATAATGTACAGTATCATAAGAGAGAGTCTTGACTTCAATTCTTCATGAAGAATTCTTTTATTTATTAGTAACATCCGAAAAGGATTCTTAAAGTTGTTAGTTTCCCAATCCCATAAAATGTTTTCCTTATAAGGGGTTGATCATGGTTTGGCTAAGGCTTATCAAGCTTTGACCCAAAATAGTATTAAAGGTTGGATGTGAATTTTAGTGGTATGATTTTACATTTATGTGACCAAAATAGTCATTTAGTTCCTTAGTTTATCTATTTGAAGCGTTCTTGTAATCAATTGGGTTCTATCATTTGGAATGAATTATTTATTTCTAATTTTACTTTTAGAGAGCCTAACCTTTATGGATTTTATCATCTTAGTTATACCTTTAATTTGACCTATAAATAAGGTGTTAATGATGCAAAATAAAATGACAAAAATTTATACTTTTGGTCAAAATATTATTTGACTAAAACCCCTTTATGCACCCTCAGTTTTCTTTTGAATATTTCTCTATTACCTCCAACACTTTAGATTTGATCTTTATGTGTACTTGTTTCTAAGTATTTATCTATGTATAACTCTAGATTTAACACTTATATACTTTGAAAGTTTTCTCAAAGTTGCACATAAATTCTTAAAAAAATATTAATGTTGTAGAAAAATCATGATATACTTATTGGCTTGCACAAGTGCATTATAGTTGCATGAACTCTAGTAAACTTATTAAAGATATGCTCAACATTGCTTTTGGGTTATTTTTTTAATTCCATACAAGATTTTTAATTTATAATTTGTTATATGTTCTATTTTTATAGAATAAAAAATTATCTCTTAGGCTTTATTAACAAATGTTTGTAACATGGAAAGATACATATTTATGAGCGGAAGGAGAGTTGAAGCAAGTCATGCACTTACCAAGGGTTATCGGCGATGGCACTAGGTTCTTCTCCCTTCTCCGGTGGCTTTGAAATGGATCTTGGTTTGTTTTCCTACCTTATTTTTCATATCGCTTTGGTGGTTTTGCTATTGTGGATTGTCTGCTCACTCTCGGTTCTTAGGTCTCCTGGAGCCCCGCTATTAGTGCCCTAGATCCCTTTCTTTTTTGGATTTAATTTTTGCAAATTTCTATGGATCTAGCATCTTCATCATCTTTCCGCTACTCTCCTCGTCCACGGGCTCGGCCCTAGGGCCAACCCAAGTCAATGTCCGGTAGGTGGCTCCATTCTCATGTAACTTGAAAGCTCTTAAACTCTAATCTGGATAGCTCCAAAGAAAGTATCCTTATATGCCTTCTTGGGATCCCGAGGTTTCTTTCTATGAGGCGAACTTGTGGAGGGGCAAAAGAATGGGAGCTATCACTTGTTGGGCATGCGATTAACAAAAGACCCTATTATGGTTCTCTCCAAGTGACTATTAAGCAGTGGTCGCGGACTCCTTGACTTGCTCACCTTAGAGGGAGACTTCTTCCTTTTTGGTTTTCTTGCAAGAGGATTTTGATCTTGTGTGGGATAGTGGCCCTTATTTCCTAAATTGTAGGCCACTCATTTTTGAAAATGGTCTTGGGATTTCGGACCAATTAAGGAGAACTTCTCAGAAATTTCATTGTGGATCAAACTCCCTAATTTGCCATTGTGTTGTTGGAATGAGGAAGGTTTTCCAAAGTTGCTAACAAAGTGGGGATCCCCCAGCGGTGGACAAGCTCACAACATCCAAATCTAGACTCACATTTGCAGAATATGTGTTCGGTTCTCTCTTCTACCATTCTTCTTGATTATATGACTCACAATCGAATGGGGTTAAATATGAGCAACTGTTATTTATGATTAGAAACCTAGTGTGCCCTAGGTGCTCAACCGTTCCCATGATCACTTGACTGTCCGCCCCTTAAATCCCTCATTTCATCCTCCTCTGCGATTGGGCATAGTAGGAGTAGAAGACCTCATAACCTCCCGACCTCCCACGGGTGCCATCCCTATAACTACCTCAAATGCTATCACCACCCCCCATCCCAATTGAGGAACCCTCTTCATTAGAGTGAGGCGCCCCCCCACTTACCTCTTTAAATGACCTAAACCAACTCGGCATAATCTCCTCCCATCCTAGATATGGAGGAGCCTAACCTACCCTAAATGAAGAGTTGACTCGGTCCCACTCCTCTACTATCACTAACTCCTCATACACTATAACCACCCTCTCATTTGCTTCTCCACCTAAAATTCATCCACTAGACCTCAAGAATCCATCCCTAAAACTCCGGAAGCTTCCTTGGAGAAATACATTACAAAATCCCCAAATAGCCCTCCTTCCTTGTCCAAAGGCAAAGAAGAAAGGTAAAATCATTAATCGGTTGCCATGTCTCTCCCAAAATTGGAAGTTGGAATGTGCGAGATTTATTGGTGAAGGTTGGATTCATGGTGCCCATATTATCAAGGACTTCCACCTTGATATGTTACGCCTCTTGGAAACAAAGATCAATTGTACCTTGTCATCCGCTTTTATGAAGAAACTTATCTTGTTCTCCTCAAGGCATTTGTGATAATTTTGATTAATGCTCGGTGGCCAAATTTGGCTAAAGTGGAATTTAGATGTTCTTTCATTCTCCCCTCTATTATCACTCATCCATGGAAAAGTTTGCCTCCCTTTTAGGCAATTTCTTCATTACATGGATCTATGCACATAATCTTTGCTAGAGAAAGACAAGAGCTCGGACAACTATCCGCCACATATCTGTCTCTATGAATGAACCTTGGCTTATTCTTGGGGACTTCAAGTATTCTTTATTCTCATGAGAAGATGGGGGTAATCCCACTCCCTCTGGTCGGCTATATGATTTTAATGATTGTGTTAATGATCTTTGGGTTAATGGATCTAAATAGTTACGGGCTTTTCTTCACTTGGTCCAACCTCCAGGGTGGATTATCCCATTAAGACAAAGATTGATAGAGTAATGTGCAATTCCTTACGGATATTCATTCTCCTTCCCGCACAAGGTGCCTCCTCCCTTATCTTGGATCACTCTCCCGATCATATCCCTTAACAATCAAGACACTAGAAAACACCCTTATCTTTCAAATTGTTCATCTTCCCAACTTTCTCTCTTTGGTCCATGTGGCTTGGTCTAAATATGTGTATGGGGATCTTATTATGGTACTTCTCAAAAGTTACAATCGGTTAAAGAATTCCTCAAATATTAGAAAGGATTCATCCCTCTTGAGCACCAAATTTCTACTCTTAAGGAAGACTAGGAGAAGTATCGATGCTCCTAAAAGGGAACCCACAAATGTCCACTATATACAAAAACATGAATGAGATTAACTCTAAATACTAAGAGGCTATCAAGGCGAGAGTCATGGGTGAAGCAAGAGCAAAAAAATTCTTGGCTTTCAATTCGATGATGATCTTAAGTTCCTCTCGCTCCATTAAGGAAAGGAGGAACAATAACCGGATTAACTCCCTTCTTATGTATAGTGGTACTATCACTTCACACTGAAATGGATTCAGTCGTCTCTTCTTTTCAAATCTCTTTAACATACATTATCCAGGACTTATCCTGTGGGGATATTCGGAAGGCTCTACCATTAATCCTTCTTGCTTGGATGATTTTGGTGGCCCCATCTCGAGAGATTATGAAGGCACTTCATGACATTAATGAAGATAAAACTCGGCACGGATGATTTTACTTCTAAGTTCTTCATTCATTGTTGGGATATTGTTGGAAAATAATTCCTACTTTACCCACCATTTTTTGGCACTCAAAATTGTCGGAGGCTTTCAAGCATAGCCATAACATTAATCAAAAAATCAAACACTCAAATACTTTGGTGATTAAAGACCAATTTTCCTATGCAATACTTTTACAAAGCGATTGCCAAAGTCCTTGTGAACAAGATGAAGCCGATCCTTCCCTCTATTATTCATTGACAGTGCCTACATCAAAGGTAGAGACATTGCTAATAACATTGCGGTGGCCCAAGAAATTTGTCTTGACTTCGAAATAGAAGGTCTCGAAACCATTTTTTGCTAAGATTTATATTCATAAGGCTTTCGACGGTGTAAATAGGAGAATTGTTATCTAGAGGCTACTTGAAAGGCTTTCCCATGGTTTTGTGGAGTGGATTGATGGTTGTATCTCGACATTCCTTTCTCTATTATCTTAAATGAGAAACTAGAGGGATTCTTCAAATCTTCAAATGGCTTAAGGTAGGGTTGCTGCTCTCTCCCTATCTCTTTGTTATTGTAATGGATATGTTCTCCTATCTTACGGAAAGAAAAGTAGAAGATTTTTCCTTTAAATCAATTCTTGTGGGTAACTTCTTCATTTCCCACCTCCTTTTTTTTTGATGATATTTTAGTAGTTGGTGGTGAGCCTTCCTCTGTGGAGGCTCTTAAAAAAATTTTAGAGTGTCTTTCCTCCCTACGGGTCTTAATGTGAACTATGCTAAATCCCAACTATGCTTTCCACATTCTTTTTAGTCATGAGCAATATATGCAACATCCATAATATAGGCGGGAATTCCCCTTAAATATCTTGGCCTTCCTCTTGATGCGGGTCTCTTTAAATCCACTCACTTCTTTGCTCTTCTTAATAAGCTAACCAGTTGGCTTGCAAGTGGAAATCAAAGTGGCTTTCTTATGGGGGAAGACTACGACTCATACGTTCCTCCATAAATAACTATCTCTCCTGGCTTTGGCGCTAGTGGTCCCAAAGTGTATCCTCAAAAGATTACCTCTCTCCGCTAAATTCTTTTATCATGGTGACATGGTTAAAAGTATCATCCCATCTCATGGTTTAGGACTACATTACCTAGAGATAAAGGGGGGCCTGGGTTGGTTTCTATCAACACCACGAATGTATTATGCAAAACTAAGGTCTTGTGGAAGCTGTTTCACCATTCTTCAACCTTAGCTACCCGGAGCGAGAAATAAATAAGGAATTGTTTGGGAAAAATCTCAGCTCCTCATCACTTTGGAGGGAGCTCCACCTTTGTGCTACCAGATTTAAAAGGAACATTCTTTACTCGTGGGTGATGGTAGCCATTTTCCTCTATTTTTGATCCACGGTGCAAGGGTAACTCCTTATTCGAGCTATGCGGTGAATGTTTCTCCTTGATAAATCTCCCAAGGATTCCTCTCTTAGTGGTCCGATTAGGAATGGTGCTTGAGAAATTCTTGATTCATTCTCTAGGCCATTTTGGGATCTTACCCACATCATTAGACAAATTACCTTACACCCTAGACTTGACCTGTCGGTTGGAATGGTGTGGGTTTTGGAATAATTTTGTCTTGAAGTGTATCTATGATTCTCATTAGCGGTGGAATGGTGATGACATCTAGTTTAAAGGTTATGCTATAAACTTAGATATTTTTTGCTAGATGGCTACTCAAAATGGTCTCAAAATCTCAGATGTGCTATCTGAAGAGGCCTCGACTCTATCATAAACTACGTTATGCAATTGGAAAAGGAATCTCATGCTCATCTATTCTTTGGTCCTACTAACTATCATCAGTCTCTATTGCCTAACATCAATTTCTTCTTGTTCCACTGGCCTTCACCTGTCCTTGTTCTTTGCTTCTCTTATGGATCATAAAGTCCTAAAGAGACTCTACTTGTTAATTATGGTTGTATCGGTTTGCACTATTTAGTGTGAGAGGAATAAAAGGCTTTTGCTAATGAAAGTTGCTCTTTTAATGCCATCTCTCTTGCTATTAAAGTGAAAGTGGTAGCAAAATCTGTCGTTAACGTTAAAGACTCTTGGCCTCAGAAGGTGAGAAGAATGTTAGATATTTGGACTTACGTGGGAATCTTGTCTTGCTTGATCGCCCCATAATCGGGTGTTTTTACGCTCTTGTTTATTTTCCCATGCTATTTGTCTTATCACTTTTAGTTTACTTGGGCTCTTTGATGTTTATTTGGGTTTTCCACTATCTTTGTTGTTGTCTTTGGGTTATTCTTGCGGCTCGGGTGGTGGATTGTTCGTCGGTTTTGTCTTGATCTACCTTGACTCTGTGGTGGTTTGTGGTTCCTCAGTTAGGTGCTCCCCTTGTGTGAGCTATTTTTCCCTTTGGTTTTATTATTACGGTTGTTCTATTTTTGTCCCTACGGGTTATGTTTTTGGTTGGTTTCTTTGGTCCATTTGTTGCCTTTTACATTGGCTATTTTTGGGTGCTCTGGGTTGGGTGGTTTTGCCTGTGGTGCTCATTATTTTGGTGGATTTTTTCCTTGTGTTGGGTGGAGTTCCCTTAGGTTCTAGTTTATTCAGTTTCTTGTTTTGGCTTCTGAGTTGATTCATTCGGTTGGCTGCCGCTAGGCTTCTTTGGGTCATTTGTTGTCATGGGACCAATTTCTCTACTCGCTTTTACTGTTGCTATATGGAGTGGGTGTTTATCTGGGTCCCTATCTTTGGGGAATTTTGAATGGACGATAATGAGACATATCGCTGGTCTCTATACCTTCTGCTTTTGGTGCTCCTTACGGTTGGATCGCGCAACTGAAACATTTTACTCTGGGGCTCCCTCTCATTCTTGTGGATTCAAGTTCCATCGCGATGCCGTCAACCATCGGAAGCACTTTTACGCCAATTGATGATCGTTCTTTTGCCTTCTTTTGTAGCGGCCTCGAGTCCATTGAGCTAAGGCTCTTTTAGCTTAGATAGTTAATCTATTATAGCTTTCCTTTGATCCTGTCTTTTACTTTTACTTGTAATTGTTTTTTTATACCATGGAATGAAATTGGGTAATGCCCTCAAATTTTTCAAAAAAAAAAAAAAAAAAATGGAATGAGAGTTTTGTATAAATTAGAACCCAGTTGATTCTTATCGGTTGAGAAACTCGAGTTCTTCTAAAATTGCTTTCTTGAAGGTTATGAAACTGTGCTAGTCTTGATTTTTTTAAGGCCTCGCAAGGTTAGCTATTAAAGCATATATATGCGGTGTAGTAAATCCTAAATATATCAAATCTTGATATCTTGTAATTCATAGAAGGAGACGATATCAAAACTTGATCACTAATTCATTACTTCTAAAACCTAAACTCGATCAACAAACAAACCTACGAACTTCGATAAATTAAAACAACAAACTAAAAAAAATATTTGACATTTAGTGTTTGCTAATCTCTTCAAAAGCCCAAAAAATCCCTTTGCAATTTCCATTTAAGTATAATTTCACATTGCTTAAAATATAATTTTAATTATTTAATTAGGAATAAAAATATGTTTAGTTATATTTTTGATATTATAGTTACACTTTCATAAGAGTTACTATTATTTATGATACTATGTTCTATTTCTCTAAGTGATTCCACCATGACAATTAGTTTTCTTAAGAAAGCGAAGAGAAGTGCATCGCCATCATAATTTGGTTAACTATCTTATAGTAAATCTAATACCATTAAAATTGTGTTAATCTAATTGAAATCCCAATATTAACCACATAGTAGGCCAAAATAGGTTATTATAGACTGATTTAGGGTGGTTGATCAACCCCCTCTCCCCACTCATAAGATGTAGGTTGGTGTTGGCCTCAAGTGACAATCCATTCAACCAAATGATAGGTCAACAATATAATACTTGGATTTCTTTCATTAGTTGAATCGAAACTTTCCATTGAATCACAATGAGTTGTTTCAAATTATACACGTTCTAAATAGAATATTCAAAAATTAAACTTCTCAATACCATTAGCATTTCTAAATCCTAAGTCATCAAAGATATAGAGTCTCTCTTAGAAAAAAAAGAATATTTTTCTTCCAAAATGGTGGAGTTATATCATCATTTTCTCATTGCTTGTTACTTACACTTTCAAGAATTACTATGGTTACCCTAGGCTTTAGATATACAAATAGTTAGTGACATTGGATTGTTCTTGTTGAGAAAATGAAATTAATAACATGTTGTTTCCTTTCATCAATGTTCTTAATAGAGGCGAACCAACCTCTCTTCTCTAGAGGGGCAAATTTGCAAAAGTGGAGGTCTAAAATAATTTATCAACGAGGGTGGCGTGTGGGGTGATAACTAATCTAGTCACCTCCTTTAAGAAAAAGTATAAACACTACAAAAATATAATTATTATAGACAAAATTATCGATGAAATAATCTATTAGAAATAATTGTGGAATTGATGGGTTTTAATTAAAATGGGGGGGGGGGGGGTGGTGATAACTAATCGGCCACCTCCTATAAGAAAAGTATAAACACTACTGAAAAAAAATAATTATTATAGACAAAATTATCAATAGAATAATCTATTGGAAATAATCATGGAATTACTAATGGGTTTTCAATTAAAAATATTTCCAATGAAAATTACTTGCTTAAAAATGCCTTCACACAAGGTACTTATGTCCAAGAAATTCCATTGAAAACTGTTAACAAAGGGGACCAATGAAGCTAAGGCCCCATTATTGAAGCTTTCTCCACTCAGGTTCCTTATGGGCGATGACCGAATGGAAGCTAAGGCACACTAAATCTGCACCAAAACACACATTTTTCATCGATTTCTCCATAAAATTTAAGGTAAACTATTTCCTCTTGCTTGTATAGTTGTTTGTTTAATATTTCAACCATTGATTCTTGCAAATTACGAATATATATATATATATATATATATATTTGAAATATTTTCAATTTGTATCTTAGATCTTGTTGATACTTATTTAAAACTCATGTATCTCACACCAACATATCTATTTGGAGTTAGTTCTATGATTATTTAGCTTAGGGTTTACATATTTGTTAAAATTTTAATTTGGGATTTGTAAGTGTTGTATTTCATAAAATTTTATATTGATGATTTTGTTTTTTTATTTGTGATGGAAGAAATATGTTGGGTGCTTAATGTTATAATTTGAAACTATCACTTAGCCTAGTTAGATTTTAAAAGAATAAAAGCGTGAATTTATTTTTAATTAATTTATAAGTATGAGCAATTGAAATTGCTATAAGGTTAGGTGGCATGATCGTTTGATATAAAATGATTTTTTGTGGTGGATTAAAATTATTATGATTTTGTAGTAGTTTTTGAATTTATAAGATTTTTTGGGTATTTAAATACATATCACATATTTTTACTTATTTATATGTAACTATATTTTAATTATTTATAAATGTCCCACTTCTTAATTTATACAATTATAAATATCTACAATGAATGATTATGGATGTACAATAGGTTGCATCCAGATAGTGAAAGATTAACGATGAATTCTTGAAAGGTGTTGAGCATTTTATGCATGTGGCATCACAACTTCTTATTTATCTTTTGAAGAAAAGTTTTGAAGTCTAATGAGGTACATGAATCAGGGCTTTCTTAATGCCAAATGAAGTTAGATTAGACTTGCATCGTATGAGTTTCTACTCAAATTATTAAATTTGGATTTCATATAGTGAGTATGAGTCAGTATTGATGTTGATGCTTATGTCTTGACAAGTTATGCACCTTTAGCTAAATATGATTTTTGATGATATTATGAAGAAATGATGTTTGATGAAGTAAGATTTGAGTTTACAAAAGTAAGAGGATCCACCAAATAAAGAAGCTCAAAAGTTCTACAAACCGCTAAATACATCATAATGACCATTGAGGGAAGGTTGCATGAACCACACTAAGCTATCTAGGTTTTAAGGTTGCCATGGTTAAAAGCGTATATAATACACCATGTAAATATTTTAATCAGTATGGCTATTTAAAAGACTAATCTATAAGAAAGCTTAGTTGTGGAATGCAAATTTTGTAGAGCACCTAGATTTAAGCCATAGAGTAGACAATAAATGATTGAAGGTTGTTTTTTATAAGCAATTATGCCACATTCCACTTATTATATATCTTCAAATAATATATGCATCTATAGATTGAGCTAAGCATATGCGATGGCACCATAAGAGAGCAATTAAATTAATTTTTATACATCATCTATTAAACAAAGAAGCGTGAAAGCATTTCAATAATACTTATTTTGATTTTGCAACTAAGCCACACATTGCCAAACTTGGTCTATTGATGGTTTCACACCATATAGTCAATCTACATCTTATTATTCATGTTGGCTAGTGATAGTTACACCCTATAATTTATCTTGAGATGTGCATGACCATGCCTTTCATGTTTCTCACTATAATTATACTAGGGCCATATAACCCTAAGGAAAATAATTGATGTCTTGTTGTAGCCATTGATTGATGAGTTGAAAACCTTATGAGATAATGGTGTACTCACATATGATATTATTGCAAAGTAGTACTTTCTGATGAAGGTAACACTTATGTAGACAATCAAAGACTTTCCTATGTATAGAATGTTGTTAAGGTGGAGTACTACCGCAAAGTTAGCCTATCCGTACTACATGAATTTATCAAAGAAATAAGAATATATTCATCAAAATAGAATTAAAAGTCCAAACCTGAATTAAGATTATGTCAAGATGATTTATAATAAATTATTAGTTTAATTCCAATTACAAGTAATTCCCTAATAATAATAGATGAAGTTTTCAAGGTTATTATGTAAATCCAACTAGATAAAAGAAATATTTTTTGGGATATACTTTTCTAGTATAATATTAAGCATTAATATCGATGTGATGCATATAGAGAAATATTTTTTTGTGAAAACATATTCAATACTATGATGGATGTTAATAGAAAAGTAAATATACTATGAAGGATAGAATAAACTTAAAATATTATAGAAGAAGAGAGTTAGAGCCAAAAGAGGCTGTAGGTGGGAAACTTTGAAGCCCAAAAGCCAAGAACGCCTCATGTTAGATTAGGGAAGAATAATTTGTGTGTGGTACAGTCATTGAAGTTGTATGTGATGGTAAAATTTATGACACCACATAAAGTTTAGGAATTTCTTATTTAGATGATCAAATGTACCATTAAGTAATGAGCATATAATCTCTAAAGGTAAACGTGTTTTCTGTAATGGATTTGATTATTTAATAAAAGACTCTTATGGCTAATGGGTCTTTCATGTACCGTACAATTTTTCCCTAAACTACATGGACAATAGAGTAGGATTTATTTTAAATTGAGTTCATGATACCTTATAATGGCAAAGCCCCTATAGTTAATTATATCCGAGGAAGGGTCTCTTCCTAAGAATTCTCTCGATTAAAGAAATAAGTCATTACTTCTAAGGATTTCTAAGTTAGTTTTGAAGGAATGATATTTTGGAAATTTTAATTGGGAATGATCCAAAGTGAAAAGAGTTATTTTTAGAATCTAAATGGGATAAAGTAGGAAATTCTTGTTGATATTGGGATGCATAGTAGCCACTTTAGCTATCCTATAATTAGGCTTCAAAATTTAGAAATTAATTTACACTATTGATGCCGAGAATTCAACAATCAATTAAGAAATTTCTCACATCAAAGGCTATTTTAATAGTTATAGCTCCAAACCTTATATAAAAGTTTTAGTTGAGGCCATTAAATGCTTATTTACATCACATCAAGCAACATTTTCATGAGTAAGATTGAAGGGATTGTGGAGAACATTTATGACACCATGCAGATTTTGGGGTACTTATTTAGGTAATTAAATATGTTATTAATGGATAAATATATTATCTCAAAAGATAAATATATTTTCCTATAATGGATTCGATTATTTAATAAAGATTCCTAAGGTTGATGGGTCTTCATTATACTAAAGATTCTTCACTGAATTGCATGGTGAAATAAAATAGAGTTTATTTATTATAGGGTTCCAAGTTTTCTATAAGGGAAAGCCTATAGTTAATTACATCTTACGAGGGAAGAGAATTATTTAGAAGAATACTCGATTAAAGAAAATGACTTTTATCTCTATGAATTTCAAAGCTTGTCTTAAAATGATTACTAATTTATAAAAGAATGCTTCAAGGAAGAATAGTTCTTTTGGAAGCCAACCAAAAATAAGAAACTAATGCTTTTAGATACTAAGAAGTCTAGTAAATATTTCAAACTACCCTAGCATTAAGCTTTACAATTTTGAAATTTAAATTATTAAGATTCTAAATTGACATTTTATTAGAAATCTAAGGCAAAAATTCTAACATTACATGACTATAGAAATGCTTAAAGGTTGAAGACTTATTCCAATAGAATGCTTCAAAACCTAAATCTAAAAGTGCTTTTAACATAAGCAGATGCTCAATCAAATCTAATTAATATGGGAATTATAAGTTATTCTTCTTATATGAAAAAAAAGAAAATAAACATATCCACGACTCTTCTAGACTTCTCACGAAATGGTTGCTAGCTAACACACCTAATTGATTTTAAGACTTTGATCTTAGTATTATGTATGCAAGATGGCAACATGTTATATTTAGAGAAAGAAAACTAAAGCCTAAACTCACTCTCTAACCATAAGATAATGAGTGATATGTTAAGCACCCAACTAATGCAATAGTTTTCATTTTTTATATATATTTTGGTTCACAATTTTATTTGAAGCTTTAGGTATGCAATTTCATGCCTATAATGAGATGCATAAAAGGTCATGAATCAAATCAATATAAGAAGGTACACTTCCTTAATAATGCTAGTAATCCTCATAAGTCAAATGTCCCCTTATTTGCAATAGAAGCATACAATTCAAATATTATGAATAATATGCTCGTATGGTTCACAAAGTCTAATTATTTCTAGATTCTTTTAATTTATACCTAAAGCTTTAATTATAGTGAGTTTATGAGCTTTTATTTTATGTTTGAGTTATTTTAATTTCATTGGGTAGAACATTGGTGTTCCTAAAAGCCTAATGTTTCCAATCTTTTCACGGACACATAACAATCACAAAAGGAATTTATAAAAAACATACAATTTTATTATGCACCCTTAAATAAATTAAGCTAAATTTAATTAAATAAAATAGTCGATGCAAGGTGTACCGCTTACACCCGAAAAAAAAATGAAAATGAGTATCCAAGCTCGCTCTTATGCAACCCGACTTAGAACTAAAGTCTTGATTATAGAAGTCTTCATTCAGTGCTACCTTCTTTCGTGGGACCTTATCAAGTTCCACAAGAGACCACCAATAAGTAAAGTCAGCTCCTACTAATCCTAGACCCCATAGATCCCATTACTTTTAAAATTTAAAAAAAAACCTTGCAAAATAGACAGAAACATTTATGGCATGCTACCGGTTTATATTTCAAACATATGGGCTTAGCACTAATGGTTACCAAGCCCACTGTCTTATTGGGCTATGCTTGGGGACTTAAGCAACACCTTCATGCATATAACATTTTATTTTATTTTATTATAGAGTCCCTTTTAAGAATAATCTCTTGCAAAAAATAGTATTAGCCAAAAAGGAATGCACTAACATCCGGACTAACGAAAAAATTCCTAGCCATCCAATCTAAAATATTATACTACATAATAAGAAAATCATTTCACATCACATTACCATATATCATCATCCTAAACTACATCTAGGGTTAGTGACCTAACAATTCTTGTGTGAAGAAGAATGGCTTTTGTGGCATGACTACACTAGGACTTTTAGATTTAGGTTAGATTTAAGTTTAAAGTTTTCTAAATTTACCATTGGGTGGTTTTAATATAAATGATTTAATTAATTTTGTATTTCATTTCAATTTGAAGTTTATTTTTATGTTGAAGTTGAGTTTATGTTTTGAAGAATGAAGAATAAAATAAGTTATACTAAGAACCAATTCTATTCAACATCCTAATCCTAGTAGAATGGAATTTTCATCACGGGATGAAGATCCATTCTATGGATCAAACTAAAACCTAAGTATCTTAATAAACATTTTTGAGTTTATTTGAATGGTTTAGTTGAACTAGATTTAATTTGATTGATGTTCGCTTGATCAAAGTTTATTGAATTTATTTAATTTAATATGCCTTGATGCTTTATGTTGATTTATTAAGTTTCAATTTTGTTTAATTTAATGTGATTAATATTTAATTCTTTCATTTAAGATTCAGTTCATAGATTTTATTGAATTTCATATGGTTTTATTATTTTATCTTGATGATTGTTTGATTTGGTTCAATTAATCTTTTATTTTAGTTTAATTGATTTGTTTAATTTAATTAGATTTTTTATTTGGTTTTAGTTAATTTAAGTTATTTAAACTTTATGTTGACTGATTTATTTTAATATTGTTTAAGATGAATAATAATTTAATATAATTTTATAGTTTGGATTTTATATTTAACTTTATACTTATTTATTTGATTAAGATAAAATGATTATTTAATTTCACATATTTTAGTTTAGTCCATTTGATTTTTAGATTGCTTAATCTCATCTACTTATTTTGAAATTCAACTTTCATTTAGTTAATATGGGCTTTTGTTAAAATTAAGGGCTTTAGGTTAATTGATTTAATTAATTTCATGTTAAAGTTCAAAACTTAATTTATAGATTTTGATTTCATCATTCAAATAATTATTATTTAGATTTCATGATTTTAGATCATTATTGATTTAATTTTTCAATTTATTATTTAAGTTGATGTAAGGGGTGCTTTATGAATGAGGGTTTATTATTTAATTTAATTTCTTATAATGAGATTTTATTTATTAATACTTAATTATTGATTATAGCATAAGAAACCTAAAGGAATGAAATACTTAGGTCCCAAATAATATCTAGGCCATCTTAAGTTTCTAAGTTACTTAGATTAAATGATTTTGGTTAACTACTTATGTTTAACTACTATTTCAATTTATCATTTGATATTAAATAGATTTATGTGATGTTAATAAATCTTTATTTGGACATGAAATATAGAGGTTGGTTAATCATAGTTTCCACTTAATTATTTGATCTATCATGGATTTATCAATTTAGAATTTTGAGTTAAATTAATTTTATATGTTTTTTAATTATACCTTAAACCATAAATATGTGAATTTTAAGAGTTTATTAACTTCAAAGGACTAAGAAATTTTCTTTAGGTTTTCTAATGCTATTAAAATATTTTGAATTAATTTCATTAATTTTTATAATTTTATAATTTTTAATTTATTAATTTATTTAAATTAACCAATAACTTATAATTTTAATAACTTTTGATCGAAACATCATTTTGCTTTAAACTTTTATAGCTAGTGGGGTATCTTCCCAATTTCATCTCCTTAAATTTTTATCTTAATCATATTTGTATGTTGGGGTTAATTGAAGTTTTAATGATTACATTAAACCCTAAACTAAGCCTAGCACATTAGGAACTAATTAGTACTTTTAATTTTCTTTGGTTCTTCTCATGATGAATTGAGAGAGGATTTATTTAGAATAATTGAATTTTTAGTTGATTTGTTATAATTTTTAAAGATTAGTCTATTAAACTAATTAATTCATTTAATTCAATAATTAGGTCATTTTGAGGATTAATGAATTTCAATGAGGTTTAATATTTTCTTAGGTTCAATAATATTTATTATGATGTTTCAAATTAATTTCATAATTTTCCTTAAATTTTTTGAGTTATTATTAATTAATTTTATTAAATGAAGGTTTAGATATTGGAAATTTTATAACTTTTAATTCAATCTAAATCCTCAAGATTTTACAAGATGTATTTTAACCTTAATTTCAACACCCCAAAGATTCAAGTTGATTGGATTAATATTTTGGGCATAATTAGGGCTTGATTTATTTTAGTTAAACTCAAATTAACCTCAAATTACTTAATAAAATTGGAGATTTTATGTTTAATGGATTCTGTCATTAAGATGAATCCATAAAGCCCTAAATTAGATTTTTTTTAGTTGAGCGGTTTATTTTCTATGTAATTTTTTAAGTTTCTACAAATTTTTTCATTTTTTAAGTCTAAGAAAATTTGGATTTTCTCACTTAACTAATCATGATTGAGCACTAACATGACATCGCTTTATGTGTGGCGGCGTGAATGGGCCATGTGGGATCCATATGGATCCCACATCAAAATAATAGTGGGGATGCGCTTAGACTAGAATCATTTGATTAAAGATCATACTATCCAAGATTGATCCACAATGTCCTTAAGGGAATAAATAAATTGGTACAACTAGATCACAATCATCCATTCCAAATAAAAGGAAGATGGCTATGGTTTTGTCTCCCTCATCTAGAAGGGTTCTACAGCCTTAATCTTACCCAAGGCCAAGTTCATTTCACAAATGACGAACAAATTTAAAGTGGAGGTCAGGTTTGAAGGTACCGCCAACATTGAACCTCGGTTATTTCTCGTTTTGTAGATGAAGCTTTAGGGAAGTTTCTCACTTTATCTCTAGATAGGTATGGAGACCAACACACACCACTCACTAGAGTTTGGTGTGGGTGATCGAGAGAGGTTAAGGAGGAGGGGAAATATTGTTCATACTCAATTTTACTTGTGAAAGGTGATAAAGTGAGCAAAGTCCTTAATTTGGCCTCGCTAAGCTTTTTCATAGTTGGCCATGAGGTTTGCTATTTTTAGAAATGATAGGAGATGGTTGGCCATTGGAATTGTGGTCTCATGATGATATGGAAGGCAAGTGGGAAGGTCAAAATTGATGTTTGAATTCCTTAGGGAGTAAGGCATTAAGCATGGGTGAGGTTTTGAGGGATAAGGTGGGTCCATGCTTTCCTTCCTTGAGTTCCACCCGCTTTTCCACCACCTCATTCCTATGCCCATTTGATTATTGCCTTTGTGCTTGAGTTAAGTCCTAAGTGAACTAAAGGTTGCACTTGGATCAAAGGATCAAGGGAAGAGGAGAGGATAAGATTGTTTGGCTTCTTATGATCATGCTTTTGTTTTCCTTCCATGGCATCTCTTTGTATTTTGATTCTACCTCGTCACTTTATTTTTGATTGATGGTTGGCTATCCAAGTCAAGCCATAATGAGCTTGAGATGTTAGGTTATGCACGCGTTTGATTTGGATTTGAGTTAAGTGTTTGCATTAGGTTTTAGGATAAAATTGTATTTGATTGGTTTAATCATTTTTCTTTAATTTATGATGTAGATTTAAGTTACAATCATTATTGATAGTTTATTGAAGGATTCATTGATCAATTGATCTATGTCCATTTAAGTTTGATGTGCTATAAGATAGGTCTAACCCTTTTGATACATTTAACCCAAAAAATTCAAATTAGATTTTGTTTTGGTCTATTTAGACATTTTTAAATTTATATATGAGTTTGATTGTGTTTAGTGGACCATTTGTGATGATTCTAATTAATTATTTTTATTTAATTTAAATTTTATTTTAATTTTAACTTAAAATCAACTCATTTTAATCCAAATGGGCTAAGTTGGATTTAGTTGAGTGCATTAATCAAATTAGCTCAATGAATATATTTTTAGGCTTTATTCATGTTTAATGAATTGTTTGAAATGCTTTAAATCAATTAATTTTATTTAATTTGAAGTTGACTTTAAATTTAGACTCACTTTGACCCAAATTGGGATTAATGGGTTAAGTTGGATTCATTTGGAAAAATGATCAAAGAGATCAAATTTTTAACCCAAATAATTATCAAATTATGTTCATTTATAATTTTCAAATAATTTTGAATGTTTGATTTGAATTAATTTCAGTTTAATTTGAATTTAGGTTTAATAGGGTCCATTTGGGTCTATTTGGGTCAAATGATCCAATTAGCGCATTTGAGACTTTATTGGATTTAGATTTATATTTAAACATGTTCATTTGATTACTTTAAGTCCTTGGAAAGACTTAATTTGGGTTGTATTTAGTGAGTTGACCTTTTGACCTAGTGGGAACCATATAGGTCAGTTCTTGGAAAAATGACCTATTTCACCATCTTAAACTTCACTTGACTTTATTTTTAGGTTCATTCAGGTTTTCATTGATTATATTCTTTTCATTTACTTTGATTTTATTTGAATTCCCTTGGACTTAGGTGATTTTAGCTTAAATGGGCCAATTAGGTTAACCATCCCAACTACTTCAATCTATACTCAATTAAATTTAGATTTTAATTTTAATATGTTTGTTTTAAATTCTTACAAAATTTTGGGGTTTGATTGGGTTCACCTAATCCAACTAAGTTGGGTCAAGTCCTAGAAAAATTCACTAAGATGGCCTAGATATAGATCTTATGGCATTGGGTTTGGCTTGCTTTAAGTTTTGATTTCAAATTTGATTTTTGGCTTAAGATTTGACTTAGTTTCTTATTCAATTTTGATTTACTTTTAGTGTGTTAAGTTCTTAATTACAAAATTTTTAATATGAGATTAGATGTTCTAATTATTAGGATTAGAGATGATGTTAACCTCCTCCAAAATGAGGTCAACTTGGACAACTTATATTCTACAAGAGGAGGTGACCATCAATAATTATAGGAAATTGACATATACTAAAAGGACATTTGTAATTGTTGAAGGGTTAGATCTTATAATAACCCTCATAGCTTAAGTTGCTTCACTAGCAAAGCAAGAGAGTACCTTTACTATCAATGTCATTTATATACCATTATTTATTATTATTTTTATAAAGGTAACTACTAGAAAAGATATTATCCATCAAATAATCCATTCACATAGTCTTACATAGGGTTGACACACTTTGTAAAAAAATTAGCGACTCAATAAGATTTTATTCAAAATAGAGAAATATCTTAGACTTTTCTTGAAAGAACTCACAAGCTATATAATAACCACGATTTTAAAACCATTAGTTTTCATCAATAATAATGCTATCAATATTATAAAAAAACATTGAGAGGCCCCACTCAAAGTTGTTCTTGAAAAGTTCTTCTATCATGATGCAATTTATGTCATGAATAAATGCCACATTATAAGGGCAAGATGAATGAATTCAATGACAAGAAATTGCAATTCTTAATATTATGATGTATATTGAATTGTTCTTACAATAGATTGCTATAAGATAGCTTGGTGATTTCCTGTGACATTGAAACAAACCCATGGGTATATTTTAAGTCTATTATCTTAAGAAGCAATAAAGTTAGTTCAATTAATCGATCCAATTTTGATGACTTTGGGGTGACTAGAATATGATTGAGAAGGTGCAACCAAAGTGAAAATGATTTCATAATAATTTCTACTTGATGTTACACTATTATCCTTTTAATATGAGGAATTCAAGAAGTATTAGACTAACACATTTATTAAGGGTGTAGTACAATCTGTAAAAAAATTTGTCTAGAAAAACCTAGTAATTATAATATTGTTTACATTATTGGTAGTAGGAACTTATTAATACCTTTCGGTCATAGAGTAAAGCATCAATCATTCACCACTCACAAATTATAGATAGTTAGATTTTAGGGATGTAAAGCTAATCATGATCGACTATAATTGGGAAACAATTCTATAAACTACCACAAAATATAGATGATTTATTGATCAAGGTTAATAAGTTCAAATTTCTCATAGATTTTATCATTCTAGATATGAATGATAAGAAATCTAAGTACATATTCTAGGTCAACCTTTTTTAGATGATGGAGCTCAAGTTGACATTTAAAAAGAAAAGCTATATTTAGATGTAGAATAAAAAAGTGATTTTTCAAGGTGTGTCTCTAATAAGAATAGCCTTTCACTTTGTTAACATGAAACACCAACTACAACTTATAAACATATTTCTAGTTTATTGAACTATACAATCTAGATAATATTGTATGGTCTATTTATATATGATCATATTAGTTCATGATATTTTTATGTGATTACTTTATTTTATGGATATAATCATGTCATTAAGTACTTTTAAATTAAAAAAGTTGACCATCATTATATTATATATATATATATATATATATATATATATATATATATATATATATATTAAAAATTTAAAATAATTTGAAATGCCAATGTGCATGCGATAATGTATACTCTAAATTCAATTAAAGATGGAAATGTGAAGTAAAGACAAGTTTCCTTAAGCAAACATTGGCCTACTTTTTAATGTTGTTCATAAATTTTAGTAATGATTATTAAGAATGTAGTGACTACTATAGTGTTTTAGTTAACCCTTATATTGAAGGTTAAGATGAGCTTAAGTAAGCATGATATGAATGGTGAATTGAGGTATGTCTAGAATGAATGAAGGATGTTTTAATAGTTAAATGAGGTAATTAAAAGAAAAGTCTAACCTAAGAATAAGTTAAGGTTAAAATTAAGCTAATGAGTTATGCTAGCCTAGGGTAGTTTAATATAGGTTACTAAGTGGTTAAGGTTGAGCCAAAGGACTTAAATTTGAATTAAGCTAACCATGGATTAAAAAAGGTATTTTAAAGAACTCATCTTAGCGATGGATAGAACAATAAGAATGTTATGTGTCACTAAGGTTCTTAGCAACTTTAGTGTGTTATAATACTATATTTAGATCTATCAAAGTGTTATATAGGTTTAATCTTTGGTCAATTTAAATAAAGAATTTATATGATTTATGGTAACATTTGATTAAGATGGCCATTATCTTTCTCTTAAAAGATTAAGATTTTATCTTCTTCATACAACCTCCCTACCTCTCACGATAGATTCAATTCAAATAATAATAATAATAATAAATATCTTTGGATCTTAGAAGGACCATATGGTTACGATGCGCTTACCTCCCTCAATGACCATAATATGTTTTTCAAGATAAGTTTACTCTTTGCTTTTTTAATTCCAAATAGATCTCTTGAACTATTAATCAATGGACAATCAATAAATAAGCATTTAAAAAAAAAATGAAATGCTTAGTTCTTTTAAAAAATTAAATTGAAAACTAAAAAAAAAATAAAGTCAACTATAAATATCAAGGCTAAATGTAATATCCAAATACAAGGTTTAATTCATAGTTGAATCATAAAAACTAAAGAACATACATACAAAAAAATCAAAATGAATTTAAAAATAAAATAAGAAAGGGTGGGTTGTTGGTGGTGGTGGTGGTGGGTGGCTATGGCCACAGATATAAGAAGAACTTAGAGTCTCATGATCATCATATATGCCTTCAAACCCATGCCTCATTATATATTTTTTTAATGATGCATTCCTTTAAGAACATAAGACTCTAATAGAACCCTAATAAACTTCTAGAAGAGAAAACTTAAACTATACCATCAGATCTCCCTCAAATCCTCTTTATTCATTCATAGAAAAGAATTAAATTGGGCTACTTAATTATTCCATAATTGATGATAATTGAAATTGAATTCAAGCAATATTTAAGATAGTAGTGTAAGCTCAGGCCCTTAGTTAGGTCATCTAGACACTGAGACTTTATCTTTAGGTCTTGCTTTTTATTAATTTGCACTTGGCACCTTGATTTGGCATCTAGATTTAAGCTCACTTTTCTTGGAAAAATTCCTTAATTTCTAGCATCCAAGTGCTTGATCTTATGCTTAGGTGCTATGCTTATTATTTTTTGTTGCAAATTACTATTAATGTATGCTTTGTTCTAGCATGTAGGTTCTAGGTCACAAATTTGCCCCAATAACACCATTTTCTCATGGACTTTCTCGAATATAACTAGGACTTAATTATACACCTTTAATACTAAACTTTATTTAAAAATCTTGCTCACCTTTAAGCTTCAAATTTAAGTTAATATTGTCTTCAAACCCATGCTCATTGGATTTTTCTAAATAACACATTCCTTAAGAACTAAAGACTCTAAAAAAATCATAATAAACTTCACACATATCAAACTCCTTACAATCGATCTTTCTCATAATCAAAAAATTCCCCAATAAATAAAAATAAAATTCTACATGTAAGGGAAGTACTATTTTTAAATTATCTATTCAAGATGTATTTATATTAAAATTAATTAAATTATGCAATTAAGTTAATCTAATAGTTGTATCATTAAGTAAAGTATGCTTATAGGTATAATTTGAGATCGTTGCCCATGCCTCAAAAGATTTATCATTTTAGTTGCTACATGTCTAACTCGTCTCCCATTCAGTTAGATAGATATAATGACATATTTTATTTCAAATAGCATGCCCTATTTCAACCATGGAAATTAATTCATGTCTATTTTTATTTTAATTTATGTCTTATTTTTATGTTAAAACTACTTAACTCAATATCTAATTTTTTACTCTTATTACTCGTTATTATTCATGTATACAACTATATAGATAAAAAATTTATTTTATTTGATAACTCATATGCACACAAGTTTGACAAACTCTACTTAGCTTAAGTTACTTTTTTCATACATTATATAACTTCAACACATAAATGTGGCTTAAAATACTATTGGATAAATCTATTAACATAATGTGCATTACCTAATAAATTATTTTAGTGATAAACTAACAAAATTATTTAGATTTCCAAGAGCCTAAACCCTATACCCTAAACTAAACCCTATACCCCAAACTAATATTTTTTTAGGGTTTACCCCAAACTAGACCTTAAACCCTATACCCAAACTCTACTTAGCTTAAGTTAGGTTTGGTCTAGCTCAATTGAGGGCTTGGTCATTTAGCTTGATGTCAATTTCATAAATTTATGATTTCCTTATATCTTTTAATAAAATAACAACAACACACTCTTGAGTATCTTTCTTAAATATGATTTCATCCTTTCAAATCTAACTTTTAAAAAATTATTTTGCTCATGATAATTTTCTATTATTTTATAGAAAAATAATTTTTAATTGTTAATATTCTAGACAATCTTGACATCAATTTTCATAGAATGTGTTTTTATGTTGAATTGTATAACAACCCCATTTTATCTAGGTTTACATTCCTTCTTCATAATGTGTTTGTCAAGCCAAACATTTTTTCTTTTGTGGTTAATATTGGAATTCTTGTATAATGTTTTTCTAAACTCTTTCACCTCGTAATTAAAGCCATTTTTCTCTTGCTACTTTTATGTCAAAATTAAGCTTATTGATAGCTTAAACTACATTAGTCACAAATTTTGATGGTAAGTGTTAA
Organism: Cymbidium sinense; assembly: GCA_021442155.1. Taxonomy (NCBI): domain Eukaryota; kingdom Viridiplantae; phylum Streptophyta; class Magnoliopsida; order Asparagales; family Orchidaceae; genus Cymbidium; species Cymbidium sinense. The sequence continues at coordinate 59,926,884 of CM038230.1, read as the reverse complement.
GCTTTTCCATTGAATAATTGATCGAGGACACGCTAATTAAAGTCTTGTATATAATCTTATATTCATAAAACCAAAATGCCTTATGCTCAAATTGAACCGGTAAGTTAAGCTTTTCCATTGATGAAATGATATTAATATTTGTCAATTGGAGTCTTTTATGTTATCCTACATGCTTAGAATGCATCATCCAACTTTAATGACTAATATTTTCTTTTATTTCCCAATATCTTTTCTAATATATACTTTAGTTGATAGTTGAAAATTCTACACTTGCTAACTAGTTTGTAGATGCTAAGTTGTCATTATCTTGTTCTTTAACCCATATTTCAACATCGAATGATTTTTACAAAATTGCTATACTTCATGACCAATTGTTACTATGGGTGTGCCAAATATTCTGAATATCTTATTTTGAAGAATTTGATCAATACCTTTGTATTATTATGGCAAGGTAACTACTTTGATCCACCCATTTTGGGACATATAATTCATTATTGGATGTAGAGAATGTAGAATGATAGTGAAAAGGGACCCATGAAGTTAATTCCTTATACAATAAAAAGCTCATCCTCTAAGTTATTGCTTATTAGCATTTCTTTTTTTTGTGTAAAATTATTCTATTTTTTCACATGTATCACATATAGCCACAAATTTATATGAGTCATTGAATGGAGTTGACCATTAGAATTTAAATTGTAGTACTTTTGCTACTATATGATCTAACCCAAAATTTCCTTCATACTTAGATAAATAGCAACTATATAATATAATTAACTTTTGCTTCTCATATACATCTTCTAGTGATCGATTACAATAAAATTTTAAATGGTAGATATCATACTATAGATGATATCCTCTAAAGGAAATCACTTTATCTAATAATATAAAAGACAAGGGGCATGTTGTGTAGGTTGTGGAGGGGCCACCAAGAACCTAATTGGTGTTGTAGACTCTTTAAGATGCCAAAGAGAGGGGAAGGCTTTGGTTTTGTTTTGATTTGGAGTGGGAATAAAACTATCCGTGATTAAAGTCATCCAAAAAAAAAAATATAAAATACATTTAATTTAGGAAACAAATCTTCATTCACTTAGGACTACCTCTATAAGTCTAAATTACATTAATAAAAATGTTTTCTAGATTATAAAGTTTGCATATGATCGAGCAATTTTCATAAATGTTTTTATGGGTATAAATATTCTTTCAAAATCTTTTAAGGACTAGTCTTAGAGAAAATTATCTAGTGACTCTCTAGTTTTACACTTAGGCTTGATTAAAATTTGAGAAAAAGTGTAATTAAGCTCAAAACAACCTTGAAATTAAAAAATATTGTAAAAAATAATTATAGAAACTTTTAACATAATTTTATTAAATTCGTTCACAAAAGTAACACCACAACATAACTAAGTTCAACTCGGCATGGCATACCACTTCAAACACATACACAATGGCTTTATTTGTGAAGAGAAATTATCCAAAATAAATTTCTAATATAGACAGAACTTCAACAATAATTAACAATAAAATTTTATAGAAAAATAGATATATAAAGTTAAAACTACTCACTAAAGTAGCCTATATAGGAAAAATCTCCAAGCCCTTCTTTCAAGTTGGTCGGCCACCAAGCCTTTACTAATGATGGTTTCCACTTCCAATTTCATTTAAATAACAATAAATAAGAGTTTGAGACAACGCTCATTAATTTAAATTTTCATAGAAGGGGAAAGGGTGAGGGGTTGGGGCACTTTTGGTAGTAACTATTCCATCCACTCTTCCTTACTTAAGCCACCAACCACTCTATAAAATGAAATGATTTATGATTAATTAATTCATAATAAATTATTAATAATTAAAATTATGTACTCTCCAAACTTAATATTACACTAAACTCACCAAACTTGATCATTAACACATCATTTCACTACAAATATATGACATACAATAAAAATAATGTTAACATATTAATAACACTAAATATTTTAAAAATCTTCAATGATTTCAAGTTATAATTTCCTTTTATGGTACATTTGATTCATGTAATAGGACCATCATTTGTGTTCTTCATTTTCATAGTGATTGGACCTTTTTGTCTGTGCTTCTTGTGCTACAACATTTCATCTCGATCTTAAATAACTCTTCTCTTAAGAGTTAAAATAAAAAATAATCTATTGCAAACTTCTCTAAGTCATCTCTAATCAACCAAATGTCATTTATAGGTGGCTTGTCTATCTCAATAAGAAGTTATTATCTCCATCCTAATTTACTTCATCTATGATTATGTGATACACCTTGATGAATAAATAATGGTTTGGTACTTGTAAAGAATTATTTTATTTTCCTACAAAGACTCATCCTACTCCCTTGGAGGTAGGCTAACTTCTTTAATAATATTTTATTTTTTACATTAAAAATTTAGATGATAAACTTGACTTTTAATAATTCAAGAACATATATTATGCAATTTTTCAAATAATCTCAAATGGCCAACATGCCTTAACTTGCAATTTCCTAAATTGTGTGGATGGATACATCATAAAAGGATTATGATTAACACATGATCCACTATATTGATTTTTTTTGAAAGTTTTATTTATTTTTTATTTTTTCATTATATTTTGTATCAAAGACTTCCAATTGATGTTTGACACTTACATGAAGGCTTTGTAAAATATTTTGCAGAGGTAAATATAGACTCAAAATGAATGAATGTATAAGAATCCTAGCAAGGTCAACGGATATTTCTTTGAGTTAAAGTCTGTAGACTATTTCAATAAAATTAGGTATTTTATTATTTTTATTTAGAGATAGTGCTGTTGTAAAATGATATAGGGTCAAAAAACTCTCTAAATAAGGTTTAATCTAACTTTTACTCTCATATCTAAGAGAAAATATAAAGGAGTAGGACTTAATAAGTCTAGGATAGAAGTAGTCTTCCTAACGGTATGGGATGATATCCTAATTAGAAATAATTATAAAAGGGAGTCCATGTAAAGGTTTTAGCTTACACTATACTACCATGTTCTCTAAGTGTTTAGAAAGCCCAACTACAAAATCCATAAAATATATTCTCAAGGTCTAAATGGAATGAGTATAACAAAATATTTCTCTACCTTTGTCTTTTATAGGTATAACATTGGTTACCATTCTTTCCACATCTCTCTTTGAGATAGCTAATAAAATCAATGCTCTAGCAAGTGTATTATTTTATAGAATTTAACTCAACTCAATGATAAGTAATGCCAAAATGAAGTCCTAAGGATGCACAATCTCTTTCTTTTATAAAGCTATATATATATATATATATATATATATATATATATATATATATATATATATATATATAACCACCACTTAAATTGATATATGATAGGTCATTTTAGGCATGCCCTAAATATATTAAATAAAAATTTGGGCATACCAAATAATCATCCTTTAGTTTCTTAAATTTTTAGAATTTGATATTCTAAAGAAAAGATTACTAAAGTGGCATTAGAAAAGGTATTTTCAACCTTGTTTTCTACCCCAAGCTTATGTTAAAGAAAATATGTGAAGACTTGAAGAAATTTTACAGATTTTGTAGGTATACAATTTAACTTTCTTTGGATATTGATAAAATTTAAAGCATGATGATTAGTATTAAGGATGTAGATAATTTTTTAGGGCTTTAAAGTCTAAGCAATGACATACAATTATCTATCATGCATAGAGTACTTTTATTTTGTGTCATTTAACTTTTCATAATAGAAGGCCATAGGATGATTCTATTAACTAAGTACACCTCTATATTAACACTAGAAGCATCATAGTGACCTCAATTATCTTTAAAAAACTTGGTAGTTACTGAAATAAAGATGATGTCATACGACTTTATTTATTCTATGGCTTTCTATGTTAATGTAGTCCAAAAATATTTATTCTACTTTAATACATGTATAATTAGAGCTATAATAATATTAAAATTTATAACAAATTTTTTATAAAAGATGGATAAGTCATGATAACTATAGATATTATTGAAATTAATAAGAGTTGGCTAATCTAGTATGACTTTGATTTTATTAAGGGTTTGCCTTTAAACCCCTTGTAGTTATTATATATCAAAAGGAAGTAACCTCCGGTTGATAGAAGCATTTCTTAAGACGATATAAAGCTTAGCATCTTTTAATTTGATTAGAACTAACCTTTACTGGTCTAAATTTGTTTTCTCACTAATCTAAAAATAGATATCATAAAATAGATCACTAGGAACTTCTCATTATAAGGCTTTAGGACAATGTTCATTAGTCTCATGAATGCACTAGGTTCATTAGATAATCTAAAAGGCATAATTAGTCATTCATATAGCTCATCAAGGATTTTAAAAGCTATCTTCCACTCATCACTTAGCCTAATCTTGATCTACCTTTCTGCACACTTAATATTAATTTTGGAGAACTAATTGGAATTTCCAAATAAAATTTGACATGTCATATAGTATGAGGATTAAAAATCTATACTTATTGGTAATTTTGTTAACTACTCTATTATCTATTAAAATTTTTTAGGTACCATCTTTCTTTCATCTTAATAGTGTTGAAAAAAAGAATATAAGCTATCCTAAATGAAGTTTTTTCCTAACAGTTCACCAACCTATTATTTAAACTCAACATGTTTATACTGGGTTTCTTATATTTGTTGACCTCACTTTTAGTAAGGTTAACAGCCCTTCTCTTAGACCTAGGATTTGATCGAGCACTAAGATTCTATTGACATCTAGTGAGTTTGATAATCACCCTAATCCTAGTAATTAGGATCTCCAACCTTAGATTAAGAGCATCCCAATTAAGCACTACAATTAATAACTAAGTGTCCAAACTAAACTCAAAATACATTTAAATTAATTTAAATTAAATATTTGAAAATACTTTAGAATCATATTTGAACATAATTTAATCTTTTTTTCAAGTTTGATGTGATAAAATTGGCCATTTGGCCCAAGTTAACAATTTGACCCATTAAGCCCAATTTGGGCCAAAATGAGTCTAAATAAAAATAAAAATTAAATTAGTTAAAATTATTTACTCTAAACCATTTCAAATACTTAGTCAACCATAATTTATGTTAGAATACACTTTAATTTGGATCGATTGGTCATTTGATCTAAGTGAACCTAATTTACCCGTTAAACCTAATTTGGGTAAAAAATGGGTTTAAATCAAAACTTAACTCAACACAAATTAAACCAAATCAATGCCTAGAATAATTATAGATTTAATTATTTAACATAAGTCAACTCTCAATTTCATCCAATTTATCCAATTTTTTCAATTGGTCAAACTAACCCAATTTGACCTACATGAGCCTATCAAGCCAAAATAAAAATAATTTAAAATTAAATTAAATTAATCACTTAAAATTATTTTAAAACCTAATTAAACCCAGTTTAACCATCATTTTGGGTCTAATATGTTCAATTTTTTGGTCAATTTGGCCAATAGACCCAAGTGAACCTAAATTGACCCAATTATATCAATTCGTTGAACCCAAAATAAATCCAAATTAATCATATTTAATTAAAATTAATCACTTTAAATAACTCAATAAACTTGATTGAAGCCTAATTTAAACTCAAATTGTTCAAACCAACCCATTGGACCCAACCTAACCCATTTAAGCTAAATTGTGTCAAGATGGATTAAAGTCAACCCAAACTTAAACTAGACCTAGTAAACAATAACAAATCTCATCACACATGATCTAAGATCTCGGTCCATATATCAATTGATGCAAGGCTTCAACATAAGGCAAGGATCAAGTTCGACTTAGGAAATCCTCAATATTGGCTTGAGTGAGGCAATCTCTAAAATAACTTCTATGAAAGCCATAGGTCTTCATGTTTGTTTAAAAGTGATGTGATTCTAAGATTTTTTTCCTTTACATCCCTATTGTACTTTTCATTTTAACCCTTCTTGATGCAAAATAAAGCAACTTGACTAAGATCCGGAAGATTTAGAGATCCAAAGATTTTTTCGATAGTTCTCATCCATCTAACCCTTTTGGTCTGATTCCCATGAGGGAGACAACCTCGGGACATCCATCTTACTTAAATAGAATGGGTGACCATGATTATATCTCATTTTTATTTATTTCACTAAATTTGATCTAAAACTTAAAAAAATCACAAAATAATAAAATATGAAACCCAATAATGCAAATAAAGGATCTATGGATTTATCTTTTTAAGGGGAATCTAATTTACCCAAAATCTCCAAATTTGGTTATATATTTTAGGAGTTATTTGAGTTTTAGTGAATATTATAGTTTTAATTAACCTTTAAATATTAAACTAATTAAGTTGAAAATTTTAGAACATGAACTTAATGTTATTACCTACCTATCAAAAATATTTCAAGTTAAATAGCCTTCTCATCTAAGAATTATTAAATTTTAAAGCCAATTAGCTAATTATGAATTAATAATTAATTAAAATGATAGAAAGTATGAAAATTCATCAAAAAAAAATTAAAAACACTACAATAAACATCAAAGATCTTAAAAAAATTAATAGACCCTCTAACTCACACTAAATCATAAAATAATATAATTAGGGTTTAATTAAATAATAATTAATTACTTTAATTATGTAGAACATTAACAAATCATTATTAATTATAAAAAAAATCTAAAACATGTAAAACCCTTTATGGAAAACATAGACATAGGAGAATCTAAAACATAAAAGCACCAAATTTTATCATCAGTTTCACTTAATTAGTGTAATTATGCTCTAATCACTTGGTGGATAAGCTTGAAATTTAATATGATTGTCTTTGGGATGACCTAAGCCTCCAATAATTATTTCAAATTAATTTACTAAGTAATTTGGGAGATCCAAATTTTCAAACCTAAATTGATTATTTTATGCATTTAATATATAATTAAAATTTAAAAATTCTGAAATTAATTATGGAAGTCTAGTTATGTATTAAAATAGTAAGAGTACTCAAAGAAATTAGTTAGGACCTCTAGTCTTGATTATTTTTCAAAATCATTGTAAATGGATTTTATTTAATTAATTATCTTAGAACTTAGATATTTCATAATAATTAGTGTATACCTCCAAAAAATTTAATCAAGCTCTCTTTGTGCTTATCTAACAAAGAGATTTTCAATAAAATCAAAATCTATGATTAGCTTAGGTATTTTGAATGTAATTAATCATTTTGGATTTTCTCCATTTTCTAATTAATTACTAATTAAAAGCCCAATTGCATTAGAACTTTTGGACATGTTTATTTCATGTTTATGCATTTTCTATAAATTATTTATAATTTTGGGCTTATACTTTGGGCTTTATTGAATTTATGGGCTCTTTTGGGCTTAATTGATCAAATGACTAATTAACCTTAATTAATTCATAAAATCATCTAAACTAGTTTTGAATGACATAATGAACAAAGATGGGCAAAGGGATAACTTTAATAATTTTTCTTCTTCTTTAAGATTAAATAATTTAAATTTTAAAACAAACCCTTAATGAATTTGACTAGGAATAATGGTAGTTATCTTCATGTGAATAACCTTAGGAATTAATAACTCTAACTATGTTTTATGGTGATATTTAATTACTATGCTTCATTCATTCATAAATTTGTATTTCATATATTTCATGCACTCATGTTAAAAAATAAATAAATAAAATATTTCATTTAATTGCATATTTTGAATTAAATAATGTGGTCATTATCACTAGTAAATCTTAAATTATTTTTATAAATAATAAAAATGCCTATTAATCTAAATGAAGATCAATATGAATAATTATAAATTAAAATTCAAATTTTATATGTAATAGGGCTATTTATCCTAAGGAGGTCTTAATACCTCATATCTCTCGTTATAATAACGACACATATCTTAAGATTTGTAGTAAATTACATATTAAGGTTAAATAATTTTTAATTATATATATTTATATAAAGCATCTTAAAAATTTTCATAATTTCATCTTTATTCCTATGTATGTATGCATATGTATTTAAATTAATAAGTATATATTTTGGACATCCCAGAGCACAAGACTTTAAGTAATCCCAAGGGGATCTTTGATTACCTCACTTCCCTAATTTAATAATGGCACATACTTATATAAATTTAATATACTAATGTGTATGTATATGTATAATGTATAATTAAATCATATTATTCTACAAAATTCATGCATCATATCTCATATATTAATAATTGATAAAATTACATTAATTCATTCATGCATTAAACATGGAATAATATAATAATATATGCATATATTCATTAAATTGAGTTATTCTATTAAGTATGTTATCTAATTAAATGAATATTATGGGATGATGAAGCAAAGTCAAGAAAAAATGTTATTAAATTAGTCATGATTTGGTTTATTAATCTTAAGATGTTTTTCATGTTAGATAAAACCACTTAAGCCAAATCCAAACACATAGCTTAATAGAAAATTTTATAACACTTAATTAACATGATTAAAAGTTATAAATTCATCTTTAGATTTAACCTAAGGTTATGGTTTAATGGATCTTACTACTTCTTTCTCTCTTGAAATTCTAAGTTTAAATAAAATAAAAAAATAAAGAAAATTAAGAGTTAATTTTAAAATCATCATAAACCATTAGTCATTTAAAACATGATCATCATTTAATGAGAAACTTAAACATTCATCATTAGGCTAAATTTAAACATCAAAGCCTAACTTTTTCATACCACACTAAGCCAAAACAAGCACATTAGAATGCTAAGTCACCGATCATAATTTTAGGTTAGGCTAGTGCTTTGTTTTGGTGGATTGATGTTTTGTTTTGTGATGTAATATTTTAGGCTAGATGTTAAGATTATTTGTACATAGTTTGGATGTTAGAGAGACATTATACTAATAATATTTGTAGAGGATTGTGTTTAAGGGACCATTATAATAAAATTTATAAATGCCTCTTACATGTAGGTGCCCTAAGAATAATCCATTACGATAGGTGGGCTTGGTGACCTAAGGAAAGGTGTTAAGCCCCAATATATGAAATATAACCGCTTGGGGTAAGTGTATGTTAAGTTAACCTTCATTTTGCAAATGTACTTAGATTTTAATTTCATAAAAATGTAATTTTATAATAGGATTGAGATTAATGCTATGAGGTTTAGGATGAGTAGTGGTTAGAAGACATAGGCCTAGGATGCCCGTGAAGCTTAGAATGTTCAAATCTATATAGTGAAGATGAAGATGAAGAATTGAAAAGCCCAACAACAATAATAATAAGCCTTTATCCCACTAAGTGGGTTACATGAATGCTTTGTTCCATTGTGTCTTATTATGTGTCATATTATCATTTAATTCAAGTATACTAAGGTCATTTTTTATACATATTAACCAAGTCTTTTAGGTCTACCTCTACCTTTCTTAACATAAGGCAAATTTAATGCATCTACTCTTAATCATCATCGACAGCCGATGCTTTATGTGGACAAACCATTTGAGGTGACTCTCTATAATCTTATCTGCACCTGAGCTACTCCAACTTTTCCGAACATACTCACTTCACATTTTTATCTAAGAGTAAAATGACTCATCCACAGCATCCTCATCTCTGCAACACTTAACTTAGTCTTATGTTTCTCTTTTATTGGCCAACATTATGCACCATAAATCAGTGTACTACCACCATCTTATAAAATTTTCCCTTAACTTTAAGCGATTTCTATCACACAGGCCATATGCATTCCTTCACTTCAACCCTCCAACTTGAATTCTACTAATAACATATCCATCTATTTCACCATCATTTTGAATAATAGAGCCTAAATATTTAAATCGCTCACTCCTTTTAATGACTTCTTCACCTAATATCACAATACCACTAGAACTTCTACAACTAAAACTACACTCCATATATTTAATTTTAAATCTATTTAAATGAAAACCTTTAGACTTTAAGGTTGACCTCCATAATTTAATTTTCCTTGGGCTCCCTCTAGTCTTATCAATAAGAAGAACATCATTAGAAAAAGCATACACCAAGGTACATCTTCTTTTAAATGCCTAGTAAGAACATCCATAACTAAAGTAAAAAAGATAAAGGCTTAAAGCTGGTCCTTGATGTAATCCAACTGAAATACAAAATATTTTTCAATTCTTCTTGTGTTTTGACACAAGAAATGCTCTAGTATACATATCCTTAATGACTTGAATATAACCAATATTAACTCTTTTCTTTTCTAGAACTCTCCAAAGAACATCTCTTGAAACTTTATCATAAGCTTTCTCTAAATCAATAAATATCATATGTAGATCCTCCTTTCTTTCTCTATTCTTCTCCATCAAACCTCCTAACAAATGTATAACATCCATAATAGATCAACTGTAAAACCAAAGATTATGAGAAATTTTGTATCACATCCCGACTCGCTCAATTACTCTCCCATAATTTTAATGTATGACTCATTAACTTAATTCCTCTATAATTTGCACACTCTTGTGCATCACCTTTATTCTTAAATATAGGAACCAACAAACTCTTTCTCCACTCATATCTTTTAGTCTTTAAAATAACATTAGAAAGATTTGTAAGCCAAAAAATTCCTTGTTCTCCTAAACATTTCCACACTTCTATTGGAATATCATCAGTCCTACTATTTTTCTACATTTCATTTTCTTTAAAGCTTCTCCAACTTCAAATTTACTAATATGATGATAAAAAAAAATTCTCAACTTTTTCTTTAGGATATTAAGGTTGCTAAAATCAATCATATTTTCATATCCTTCATTGAAAAGTTTATCAAAATACCTCATCTACCTATCTCCAATATCCCTTTCTAAGAAAAGCACTTTTGATTTTTTCATCCTTAATACACCTCACTTGAACTAGATCTTTACTTCTCCTATCTCTTTGGTTGGGTAACTTATTCATACATTTTTCACCTTATTTAGTATCTAATCTATTGTATAAATTACTAAAATCTAAAGTTTTTTGCATCATATATTACTTCCTTAGAATCTCTATAGGCCACTTTATATCTTTCCTAATTCTCCAAGTTTTTACATCTAAACCAATTTTATAACAATGTTTCTCATTTATTATCTTTTCTTGCACATTCGACTTCACCACCGCTATTTTTATTAAAAGAATCTTTTCCTTTGATTCTCCAATCACATTTTTATAACTTATTTAATTTCACTTGCTACTTTTATCGCATAACATTAGCTTCATTATGAACATCCAATTCTAAGCTCTTGTAGCTTGCTCTTAAAATATTTTTATTAGTGTTCTTTAAGTGCCCCATCTAATCTAGGATAATAATTTGATTCATTTTTTCATCTTCTAATATTTCATCTTAAAATCTAAAACTAACAATCGATGTTGGTACTTAAACTTTCACTTGGAATGACCTTATAATCATTACAATTTAAATGATCTATTTGTTATCATAAAATAATCAATCTGTTTTACTAGATCCATTTTATACGTAATAATATGCCCATCACTTTTCCTAAATAAAGTATTAGCAACTACAAAATCATAGGCTAAAGCAAAATTTAATATAGTCTTAGCTTCTTCATTGGTCACCCAAATCCATAACCACAATGAATACTTTTAAAATCTTCTACCACTCTACCAACATGTCCATTTAAATCTCCTTCAATAAATACTTTTCTTTAAGAGGTATCTTTCATATTAATCCTCTAATTTATTCCAAAATTTTCTGATCCTACTTCCAAACTTACTTTAGAGTGTGGTGTTTATTTTTGGATGTATGGACACCACACAGATTGTAGGGGCACTTATTGAAGTGATTGGGTATGACATTGAGGTATGATGTACTAACTCGAAAGGTAGAGGCATCACCCTTCAATGGACCTAATCACCTAATAAGGACTCCTAAGGCATGATGGGTCTTGAACATACAAGAGATTTTTCCCCACTTTACATGGATGAATAAAGCATGTTTATATTTAATTGAGTTCTAAAGTTTTTTATTTAGGTAAGCCTTCATTGTTAATCACATCTTAGGAAATGAAATTTTTACCTATACTCTTGATTAAAGTAGACAATTATCATCTCCAAAGATTTCAAGGTTAGACTATCAATGGATTGGTTATATTTAGAAAATCAATTGGGAAAGTTCAAGGAGAAGACTTATTTTTTGGAATCCAAGAGGAGGAAGTAAGAAATGCTCATAATACTAAGAAGCTTAGTGAGTATTCTAATCTATCCTATGATTGGGCTTTATATATATTTAAAAGTGAAGAGATTTATTTATTGTAGTTGAATTTTCATAGATTGTTAGTGCTTATAATCCAACAACATAACGTTGTGGATATTCCTAAGAGGTGAAGATTTATGCTTATAGTCCAAAAGAAATAACTACCTCAGGATCCTAAATCTAGGGGCTCAAGCACAACCTAAATCTAAGCAAAGGTGGGCATAAAGTTTACCTCCAAAGAGAGGATAAATCACTCAATTCTTTGGGCTTACAATTGGAATGGCCGCCTAACTCCTCCTATGATTCAAATCCATGTGATTTGGTCATATGAAATTGCAAGATTGTTGGGTCGTTGTTTATTTAGAAAGAGACAAAAAAATTTTTAAACCCACCCCCTAAGAGACTAGAGCATGAGTGGTATGAGTAATGACTTAAACTAGTGCAAAATCTTTTTTAACTTTATATTTAATTTTGACACTTCATTTGGATAATGGCTTTAGGATTTTGATACCTACATGCTTGATGAAATAAAGTTGTTGCTAAATCAAAGGGGTGCTTTCCAACACAAGGGATGCCCTCATAGGTCAAGCATTCCCCTATCATGCAAGGATGGAAATCCCCTATTTTAAGAGCAAAATAATATGCATGCATGATGTGAAACATTCAACCACTCAGCTAAGGGGTTGCTAAATCTTTTAATTATCTTGATTTACATCCTAGGCTTTATGGTGAGGGTTATTAGTTGTAGAAAATTTTAGTTATGAATGATTACTTAGGTAGAAAATTTATTTTATCCTAAGAGCCTAATGCATCAAGGCCACACATTAAGTCATCAAACATGAAGAAAATTATGAAAAATATACCATGCTAATTTACAATTTAAATAAATCATCAAGCAATTTTATAACTACTACAAAATAATAAGAGGTCGGTGTTGTCGTACCACAGACAACCCAAAAAAGAGAAGATGGGTAGTTGAACTCTACCCTTATATGACCTGATATATGAAAGAATAATTACAATTTTATTAAATGTTATGAGGGTCTTCATGCTTGTCCTTCTTCGATTTGGTTTGTGCTTGATTCAAATGTATCACGGGCACCCTAGGATAAAGCCTTCTCGCCTAATCGCTCATCCTAATCCCCATAGCACTAATCTTTGTTTCTATTACAAAAATTATATTTGTATAGGGAAAAATAAATCTAACTACACCAATAAAATAGAGGTTAGCTAAACACACATATAATCCCAAGTAGTTATATATATATATATATATATATATATATATATATATATATATATATATATATATATATATATATATATATATATATATATATATATATATATATATATATATATATATATATATATGATTTGGACTTAACACCCTACCAGGTAACCAAGCCCACCTGTCCCAACTTGGATTATGCTTAGGGGTTTTAGCAACTTGCAAAGAGAATTTTATATTTATTTTAAGCATCCCCTTAAGCATAATCCCTTGCAAAAAACATGATTAGGCTAAGAAAGATAATCGAGTCTATGAAGCATACACCCTACCATCCAATCTAAAATATTACATCTCAAAGTAAAATATACATCACACCATGCACCATCTTAATATAGAGCTAGTGGTGACTAATTCTAATGTGTGTGTTAAGGCTTGTGTGTGGTATGTGTTGCTAAGCATTACATTTATAATTTTCTAAGTATGGAAAGATTTAATTTAGCATGAAAGGTTGGTTTCACTTCAAGTGGTTTAATGGATTTGAGAATTTTAATTTGTATTTCCTTTTGTTTCATATGACCTACACATAGCAACTAAGTGTTATAAAGAGAAGAAAGGGGATCATTCCATTTCATCCCTACCTTAAGCCACTTTCTAAAGTACATTAATTTGATTTAGTTCTTTTAGTGAATGGCTTATTGAATGATTTAAATAATCCTAAGTTTAGGATCACTTTAAATAATCCTATTCAAAATGAAAGGCTTCTTAAGATTAATTTAATTGAATTACTATCACATGACATATATTAAATCATTCCTTTCCATCACATGTAACATGCATATGATTTAATCCTAAGTGTATCTATACATGCAACATATTTTAATACACTTAAAAGATGAATGTATGTGTATGTTTAGAATTTATATTTTATTTGATTGAATCATTTAAACATATTAATTTAAAACTTTATCCAAATTCTTATATAAAAAGACATAAAAATGAAATTAAAGTAATGCTCAATTAAACCAAGGAAATGAGGTAATCAAATGATCTCATTGGGGCTAGCTAAAGTCTTATATTCGGATGTCCAGACTATATACTCATTTGCATTCAAACATATGAAAAGTCATATACATGAACATAGAAAGTAAACTCCAAATCATATGGCTAATTAATTCAACAACTTAGTCAATTATGAATGCTTGCACATTTAATATAAAAGGGTATTTTCATTCATTAATCACATATACATACACATGTATAAAGACATAAACAAGTACATGCCATTATTAAATCAGAGAAGTGAGGTAATCAAATGGTCTCCTTAGGCTAGCTAAAGCCTCATATTCCTGTGGATGTCCAGACTATATACTTGCTTTTCTTAAATACACATGAATGTATACATAAATGAAGGAAAGAAAACCATGCAAAGATTATATTTTTTATTTTATTGAATCATTTATATATGTGAATTGAAGCTCTACCCAAATTCTAATGTTGAAATGCATAAGAATGAAATTAAATGGGTACATGTCATTGTTAAACCAAGGAAGTGAGGTAATCAAATGACCTCCTTGGGGCTAGCTAAAGTCTCATATTCTGGGATGTCTAGACTATATATCCATTTTCATTAAATATTATATAAATCAACACATGAATAGAGGAAAGACAACTCAACATTCACACACTTAAGCTATAGCACATGCATTTCTTATGTATTTATAAGCGGCATCATAATATTCATTTATAAGCTTTTGAAAAATCCATTTGGATTTAATAGTGATAATAGCCACACATTAAATTAAATCAACACATTCAAGCTTACATAAAGGAAATCCATTTTACTTTACTTGAATTTGAAAAGATGGATGCATGAATCCAAATGACATACCAAATTTAACATGATTGGATAGAAAATAATCAAATATAAGCATGTGATTCATTCAACCAAACTAGTTCCTAAGGACAATCAAATCAAATTGGATTATTTAAAGCAACCCAAAGCTTCTTTATTAATTAAGTTTTAGATTTGATTTGATTTAAATAGGAGAAGAAAAATTATCACTTGTTATTTAAACCCATTCCCACATTAGTGATTTGATTTAATTTAAGGAAATGTAATTAATTTTATTTTATGGGAAAATTAGATTAAAATCTTAATTAGATCAATTAATCATCTTACCTATGTCACCTTAAAGTAATTAACTAAATAATTATGATCCAACATGATATGCATGGAAAATAAACTTGCAATGATCCTAGGAAATAAAGGGCCTATTGTAATTGGCTCATGATTAATAGTTAGTTAGATTAAGGGACTTAATTAATTACTCTTATGATTTTACCACACTTGTGGACTAACCATAATTTCATTAAATTCCTTTAGGTTATTAAACACCCAAGGATCTACCCCATGACTTAATTAATTAACCGATGTGATTATGATTTTGATTAATTTCCTTTTGAAAAGAATTGAACTTAGGAAAGAGGCTAGGAAAGAGGACCCAATCCCATTCCATTAGTCTATTCACTCTTGGATAGTAATGAACTTAATTAATCATTTTATTACTATTCATGGGATTAATTAATCATTAATTAGATTAAGAGAGTAATTAAGGCTTAATTAGTCAATTCCCAATTAAATAAGTAATAAATCCAAGAAAATCATGGGAGATAGAGATCATCCCATTAAGTTAACCCATAAATTTTGAATTTAATTGCTCAAGTAATTAAGTAGTAATTAAGCTAATTATTTTTATAATTAAACCATAATTTTTACCTTTAAATTAAATATTTATTTGCATTTCTTTTATTTTTCTATGATTTGTTATAATTTTTATAAGTTTTAGCCATTAAAATGATTAATTAAGCCTAATTAAAGCCTTAATCCCATCGTGCCATGTGGCTTACTAACGCGCACTTTCCACATGGCATCACGGGATTGGCTATTTAAAACTTATCCAACTCAAGCTTACCTACAGCAGACACACTTTCGCCCACCGCCTAATCTAAGATCGACAGTTTGATTAATCTCATAGCTTAATAAGATTAAATCGATCGATCTAAAGGATCTAATCTTGAGCGTCCATTTCAATCATGTGAAAAGGATGATGCGATCTATCACATGAATGATGGAAAATAGAGTCCATCCTTCATTGCTTGATCCGAGCTCATCCGAGCTCGATAAACTCCAAATGGATCCCACACCTTCATGTGAAAGATCCAAAGGATTCTAACATCTAAGATCACATGGTGTAAGTTTCCTTTGAAAAGCTCAAACAAATTTTGCCTAAGGATCAATTTTAATGGCTTACCTTCTGAGCTCAAGACAAGTGGCAAAAATTGAGGAAGCTTGCCTAGTAGACAAGCCCTACTAATCGTGACAAACATTGATTTGGTGTAGTTTGCTCAAAATATTAACACCCAAAGCTTAGAGGCTAACTTTGATCAAGTCTTATTTTCGTGGTGGGGAGCTGAGAAAAGATTAGTTCTTGCTCGATGAGCTCTAGGGATGGTGTGCAAAGTTAATTTGACTTTGGTGGAGGTTTGAGCAAATGGGATCAAGAGAGGTAGTGCCCTATTTTGGCTTAAAGGAAACCAATAATGGTGACTGGGAGCTCAAGAAACACTCTAGAAAGCAGGGTTACTCTCTTTAGGGTTCTCTAGCTCACACTAAGGCTCTCCCATCAATTTGATTGAAATGAGGTGGTATACCCCTCATTCAAGATCGATGGTGGTGATGGGTTTAGCATTTTTTGGATGTCCGCCACCTGGGGGGTCGTGGGTGGTGTGGAGGAGGTGAGTTCCTTTGATTGGTTGAAGTTGTGGAGGTGGCCAAGGAGGAATCATGGGTGTCCTACGGGTTTCATATGCTCCAATGGGGAGGGTGAGTTAACTTCCTCCCATGAGCGATCGACCCAAACACTCCTTGGGTCTTGGGTAGTGTCCTAGGTTTCTATGTGGACCATTGGGAGAGTGCCAAGTGGCCAAAGAATGGAAATGACCTCTTACATGGGTGATTTGCCTCATGTGGTACCTTTAACCCAAGGGTAGAATGGTCATTTAGCATTTAATTTGATTTGGGTAGATTTAAATGAGTGAAAAGTGTGTTAGCCAAAATTTTAAGTCAATTAGAGTTGATTTGGTTTGATTTGGCTCAATTTGACTCATTTAGGTCAAATTGGGTCAAACTAAGGGTTGGGACAAGTTCATATGATAATTTGAGATGTATGTCATTGGTTTTTTAGTTTGGCTTAGATTTTATTTTGACTCATTTAAGTTTAAATGAGTTAAATGGGTTAAGTTGACCAATTTGACCAAATTGGCCAAATTAGCTTGGGTTGACCAATTGAAGATGATTGTAGACTTTGGTTTCAATCAATTTGGGTTTTATTTTGATTTAGGACAATTTGATCCTTTAGTTCAATTTGGGCTAAGTGGGTCAATTGGGTCCAATCATGGCTTTGGTCAAGTTCATCAATCAATTTGGATTAAACTTGAGCCATTGGTTGTAATCAATTTAGTTTATATTTTGATTTGACCCAATTTGGCCTTTTAGGTCAATTTGGGTCAACTTGGATTAAGAGGGCCAATGGGTTTGCTTTGATTCAATTAAAGGTCATGTCATGTTCAAATATTGATTTTGGGTTGGTATGAATCGTTGGTTTCAATGGATTTGGCTTAGGTTTGGCTAGTTTGGGTTCATATGAATTAAGAGGGTTGACTTGGTCAAATGACCAAGTTGACTTTTGACCTAATTTATGATAATTGATCAACCTAGCATGATCAACAAACATAATAGGAGGTCTTGGTGGGCTTGGTTCAATCCAATTTGGGTAAGATTGGAACTTGGCTCAAATAGGTCAAATTGATCAATTTGGGTCAAGTGGACTAAAAGCACTTAGTTGAGTTGATTTTGGGTTGAGTTTATCTATGGATTTGGGATTGATATATAAACTCAATTGAAATTGATTTGGGTTTGAATGAGTTTTGGTTCATTTGGATATCTCAAGTTGAAAGGGCTTAGTTGGGTTTGACTTGGATCGATTTTGATTTGGCTTGATAATTGTTGATTTCATTTATATTTGGAGAGATGATTGAATTAATGATTGATTTATGAGAAAATCAATTGACTTTGGCTTGATTTGGATGAGATTTTGGCTAAGTTTATGAAGTTAGCTTAAAGGGTTTAAGGAAAATTTTGATTTAGTTTGATTTATATTTTATTATTTAAATGTATATTTCATTTATATTTATGAAGATGATTGAAGAAATGATTGATTTATGAGAAACTTAATTGAGTTTGGATTAATTTGAAGGCAAAATTGGCTAAGCTCATGAAGGTAGTTCATAGGGCTTAGATTTGGATTTGGTTTAGTTTGATTTAGTTTTGATTATTTAAATGTATATTTCATTTATATTTATGAAGATGATTGAAGATATGATTGATTTATGAAAAATCAATTGAGTTGGGTTTGATTTGAAGGAAAATTTGGTTAAAGCTCATGAAGGTAAGTCATAGGGTTTAGATTTGGATTTGGTTTGATTTGGATCTTGATTTGGACTTGGAGTTGAGTTTGATAGATTGATTGAAGGGTTGAATTGATATTTGAAAAATAAATTGAGTTTGGATTGATTTGAATTTGATTTGAATTTAGCAAGAAGGTGAACATGGATTGGGCTTAGGCGTAGGGTAGGTTGATCTTTCTAAGTCTTAAGGCATAGCCTAATCCAATGATTAACCCTTTTAAGTCTCTAGGCTTAGGTTGAGTGTTCACCTAATTGCTAGAAGTGTCTTATGACTAAGAAAGTTTTAGTGTCTAGAAGACTCTAGGTCTAAGAAGAGGAGGATGAGAACTCACTCCAAAATGAGGTCAACAAAAGGACCCCAATAGATGTGGTGTAACTGATGAGGGCATTGACCAAGATGATCAACAAGTGTCCGAAGATTGCAAGCACTATGAAAATGACCTATACCTAAACCCGAGAGATAGATAGAATCATGATCTTTGTAATGCAACTCATCTTATGCCAAGGGAATAAGAGAGGGAAAAGGATTTGATTAGAATTTCATGTCAAGGACATGAAGAAAGATCTGCTAGGGGATCACACATGCATTGGATATGATATGTGAGAGGTTTATGCCAAGGGCATGAAAGGAGGAAACCGCTAGAGATTGGGTACATGAACCGTCCACTAGGATGCAGTTTGAGCTATCTACTAGGGATATTGATTTGAGTTTGATTTTGAATATGATTTATTTGGGGTGTATCTACTGGGATACAAATATTTGAATTTGATTTTAAAATGATTATTTGATTATTTATTTTATTATGGGCTCCACTTGGGAGATTAGAATTGGGATTTACTTTTTTGAAGGGGTATCACTAGGGATAAGAGTTTAATTGAATCTTTTTATTTGTTTGATTAACTCTAGTAGGCATAGATGGGTTTGGATTATTTCAATTTAGGCTTCACTAGGAAGTCAATTAGATTTATTATGGCTCCACTAGGGAGGATGGTTTTGAATTCATACATCCATTGGGATGTGAACTCGGTCAAATTTGATGGATTAAATTCATGAACCTTGTCGCATATGGACCCACTAAGAAGGGGCTACATTGGCCTTGACCTATCTCGATTTACAAATCCAAAGGAGTATCCTACCAATCACGGGTAAAGTTAATGCACCTAAGGGTTATTTTTCGATGTGCAATGACTATGCTAGAAGGTAGAAAACATACATCTTCCAAAGCAAAGAATAGCGGGGTGACTTATTAGTAGCATAATAAATCAAATCGACCTAGGGCCACTCTTGAGGGAGTCACTGGGGACTTATCTCAATTCAAGAGTAGTCAAGTGATTCTAATGGAGTTTTGACATTATCCTAAAGATAGGATGTCTTCTTGGGAAAAGGTAGAGGCGTTCTTCTAATCCATAAGAGAATATATATTTTGTATATTTATATGTTTGTGTGGACCTGTGTGTGAGTGATCATACTAGGAGGGGCTATGCCTTGACCTATCTCGAACTTGGACTAAGGGAGAATCGCACATCTATAGGATGGATTCTCCAACCATAGGTGGTTACTAAAGGGGAACTGTCCAAGTTGGTAGTAACCGGGTAGTCTCTAGATGGGATCGTAAGGACATGATCCAAATAGAGTAAGTGGCATTAGGGGCATTATCCGGACCCTATAAAAAAGAAAACCGTTGGATTACCGTTAGGGGAACTTGGTCAACCTAACACAATTATTACTTAGCTTAATTTGACTTAAAGGGTCAAATTGAACCGATCAATCTGTAATCCAAATTAATTCCAATCAACTATTCCACTTAATCATAATGATCAATCAAACATAGACCTAACCCATGCTCAAGCCAATTTGGCCAATTTGGTCAATTTGGTCAATTTGACCCATTTGACCCAAATTGAATTATTTGAGCTAAATTCAAATTTAACCCAAATTGAATCAAACCAATTGTACTCATTCACTCCAAATGACAAATTGAACTCACCCAAATCATCATTTTGATCCAATTTGGTCGAATTGATCAACTTAACCCATTTGAACCCATTTGACCCATATGGGTCAAATTGAGCCAAACCCAACTAAATCAAGCCCCAAAACCAAACAAACTTGGAAAGACTCATCCTTGGGTCACCATGGGCTTGCCTGTGTAGACCAAACTCATAATGAACCAGATTTGGGTCAAACCCATTGATCCAAGCCACTCAAATGGGATAAAATCCCTATTTGGAGGGTTCTCCACCCCTTTACCTCATGACGCCCACATTTGGCTCTTCTTGGGCAAGAGGACCAGACCCATCCTAACCTAAAGTAATCAAGCTCAAAATTTGGGTAAGAGAGATTGAGTTCACCCATGGCAACCCATAGGTCCACCTAGGAAGAGTGTACACCTCATGCCAACCCACACTGTCACCCTCACCACCTCGAATCCCTACCATCTTCGACCACTTACCTCGCTGACGGTCATCAAAGGTTGAACCCAATCCTAGCCTTTGGTTCAATTAGAGAGGATATTATACTCTTCATCATGGATTCAAATCAAGAAGACACTTTCCCTAGGGCATTCCGCATCTCATACCTTCTCCTAAGCTCCTGGACACTCCACCATCGAAGACCAACTCTCGATCAAACCCAAGAGCTCAATTCATCCAAGTTTTCTAAACCTCCATAAAACCCAAATTAACTCTTCCCACACCTTCACCTTACTGGAAAACTGAAATGAAAAGTTTCGAGAAAGTTGACCACCGAAGACATCTCAAGACCAACTCCAGCTTTACTGGTGGTGTCGATCTAGTGAGTGGTTGATGGGGAGGCATCTCTTGATCTTCTTAAGGTCTTCATCTCTTCAAGATGAAGCTACCTCTTGACCACCAACTTATCGCTAACGAGGAAAAATTTGACAATTGTAGCTTTGGTCCCTAGGTCCGGTCATTTTTTATGTGAATCATGTTTTCATGCGATCTCCATCATATGATCTTCCTAGATTCATTCCTTGATCATTTTAGAGTAAAATTCACCATCAAATGAGCTCCGATCGAATGGCTAAAAGGTGGAGGATGTCTTCTAGTGCGTGGGATGATGGATCACCGATCATCCATCTGTGATCGAATGGACGGTGATGATTAATCATGTTAAAATTTTGATTTAACCCTTTTAAAATCACATGAGTAATAATCGCTCGATCTAAGATCGATGGTTGACATGAAATTACGTCGCCTTTGTTGAGTCGTGTGCATCGATGATTTAAGTAACCGATACCATGGGGCCACATGATAAGTGCTATTGTGTCAATGCGCATTGCTCAGATGGTTTAAAAGGTTAATTAGGCTTTAAAAACATAATTAGATGGTCATGACCTCAAAAAATCATAACTAATTGTAAAAAAATCCAAAAAGATAAAACAAACTCAATTTGGAATGGTTAGATAGAGGATAATTTAAAAAAAAAAATCAAATCTTTAATTTTGTCTAGTGAATATTTCATAATTAAGATTTTAAGCTTAGGTTAATTACCTTAATTAAGGCCAAATTACTTAGCTAATTAATTCCAAATTTGGTGGGATGATTACATGGGATGTCCATTGCCTCCCATAATTTTCTTGGAATTATTTTCCATGAAAGTTAAAGAATTTGGAATTTCAAGCCTAATTACTCTCATTAATTAATTAAATAATTATTAAAACTGATAAATAGTAAAAATTAAATAATTAATGATAATTAATCATTGTTAATAGTGGGATTAATGAGGAAATGTAATTAAGACCCATTTCTAATTATTTTCCAAATGTATTTCTTTAAGAGGGTTAATTAACATGTGTAATAATTTAGGATTAATTAGAAAATTAATGATAAAATAGAAATAAAATATTAATGATTAGTTTAGATAATTCAAACATAATCCATTAATTTCCTTTTATGTGTTTAATAGCATAAAGCCATTAAATAAATTATGATTAACCCATTGGTATGGGAAAATCATAAGAGTATTTAACTTAGTTTCATTCCTTCTTTAGTCAAATTAACCCTTAAGCATGAGCCTACATTACAGTCCCTTAGGTGCATTACAAATTTTACTTTCCCAAAAGCTTATCATTGAGGGCTCATGATCAAGTAGTTAATTAAATTTAAGAAGTTTAGGAAAGGATAATTAAGTTGATGTCCTTAATGACTTGAACCTAATCAATCCATAAAACCTATTTAAATATTTCTTTAAATATATCAAATCACCAAAATGGGATGGGGTAAATACTAAGTATCATCCCTCCTCTTTAGGTTTTAATAACTTAAACATCAAAAATCAAACCTTATAAGAACTTTAGTTAGTCTTAAAAATATTTATTTAGCTTGATTGTCCTTAGAACTTAATATAATTGAATGTGTTATGTGGCAATGTTTAATTACTTCTTTTCAATCATTACAAATTTGCATTCCTTTTGTATCACATGTTCATATTATTTTTTCAAAAAAAAAACAAAAAAAACAAAAGAGAATCAAAAGAATATGGTTGTATTTAAGTTGCATGTGTTGGATAAATATTATATGGTGTGGCTATTATCACTAATAAATCCCAAATTACTTTCAAAACTATAAGCTAATGATGTAAAATTTAAGTTTTGTTGGTTAAAAAATATTCAATAAATTTACATTTAATTATAACATAAAGATGGTAAAGGATTATTTTGTCTACATGGTTCATGTGTATGTTTACATATGTTTAAGTTGGCAAGTATATAGTGTGGACATCTTGAGAACATGAGGCTCTAAGTATCCCCAAGGAGCTTATAGATAATCTCTCTTCCTTGGTTTAATAATGGCATATACTTTCTTAATTTCATTCATGCATGCATATGCTAGAATTTGGGATAGAACTTTGCTTTACATGAACAAAAGATTTTCTTTATATACCCTTTGCATGATTTTTATTTCTATGCTTATGTATATGTTTACATGTATTTAAGTTAGCAAGTATATAGTCTAGATATCCTGGAAATATGAGGCTTTAAGTAGCCCCAAGGAGGTCTTAGATAATCTCACTTCCCTAATTTAATAATGGCATGTGCTTCCTTAAATCTCTAATACATGCCTACATATGCTTAACTATGAAATGGAATCTTTTTTCTACCAAATTCATGCATAAATTATCATCAAGTGTGAAAAATATAAATATATATTGAATGTGAAAATATATATATTAAATCAAATATCATGAACATGAAAATAGAGAAGTGTGTATGTTATTGATGATGGAAAGAAGCAATGGAATGTTATTCATGTAATAGTGATTCAAGTTTGTTAATCTTAAGATGCCTTTTATATTTGAATAAGACTCCTTAAGACTAACCCAAAATCAGGTTAACAAAATAAAATGTTTATAAATAGTTCATTGAAGAAACCAAAGTCATAATAATATGCCCTTCAAAAAAACAACTAAGAGATGAAGGTAAACCCCTTTCTTCACATCATGACAATTAGATGTTGAGTAAACATTAAATGAAATAAAAAAGTGTAAATTAAAATTAATCAATTAGATATCAAGTGAAATGTCCCCTAATTTTAACTTAAATAATTCTTAACTTTAGATAATTACACTTTTAAAGCTTAGTCAAGACACACCACACTAAACTTTAGCACATACATTAGAATGTTAAGTCACCAATTGTAGTAGGTTAGGCGTATGTTATGGTATTGTGTTTTATTTTATGATCTAATATTTTAAACTGGATGTTAGAATTATTTATGCTTAAGCGGGATGTTAGATCGCTAATAGCCTAATGATGTCTTCTATAGGGCATTGTTCTTAAGGGGTTGCCATAATAATAATTAAATATAAAGCGATCTTGCTTGCAAATGCTACTTATGCCCCTAAGCATAATCTAATTAGAAAAGGTGGGCTTGGCTACCCAACTATAGGTTGTGAAGTCCAAATATGTGAAATATAATTACTTGTCTTATATGTTAGTTTAGCTAATGTATGTTTCATAGGTGTAGTTAGATTTCATATTTCATAAATATGTAGCTTTTAAAATAGCAATAGGATTAGTGCTATGGGTTTAATGATGAGTAGTGGCTAAAAGCCAAAGACACGGGAGGCCTTATGAAGCCCTGGAGCAAACTAATCCAACAAAAATAAAGAAGAATAAAGGTTGAAGACCCCATAACATTCATTTCATTTTAAAAATTTAATTGTAGTCTAGGTAATATAAGGGTAGAGCTTTGCCCAACTTTTTCTCTTTTCCGGGTGTATAGGTATCCGCATCGACCTTTTATTCTTTATGGGAATCCAAATATTTAATTGTTATGTTTTGATTATGTAATATAAATGATATGCTTTTCATAGGTTCCTTAAAGTGTGATGATTTGATGTGTGGCTTGGATGCGGTAGGCTCTTTAAGATAAAATTTAATATTCTATCCACACTAAAAGTTCATAACTAAATTTTATTACAACTCATAACCTCATTTTAAAGCCTAGGCTCTTAATCAAAATAAGTAAAAGAATTAGAAGCCCCTTAATGAATGTTGTATGCTATCACACCATGCATTTCATATTATTCTACTCTTGAATAAGGAGGGTTCCCACTCTTGCATGATAGGGGATATGCTTGACCTTTGAGGGTGATCCTTTGTAGTGAGAATACCTCATCTAATTGATTCATGACTTAATTTCATCATGTATATAGGCATATTTGTCCTAAGCCTTAGTCCAAAATGAATTTGTCAAAATGGTTTATAAAGTTGTAAATTTTGGCATTAGTCTAAGTCAAGTTTTTACTAACCATGATCTAGTCTCTAAGAGAGTGAGTTTAGGATTCTAGCTTCATTCCTCATTAAATAGCCTAGCTATCTTTCATTTACATAAGACCACCTACATGGTTTCAAAATGTAGTAGTTAGTAGTGGCCACCCAAGTAGTTGTAAGTTCGTAAGAGTGGGATGTATCTATTCTCTCTTATGGAGGTAAACCGTTATATCCCATTTTCTCGATTACACTTAGGTCATGCTTCTAACTTTAGTTAAAGCATTTTAGATTTAGGTTGTGAGGCAACTTATTTTCTTTGCTATGAGCATAAGTCCTCACCTCTCGGGCATTTCTATAATCTTGTTGTTGGACTATAAGCCCTAGCATTCTAATGAAATTCTAATTTAAATAAAAGTAAATTCTCTCTTTCAAAATGTAAAGCCTCATTACAGTAGATTGAGGCACTTACTAGGCATCTTAGTATCATAGGTGCTTCATACTTGTTGTCCTTTGGAACTCATAAATAAATCTTCCTATTCTAGCAATCCTATTAGATCTTTAATAATAATAAATTCTTTAATAGTCCCTTGAAATCTTTGGAGATACTCATTAACTACTTTAATCAAGAGTATTCTTAAGAAATTCTTATTTCCTAGGATGTAATTAACTATGGAAGCTTGCTTCCATAGGAAATAAAAGAACGACATAAAATAAATCCTACTTCACTTATCCATGTAAAGTAAGGGCAAAATCTACGGTATATACATTAACCCATCTACCTTAAGAGTCTTTATTTTTGAATAAGTCCATTGTAGGGTGATGTTTCTATCTCTTGAGATAGTGCATCATTCCTTATTATCACGCTCAATCACTTCAATAAGTACCCCTAAGATCGTGTAGTGTCCCTATGACTCCAAATTAAAACACAACACTTGTAAATAGGGTTCTTTGCCACAATAAGAGATAAGGCTTGACCCTCTTGTAGTGGAGAACACCCCTTCTTACTAACTTAGCACATAACTGAATTTTATGTATTTAAGCATAAATCTTGCTAAGCTGAGTCCAAAGTTAATGAGTCATAATAAAATAAAATTTATAATTTTATTGCAATAGTCTAAGTCAAAACATTCATACCACTCATGGTCTAGTCTCATATATCCGAGTTTAAGACTTTAAATTCTTTTCTAGTTAATAACAACATAGCTATCTTGTATTTACATTAGGCCGATCACATAATTTTAAATCATAGGAGGTGTTAGTGACACCCACTCCAAATAGTTATAAGTCAAAGAATTAGGATCACTCTCACCGAAAGTGAACCAATATATCCTCAAGTAGAATCAAGTTGAGCTCTTAGCTTATGATAGAGCACTTTAAATATAGGTTCGAGGTTACTTGTTTATCTTTTACTATGAGTGTAAGTTTTACCTCATAGGCATTTCCATATCTTGTATTATCATAATATAAGTTCTAGATTTATAATAAAATGTCAACTTAAACAATCATACTTCTTTACTTCATAAATGTAAAGCCCAATGAGTGATAGTTGAAATGCTTACTAGGCTTCCGATCTAAAAGCATTTCCTACTTATTTCTCAATTGGATTGTTAAGAACTCTTTATAATTGAGTCCTTCCACTTGATTCCAAAATTACCAAACCTTTGATATCAAGATTTGAAATCCATAGAGATGTCAATCAATCACTTTAATCAAGAGTACTTTTAAGAGATTTATATCTTTTAAGATGTAATTAACTATGGGAGCTTGCCTATAGGAAACTTAAGGACGCCATAAAATAAACCCTACTTTACTACATACATGTGAAGTAGGGGAATGATCATTGGAATAATGTAGACCCATCGACCTTAAGAGTCCTTATTAGGTGATTGAGTCCATTATAATGTCATATGTCTATCTTTTGAGGTAATATATTATTCCTTGATGTTGTACTCAATCATTTCAATAAGTACTCCCTATGATCTACATGGTGTCCCTTGTTTAAATTTTAAACACCAAAATATAGTGTATCAAATTTGGTAATTGACAACCAAGAATGAATTTTATGGCATGTTGAATATCTTTCATGGTGGCAATCCATCCAGTAGGGCATTAGGGAACAAGTCTTAAAACTTATATAAGAGAGGAGAACAATGTGGTGAAAATTTATGACACCATGCATCTCGAGGGTAATGGTTTAAATAATCAAATGTGTCATCAAGAGATACATAAATTATCTTAAAGATAAATATATTACCTTGTAATGGATTTAGTTATTTAATAAGGACTCCCAAGGCTATGGTTCTTTGATATACCATAGATTTTTCTCGAACTACAACAAAAGTAGAATATGGTTTATTCATAGTTTCTTATAAGGGCAAACCCCTATAGTTAATTACATCTTTACAAAAATAAAATCTTTGCTAAGAATACTCAAATTAAACTCAAACCACACATCTAATTAATTTAAAATTTTGGGAAAATAAATTTAGGGTTAAAACACAACTAAGATAAATTTTTTATAATTTATTACTAAGTAAATAAAATGATATGAAATTTACAACTTTAACCCTAATTTTTATGAAATAAATTAATTTTAAATTAGGCAAATTATAAAAATTTATGAAAATAATTCAAATCATCATAATAAACCATAATAAACCTAAACACATCACTAAAACTCGTGAAATCCAATAAATCATAAAATAACTTAATTAAGTAATTAATTGATTTATTAATCTAATTAATCAATTTGAATTTAGAAAATCATAATAAATCAACAAAATTCTCAAAATTTTAAATAAACCCTCGATGGATGCATCATTCAAAGAGAAATATAGAAAAATTAAAACCCCAATTAATTTTGCACAATTTAAGCTTAATTTTAATTTTAGTAAAATAATTAAAACTTTAGTTAGTCTTAAAGACACATTTGATCAAAATAAATCGTTAGGGAAATCAAATTGGCAAGGAACCCCTCTTGCCATAAAATTTCAAAGGAGATTGATCTTGGGATTGGAAGTTATTAAATTTTAATCTCTAAGCCAATTTACATGAAATATTAAATCAAAAAGTGTAAATATTATATAAAGTCATAAAATCTACTTGAAACATTTCAATTAACACGAACACTTATAAAAAACTTTATAACCCTATGAAGTTAAGAAATTTAATTAACTATACACTTAGAGCTTAATGAAATAATTAAGAACATAAAATTTAATTAAACCTTAAATAATCAATTTAGAAAATTCATAATAAACTAATTAATCAACTAAAATAAAACTAATTAAAATCTGAAATCCAATTTCAAATGTTAAACTCATTT
Source organism: Cymbidium sinense (assembly GCA_021442155.1). Classification (NCBI taxonomy): domain Eukaryota; kingdom Viridiplantae; phylum Streptophyta; class Magnoliopsida; order Asparagales; family Orchidaceae; genus Cymbidium; species Cymbidium sinense. Next base: position 59,897,846 of record CM038230.1, on the reverse strand, counting down.
GTATGAAAATTCCCTAAATTTCCTTAAGTTAGTAAGTCACATAATCTTAAAGCATAAATAAAGGTGATTAAATAAATTAATTACACTTAAATAAACTAAACAATTGAAATGGTCTAGGTTAAGATTTGTAAAATTTCGCTTCAAGAGATTAAACTTTAACATGTAATAAACCAACATAAACTAAGAACGAAATCATAAGTTGAATTTAATTAATTTAAATCCATTAACATAACACTAATAACATGAACGTGTGAATATAATTAAAATCAAGTAAACTTAATTGATATATTGAAAATATATAAATCAATACATTATGGAATTGAAATGTAATAAATTAATTAAATAATAAAATGAGACTAAAACTTGAATTAAGACATTAATCTTATGAACATAAGATAAACACAAAGTGAACATTAATCAATAAATAAGATCAATATGAAAATTAAAATAAAATGAAAAATTAATTGAATTAAAATATATATTAAAAATATAAAAATACAAAGAAAAAGACATAATAAAAAATAATACATTAAATCCTTGTAAAATAAAGTGATTAAACATATCATATAAATAAATTAATATGAAAACTAAATTAAGTCAAACTAAAATAACAAAAATATTAATGTAAAAAAAAACATAATCAATCTAAATCAAATAATTAAGCAAAATAAATTAAATGAATAAAATGGACCAAATCAAATGGATTAAATATGAACTGAAGTTATAAAACATAAACTATAATAACAAATGAATAAAATATAAAATTAAAACTAATTCAAATTAAACCATAATAACATGAACATTAAATCCCTAATTAGTATTTAATGAAACATATTAAATTTTAATCAATGACTATAAATCAAAAACTTATAAACTAAATCAAGAAATATTTAACCAAATGAAAAGAATGAAAAGGAGAACAAATCTTAATTCTAAAATAAAATTAAAACATTAATCAAATTAAATCAAATTCAAATGAATTCAAAAGAGGTTAATTAAGATATCTAAAATCATAGTTAAACTCCTTAGAATAAATCCTCACCTTAGGGTGAAGACTTCATTCTATTAGGATTTAGGATGTTGAATAGAATGGGTTTCACGCAAAGTGAAACTTATTATATCCTTCATTCTGAAAACTTAAATTTCATTTTAATATGAAATGAATCTAAAATGGGAATGAAATTGTAAATTATTAAACCATTTAAATTGAAACCGTCCAATGGTAACATAAACAAACTTCAAAAATTAAACCAAAACTTAAACTTAAAAGCTTAGTAAAGTCTTACAACATAAGGCCATTTTCTTCACATACTAGATTATTAGGTCGACCTAGATTTAGGTTAGGTCAATATTTAATATTTTGTGATGTGATGTGATATTTTTATTATTTTTGGTGTACTATTTTAGACTAGATGTCTAAGATTGTTTGTATGTTAGACTAGATGGTAGGATATTGTTTTAGAACTAATGTTATCTTCTATTGGGGCTATCCTAAAGGGACCGCCATAATAAATTATAAAATTATCATTTGCTTGTAAATGTTAAATAAGCTCTAAGCATAGCCTAATAGGATAGATGGGCTTGCCAAACAACTAATGCTAAGCATGTATGTTTACAAATATAACTACTTATATGTTGTTTGCATTTCTTAAAGTTTATTTTGTAGGGCTTAAGAATTTATTTTGAAACTTTTAAAAATAATGTAAGCTTCGAATTAAGTTAAGATTTATGAGATCTAAAAATAATAGGATGACCCTACCAACTGATAGGTGTGAGGTCCCTATGAAGTTAAAAGGAGGTCCGAAGAAGGAGATTATCCTAGAGAGAAGACCCCAAAAGATCTAGACTTGTAGTTATAGGTCGGGTTGTATAAGGGAAGAGCTCAGGTTGCCCATTTTCTCTTTCTTCCATGGTGTATAGTAGCACCTATAATGACAAATTCTTTAATTAAAAAATTAGCTTGATTTACATTGGTGCAATATAATCAATCTATATTTCTAGATTTCTTTCTATGTTGTGCTTTATGTAATGAATTCTAGAAGTTGGGTTTCTAAAAAATAAATTCTTTACCCAACTTAAATATAAAAACTTAAAAAATATATAGAAATTTGAAACTTCTTACATAAATTAAAGCCCTAGACAAAACTTAAAAAAGCAACTATAAATAACTAAGTTTGGTGAACCATACTAGGATATTATTGGGGCATCCGACCTTTGAGGATGACCACCTTCTTGGGGAAGTTTTCCTTCTCTTCTTGATTTTTCCCATGGCCATTTAAATTACACATCATTTAGACATAAACTTCATACCCTAAGGCCTTAAATAAAGCGTGAGTCAAAATATAAAAGATGAAATATGTTGCATTAGTTAGGTACATATTATAGCTTACATGATATTAAGGATTAGGGAGTGAGTTTAAATTCTTAGATTCATTTCTAAAGTAATAACAACCTAGCAATATTGCATACATAAGACCAAGTGATTTAAAACTCATTTAGGTGATGCTAGCCACTTCTGGGGTTATCCTAGGAAAGCCATGGATAAGTTCATTTTCTCAGAGAGAAAGAGCCAATAATTCTCAAAAGTCAAACTAGGTTGAGCCTCTGACTTGTGTTAGAGGCATTTGTAGACTTAGGTTCTAAAGAATTCTTCTATGAATAAGTCTTCAACCTTAGAAATTTTGACAATCCTGGAATCTAAGTCATAGATTTCTAATAAAATATCAATGCAAATCATTAATAAATTTTATCTAAAAATATAAACCCTAATGGTAAGATAGTTGAAATGTTTATTGGGCATTCCGGTATGTATAAGAATTTCTTACTATATCCCAATTGGCCTCAAAATAACTCTTCCCTCTTTGGAGTGTTCTCTTTTTTAAAATTCTAATTTAATTATCCTTTGGAACCAACTTTGAAATTTATAAGAATAAGATCCTATTTTTTTAATCAAGGGTATTGTTAGGAAGAGATCGTCATTCTTAAGATGTAATTAACTATAAGAGCTTGCCTTTAGAGGGAAATATGATCATAATATAAAATAAATATTATTCTACTTTTTCATATAATTGGGAAGACTCGTAGAATATTAAAAGACCTATTAGTTTTAGGAGTCCTTGTTTAAGTTATCAAATCCATTATAGGATAACATGTTTATCTTCTAAGATAATATATAGATTCCTTAATATTGAATTTGATTACCTAAATAAGAAATTTCTATAATCTATGTGGTGTCACAAATGTTTCCTATATGAGTCAATGTGGAGATGAACATCCACCACTTCTCACTGGAGTTTGGTGTTGGGAACAATCGGAGGAGCTTGGAAGGAGGGAAATATGTGCTTGTGTTCAATTTTACTTGGGAAGGTGTTGGAATCAAAGAGAAGAGAATTGATTTTATTTGAAATTCTTTTGTTCAATTAAATTTATCTTATTTAAAGTTTTCTTTGAATTTCAACTCACTTTGTTCCAATTTAGGTCTAATGGGTCAACATGGGTTTATTTGGGTTAAATGATTAAATTGGTTAAATTAATCCCAATAATTGGTTGATTTAAGTTAATTATCATTTTATTTTGATTTAGGTTTCAATAAGGTTCATTTGATAATTCTAAGTCCCTAAAATGATTTAATTTGGTCAAATTTTGTTGAACTAATCTTTTGCTTTGGTGGGGTCCACATAGGTTAATTTTGGGTGATGATATGATTGACCACCTTGAACCTCATTTATATTTATTTTTATGTTTATTTATATTCATGCATTGATTTTATTCTTTTTTTTATATAATTAATTTGTTTTGATTTTATCCGAATTTCCTTAGGTTTAGGTAATTTTGTGATTAGGTAGGTAAATTGGGTTATCCTTCCTAATTATCTTAGTTCAAGCTCAATTAGAATTTAGATTTCAATTAAAAGATATTTTATTTAATTATTTATTTAAATTTGAGTTTGGTTTGAATTTACCTAATCTTATTGGGATAGGTCAAATCCTAGAAGGATTCATTTGGTCACTAAGTCTAGTGTTTAAAGCGGCTAATCAGGAAACTCTTAATTACTAGGTTTAGAGATGATGTTAAACTCATCTAAAAATGAGGTCAACACTTAGTCTTAGAAGATGATTAAGTGGCATTCTTATTAGTTGGGTACTTGAAAATGTAGGTCCATGTCTAGTAGTTGACCTTTGTCTAAGATAAGAGGGTGCTTGATGTGAGGAATTTGGACCTTAAATTGAGATGAATAGATTTCTTTCTTATGCTTTCTAGGAGTAAAATATAGGTAAAAGCATATTCAATGGTCTATGATTCTTGTAACTCCACCACATTTCTAATGTCACTCCTAAGGACAATGATAAACTTATAGAATAACTATCACTATTGATTAGTACAATTGATCCTATATATCAAATCATTAGGTGTGTTCATTTACTTCACAAGTAACATGTTACCTTGCCTAAAGATTATCAACTATTCATGCAATTTCTTCTCATAGTTTCTAGAATAATATTTTGTACTAAGCATCATGTTCATCTCATCCAAGTGAGAATATGTCTACGTAGCATCACTTTTTTATTCAAAATATTATTTTAATAAATCTTAGCATGATTGTAACTGTGGTTCTCTAATAGCCATCCATCTTGGTAAGAAAATCTAAGAAGTTATTATGATCATGGACTCCATTATATATAGGGGAATCAATTTAAGGTCTTAAAGGGCTCATTTAAAGTATATGAATTTCTTAAAGTTTTTAATGTGCTCTTCTTCCGATAAGTGAGCCATAACATGTTCTAATAGTCATGTTTTGAATTTGTAGCTAGGTTTATTACTAAATTTTGGATCCTATTAAAATTTTCTTAAATTGTCAATTCCAATTCTACCCTCTTATTCAAGTTATCCATTTGATCTTAACTAGCAAACTTAGAAGGAATATTGTCACAACAAGGAATGTAATATGAAACATAAATTTTTTTCTTTTAATTTTTTAAATATGTAATGAAGCTTGCTATTTTTTAAGAAATTAGACATAAATAATAATTAAAATAATAAGCAAAGCTTTCATAAAATATAAACAACATCAAGAAGTAAGCTATCATAAAATAAGTAAACTTAAACTAGTAAATTTGTTCATTGTGAGTATCCTATGTTATTATGAATCAATTTGAGGTTTTAATTGCATAAGTGGATCACTCCTTAATAATTTGATGTTACTCAATTCAATATAAGTTATGGTAGGCTTTTAAAAATTAGTTTGGTCAATTTAAGTAGAGTTAATAAATAATACTAAGAAATTAGTTAATAAAATTGTCTTAATTATGGGTTTTATTAACCAAGTTTAAAATGAAAGTTAAAATATTATCATAAATAAATTAATAAGTCCAATTATAGAAAAAATTACTTTTATAAATAAACTCCACACCTTGCCAAATAATACACTTCTCTTTGTGATCACCTTCCAAATCTATCAACCAAAACCTAGGCTCTAATACCAAATGTGGTATGGGCCATGGAGGGCCACATGGAGTGATAAAAATTCTAAATGGGTGATGTCTAAGAGAGTTGGGAAGGCTTTAGTATGGTTGATTTAGAGTGGTAATGAATATATGTAAGTGATTATGGTTGACTAACATAAGATAAAAAAAGTTCAATTCTAGAACCCCTAACTTCATTAACAAAAAACTTTCTCTTTAAATGTTCAAATTTCATGACATAAAAAATAATTTGTAGAATGAAAATTATACTTATGATTTATAAATTGTTATAAATTTTCATGAGGTTTAAATAGCTTTTAGAAATTTCTCCAAGGACTATTCATGGAAAAAACTATCTAGCCTACTCTTTAGTTTCACAATTAATGTTGATTAAACTTTGGGAAATAGTGGAACTTAACCAAAAATAAAAATTGGAGGCTAAAGATAAGAGTGTTAACAATAATTCTATAAAGTCTTATAGAATTTCATGGAGTTTAAGTACACCAAATGAATACCACAATAAAACTAAGTAATTCATGCCATAGGGACCATTTCAAATGCACATAAAAATGGATTTATTTAAAGAGATAAATAATAATATAAAATTTTGATAGAGGACAACTTAAATAACACTCTAAAATAAATATTTCATATAAAGCATAAATAAATCAAATTTGAACTACTAACCAATGTAGTCAGGCGAAATATTATGAGACCCCTTCAAGTTAGGTAGCTACCAAGGCTTCACTAATGAAATTTTTTACATCCAATTACATTCAAATAATACTAATAAACTTCATTTTAGTTGTAAAGAAAAGTTTTATACTACTCAAATTAATTCAAATTTACAAACAAGAGAGATGGCTCGGGGGGAGGTGTTATTAGTGGTAGTAACTACTAACTTTGCTCCTTAATTTTAGGATCTTGATTTTAGGCCTCTCCTAGCCAATAGGGTTTTCAAATTGCTTCCCACTTCCTATGGTGATTTTCTTCAAATTCTCTCTTTTGTTGGGTTTTGTGTTACTTGGTAGAGCACTTAATCATTTTTCCAAACAACTATCATGAAATGAAAGTTAACCCAACTATTCTTCTATATTTTGGATGGTACACTCATATCCTATAGCATTGCATCATTTCTCCTCATGAACCGGATGGTCATAAAATCTAATTATGCCAATATCTTCTCTTAAAACATTTTCTATCTTTAAATTTTGAAAGCTTAGCTATTATGAAAACCTAGTTGCTAGAATCCCATAGCTTATTGAGTTTTTTTTTTTAGCAATTTTATTGGAAAGTTTGGTTGCTCCTCCACCTAAATTATATTTGTTTCATTACAAAATTAACCTTTTTCATTTTACAATTATTGAATAGATTATTTTAGTTAACATTCAATTCTTTTGTGGTTCCCTATAAAATTTGTAGAAAGAAATAGGTCCATAGATGACATTAATAAAAATTAACTTGAGTAGTAAGGGGTGGCCATTGGATCAACATCATGCACATTTGGAATGATCTCCTTTGATAATATTTTTTTTTTATTGGCCACTGATAATTGTTCTTAATCATTTCTTGAAATAGGTGGAAACTCTAAGTTACGCTCATGGATGTACAACTAGATGCAACATCTATCAATATCCTAGTCAACGATCAACACAATGTAGAAAGTTTTGACCTAATTATATTTTGGCGTGCCTTGATGTAGTCATTTTTTGATTGGGTCCTTGAACCTTTCCCATGCCATCATAATATCTTTTTATTCATCTACATAATGTTGATATCTCTATTGAAATCCTTGATGTGTTTGGTAGCAGTATTTTGAAAGAAACTTTAAACTAGATCTTCCCATCTCATAATGTAGTCTTTTAGCATTGAGTTTAGTGAACTCTTCACTCCAATAAGATGTCAAAATAAAAATTATTTGAGCTACACAACGTCATCAAAGACTTCAATTCACAAATCTGTAGAAAATTTATGGTATGAGCATTTGGGTCTTCATTAGTGTGGCCATCAACTTGGATGTTTTATAACACCATGCCTAATTTTGATATTCTTTGCTTATGTTTTTAGTTTGATAATGGATAGAAAAATACCTCACTCCACTCTAACTCTTTTGACTCACTATGCATAGCCCCTATGTGAAATATTTAATTAATATTAATTATTGATTTCTTTTGTTGATTTCTCTACCATAATTTCACACAAAAAAATAACCTAAGTCTGTACAACTCATTAAAATCCATACAACACTTACAATAATAATAAAAAAAGGCACAAATATTTATTCTAATTCTTCAACTCCTTGAGCTTCTTCCTCAAAGTTATTGAATTTAGTCCATTTCATCACTTGATTGGAACCATGTGTCATGTTAATAAGACCAAATTTTTCATATTGTCCTTCTTATAGACATTGTTCATATTCGTGAAAACCATTGTTGTATAATTTATATATGTTCTACTACGATAAAGAAATACTATATTTTCAAAAATAATAATAAGATAATTAAACTCATTCATGTCAAACCAACAAAGAAGACTTTGGCACCACATAAAGCCATCTCTAATCGCAACTCGAACCCACTCCTATGAATTGTGTTAAACTTTAATTAATTATCATAAAAATCTCATTAATAAAGATAACTTTTCCATTCTTAATCCTAGTTATAGCATAGATATTTTGTCGCTTTTATAAATTTAATTATAAAAGTTATTAGACACTATAAAGAATGAATTTTTTATTTAACATCTTTACATCTATTATATGTGAAAGAATTAACACCTAATTTTAATGAGATTGGTCACTTACCTACTATGGAATCTCGTCTCCTTTCTAAGCTTGGTGATGTTATAATGGGGAACGCTAAATAGGTTATCACATCTTAGGACTAATCAATATGTTGTTGACTTAGTATAATATAAGAAGAAAATTACTTAGTATACTAAGGTCAAGAAATAAAGTTAAGGATTTGATTAAGAAAAGATTTAAGAAAGAAAATGATATTGTTTGTGAAATTTTAGCCTTATTGTCCCTTAATAAAGATGACACATAAAGGATGTGCATTAATAGTAAGGCCATTAACAAAATCACTTGTCATTATAAATGACCTACTCCTCAGTTGGATGACTATCGATTTGATTTTAAAGTTATTATTTCTATTGATAATCATGTGATGAATATAAAATAACCTTTAAGACCCGATAGACTTTATGAATGGTTAGTAAAACCATTTGAACTTCTAAATGCTCATAACATATTTATATGGATATTTAAATATTTTTGAAAATCATTTATACAAATTTTGTTAGTTTTTTATTTCAATAATATCTTAACATTTAGTCTAAGTAAGGTATACCATCTAGAACACCTTAGACAAGTCCTTGAAACTCTTAGGCAGAAATAATTATATGTCAACCTAAAAAGTATTTAATTTTATAAACTAAGGAGATTTTTTAGGATTTATTACTTTTACATTTAAATTTAACATGATCCTTCTAAAGTTTAAGCTTTTATAGAAAAGTCCTCACCAAAGAATTTCACTAAATATGAGTTTCATTTTTAATTTTTCCATATTTAATAGAAGATTTATTAAATGGTTTAGTAGGATCATTTCCCTAATCATAGATATACTCATATAAAAAAAAATTGGACTATTAAATATGGTTATCTTCAATGTCATTCTTAAGCTACTTCAATTTTTTAAAGCTATTAAGGTGACCTATGATGATTACAAACATAAAATTGGTAAGATCTTTGGTTAAATTTATTCATCTAGTAGTATTATATAGTTAGAATTTAAATTAAATAAACAATGATACTCATTAAAAGATATAAAAACTTTTGTAGTCATTTAATTATTAAGGAAATGGCACTATATAATAAATCATGATACCATCAAGTTTATAAACACCTAATGAAAATTAGGCCATCGAATATGTCGGGTTTTAGAATATTATCCATCCCTCCTTCTCAAATATAAATTTAAAATAAAGAATAAACCTATTGATAACTTATCTAGGGTAGTCTTAACTGCTCTTTCTTTAGAATTCATAAAATAAATATTAAAAAAACCATATTTTCTTTAGAATTTAAAATTATTTGAGTTGATCTACCTTAAGATGAGTATCCAACTTGCCTTGATTTTCATCTATATGAAACACTTAAATAAATCATTGTTCCTATAAGAAATATTCTATTAATCAAAAATATTTATATAATGAACGTAATTTGTATTATCAAAACTTCACTAAGAAAAATTTTGATCTTTAAATTATAATCTTGAGAAGTAGTTAGAAACTTTAGAAAAGATAAAATCATCTATTTGATGAAAGGTTGATTTTATTGATCTTTTCTTAAGTGAGATGTTAAAATAAATAGCCTATTCCCTCGGTTATAAAGAAGTCAAAAGAGGTATAATCCATATGATTATTTCCCCATCTCTTATAGGCCTCTATAGAATTTTTTTATTGGATTTTATCTTAAGATTGCCTAACATAGCTCTAGAATGTATAACATTTTTGTGATAGTTGTTTTATTATCTAAGATACCTTATTATTTGCACTATTCAAAAAAATCATTGAGGATTTCCTTGTTGTTGGACTTTTCTTTAAGGATGTTATACATTTATATTGACCGCTTCACATATTAGTTCTAATTATAATGCATGATTTATCTTATATTTACAAAAGACAATCATAAAAATTATTATACACTTAATTAAATTATTTTTTCTTTCACCTCGAATTAATAGTTAAATTAAAATTATTAATCAAATTTTGAGAAATCTATTGAAGTTTCTTTTTAAAAATTGTCTAAGAAATTTATATTTGCATATATTTACTTCTAAATTTGTATATAATATTATTATTTTAGACCAAAAAACTTCATTATTTAAAAAATATATGGGAAAAACTTCAAAGAATCTATTAAGATAGCTAGCCTCCCATCACATGCATTTATAATTCTACATTTGCATTTGCAAATGAATTTTAAACTATACATATCTGTAGTAAAAAATTTTTAAAGGAATTTATGATAGGCCAATAAAGAAATTTAAAGGAGGAGATTAGATTTTGATTTGATCCACCTTGAGTAAAACCATACTAATAAGTTTTATAAATTATATTCTTGTGGTCATTCAAAGATATTAAAATCTTAGATATAATGCTTCTTACCTTGATTTTTCTCATGATTTAATTATTTTTGTTATTACTAATATTTAGCATATTCAATCTTATAAGAGAGTTAGTAAACCTTTGATTTTTTTTTAGTTTTGTTTTTTGATAAGTGGCATATCTCCCTACTTGCTAAATCTCTTATACATAGAAGTAGTCTATATCATCATTAAGGGTTTGGTAATTGATCTAGTTATCATGCCTTATTTTAAGTTTGTTGGAACAATAATCCATCAACTCATGACATTAAGTTGGCCCACACTAAGATGGAGATTTTGGCACCACAACTAATAGATGACTCTTTTACTTAAACTCTATGAAAGAAGTTTAATTAATCTCATAAGAGTTGATATAGAACATCATGAGTATCAATAAAATTAAGCCAAAATTCAACTATAATAGCGAATGCCAAATCTAAGAAAAAAAAGGCTAAAGAATATGCCAAATAATGTGAGCTAAAGTAAGTGATCAATAAAGAGCCCATAATTGAATGTCATTTATATTATATTATTGTAATATCTTTACTTGTTATCTTACAATTTGTATGGCATCCATATCACGGAAAAATATTAAAAGAGTGGTTGAAACTTCTCCTTCTATTAATAACTCTTTTCTTTTATTTTTTTCTTAGAAAATCATTCTGAGTCTTGAAATGTTTATGAATACAAGCAAAAATATTTTATAATATTTAGTTATGAAATAAAATATTTTATGTGGATCTTCTCTTAACTTGGTAATTAGTGGCTTTAAGTTTATACATTTTCATTGGTGAGAATAGGAAATTATCATTATCATTTTATTTTATTCACTAGTGTTCTCAAAAACTTTTCAACTCATTTTTAATTTATAATCATTTTGAAAAACTAATAAACTTGGTTAAAGACTCATAACCACTTCAAAACTCATGTATATCTCTTAGCCAACCCTAATAAGACTGGAATATAATATTGTTCTTTATTCTTTCACGTCAAATTAAACTACATCAAAATTTTCCATTTACTCAACATCATAAGTGCATACTATTAACTAACTCTCCATAACTATCTAATTATTTACCTTTCTTAATGCCAATTTAAAGTGATATATCTAATCAGTCCAAGCTAGCCTAATTTAAACCAACCTTAGCATTATCATCATTATACTCCTCTAAATCTCTTACTTTTCTACCATAAACTCCAAAAGCAGTTGATTAAATAATAAGCTATTTTTTTATAGTCATTTTCATTCATGAACATTATCATAAATGCCACCTATGATTCTCATAAATGCTCTTGCACATTCTATTTTGCATTATATTTAGGTTGATCTTTAGAATTAGTTATAAAATAAGAGTTTACTTAGACAAGTCTTTTATTTTTAAGATATAGACATTACTCTCATATCAATCATCAAAGTACATATCTTTTATGGTCTTAAAGACTCAATAACATTTTCATTAATCATTATTTTATATGATATTTTAATTCTATGAGATTTGACACTCTTTCTAATGCCAACCCAAATATGAGAAATTTTTGCTGAACAACATTACTTTTGAGTTTTTTTATATTACAAATTGATGAATTAATTAATTACAACAGCTTGCTCATCTTAGAAATCAAGATCCAAACTTAATTAATACATTTGATCCTCCATAAAATTCAAGAAACAATATTTGGATATATATTATCATAGATTTTATTAGAATCTTTTTTAAATTAGATATACTACTAAAATATTTTGTAAGGATGGTGAGGAATCATGCAGTATATATATTTATTAAGATAGTTTTTTTTATTAATCATGAATTAGTAAGCCTAAGAAATGAACTACTTTGGGCATCCAACTTAAATCTAGACTATTTTAGTTCTTTTGACTATTTGAATTTAATTGTTTCATTAATCATTCCAATTTTCTTCATACTTGGAATTATGTTATTTGTGGGTTTAAGGACCTTTCATATTAATGAATTCCATATTTTAAGTGTGAAATCTAGAGATTGATTAATGTTGAAACTCAATTGATTAATTGATTTATTATAAATTTAATAAATTATTAAGTTCTTTAAACTATTTGAATTTAATTATTTCATGAAACTCTAAGTGTATAATTAATTAAATTCCTTAAGAGGAGGGTTAAAAAATTTTCCTTAAATGTTTTGATATTAATGAAAATGTTTTAAGTTGATTTTATAAATTTTTATAATTTTTAAAGTTTTTTATTTATTATTTTGTTTATATTGACCTAAAGATCAAGCTCAATAACTTCAAATCGAGATCATTTGACATTGAAATTTTATGGAAAGGGGTTCCTTGCCAATTTAAGTTCCCTTAAGTTTAATCCTAATTAGATGTGTTATTTAAGACTAATTAATTTAATTATTTTAATAAAACTTAAATTAAGCCTAAATTAGATAAATTTAATTAAGGGTTTTAATTTTCTTGATTTTTCTCTAGAGGATACATACATAGAGGGTTTATTCAAAATTTTTGAAGTTCTAGTTAATTTATTATGATATTTCTAAAGTTCATATTAAATAATTAAAGTAATTAATTTAATTAATTATTTAATTAGGTCATTTTGGGTTTATTAACTTTTAGAGAGTTCTAATGATATTTTTGGGTTCATTGGTGTTTATTATGATAATCTAGGCTAATCCCATGATTTTTTTATAATTTTCCTAACTTAAAATTAATTTTGTTTATTAAATTAAGGCCAATTGCTTAAAAATTTGTATTTTAAGATTTACTTGCTAATAAATCTTGATATAATTAACTATGGTTTCTTTTAACCTTGATTTCTATTGCCCAAAGTTTGAAATTAATTAGATTAATCATTTATGTCTAATTTGGGATTGATTACTTTTAATTACACTTAAATTAGTCCAAAATACCCAAAACAATTTGGAAATTTTGGTTTTAATGGACTCTCTTCTTTGAGATGAATCCATAGAGTACTTATTTGTATTTTTTGGTTGAGTATTTTATTTTCTATGACTTTGTAAAGTGTTTAAAATTTTTCAATAATTTTAAATCTAAAAAATTTTGATTTTCTTATTTATCTGTCGATTCCATGTGGCAGCGATGCCGCTTACACGCAGATGCACACAATTCTAAACACTTTAGATTTTGGGAATTTTGGGTTTAATGGACTCTCTTGTCGAGATGAATCCATAGAGTCCTTATTTGTATTTTTTGGTTGAGCATTTTATTTTCTATGACTTTGTAAAGTGTTTAGAATTTTTATATAATTTTAAAATCTAAAAAAATTTTATTTTCTTATTTATCTGTCGACGCCATGTGGCATTGTGCGATGCCGCTTTACACAGATGCACACAATTCAACTTTGTGGGCTCCTCGTGGATTTCATTTTGTTTTGGCGTGGAATGTGTTTTAATCCGTGCCAATCAAGATCGATAGCTTGGATTCATTTTGAGATTTCCTATAGGATCTAAATTAGAGATCTAACTAGATCTCTCGCTTGGTCCCAACAAAAGAATTAGATAGCGAAGATTCGGTATTGTCTATCAACGCGATGAGAATTGAGCTCTATTCATTGAATCAAAGTCATTTTTGGTAATATAACCGATGAAATCACTTTCGATTTTAATTGCAAATCCATCAAGAATTCAAATAAAGTGTATCTATATGGCTTGATCTTACTTTAGATCAAGTTTATTTTGAAAAAGACTAACATCAAATGCAAGAGGATTGAGTTCAAGGCATACCTACCGATGATGCTCTCTAGCAAGTGGGGATGATTTGGAAAGCTTTGGGGTTGTGGCATGCCTTTGGGTACAAAAATTGAATTGCCTCCTCCTCATTGCCCTATAAGCTAAGCTCCATTGATTTTTTGATGGGTCCGGTCAAACTCGACTTTCCGGGTGCGATCGGGGAAGAGGCGCCTTCTTCGCTTTTACTCAGAAGGTTTATGAACACTGAATGGCTTGTGAAATGCTCTCCATTTCTTTTCTTATATGGTTGAGAGTTTCATGGGGAGGAATTCAAGTTAGGTTTTGCTTATGGTAATTACCAACTTTGGAGGCTAACTCTAAGGGGTGGTTATGATTGGGGTTAGTCTAAGGAAGTTAGGATGAAGAGAGAAGAAGGAATCAAGGAAATATCTTAGATTGGAAAGGATTTAATTGCATGCTCCACCTCATTTATCCATGGTATATTCTACTTTTTAGATGAACTAAGACTCTAATTTTATTAGTAATCATTCTATATTCAATGAGTCCAAGTGAATTCTAACATAATTAGTGTAGATTTAAGTTCAAATGCCTTGAATTATCTTTCTTAGGCATCTTTCTCTTTTGGCTTAGTCTAGCTTGCTCTATTTGATGGATTGGTCCTAAGTTTAGACCTTAATTATGTTTATTTAGTCATTTATAATGTTTCTAATTAGTGGGTTTCTTGGGATTTAAAATTGATTTTTTTTTTTGTTTCAACTTAACCCATTTTGGCTTAAACGAGTTAAGTTGAATCCAATTGAGTCAAATGACCATCTTGACTCAATCAAAATGTATTTAGCTTTTAATTGTGTTTTAGCTAAGTATTTGGGATGATTGGATTAATGAATTTCATTTATTTTGATGGTATATTTGAATTCAAACTCACTTTGACCCAAATTGGGTTTAATGAGTCAACATGGGTTTAATTGGGTCAAATCACCATATTAGAAAAGTTAAACCCAATAATTAATTGAATTATGTTTAATGATGATATCCAAATTATTTAGATATTCAATTTGGTAAATTCCAATTGCATTTAAGTTTGAGTTCAAGGTCCATTTAGGTCCATTTAGACTAAATGGTCTAATTAGCCATTTGAGGCCTTATTGATTTTACATTCATTTCATTCATAATTAAACATGTTTATTTTTATGGTTTTAAGTCCTTGAATGACTTAATTTGGTCACATTTTAGTGTGTTGACCTTTGATCGGTGGGACCCATATAAATCAACTCTATAGTCAATGGTTGACTTTCATTTGGATTTAACTACATTCATGTAATAATTTTATTTTTTTATTTGATTTTATTTGAATTTCTTTGGGTTCAATGATTTGAGCTAAAGTAGGCGAAGTTAACCATCCCAATTACCTTAGCCTAAGTTCAATTAGATTTAGTTTTCAATCAAGTGTGTTTGGGTCAATTATTTGATTAGATTTGGGTTAGGTTTGGATCCACTTAATCTGCTAGTTTAGGTCAAACCTAGGTGAATTTACTAGGTCACTAAGCATAGTGTCCTAAGTACTTAATCGAGGCTCTTAATCTAAGATTAAGTATCCCAAATTATTGGTTTAGAGATGATGTTAACCTTATCCAAAATGAGGTCAAGATGAGCTATATAAAATTTAGATCATTGATGGAATAGTTAGACATGTATTACATGTGGCTTTTCTAAGATGTGTACTATGATCAAGTATTATGAGTTAACTCATTTTCAAGTACTCCTTGATAGGTATGAGTCCAAACTACTTGCCAAGTATGATAAAGATATATATAATTAAAATAAAATCATCTAATTGAATGACAACCTCTCCAGTTCTTCTTAATGTTTAAGAACGATCACAAATGATTCTCACTATGTGACATAGAACAAGATTGTATTAGTGACTTGTAACTATAAAGTGGTTCAAGCATCTTATCTAAAATAACCCAACTTAAGTCTAAAATTGCTTGATTTACATGGCTATAATAGACTTTTGTTTCTAACCTAGGTATGCTTCGACATATACTTCTAATTTATGAAAAATAAAAGAATATTAAAACATATATATGAAACTTAAAATTTGATGTTGATTTCTAATAACATTTAAATCAATTAAAACTTACATATATAATATATTCTCAATTTTCTTTATTTTCTTTTTTTATTTTTTGACAAGTTTTTTGATATTAACGATGCAAGCACCCTTAAGTAACCCAATCTTAAAGTTACTTGGAACTCTAACTATAGGGTTTATACGGCCAAAAGATTGACAAGATCTATAACCTAAAGATTATATATATATATATATATATATATATATATATATATATATATATATATATATATATATATATAATCATTTATATATAAAGCACTAATTGCAACTAGAGACATTGTTGAGTGGTTGGGAGCACTTTCTTTGTCACCAACCAACATGAACTCAAAGATATTAACTTTTTTTTTTTAACAAATTATATCTTGAAGTTCTCATTAAAAACGAATTAAAAACAAAAAAAATACCAATTAAATTTTTGAGCTAAGAAAAGAGATGAGTTGACTCTCCAAAATGAGAAAACCCTTCATCAAAGAACCTTATTACCATTTTATAAATCCTATTTCATGTTGAACTTGCAAGAGCCGGCCGAAATAGAAGTAGACACGACAAGATAGAGAGTGCAGCATATTGTCGAATCTCAAAATAACCCTCTTTTAGCCTAGTTGACTTTTGCCTTGCATGGTTCAATATTTATTTTAATCAGCTTATAAAACGATTAACAAAAATGCCTAAATGAATTTGATGCACAAATCAACAGATATATATATATATATATATATATATATATATATATATATATATATATATATATATATATATATATATATATATATATATATATATATATATATATAATTTGGGAACTTATTTGTCGTCATTTCTTATAGAATGAAGCATATTTATGGTTAAGAGGTAGAAATGCTGGATAATTATCATATCCAATTCAAAAGAATGGGTCGACACCGAATTAATTTTTTATTGGTAGTAATGGAGATGCGCATCAGTCCGTCCATTATTTGATTTATCAAATTTTTTATTTAAGTCCAATCTTACAATGCCTAATTGCCCAGTCAAAGCGATCCAAATGGCATTATATTGAAACCTAGAACAAGTCAATCATCAACATATTTTTTGTTTTGATTTAATTGAACCATACTTCCCTGCTCAAGTGATTTAGTTCAATAGAACAACCAAAAAGACATGAAAACAACCAGTTGCAAGCTTCCTTCTGCAAGATGGCACTCTTAAAGAAACAAAAGACAATAAAACAATAAATCTTTGCTGTATTTTTTGTCCGATTGGCTAAGAGTCAAATTAAATAAAATTAATCTAATCAAGGTTGGATAAAATATTATTTTGCTTAATTTATCAGTTTTAATCCATTATATTGCATACACTTTCCTATAATGGGAACAAACGAAAAAAGAAGAAGAAAAGAAATATTACAGAACGGTTATAATTTACACGGAAAAGTTATGTGTGATTCGCAAATTAATCTTCTTTATTCATCATCGTATAACGAATTCAACATTTTTCTCATATTATAAAAATAGATGACGAAATTCTGTCCGACTGGCTAAGAGTCAAATTAAATAAAATTAATCTAATGAAGGTTGGATAAAATATTGTTTTGCTTAATTTATCAGTTTAATCCATTATATTGCATACACTTCGCTATAAATTAAGATTTTCTGTTAGGGTAAAAAAACGAAAAAAAGAAGAAGAAAGGAAATATCACAGAACGGTTACAAATCACACAGAAAAGTTTATGGCAGCATAACGTTAACTGAATATTAAATTTGTCTAAGACGTGCTTTAGGGCTTTCAGCTGCATGGGATAAGGAGTCGACGTAGGGTGAAATTGGCAAAAGCAACAAAATGAGTGGAACAGTTGTTTTGAGGTTCTTATTTAAGCATCCTGCTAGAGGAAGAGCCACACTATCACCTGGAGAAATCAGATTTGGTAATGGTTTCGAAGTTCTTATTTAACGTCTCACTTTTCATATGTATGATATATCGTATATCTACAATCCATATTTGCAGATCATGAATTTATCCTTTCCATTAAATTTAAATGAAGCTATATACAGCAATTACAAATGGGATATATATATATATATATTTTAGCTCCAATAAAAGAGAAAGCATATCGCTTCAGCTGTTTCGAGGGATATGAATGATCTGTAGAACAATAATCGAGAAATTTCATTTTCTTGAATTCTTTTGCAAGTTATGTTTATTTTTTTTTTAATTTTATTAATGATCAAATAAGTATGTGCTTTTGCAATATTCTGATGCATTATTATTATTATTATTTTTTTCAATTTTGAACAAAATGCGAAGGAAAGTGTAGAGGGAGAGAAGGATTACAATAAATGCACTCAGTAAAATCACCGCCTTGGTTAAGAGTACAATAGCTTATATAATCTTAGATAGAGCATTCTTGAATGATTTTCATAAAAAAAATTCTATTGTGGATGTATGGGTAGCATGTGAAGAGGATTGTGGACCATTATGAGGAAATATCAGGACTTGGAGTTTGGTCATTACAATCCCTCAAGTTGAGGACTTCGGATGAATCATTAGCTTGTCTCGTAGCTGAGTGTGATGGACCTTTGTGAGACGTTTAGTTAGAATGTCTGCTTTTTTGGAAGTGATGTGGTGAATCTAAACTTAATTGGAGAGGATATGTTGTCGTATGAAGTGATAGTCAGTCTCTATATACTTTGTACAAGAATGAAAGATGGGGTTATTTACAATAGAGATGGCTGAAATATTGTCACAATGAATTAGAGTTGATTAAATAAGAGGTATCTAAATATCATGAAGTAGACAACGGAGCCAAATGATGTGTGATGGTAGATGCAAGAGATCGCTATTCAGCCTCCATTGAGGATCTAGCAATAGTTGGATGCTTCTTCACTATCCAAGAGATTAAGGTTGCACCAAGATAGGTACATAAACCAAAAATGGATTTTAGATCAGTATTATCACAAGCTAAGTTGGCGTTGGAGTAACCGTGAAGATGTAACAAGCATTTTCTGATTGGAAGTCAATAGTTTATAGCACCTTTGATGTAACGGAGATGTTGTTGAAGTTAGTGATAGTGAGAAGTGGAGATGGCATGCATATGTTGAGTATTAACTACAAAGGCGACGTCGAGTTATTATTGTTAAATATTGGAGAGATCTAGCTAGTTTCCAATAAGTTTGAAGATTAGAAAATATAAAGCGAGGGTAGTGAAGGATGGGCTGATGATTGAAAATGGAGTGGTGTTGGATCAACAATTGCATACTTTCTTTAAAGAAGATGTTATGTGTGTATTGGGATTTAGTGAGGAAAAGACCGTTCTTGCTAGTATTGTATTTCAAAAAATTGGATATCCTACCAAGATTCTTGATTTTGAAATAAGCTTGTAGCGATGATGTAGAGCTTGAATGGTGAGTTCATTTGTGGTTGTAAAGAAGTAAGGATGGATTGATGTTGCTAAATGTAAAACCAATACAGACAAGATGAGCCGTAAAAGTGTTGAACCACTACCTTGGAGCTAGATAAAGTCCATAGATGACTTTTGTAAGAGACATTCGAAGTTTGGATGTTAGTTATCCACAAAGCTTTGAGGTTGCTCCATGTAGACTATTTCATCAAGTTTTATATATAAGAAGGCATTAGAGACATCTAATTGAATGATGTCTCGTTGTAAAGAAAGCAACTTGGTATAATTGGTGTCATTCTCGAGAAAACATAAATTATGGGCAGCTTGCCTATGGGGCTGAAAGTTTTGGTATAATTAGTGCCATATTCTTGAAAGTAGCATTGAGCAACTAAATAGGCATTGCATTTAACAATTAATCTATCGAATTTGTTTAGTTTCATAAGTCCATCAAGAGCAAAGATAGATTGATTATGGGGTGGTGGAACTATGATTTAAGTCGATTGTTGTTGTGAGGTAGTGAATTCATCGTGTGTTTACTTACGCCAATGATGGTATTTGTGATCGATGCATGAGCTTGGTCTGAATGGGTGAGACGAAGATGATGATGGGATAATATTATTTTTTGCTAGTATGAGGAGTAGTCATATGGTGTTGGGGGTGAGAAAAGTCCGAGAAGGCAGATTTTACTATGAAGGAGGTACTTGGATGGTGCTGAGAAAAGAGGTAGAACATATGTAAATTGTAGGGATAGAGGGATGTTTAAGAGAGGAAACTTTATTTGATAGAGAAAGAATACTTTGTTGTAAATAACATTCCAAGAGATGAGGAGACTACCTATAGTAATATCAAGACATTTGTAACCTTTCACGATCGAATGTTCACATAAAATAAATAAATAAATAAAATCTCTTTGGCCACGGTACCATAGCGATGTGAGCTTGGTGGCAAGGCACTATGATAGTCCTTCTAGAAGGTTGACTATTAATCTAGTTGGCAAGTCATGGCATCCATGGTCGCCATGATAGCATGGTGCTACGATGATTTCGCTTGCAAGCTAGAAAATACATTCTCACCCCATGTGCTAACCATTCGGGGAATGGATGGGGTAATGTTATGGAGCAAAACCTCCCCATTAGTGGAGATCCCTATAAAAATAGAAAAACTACTTCCACCCTATCTTCTTCTTTCCACTACTCTCATTTTCCCCTCTTGCTCTCACCACCCTAGGTTTTCCAATGAGCTCTTGCATCCCGGAGCTAGTGCTCTATGCAAAGAACGACCCTCACCACCACAAAAGTAATCTCCGTCCATGCCAAGTAAAAGGATTATCAAATAATGCCTCTTTTACCCAATTTTATTGTTGAAAGTTGCCTTTGATCAAACTTTCACCATCAATCTTCGATCCCAAGTGAGAAATAAGAGGTGTATCTTCATTGATCTTAGATCTCAAGTAAAAAATGTCCACATATCTCTAAAATTTTATGATTTAGAAGAAAACCTCCACCGTAGAACTTAGTTTCAATGCGAGAAAAGAGAAACCTCCCTATTGATTTTAAATCTAGAACCGGGGAGGATTGCACTAAAATATGAGAATCTAGCATTGCTAAAATATTACTCTCAAAATTTTATCAAAATTGTTAGATTTCATAAGAAGTTTTGCTCAAAATGTGCATTCCCATTCCACGACACCGAAGCCAAGATTGAGTACCGAGGTACCAAGATCTTGAATGAAGTCTTGGCCTTGCCCTAGCACCATGGAGTCGAGGTGCTATGCTCTCGGTTTCTTGCACTTAATCTGATTGCATCGCCATCACTTTTGGCCAAGCGCCAAGCCTAAAATATATTATATCATTGAACTTAGTTCCAAAGATGAAATAAAATCCTCCCTCCGCGACCTTAGATCTAGAATAAGGGAGAAGAGTGCTCTGCATTAACACATATAAAATCTTGCATTGTTAAGGCATCACTTATTCTCGAACTTTAAGAAGCGAGGGCCTCGCTCATCTCAACACCATGGAGTCAAACTCGTGACTATCTATGTCAAAGATCTAACATTGCCTCAACGTATCAAGCAGAACTAGAATAAGTTAATAATATGCTTTATTAAATATGTAAAATATTCAACTTATAATAGTGTGGTAATGCATATTGAGCCGAGGTGCTGCCCTAAGGTAAAATGAACAAAATGACTCTATAGAGTGCCATAGAACGCATATCGGTGCTACACTCTCGAAGTCTTAAGCCAAAGTCCTCTGAATAAGAGCACCTAGGCAACCACGACATCTTTGCCTCTCAAATTTCATTTTTTTAAAATATAGGGTATTTTATTATTTTAATCTTGGATCTTTCTAAATGATAAACAAAAGAACATATACAAGTGCATAACAATATGAAATAAAAAGCACTTTTATTAAAAATTAAAGTAATACATAAATGATAAAAGAAGAGAAAAATACAAAATAAATGAAAGAGTGGTGAAACTAGTAGTCATAATCATCCTCCTACTCTTCTTCCTCTAACACCTCTAGGGTAGCTACAAAAGGGGAAATTCAAGCATCATAGGAAAAGAAACCCGAGTTGGAACCCTAAACCCACAATTGTCAAGCATACTGGATCACTCAGATTAAACTAGGCCATATATGAAAACTACTTTTGTTATTGATCTATATGATAGTCAAATTTTTGTTCTAAAGCCTTTGCCGGTGGCTACTCTCACCCACTTCATTCCTTAAATCTAAGACTTGCTCGAGCTCATGGGTCTTGTGGGAGCTCACAAGACACATATAAAATCTTGCATTGTTAAGGCATCACTTACGAAATTGAACTTTAAGAAGCGAGAAAGGCCCTCGCTCGATCTCAACACCATGGAGTCAAACTCGGACTATCTATGTCAAAGATCTAAGTGCCTCAACGTATCAAAAGCAGAGGTACTAGAATAAGTTAATAATATGCTTTATTAAATATGTAAAATATTCAACTTATAATAGTGTTGGTCTTATATGAACAGAGGTGCTGCCCTCTAAGGTAAAATGAACAAAATGACTCTCTATAGAGTGCCATAGAACGCATATCGGAGGTGCTACACTCTCGAGTCTTAAGCCAAAGTCCTGAGAATAAGAGCACCTAGGGCAACCACGACATCGCCTCTCAAATTTCATTTTTTTAAATATAGGGGTATTTTATTATTTTAATCTTGGATCTTTCTAAATGATAAACAAAAGAACATATACACAAGTGCATAACAATATGAAATAAAAAGCACTTTTATTAAAAATTAAAGTAATACATAAATGATAAAAGAAGAAAAAAATACAAAATAAATGAAAGAGTGGTGAAACTAGTAGTCATAATCATCCTCTACTCTTCTTCCTCTAACACCTCTAGGGTATGCAAAGGGGAAATTCAAGCATCATAGGAAAAGAAACCGACTTGGAACCCTAAACCCACAATTGTCAAGCATACGGATCACTCTTGTATTAAACTAGGCCATATATGAAAACTACTTTTGTTATTGATCTATATGATAGTCAAATTTTTGTTCTAAAGCCTTTTGCCGGTGGCTACTCTCACCCACTTCATTCCTTAAATCTAAGACTTGCTCGAGCTCATGGGTCTTGTGAGACTCACAAGACACATATATAAAATCTTGCATTGTTAAGGCATCACTTGTCGAAATTGAACTTTAAGAAGCGGAGAACAGGCCTCGCTCGATCTCAACACCATGGAGTCAAACTCTCGGGACTATCTATGTCAAAGATCTAATGCCTCAACGTATCGAAAGCACCGAGGTACTAGAATAAGTTAATAATATGCTTTATTAAATATGTAAAATATTCAACTTATAATAGTGTGGTGTCTTTATAACCGAGGTGCTGCCCTCTAAGGTAAAATGAACAAAATGACTCTCTATAGAGTGCCATAGAACGCATATCAGCGAGGTGCTACACTCTCGAAGTCTTAAGCCAAAGTCCTAGAATAAGAGCACTAGCTGGCAACCACATCTTGCCTCTCAAATTTCATTTTTTTAAAATATAGGGTATTTTATTATTTTAATCTTGGATCTTTCTAAATGATAAACAAAAGAACATATACACGAAGTGCATAACAATATGAAATAAAAGCACTTTTATTAAAATTAAAGTAATACATAAATGATAAAAGAAGAGAAAAAATACAAAATAAATGAAAGAGTGGTGAAACTAGTAGTCATAATCATCCTCCTACTCTTCTTCCTCTAACACCTCTAGGGTAGCGCAAAGGGGAAATTCAAGCATCATAGGAAAAGAAACCGACTTGGAACCCTAAACCCACAATTGTCAAGCATACGGATCACTCGATTAAACTAGGCCATATATGAAAGCCTTTTGTTGTTGATCTATATGATAGTCAAATTTTGTTCTAAAGCCTTTTGCCGGTGGCTACTCTCACCCACTTCATTCCTTAAATCTAAGACTTGCTCGAGCTCATGGGTCTTGTGAGCTTTCCCTTGCTTCAAACCTCGAATTAATCCAACCGCCCCTCCCCCTCCCCCCCAATAAGCATCTTCGTTAAAGGAGCCTTTTAAATGAGAACTCTTCATCGCTCCCCAATGCACTGGTACATAAATCATAAATGAGGGAGGGATTACCATAACCTACTATAGTACTATCTTTAGTGTATTACAAATAGAATTGTAAATTATCTTTCTTATATCTATTGTAAAACTCTTTTGAATGGAAAAATTCAAAACAACTCGATCCTTGGTCACCTCACTAATATTACTAATGGGCATCGCCTTAGTGGAAATCAAATAATGCCAAGCTCTAGACTCAATAGTGAGACCAGTGATAAGAAAGTTAATTGTCCTTTTCTCCTTCCTTCCATGTTGGCATTGTAGTGAGAAAATTAAGAACCTCATTAAAAATTGACGATAATTTAAATAGAAAAGATATTGGTCATATGCCACATTTGGCAATTGTAATATGCATTAATGGTGGTGCTATTGAAACTTATTAGTTTCCCCTAGATGAAGACTTGGTTGTCTTGGTGTTCGTTTCCATTGGCGAAGGCCTCCGACACAATAGAGCTATAAGAACTCTTGTAGGCCGACTTTTCCTAGTGCTCGATAATCCATCTCCACTTTCCCACTTGGGTTGTGAAAGATCCTATTTAGGATGAGATGCTTGTGGGTGAGAGTGTCCCTGATAGCATTCCATTGTTATATGTCTAATAAATCTACTAGCTTCTCTTGAGAATGTGGCTCTACTCTTGCCAATGTCCATCTTGAGTGGCATGATTATCTTCTTAGTTGGGGAGAAGAGTTGAGAAAATGAGAAG
The DNA here is from genome assembly GCA_021442155.1 of Cymbidium sinense. Classification (NCBI taxonomy): domain Eukaryota; kingdom Viridiplantae; phylum Streptophyta; class Magnoliopsida; order Asparagales; family Orchidaceae; genus Cymbidium; species Cymbidium sinense. The sequence goes on along the minus strand of CM038230.1, from coordinate 59,872,713 downwards.
AAGAGAGAAAACTCTAAGGAAAACTCTAAAAAATACATAAAGAAAATTCTCATAGGCTAGGGGTCTATTCATAAGTCAAGTCAATCGTAAATAAATAGCGTCGAGTGCTAAACTTTGGGTTCTAAAAAGTGGCCTAGCTACAATGCTCACATGCAATGAGATCTTTGGTTATTTGTGCAGTCGGTTAGTTCTTGTGTCGATCAAAAGGAATATTTATTACCATAAAATTTTAAACTAAAAATATGCATCGTGTTAATATTGTACAGAATCGGTAGAAAATTTGTCCCATGCCCTTAAAGTGCCTTAACGCATGCGGTCATACCAAACCAACTTTAGCCAACATTGCTACACAATTAGTCGAGGCACCATTCAAATTGTCAAAATGACCAATAATTATAAAATCTTAGCACCAACCATGTAGTGCCACGATGCGTTATGGCGGTACCATATTCACACAGTGTGAGCATAACACAAAATGAATCACCCACATGGACCCTAACACAATAACAATTTCTTAATTTTACTACTTGAGGATACTTCACGGGTTAATTCTCCGGTTGAGTCTCATGATTGGGTCCCAGTTAACAAAACTGAATCTTCCCCAATGATGGTTGTGTTGATTGTATAATTTGTAGACTATACATCTTGTGTATCTCACCATTTGATTTGAAGATAACAAACCTTGTGTAATAAGAACTAATTATCTCTTTGCATGATAAATTATTTGCATTAATCATTATGAATTTCATTCTTTATTTAGATTAATATTGATGATAACTATATATATTTTTGATGCTACTAATCAAGTTAAATCCAAGTGTGTAAGACAATTCTTTAACTCCAAGTTATTTCAATTTAGAATGCTAAAGCTATTGGACATGAACTCGGTGAAAATTTTTCTAAGATTAACTATATTAAAGCAAATGAAAAGCTCACTAAAATAAAATAAATTATTTATTCATTTCAAAATAATTTATTTGAGAATTAATCATAAATTCTACATTTCATATTTACAATTATTCTTCAAATTATTCATTTTGGATAATGTGAACTAAATGCATAAAATTTGTTTCATTTATTGTGCTTCCATGCAACTTAAATTAAGTTTACATTTTATTAAAATTATTCCCATACTTAGGCATGTTCATTATCCATTTATTCAATGCATGAATCTAAATTAACCAAAATTATTCAAGGTGTTATTTTTCTCTCCTATTGTCCTAGTCTTCTCTCTCCTTTCCTATCTCTCATCCTAAACCTTTTGGCCAAATTGTTTCATGATTATTTGTTAAATAAATTATGTTAGAGATATTTAATTTATTTTCATAATTATCCCATATTTTATTAATTAAAAAATTTAGTAATTTGAATCTTAAATTGGAATTATTGTTAAATTCAAATTGAATATTCTTTTGATTACATATGCAAATTTGAACTGTCCTCTTTATGGAATGTTATGTGGCAGATCATATGCTAATTTAGATGTTTTAAATTAAAATAATTTAAATTTATTTGAGTTAATTCAAATTCAATTAAAATAAGCCATGGAATTATCTTCTTTCCTTTAATATAAATTCTATTTTTGGAAACCCTTTGGCCAACTATATCTTTATTAAAATTCAAATTAATCTCTTAATAAAAATTGATATAAACTCTCCTAAGATCCGATCCCTCATCATTTAATTCGAATTAAGTACATTAAAATAAATCTAATCTATTTTAGGAAAGTAGCTTGGTGAGCTTCGAATATTCCTTCAATTTTATTAAATAAAGCATGCGTTATCTCTTTCCTTCCTTCATTCAATCATGATGAATTGGTTGCATATTTCATGATGTTGCATTAAATACTAATTGAATCTCATCATGGAAACTTCCTTTTCAATATATCACACTTAATTTAAATTAATCAAAATTTAAATTATTTTCTTTTCACTTGGACAATTATGTCATGACTTGTTTTGTAATAATTCAAACTCTTCTCTCTCTCTCTCTCTCTCTTGACAACCCACATAAGCATTAACTATATTAGAAATCAGGTCATATGATAAATTGAATCAATTTAAATCTCTTTTGCAAATTAATTTTTCCTCCATATCCTTTTTTGTCAATTTTCATCATATTCCTAAATTAATTTAATTTAATTGATTCAAATTGAATCACTTATTAATTGAAATTTTCCTCTTCTTTGTCTTGGCTTAAATCCCTCTTATAAAATTTGAATTTCAAATTGATTGTTAATTAAACCAACCTTCTATATTAAATACCCTCATATTTCTCTTTAGCCAATTTTTTCTCATTTGATTGGTTTATGTTTAAATTTATTCCAAATGAGTTTCCCTCTACTTTTTCTTTCTCTTGGCCAAACCTCATGACCCCTTGTACTATAAATAATGTTCCTTATACTAGATTAACATGTCTTGGAAAAATCTCTCTTAGAAAAACTCTCTCTTGGCCGATTATTTGCAAAACTTTTGGAGATCTCTTCTTGGAGAATTAAGTGTTAATTTCTTCATCCTTTTCCATCCTCTAACCTACAAGTGATTGTCTTGAGGATAACACAAAAGAGCTTGGAGGATTAGTAGATTTCCTTATGGTGAAAGCTTAACAAGGTGCTTTCATTCTAGTTTGTGATTTTACATGTTAAGTGACCTTATTCTCCTTCTTGGCTTGAGTTTCTTATGCATTTGGTCAATTTGTTTTGTGCTTAACTTATCTATTTCTATACCTTCTCAAATTGGTGAAAGCTTTGTGGTTGATGAATTAAAGTGTATTATTGCAAGTTTTTTATCTCTTCATTATTCTACATGTTCTAAAGAGAGATTATTATCTTTGTGATTATTTCACATAAAATACTTGTGAGTAACAAGTTTTATTACTTCTAAATCATCTCAAATTTTCAATAAATAATAATTTCTTTAAAAAAGATTTCATTTGAGTTTATGTGATTTTAGGTTTCATTTTCATTTGATCTTTTGAAAACTCTAAGTCTCTTACTAAGAAGTGATTGATTCAAGTTTCAAATCATTATTGTGATATATTTCAAATCATAAATTAAATCACCTTGATTTCAAGTTATCATATTCACATCAACTATTTTAAATAGTCATTTACATTGTGTGTGTGTGTGTGTGTGTGTGTGTATATATATATTTCAAGTTTAATTATTGTTAAAATTGAAATACCAATTAAAGTGAGCTATCTTTCATTCCTTTGAAGTCACTTGCCTTAATATCTTTGTAGTTGGGTTGTGAGAGTAAAATACTTTTGAAATTAAGAGTTAGATCCTTCTTTCTCCTTTCTTATTTCCTTGTTGGGTTGTACTTTCCTAGTAAGGAAAGTATGTTCTTGGTTCTACTTGCGTTAAAGATAGTATGTTGTTAGGTTGTGCTTACCGATTAAGGAAATTATATTCTTGGGTTGTACTTGCCCATTAAGTAAACTATAGTGTTGGGTTGTACTTGCTCGTGAAGGAGATTATTGGAGATTTATTGTAATCTCATTTTAACTTAGTGAATTCTTAGCTTGGGTTAGTAGGTGGGCGTAGGCCAACTTTTGGAGTTGGGTGAACCATGTAAAATCTCTATGTTCTCTTTCTTATTTTCTACACTTTAGTTTTCAATACTATTGTTGATTGTCGTTTTATTTCTCTACAATTTTATCATTAAGCTTTATGCAAAAGTTTGAAATTAAGCTTTCTAAAATTATTTTTTAAAACCCTAATTCACCCCCCCCCCCCCTCTTGGGTGCCATAGCCTCTTAACATAATTCATAAGGAAGAAATATATGTATAAATTGAATAAAGTTCATCATTTAATATAACTTAAAGCAAACAATCATCCATTCATCAATCATTATTTATCAAGAATGATAAGCTAAGAAAATCTTTGCTTACAAAAGAGCCTATGTTAAATAAATATAGTTATGTTCATACTTAAATAATCCCATATTAGTAAGGATGTGGCATGTGTCCTCTATTTGCATGATTTCTTGCTAACAACACCTCTTGAAATGTGATCTGACCCGAACCCTCGACCTAATGGGTTTGCATCTATCTATGACTCCACTATATTTCGTCATGGTAATAGCCCATATGTTTTTTCGTAATGACTTTGCTCCTTGAGCTATGAATTATGGAATATATTTAATAAGCCAAAAAAAGCCTTTTATTAGTTAAGGTTGACTTAAATTTCTTCTTTTAGATGAATACCATCTAGGTTTGCAAGAACACCTTGGACAACACAACTCATGATGTGACAAGGGTTCTTTGATAAGGAATAATTTTTTTATATACTATGCATTGGGAACTTGTATTTTTATTATGGGAATATTTAAGTTATATTTTGACATTCTAAATGGATGTAAGCCCATTCTCTTTATTCACTATATGAATTCTACATGACAATTATCTATGCACACACCTCTAAGACACCAAATGCATATTAGAGAGATATGTCTTTTCCAATCTTAATCAAGAGTGATGTCTTGCTATGGTAATAGAGGTAATAAACTATAGAGGCTTGTGTCCATAGGAAGTAGAACCTTGATCTAAATAAACCATAGCATGATGTTAGGGAAATCGGTTGAATATATGTCAATCGGCTCATGAAAAAATATACTCTACCCATCTTTCCAAAGATAGCGGAGCACATCCTTGAAGGTGTTTTTTTCTAAGCGATCATAGAAATTAAAACATTTGAAACCTTTTGTAGTATTAAAATACACGAGAAAGACACATTAGTTAGCATGTGAGCTAGTTTATGTTGAAGGGAGGGTGAAAGCAAAGGGTAGCAAGCATAGCCAAAGGTATAAAGATGATGTAGGTGGGTTGTTGGTGAAATAGTTCGATATGGTGATTTATGTTCACAAATGGAGAGAGATATTATGTTAATGAGATGGACTATAACAGGTGTTATTTATGCCCAAATAGAATAGTGGAGATGGTTTATTAATAATGCTTGAGTGGTATTGAGAATGTGTTTGTGTTTGCATTGACACCATTTTTTGTCTTTGGGTATAGGGGTAGGTGGTTTCATGGATAATCCCAAAGATTTAAGAAAATTTTAGAGAGTGTGATAGTGGTAGCCTCTATCAATTTTGAGGTATTTTAGAGTTTGAAATAGGTTCTTAAGTTCTTATTTGATTTTAATAAAGAGTTGTGTAACTTCATATTTATGAATAATAGGGAAATCAAGTGCACTTAGAGTAATCATCAATGAAACTCATATTTTTAGTAGAATGGATAAGGAAGGTCCCCATACATTGGAGTGAAGCGGTCTTAAAACTTTGTAAGTAGATCTAAAAGATGGGAAAGGTTTTTTGATGTGCCTTTTCCATAGTATAAGATTTTAGAAAAAAAAAAAAGGTAATAGGAATATGATGGTTCTTGTTTATTATGGAAGTGATGGCTATTGTATAGAGGTGGGGTGTCTAAAGAGTTACCTTGTCCTTGATTTATGTGAAATATAGTGAACAAATCAACTATAAATTCTTTGGAACATTTAGTGATTTGATGAATTTCTTTACTATAGATTAAGAAATAAAAGTCATCCAAGCCTATAAGTGTGAGGGTTGTTCTCATTGTGGCCTTGAATGCTTAATATGTATTGGGCATTTAGAATATAGAGTATGATGCCTTCAACAAGGTTAGACATTAAGTAAAACCTACTCATTGATTTAATTATTTATATAATTGATAATAAAAATATGAGAATTGATTTGAATATCTTCAAAATAGATCTAGAGAATTTAATTTTCTCTAAGTCAAAGGTATTAATCTATCCTTATCTTATTTAGGTCCTTAACTAGGTTTCTACCCCACTTAGTCAAATTCTATATATTCAATCCAATGATGTTCCTGGTATGGTCATCCATAATTGACTACTTAAACCACTTAAAAAAGCCTCATCAACTCCAATACTAATAAAGTAAAACTAAGTTTAATTTGGGTCAACCTTAGGCCCAAATTGAAGCCAAACTACATGGAACTTGAATTGAGCATTCCAAATTAGTCAATAATGAGCCCATTTTTTAAATTATCCAATACAAATATTGGATATAGCCATTAGGTTTACTGAATATCCTTACTCCTAGGATCGATATCCTTGCTCCTTAATTATTTATACTTACTTTAAATGCTCAAATTGGCTAAGGCAAGATAAGTAACTATGGTTTTACTTTACTTAAGCCAAACTTCCTATCATCCATATGGTTATTTAAGGCCAAGGTTGCTTTTATTGTTAAGATATGATAAAATGTTTTCTATCTAAGATGATAAAAGCTCAACCTTAGTTTCTCTTAAACTACTTAGTATAGAATTAAGAAAAATAGCCCATGGGAGTCTTCATGCATTCATCTTCATGGTGGAGGTGATCCAAGAATCATAGGGCTTCAGTCTATACACCTTAATCATTGGTCATCTTAATCCATATGGCTCTAACTTAGTTATAGTTATAAGTTATAATTTTATATTCTTAAAATATAATTCTAGCTACAAAATTGAGTTTAATTAAAATAAAAATATAACCTAATACTTATATTTTAGACATTTAGACTTTGCACTAGTGGTTCCAATCCCCTTATCCTAAATGTGTCATACCTAGTAGTTTAAATAATAAGCACTTGTAAGAAAATATATTAGTTTTAAAATTATTATAGAATCCCCTTTTTAAACTTGACTACCTACAAAATTATAATTAGTTCTAAATAAATAGTGCCTTATATTCAATCTATAAGCAAACAAATCTTAATATTTATGCTAAAATATTACACTACAAAATAGGAAAATAAATACATAGCTACCAAGCACCTAACCTAAGTCTAAGATTAGTGACCTAATAATCAAATATGCATGTAAAGCTTATGTGGTGTGTCAATTCTAGGCCTTAATATTTAAGTTTGAATTTGAGAATGAAATTAAATTTATTACTACTAGGTGGTTTAAGTTTAAATGATTAATGATTCCAAAATCAATTTTGGATTATGATTTAGTTTAGATTTAAGGGGTTTAACATTTTAAAGCATATGAGGAGTAGTGGGACCCACTTGGGGTTGGGCCCATGCTTCCTTATACTTTGATCCTATTAGGGTGAACACCTCACAAAAGATGAGGATCACCCTAAGACTCTAAACAAAATAAATTTTGTAGATTTTAATTGATTTAATCAAAGCTACATAATTTCAATTATCTTTTGATTTATGAGTTTTAATCTTTATTTAGGTTCAGTGACTTTGTAAATTTGATTGACTACCCCAAACATAGAAGGACATCTCATGGAACACTTCATAATAATTTGATTAATTTAAATTATTAATAATCCAAAATTATATATTAATTAGTTAAGGAAGAAAATTTTGAAAATATTCTCTAAAGTTTGGGAAATGTTGAGAACCATCTCATAAAAATTTGGCATTATTATGAATTAACTAAAATTTTTCTATGATTGTTTTATTATTTCATGGTCAAAATAATATTTAAATTGAAACAAATTTTATAAGATCATAAAACTTTGTAGGAGGTTTGAAAATGATGTCCCAACACTCAAATAAAAAGATCATGTTATATGGAGTTTAATAAGGTTTTATATGATTTTATATTCTATAAGATTTTAATAAAATTTTACAATTATTTTGTTATTAAATAAATTTTATTTTCTTATTTTGTAAAATATTAATATATTTAAAATAAATAATCCAAACATTTTTTCATGCTTTGGATAGAAAGAGTCTTCTTGGATGATTTATAATATTATTTTGATAATTTTAGAACTTTAAAATACCATTTTTATAATTTATTTAAGTAAAATTTTAAGTTAAATATAACATTAATTTAAACAATTATGAAAATATTCATAAGAATTCTTGATTAAAAATAATAGTGATTAATTCTAGAATTATTGATAAATTTTTTTAAGCCATTTGGATTAAATTGGAATTATTTATGTAATTCTCACTTGTTGACTAATTAATTAATTAGTTAATGTGGATAATTGAGGAATTATTTGAGATCAATTTTTTTCCTATTTTTTTCTTTTTTATTTTTTTGTTATTTTGAAAGCATATTTGTTTACGTGTTAAATATATTTTTTGAATTTTTATTTTCAAAATGAATAACATTATTTTGAAAAACACTTAAAATAATTTCTAAATGCTTTTAGTGTTTTAAAAACAACAATTACAATAAAACATATTTTATTTATAAATAATAAATAAATAAAACAAAACAAAAAAACATGAAACAAAATTTAAAACAATAGTAAAACCAAAATGGCATGTAAGCTAATGAAGGTGATTAATACACTTAGTGATGATGATAGATATTTGGAAGTTATATGATCCTCTTTGTACCTTAAGTGTTTTAGAACATTAAGTTGCAACTTTTTTTTTAATAATTTTAATTAATTAAGCCATATTTATAATTTAATATCTTATAAATGTTGACTTCACGCCCCATCTCATTTGAGATTGATTTTGATGATAACAAGCATATGTTCAAATATTACTAATTGATTTAATTCAAGTGATGCAAGAGATTTCTTAAGCCATAATTCTTCAATCAAATCTACAAAGCTAAAGCTATTGGACTTGAAATGGTTGGGAATTTTCTAGGACTTACAATACTAAGATAAATAAGAGCTCAATAAAATAAAATCAATGGCTTAATTATTTCAAAATATTTTATTTGTATTTCTCCATATTTTTCTACATTTTAAAATTACAATATTCTTTAATTATTCATTGAATTATTCTTTTGGATAATCTAAATCACTTACATGAGTTTAATCATCATCTATTGTGCTTTCATGTAAGATGAATTAATTTCAAACTTTATTTAATCATTTACATGCTTATTTAAATTAATTATCCATTTACTTCTTGTATGATAATAAACTTATTCTAGAATTATCCAAATTATTCTTTTTTCTTTCTCCTATTCTTTTATTTTCTCTCTCATATCATAATTATCATCTAAATTGTTTTTGGCCGAATGTTTTATAGATTTTTAATGATAAACCATGTGAGATTTATTAAAATTATTTTCATAATGTTTTCTTTATTTATTAAAATTTTAAAAATTTATCTATTTGTCATTTGAAATTTAAATTGTTTTGAATCTAAATTAAATATACATTGCCATGTTATTGTTTATTTGGATTCATTCATTTATGAAATGTTTTGGCCGACCTCTATGCTTAATTTCCTAATCTTAATTGAATTTATTTGAATTAATCTAGGTTAGTTAACATTAAAATTCAATTGAGTCTTTATTTTATACTTTTATTTCTAGAAACCCTTTTGGAATTACTTTGGCCGACCCATATTAATTGTTTTCATTGAATAAATTTACTCAATTTATTAAAAGAACTTCATAAATTGATCCATCATCATTTACACGTGATTGATTGCATTAAATTAAGTTTGTATTATTTTTTTGGCGCTTGGCGAAATCCATGATGGAATATATTAGATTTATTTTATTTGTTTAAATTTTGATTCTTTCCATTTTCATTCAATCAAATTTATTTAATTGAATATCTCATATCATGTTGCATTAAACCTTGATTAAATTCCTATTTGGAATGCTCTGGACTAGCCATATTGTTCAATTAATTCAAATTCAAATCAATTTGAATTAATCCCTTCTTGATTTTAGTTGCATTAATGGAATTATGCTATATATGCTAAGATTATTTATCCCCTCTCCTTTTACCTTGGTAGACCATTCATGTCTAAAATTCAGTTTGGAATTAATTTTAAACCATGTGTTAAATTATTTAAAGTTCAAACTCTTACAAATAAAATTTTTGTACTTAGGCAAAATCCTTGGTTTATTAATGTGATTTATTTTCTTGGAATGATTGATTTATTCTCTCATCTCTCTCTCTCTCTCTCTCTCTCTCTCTCTCTCTCTCTCTCTCTCTCTCCCTCTCCTCTCTCTCTGTCTTTCTTATCAATCTCTCTTTGGTCAAAATTTTCATCATTGATTCTTAATTTTGTTATTGATTCAAAATAAATCATTTCCTAAATTGAGTTTCTCTCCAAGTCTTCTCTTCCTCTCCTTTCAATAAAATATGGTTCAGACTTAGGTTAATTCCTATTAGCCCTTCTCCATCTTGGCCAAACTCTTGTAATTTGATTTTCTAGAGATCTTAGCAATTCAAGTGCAAAATTTCTCTCAAACCTCTCTTATTCTCTCTTAGTTGAAACCTACTTCTCCTCTTGAATTTTTCTTTTGGCCAAATAGCTCTAAAATCAAGAATAATTTCTATAGTGGTTAAGCTCTTTTCTCTTACACATCTTCGCTTGGATGAAACCTTATGTTGAGTGAAATAAAGCATTCTTGACGACTTGTGAGATCCCTCTTTGGTGACCCTACATTAGTACTTGAAGATTGGTGATAAGAAGTTGTCTCCTTCTTTGCAAATCATCTTTAACCATTAATTGGACACCCTCTTCATCTTCTTTCAAGTTATTCTCAATTTTATAAGGTGTGGATTCATTAATCAATCTTTAATTTTAAAATGTTTTCAATTTAATTTCATATATAAGAAATCAAATTTAGCTTGTTGTTTTGAATTTATTTATTGCATAACATACTTTGATTACATTTTCATGTAAGTATTTTAATCATTCTTGTGTTGTGAATTTATATATCATTTAAAGTTATTTTGGTTTCAAGTTTTTATTTCTTTTAAATTAAATCAAGATCTTTTAAGATTTGTTTGCATATAATATTTCATGTAAGGTTCTTATTTTCACTTTGACTTTAAATCAACAAGAAAGTTATTTGAGCTCTATTTTATATTTGTCTTAATATTATTTAGTTGGGTTGTGAATGCTAAATATTTTTAAATTAAGAGTTAGATGCTTTGTATCTTTTCTTGTTATTTTCTCATTTATTTTGCTGGGTTTTACTTGCTTGTGCAAGAAAGTATAGTGTTGGGTTGTACTTGCGTCGAAAGTATGGTGTTGGGTTGTAATTTCTTGTGTAGGAGAATACTGTTGGGTTGTACTTTTCCATGTAGGAAAGAACGTGTTAGGTTGTACTTTCTTATGTAGAAAAGTATGGTATTGGGTACTTGCTCATGAAGGAGAATACCAAAGATTTGTCGTAATCTCAACTTTGATTTATTGAATTTCTAGCTTGGGTTGAACTACATAAAATCTCTATGTTCTTTGCTTTATTTCTTCCTTCACCTTTACTTTTCTTTACTTTTATTGTTCATTACTTTCCTCTCTTAAATATAATATTTTGAAGTAAAATTTTTATAAAGTATTAAAATTAATTTTAATCTAAATATATTTTAAACTCAATTCATGCTCCCTCCCTCTTAGGTGCAATAGCCTCATAACAATAAAGTGCAATTCCAAAAATCTTGAGAAAACCATAAAGCTAAATAATAATATGTAAAACATATCCTAAAATTACCAAGTTATTTTGATTTGTATTTTATGACTAATTACATGATTAAAATTTCTATTAAAATTATAATTACCTTAAAATACCAAACACAATTTGAAGTTTTGGTTTCATTTAATTTTCATCGAATACTTAATCCAAAGAGGGCTCAATTGTATATTTTTTGAATTATTATGTTATTTATTATAAATTTTAAAAGTTTTGCCAAATTAATTAATTAATTAGCTAAGGCTTAATTAACCCTATGTTTGGAGATTTTATGATTATGCCAAAATTAGAGAGCTTACCCATTTTTCCAATCCATTTATGTTAATGGAGGCCATTAGCCAAAAATATATTGTTAATGATTTCTATAATTTTAAATTTAATTATCATGTGATTTTCACCTTTAAGATTCAAATTTTAATAACTATTCATATACTCATTCAAATGCCATGGAAATTTCATGGATGACAAAGAGTATCACCAAGAATATTTGACAAAACATTTAGGCCATTTGGATGGATATTTTGAGGTTCATTTAATACTACTTTTAAAACTTTTATTCAAATTTATGGCTTTTATTTTTCTAAAGTCTACCCATTTTTTGAGTTTATAGAGTATTTATTTTCATTTTAAAATTTTTCTAAATTTATTATAATATTTTCAAATTTTAAGTATTTTAGTTACTTCTAGTAAATATTTGTTAATTCCTTTATTTTTTCCATGTGGTGTTCAACCATTCGTAAATTGAATGGCAAGCTTGAGCCACATCAGCTAGCATGTAGAGCATAATACCCATTGGGTTCATAATCACGAGTTTGGAGATCACGATTTCTACTGAGATTTGATTCACCGAGTTAATGGGTAGGAGCTCATCTCCTTCCACTTGCGTGAAACAACCATCCATTAGAATAGTGGTGATTCAAGTGATCCCTACTATGTAATGCAAAGCACTCATTAGAATGATCAAGAGAAGAAATGTGATGATTCAACTAGTTAGATCATATTGGCATGCATGTTTGCTTCATATATCATTAAATATTAGGCATTTACTAAGTGAATTAAGAAGATTACCTCACCGGAGCTATGTCTAATGGTTTTAACATGAAAGGTAGCTTCATCTTTAAGACGCAAAGTCATGTTGAAGCTTGCTAGATGTCTCCTCATCATTCATGCCATACATCAACTCACCTATAGTGCTCATCAAAGGTTGAACAAAATCAATACTAGGATGCTTGTGGAAGGTGGGGTGAATTTCATTTTACTCGATGATGCCAAATAATGTTCTTAATGAGATAATTTAAAGGGAGAGGGCATGGTTTGATAAAGAAATTTTGGTGTCGAGGTGAGGTTGTGGGCATTCAAAAATACAAAAATTGGACAACTTGTAAGAAATTTGGACAATAATGAGGAGAGTATTCAATTTAGATAGCTTGGCCACATAGGTGATGGACTTTCGCTGCTTTTAGAAGTGGAGGCCAAAGTCATTTGGTCTTAAGATCATTTGATTTCTCATGCTAAACCTTTGCTCACATTCCCAAACTTACTTTTGGTAGGATCATGTTATTAGGATAGTAAGAAACCATGTAAAAGGTTTCTAATAACATATAAGATGTGTGATTATACATCACATGCTTATCTTTAGATTGATTAATCTCATGGCTAAGTGTTGACCTCACTTTTAGTGAGGTTGATAATAACCTCTTTAAACCTAGGATCCAATCTAAGCACTAAGGCTCTTTTATAACTATGACATTTCTAGCAGCTAGGTGAACACCAATCTTAAGCCTAGAGGACTCAATCATGGGGTTAGACTTAGGCTAGGAGAGACCTACTCACCCCAAATTCAAACCAACTCCTATGATTGAAACCAAGTCCACCTTAACACCAAGTGCGACTCAAATTAGGTCACCAAACCAAATTCCTTAACCTAGTGAGATACCCAACTAAGCCTAATTAACCTACTTGGCATATAGTTGACCATGACTTGGACCAAATCAAGACCTAATTGGCTTCTATTAAATGAACATTTGAAACTTAAAGACTCCAATTCAAGTCCCATTCAATCTAATCAATGGATTTGGCCAATTGGTTGTTGGCCTAATATGGCTCATTCTCATTTAAGGGTCAAACCCAAAATTTACCAAATCCATTTGAAATTGAACCTACACTAACCCTCAAAACCTCAATTAAACTCAATTGAAGTATGATTACAATCCAATTAACCCAATTGATTGGATCAAAGTTGGCATAAAAGCTTAATTTGAGTTAAAAATCCAATTCAATCCAAATTAGATCTAATTGAAGCAATCAATCACCCTAAAAGAAATAATTGATCATATCATAACCCTTAATTGACTTTAATTGATCCAATTAACTCAATTAGCTCACTTAACATAAATTAACCTAAAAGTCCAAATTGAGTGTAAACTTGATCTAAGCCAAATTGGATTGAACCAATACTTATAATCACTCTCAAATTGATTATTGAACACTTTTCAATCATTAGCGAAGCCAATTTGACCAGCCAAACTCAATTGACCCATTTAGCCCAATTTGACCTAAAAAGGGTCGAATCAAAACTAAATTTAAATCAAATCTTTTAATCTTCTTCAAGTGATCAATCCAACATGACTTAACCTCCCATTCAACCCAATTTGGCCAATTTGATTTAGTTATAAGGGCACTCTTTCCTTTTATTCTTCACTTTTCTTATAATTGTTTTAGTATTTCTAACACATTTATGTATTATATTTGTGTTTTATTTTCTAAAATGTTGAACTAAGTATGTTAAATTAGAATTTATGTGAGCTTTTAGATGATGGTGTTGTATTAAACTTAAGTTGTAGATTAAAAAAAAGAAAATTATTTGTGCTTTTAATGAAAATGTGTTTTGCTTTTTTCCATGCTTCTTTTACTTATAATGTGGCCAATTACAAAGTTAAAATAAGTATGATCCGAGTTATCATTGGAATACTAGAAGAATAAGTAGAAAAAAGGCAAACAAATGTATTAAATAATCATAAATGTGTTAGATAGTTTGGGGTAGCTAAATAACCATTAAATATATGATTATTTTAGGATCTGCAATCATTTAATGGGAAATATTTGTAAAGAAACCAATCAAAATTTACTTGGCACCGTGCATAAAATTAGGTAAAAGGATTTTAGTTATGCTTATCTAGAGATAGAGAGTATAACACTTTTGCTCCTAGTTAATACTATAAGCTTTAAATTTATTCACTATATAATTTAACATAATACATAGTCTAAAAGATTCCATAAATTTAGAGTACTCCTTCTACAATTAAGAAAAACACCTATATATTTTCTATAAAAATATAAAAATATAAAATTTAGTTTTTTTTATTATCTTACAAAATAATATATAGTAATTTTAATTAAGCACTTGCATTTTGTTGAATAAAAACAAGATTTAAAGAGTTGAGTACTTAGTTTAAATTAATATATAATTTTGCTCTAATCTTCATGGGATCAATATTGTATTCATTTTGTATTACTTGATTCTACGCTTATGTAAAAGGATAAAAAAAATACCGAATAGGTTTTGGCCTTGTTCAAGGGATTATAAGTAAAATTGTAATTTGTGTTAAGTTAATATTAGTCTTGCTAAACTACCTTGTAAATAGACCTGGGATAGTCTATCTTATGATACAAAAATTAATCCTATAGAAATGAATAAAGAACAAGATAATGTGATAAAATTTTGAAGTGATAAAGACTTGAGAGGTAAATATTGATGACGATAAACTTGAAGTTGAAATTTATAGTTTAAAATATGTTATTGAGGAAAAGATAAACAAAATGAAATTATTGAGAAAAAAGGTTGAGAGAGAGGCCTTTAGGAAAATAATAGAAAGACCACCTCCACCTCTCTCAAAGACTCTAAAAATATTTAGACAATAAATTCCCCAAGCTTAAAGAAGAAAGTGTAATTAAAGATTTGGAGATATCATTGAATAAAAATTCATTAGAATAAGTCATAATTAAGGATGAGCAAGAGAATGATGATGATACATTTCTTAGATCAGCTCCTAAAGAAATTAAAGAAAGAAGTGAGCTCTTAGATGTATTTATTAGCACTCTTAAGTCATGTATCTTAAAAGCACTAGGTTTGGAGTTAAAATTATTCCTTAGTAATTTATAGTATGCCTACATAAGTGAATCATTATCTTTACTAACCATAGCTTTTAAGAACTTGGATGATGTTAAGAAAAAGATTGGATGAAAATCTTAAGGATTATTAAAAAAGTCGTGGATTGTACCCCTTGATATAAAATACCTATCGATTGGTTCATTTAAAATTAAGAAAACTTGGTATAGTTGATTGAAGACTATAAAATAAGTGCTTGGGAAGCAACCCAATTCGATTAGTATTAGTTGGAGATTAATCAATTTAGTGAAAAGTAATAATTCATTTGAATTATGTTAGTTATATAAAGAGATTAGGAAAGTATGAACATCAATAACAAATATGGGTTAAAATGTTAATAAGATGAACTTTTCATGAAAAAAGAGAAAAAAAAGAGATGAAAGAAGAAAAATTGAGATGAGAAGAATACACTTGAGGTTGAGCAACATAAAATAATAATACTTAGAAATTCTCCCAATTATCGGACCAAGTCAATGAAGTTATTAAAGTAACTATATATATTAAATTCAAGAGAGAAAATTATGCTTTGATTATTTAAATATTAAGTGATGACTATTTATAATAGTCAATTAACTAAAATTTAAAAGAATTAACTATATTAATATTAAATGAAATGACTTAACTTAAATAAAATATTAATTTGAGTAAGAATTTAGGCTATTATGGTTAAGTTATTTTTCATTTTTTAATGATTATTGTAAGTTTATTCTTCAATTTAAATTGTTATTTAATGATTTTAAATTTTGTAATCAAATAAATTTAAGGATTCATGAAAATACATATGATTACTTGAGGACAAGTGATGATTTGAGTTTGGGGTGTTTGATAAGTGAAAATGTTTACTTAAATTAACATATATTTTAAAGTAAAAAACTTTATTATTTTATAATTTATTTTCATAATTTTAAGTGTTTATGATAAAACTCGCTTATTGGGAAAAAAAAGAAATGCAAAAAATGCAGAATCATAATAGAACACCGTGATGCTACATTTACGTTGTTGATGGTTAGAAGAAAAAAAGATGTGCGTAATAGAGAACACATCCCTATGACTCTAGATTTGCGCACAAAGGCATCATACCCTCTGCGCTACATTGTAGCATCGAGGTGCCATATTTAGAAATATAAAGCCTAAAATTAGAGAGTACGTGCATTATTGAACTAGTGCCTAATAACTACAAAATTAGTGCCAAGGTATTGCGACCTAATAGAATAGATGTTTGGTTCAATGATGATTTTAAGCAATTATGGAAGGAGCATCTGGACAATTGACCATGGTTGTATCAAGGCTATATATACGGTATATTTCCAAGAGAAAGAGATCTTTCTCCAAATTTTTCTTTCTATTTTTTTTCAAGAGGATGAGTATGTGAGAGTCCAATGAGAACACTTGGAGAGTGACACTCCAAGTGTTATGTGTTATGGTGTATGTAAATGTTTGTCTATGTGGAGTGTGTGAAGGAGATCACAATCAAGAGATCAAGGAGAAGGATACGTGAGAACAAAGGAAGAGAATTTAACGCACTATTTTCTTATATTTTGTAGTATTTCTTACTAAAATTTATCTATTGTGTTTGTGTATTAGTTTCTAAAATGTTGAACTAAGTATGTTAACTCGAATTTATGTGACCTTTTAGACAATGGTGATGTATTAAACTTTTGTTGTTGATTAAAATAAGAAAATTGTTTATGCTTTTAATACAAATGTATTTTGCTTCTTTCCATGATGCATTTACTTATAATATTTCCAATTATAGTAGGAAAAAATGCAATTGTGTAAAAGGCAAACAAAATGTACTAAATAATCATTATTGTGCTAGATAATTTGTGGTAGCTAAATAGCCATAAAATATATGATTACTTTTAGATATGAAATCATTTAATGAGAAATATTAGTAAAGCAACCAATCAAAATTTACTTGACACTTGGTAGAAAACTAGATAAAGGGACTGGTTTGGTTATACTTATCAAGAGATAGAGAGTATAACACTTTTGCTTCTAGTTGACACTACAAGCTTTAAATTTATTCACTATATAGTTTAAAAAATTCCATAAATTCAGAGTACTATTTTAAAATTAAGAAAATACCTATATATTTTCTATAAAAATATAAAAATATAAAAATTATACCTTTTATTATCTTGCAAAAAAAGTAGATAGTAATTTTAATTAAGCACTTAAATTTGATTGGATATAAACGATGTTTAAAGAGATTAGTACTTTACTTAATATAAGTTCATATCTAATTTTTCTCTAATCCTTATGGGAATGATACTCTATCTATTTTGTATTACTTGATTCGACATGTGCACTTGTGTAAAAGGGTAAAAAAATTACCGATCAACTATTAAGTTCTAAATCATTATTTGAACCCAATAATTGACCCAATTTTGTCAATTGGTCAACTTAACCCAGTTAGACTCAAATTGACTTATATAGGTCCAATTAAGCCAAACCCAATCTAACTAAGTCTAAACTTAAACAAACTTTTCATGACTTATCCTTAGACCATCCTTGACCAACCCAAGTGAACCCAACCCAAGGAAGACTAAGTTTAGTCCAAACCAAGTGAACTAAGGGATCCAAATGAGATAAAATCTCAAAATACAGTAGTCCAACCCCTTCCTTTGGCTTGGGCAACCACCTTAACATACCTTGAGTTCACCCATGGTAACTAAACCTAACCTAAAGTTGTTGGGAACAACCATTAACCAAGGTGAGGTCCATCTTACCATGGACAAACCTTTGGTTCAGCCCCATGGGTTGCCCACTTCATGCTAGACCACAAAACTCCTCTAGCTATTAAGAGAGGTCTAGCACATTAGTCTCATGCCATTTCTAGCCACCCCTCAATTGGATGACAAGGCCTGAACAAACCTTTTTGTTGGTTCACTTGGATGGGAGGGTATACACCTCTTACCCCATTCCAACTCAACATGCGCGTTCCTCATAGCAAGCCCCAAAGTTCCTAGAGCTCCTTAAGCACCCATCACCAGTGAGACCAACACCACTTCAAACCTGAGCAACTCTCACACCCAACTCCACCAAAATTCAACCAAAACTAAATTAACTCTTGCCACACCTTTTCCACATTTTCATGAGAAAAGAAAATTAAGATGCACTTAATTCAATCACTAGAGCATTTATTTTGATTAAACTCTAGTGAGTAGTGATAGAGCTTGGTCTTGAGAGCATTCAATGAGGAGGCATAAGAGAGCCTTCTCCATAGGGCCTTACCTTTTCAAGGTGAAGCTACCTTAGGTGATTAACCACTAGTCTTTATCTCTCATGAGATAACTCCTTTAAACCATAGGCATGGCCATTAGGTGTTGTAAATCAAGCCATATGATACCAGTTTCATTCCCTAAACATTTTGGATTCTTTTCCTCATCAATTTGAGCTCGGTGAACTTGGATTAAGCAACGATGGATGGATGTCCATTTCTTACCTAAGGTTAATGATGAATCATTGACTTTTTAGTTCCATATGATTAGAGTAGACAACCATGATTAACCACATTTATTTTCTCTGATTTCATCATATTTAAATCATAGAACTAATCGTGGCCTTTTGATCCATGATTGAATGGAAAAGACAAAATCACATCTATCGCTACCACGTGAGATAATTTAAGTAATGAACGCATGGCATCAAGTGTAAAGTTCTTCCGTGTCAATGATGACATGGTGCCCATTGTGTAAATGGATTAATTAAATTTAAAAGTTTAATTAAATGACCCAATCTTCAAAAAATCATTAATAATAACAAAAAATTCTAAAAAATACAAATAAACACTTTATAGAAACCTTAGACAAAGGAGAATCTAAGAAATATAAAAGCCCCTAATTAGTAAAATTAAGCCCCTAATTACATAGTTATTTAATTTGAAACTCTCGGTGATTGTCCCATGAGATGATCACAAAATCCAATAATTATTTCAAGTTAATTGGTTGGGTAATTTGGGAAATCCAAAATTTTAAACCATAAAGGGCAATTATGTGGATTTATTAATTTTATATAATTAATTTTTTTTTAAAATTTATTGTGGAATGTTAAATGCACTTGATAATATTAATGGTGGTTCGAGAAAATAATTAGGACCATTAGTTCTTAATATATCTAAAATCATCATTAATGGGCTTTTATTAATTAATTAAAGCATCAATTATCTTAGGATTTAGAAAATTAATAATAAATAGCCTATATCACTAAATATTATGACAAACCCTCTTTATGCTCAGTTAGAAATAAGGTTTTCATTGAAATCAACTTCGCTAATTAGTTTGGAGTATTTTGAGTGTAATTAAGGATTTTGAATTTTCCCAATTTCTTCAATTAGTATTTAAATATAAACCCTATTGCATTAGAACTTTCAAGACATGTTTATTTCATATTAATTTATGTTTGATAGTTTTTCATAATTTTGGGCTCATCTTTAAGGTATAATTGAATTTTTGAACTCTTTTGAGCTTAATTACTTTATCTTAATTAATTTATAAAAATAATTTAAGTTAATTTTAACTCACTTAATGAATAGAAGTGGGTTAAGTGATGACATTAGACTCTTTTCCTCCTTATTAAGTTTAATTAACTCAAATTTTAAAATTGATGCTTAATGAATTTAATTAGGCATAAGGGTGATTATCTTCATATGAATAGGATTAGGCTTAGTGGTATTAAATTGGTTGTTTGGTGATGTTTAATTACTTTGCTTCAATCACCCTATAAGTTTTTGTTCCATATGTTTCATGTGTTCATATTTCAAAAATAATAAAAGGGGAAAGAGATTTCATTAATTGCATGCCTTGAATTAATGTGTGGATATTATCACAAGTAAATCTTAAATTATTTTTTCTAATAAATTCAAGTATTTATTAGTGTAAATCTAAATTAGTTATGATAGCTAGAACATGAATCTATACCAATATTATGACTTACATACTTAAAAGGTATATAGCCTAGACATCTTGAGAGTGTTAGACTTTAAGTAGTCTCAAGTGGTCTTAGATACCTCACTTCCTTGGTCTAACAATGTCATGTATGTAAAATTTTAGCATACTAATGTGTGTATTTATATAGGAGTTAATAAATTATCTTTTTTTTTTTTTAAACTCATACATGTATTACATACACATATACCTTTAAATCTTAAACTAAATATAATAAATAAAATATATCAATTTATTCACACAACAATGTGTCGAATTTCAAAGTGATATATATATATATATATATATATATATATATATATATATATATATATATATATATATATATATATATATATATATACATTAAATCTAATCATTTCTATGAAGAAGCCATTCTTTTAAATGGATGTTAAGATGTGATGAAGCAAGGTAGAAAAATCGCCAAATTAATCATGATTTAGATCCATTAATATTGAAATGGTTTTCAAATTATTATAGTAACATTTAAGTCAAATCCAAATGTAAGATTTAAAAAGAAAACATTCTTAACACTTCATTAAAATGATTAAAAGTATAAAATCCACCTTTAGGTTCAACCCGAGGTTAGGGTTGAAGTGGACTCGCTCCACTTCTTACTCTTAAAACTCTAAATTCAAGTGAAATGAGAAAATAATAAAATGAAATCTAAAATTCATTTTAAGAAACCACTAATCACTTAAGTTTTAATCACCCATTAATAGTAAAATTAAACACCCATTTTCACACCATAATTAGAATGTTAGAGCCAAGTTTGGTCATCTCACATTAATCTTTGCATGCACATTTGATTGATAGGCCACGATCTTAGATGTAGGTTAAGTCTATGCATTATTATGATGTATTATTGTTTTCTTGTTTATGGTGTAATATTATAGACTGAGGTAAGGGTGTACATTCATAGATTGGATGTTCGGATGACATTAGCCTAATAATATTTTTTATAGGGGATTGTACTTAAGGGATTGCTGTAATAAAGATTTATAAATGCCTTTACTTACAAGTATTGCTTGGTTTCTAAGCACAATCCATTAGGTTAGGTGGGTTTGGTGACTTGAGATGAAGTGCTAAGCCCCAATGTATGAAATATAACTACTTAATGTGTATGTATGCTCATCTAACCTTTATTTTGCAAGTGTAGTTAGATTTTAATTTTTATTTAAATATCATTTTGTATTAGGATTTTGATTAAAACTATGGGATTTAAGATGAGTAGTGGTTAGAAGGCCTTGACCTAGAAAGCCCTATGATTCTTAGAGTGCCAAATTCATGAAAATAGAGAAGAATATTGAAGAACTCTATAGTTTCATTTAATTGTAATTATAACTTGGGTTGTATGAGGGTGAGCTTGACTACCCTTTTTTTTGGGGTGTATGGTGGTACCCGTAAGCATCGGTCCTTTATTATTTTAATTGATCATGATTATTTAGTTTGTTTACATTGATTGTGTGATAAAAATAACATACTTTTCACTAGGTTTCTTAACATTTGAATATTTATTGTTTTGCTTGGATAAGGTAGGCTCTTCAAAGACCAAAATTTTATACCTCATTAATCAAATTTAATGAAAATTTTAACAACTCATAACTTCACCTCAAAGCATAAAAATTTATTCAAGATAAAAGATTTAGTAACCCCTTACCTATTTGTTGTATGCTATAATATCATGCATATTATCACATTCTTTGTAAATAAGAAGTCTCCACTCTTGTATGATAAGAGATAAGAGTTCCCTGAAATGGAGAACACCATTCTCTGATTTAGCCCTTAACATAATTTTATCTTACATGTAGACATAAACCTTCCCAAGTCTTAAGTCAAAAATGTTGAGTCAAATTCAAATAACAATTTATAAATTTTATTGCATTAGTTTAAGGCATGATTTTCATATCATGATTTAGTCTTTTAGGGAGTGCACTTATGATTCTAAATCCATTCCTAATAAATAATAGAAGCCATCTTGCATTTACATAAATTGGCCTATATAGTTTTAAATGGTATGAGGAGTTAGCTAGAGCCACTCTAATTAGTTGTAAGTCTAGAATAGTCGATTATCTCACTTTCTCTAGTGGAAGTGAACCAACATATCCCATTTTCCCAGTAGAATTATGTTGAGCTACTAGCTTATGCTAGAGAAACCTTGTAGATCCGGGTTTAGAGGTAGCTTGTTTCTCTTTTGCTATGAGTGTAAATCCTCACCTCTTAGATATTTTTATAATTTCATGTTGTTAAAATCTAAGTCCTAGATTTCTAATAAAATGCCAACTTAAATAATCATAATTCTATATTTTAAAATATAAAGCCACACTATAAAGTATATTAAAGTTTTCACTAGGCTTCCTAGTATCATGAGCTTCCTACTTATCCATATTTAGATTCTATTAAGAACTCTTTTTATTTGAGATTTCCTACTTAATTTTTTAGCAAACACCAATCCTTTGATGCAAAGCTTTGAAATTTATAGAGATAACAATTAACTACTTTAATTGGGAGTATTTATAAGAAATCTCTATTTTCTAAGATGCAATTAACTATAGAGGTTGCCCTTATAGAAAACTTAAGAACGGCTTAAAATAAATCCTAGTTTACGTCATATATGTAAAGTAGGGGAAAATCTCAAATACACATAAACCAATCAGCCTTAAGCATCCTTATTAGGTTATCAAGTCTATTATATGGTGATATTTCTACCTTTTAGGTAGTATATCATCCCTTGATGTTGAACTCAAATATTTTAATAAGTATCCCCTAAGATCTATGTGGTGTCCCTCCTCATCCAAATATTAAGCACCATAGATTATTACATTTGACTCCACTAAGGAATGTTCCTTTCTCCATCTTGAGTCAATTATTATCTCTAAGATTTGGTTATGGACTTATGTTCTTTATGAGTTTGAGACTACCTTTCTATTGGATCCACTATCTAGTTCATCTTTAAATAAGTGTTGCCAACTTACGTTTGGTTATAGAATCTTTCATGAGTCTATTTGTAAAGCCCCCATTGGATCCTCAATGGGTAAACTAAATAGATTCAGTTTAATCATGCTAATTTTTTTCAAATTCTTGAAGAAATTCTCAAATCATATCTTTGAACCTATTGTCATACCCAAATTTAACAAATAAGGTTTGTTGATTCTCCAAATTTTCTAGATCTTCCTCATATTGAGATTCAAATTCAAATTCTCTCTAAAATAAACTCAAAGTCTCACCAATTTATAAACCCCATATAGCATAACCAAAATTTATTGGATGGGTGTATAAATTCAAAAATATAATCAAAAGAAGTCAACAAAATAAACATTTCATAATAATTAATTCCTTGCTTCTCTCCAATAGAAACAAAGTGCCAATCTCCATCCACAAAAAAACATCAACAATCATGTAGTCAAAAGATTTCATCTTTTTTATTTGGTGTGGATATGGCCATGGATCAGGTCATCCTCACCTCAACTCCCATCATCAAGTTTGGCCTTGGCTTTGAGCACTTCAAAGTCACCTGGCCCCATTACTCACCATTATTAGCAAGGAGGAGGTGGTAGACAAGAAGCCACTTCTTCAATTTGATCTCTATGATATTAAGTTTCTTATTTATATAAGAAAGCAAAGGTTCCTTTCAATGAGGATCTATTATTTCAACCACTAGGCGGTTTGGACTCGAACTACCTTTATGATAGCCAGGTCCTCAAAAGGGAGACAGAGTTATGCCGAAGGTTATTCTCATTTACTTTTGAGGTTAGTTCCAGCCTCTCACCATATCCTTCAAAAAAAGAATAAGTGGAGGAACACAAATTATATGAAGAGATGTTACAAGAGGATGTCCAGAGAAATAGACTTTGTATCCCATATTGTTGAGATGGTTCTCTATGTGAGACCTCTCCCTCTTCGGTAGTAATAGGTTTCACCACTTTTAGCTATGAAGGGAGAGGAGGATGTAAATAAGAATGATGTATCACCCCTACCACCCATAGAGTATAAGATTTTTGGTAGGGAGAGGAGGAACGTCTAAGGTATATGCTCAAAAGATTTGGGAGAGCCAATCGATGCTTGGAGTCTTCCTTAGTCCTTGACATAAGAGAGATTATCCTTAGGAGTGTTAAGGATCGACCCCAAAAAGAGGGCCATAGAGTCTAAGATAGCACCCAAGTAGAGAAGAGAGATAGAAGGAGGTTTTCCAGACTTGGTGGCCTCCACTTTGATAGACCAATGCACGGATCGGTGAATTGATCTTTAAATGGCATAGTTTTATCAATTCTAGCCAAATGAAGAAGTCTTTGGTTGAAGCTTCTGGTGCCATCGCCACAACACCTCTACACTCTCTACCCACCATCACCAGTTCATGTGTCACCCTCGACATCCCCACCAAGTATTATAAAGAGTATGTCTAGGGAGAAATTTTAACTCTTTGTAGTTCGCTTGTAGCCCAATAATGACCTTTCATCTTCTCATACTAATAGTGTGAGGTTGAGCTCCCTTATTTGGCCTACCATACCATGGAGAAGGAGTAATGGCTTAAGAGTGTTTGCCAATGCTTCACCAACATAGTAGGGTGAAGAAGAGAAGGGGAGGATAGAATTTAGCATCTTTGGTAGTGGAGCTTATCATGGTCTACACATTGTTGAGGATGTCGGCATCCCTCTTACGAGGATCATATGATAGAGGATTGCCACCCTAGATATTATGAGGAAAATTTGTGACACCACATAGATTTTAGGTATTTCTTATTTAGGTAATCAAACTCATCATTAAGAAATAAATATATTATCTTGAAAGATAAATATGTTATTCTATAATGAATTTAATCGCTAAACAAGGATCCCTAATGTTAATGGGTCCTATTAATATTCTAGAGATTCTTTCCTTGAACTACATGAAAAAGTAGAATAATATTTATTTTATACTAGGATCATAGTTCCCTATAAGGGCAACCCATTTTAATTAATTCCATCTTAGGAATGTGGATCTCTTCCAAAGAATACTCTCAATTAAAAAATAGTTTCTTATTTCAATGGATTTTAAAGCTAGTTTCAAAGAATGGTTAAATTGAAGTTTCAAAAGGGAACACTACAAAGTGGAATAAGTTATTTTGGAGGCCAATTGGGATAAAGTAGGAGAAGTCTATAGATACTAGGATACCCGATACATTTCAACTATCATGTCATTAAGCTTTAAATTTTGGAAATCATTTTAATAAAGTTTCATATTAAAATTTTATTAGAAATCTAGGACTTAGATTCTTACAACACAAGACTGTGAAAATGCCAGGGTTGAAGACTTATTCCTAGAAGGATGCTTGAACCTAAGTCTATAATTTCTTGTGACACATATTAGAGAGTCGACCTTGTTTGACTTTGGGAATTATTGGCTCTTTCCTTTAATTGAGAAAAGGAGCCTATCCGACTCTTCTAAACTTATAACTTGCCCGAAGGGTTGCTATCTAACACCACCTAAGTGAATTTTAAATTCATGATATCGGTCTTTATGTTAGGCAAGATGATTAGACTATTGCATTTTATAAAGGAATCTAAGAAAATAGACTCACTTCCTAATCCTTAAGATTATGTTGGGTATGATATGTACCTAACTAATGCAACAAATTTCAACTTTTATATCTTGACTCATAATTTGTTTAAGGATTTTGGGGTATACAATTTATGCCTACAATGAGACACTATTAGAAGTGGTCATGGGCTAAATCAAGAAGAGAAGATAGACTTCCCTAAGAAGGTGGTCATCTTCAAAGGCCAAATTCACCTTATGTACAATAGGTGAAGCACCCAATTCTGAGTTGAAAAAATATGCTAGCATGCTTCGCAAAATTTAGTATGTTCTAGTTGATTTTAAGTTATTCCTAGGGCTTTAATTTATGAGAGAGGTTATGAATTTCTTTATTTTTATTTAAGTTTACATTTAAGTTAGGTAGAAAATTTAGTTTTTCTAAGAGATTAACTTTCAAGCATTCATCACGTAGAAAGCACAAAAAAAAGAAACCTAAAAAAATAGGTTAATTTTATTACACACCGAAAGTAAATAAAGCAATTTTTAAATTAAAAGAATAAGATAATGTGGTCCCATTGTACACCCTAGAAGAAAGAAAAATGGGTAGCCAAGCTCTTTATACAACCGGCCTAGAACTATAAGTCTAGATCTATGGTCTTCTTCTAGTATCATATCTTTCTTAAGGGACCTCCTTTAGGCTTCATAGGGGACCACTAGATCAATATAGTCAACTCGCTATTCTTAGACCCCATAGATCCTAACCAAATTCTAGGTTTAAATTACATTAAAATTCAAAAGAAAATTCCTAAGCCTTGCAAAATGAACATTAAGAAATGCAAACAACATAATAGCGACTATATTTACAAACATACTTATCATTTATTGCTTACCAAGTCCACCTATTCTATTGGGCTATTCATAGGGAATTTACAACACCTACAAGAAATAGTATTTATTTATAATTTATTACAAGATTCCCTTTTAGCGTAGCTCAGAGAAAATATTGTTGGCCTAAAAGAATGTCATAGCATCTAGACTAACGAACAATCAATTCTAGCCATCCATAAAATAATACACCACAAAATAATAAATACATCACAAAATATTACAAATCAACCTAACTAAAATCTAGGGTTGGTGAGCTCATAATTTAGTGCGTGAAGGAAATGAGCTTTTGTGGCAAGACTATACTAGATCTTATTGAGTTTAAGTTTCAATTTGGGTTTCAAATATTTAATTTAAGTTGATTTTGAGATTTCAACTTTTCACAATTTTTTTTAATAGGTACATGTCATTATTATACCGAGATTGAGGTATTAAGTCCTCCTTGAACCGGTAGCCCTACGACCTGGTGTTAAGACTATATATCTTATGTTGCTAATTATGAAAGGTTTTACTTTTATTCTTTTGATTTCTTTTAATCTAAAAATTGGTTTAATTTACCATGGGTGGTTTCAATTAAAATGGTTTAATAATTAACAATTTCATTTCCATTTTTAGATTCATTTTATATTAAAATGAAAATTTTGTTTTCAAGAATGAAGAATATAATGAATTCCACTTTGGGTGGAACCCAATTCAAACCTCCTAAAACCTAATAGAATGAAGTCTTCACCCAAAGGTGAAGATTCATTCTAAGGTCAAAGTAAGATCCTAAGTATCTTGATTATCCTCTTCTTGAATTTTGAAGTTGGATTTGGTTTGATTAAAGTTCCAATTATTATTTAGATTTGAATTAAGAATAGTTCTTCTTTCCATTTCTTTCAATTTGATTAATGTTTCTTAATTTGAATAATTTTTAAATGATTTGATTTATTCATTATTTTAGTTTTTATTTTGTTTTGATAAATGCTTATTTATTTTCATGTGTTTTATTTATTTAATTTGTTTGATTTAAATTGATTTTATTTATTCATTTCATTGTTGTTATGTTAATGGGTTCGGATAAATTAAATTAAATGATTTCAAGTTCTAATTTCATTCGTTCATTTTATTGATGTTATGTTTATTAATGTTTACGTTTTATAGCTTAATCTTCATATTCAATCCTTTTGATTTGGCTCATTGTTCATTTAATTGTGTTTATTTTATTTAATTTGTTTTATTTTGGTTGAATTAATTCCATTCATTAATTTAATGTTTACTTCCTTCCATGATTTGATTCAAGTGATTATATTTATTTGACTTAATTATTTCATTAAGGTTTATGCCTATTAATGTTCGTGTTCATTTAATTTATTTGAATCTAACTTAATTCATTTAAATTAATATTTTGATTCATTTTTAGTTAAGGTTTTGGTTTCACCATGTGTTAATATTTCATTAATTAAGTCAACCCCTTTAGATTAAATTTTGTTTATCAATTCATAACCTAGGGAGTTTTGCCATTTTGGGCACCAATCCTAACTTAGGCCATTTCAATTTCCTAAATTAATTTAAGTTTAATTGATTTGGTTAATCGATTTATTTTCATTTGGAATTATGTTAGTCATTAACTTAAATGGACTTAAGAAGTTTTTTTTTTATGTTTATTAGATTAATATCTTAATTCAAATTTCAGTTTGACTTCATTTTTTAATTAATTTATTATATTTCATAATATATTTATTTATATATTTTCGTCACATTTAAGTTTACTTAGTAATTAGTGTTATGTTAATGGATTTAAATTAACTTAATTAAATTCAACTTATGATTTCATTCTTGGTTTAGGTTAGTATATTACATGTTAAAGTCTAATCTCTTGAAAAGAAATTTTACCAATCTTAACCTAAACCTTTTCAATTGTTCAAGTTATTTATGTATAATTAATTTATTTAGTCATGTTTATTTATACTTTAGTATTATGTGACTTACTCACTTAAACCAATTTAAGGAATTTTCATACAAATGAGTTTCACATTTAAGTATGGATTTGAGGTTAATTATTTTTTATTTTAATTGATTAATTAGTTTATCATGAATTTCCTAAATTTATTATTTAGGGTTTGATCAAATTTCATGTTCTTAATTGTTTCATTAAGCTCTAATGCACAATTAATTGAATTTCTTAACTTCATAGGTTAGAGAATTTTTTTAAGTGTTATGATGGTAATTAAAATAATTCAATTTAATTTTATGAATTTTATAATTTTTATGATTTTTATTTATTATTTCATGTAAATTAACCTAGAGATTGGAAATTTAATAACCTTCAATCGAGAGATCAATTTTCCTTGAAATATTTATGGTAAGAGGGGTTCCTTACTAGTTTGATTTTCTAGAGTTCCACTTTAATTATATTTGTATTTTAAGACTAATTTTTAATTATTTTATTAAAACTTAAATTAAGCCTAAATTAGGCAAAATTGATTAGGGCTTTTAATTCTCCTATACACTTCTCTAGATGTTGCATCCATAGAGAGTTTATTTTAAATTTTTAGAAATTTAATTGATTAACTATAATTTTTCAAAGTTCAAATCATTTTATTTAATTTAAAATTGGTAGACGCAGCTCTGCTACCCACCTAGAACTATAAGTCTAGATTTGTGAGGCTTCTTCTAGGATCGTCTCTTCTTGGGACCTCCTTTAGGATTCATAGGGGACCACTAGATCATAATAAACTCTATTATTCCTAGACCCCTTAGATTCTAGCTTAATTCTAGGCTCAAATTACATTTAAAATTCAAAAGAAATTCCTAAGCCTTACAAAATGAACATTAGGAAATATAAACAATACAAGAGGTTATATGCAAACATAGCTTATCATTTGTTTGTTTCCAAGTCCACCTATTCTATTGGGCTATACTTAAGGAATTTATAACACCTGTAAACAAACATTATTTATTTACATTTTATTACAATGTCCTTTTAGCATAGCCCCTTGTAGAAATATTATTAGCTTAAAAAGAATGTCATAGCATCAGACTAACAAGAAAATAATCTTAGCCATTCAATCTAAAATGGTCTACCATAAAATAATAAATACATCACATAACATCACAAAACATTATAAATTGACCTAACCCAAATCTAGCATTGGTGAACTAATAATTCGGTCGTGAAGGAAATAGGCTTTTATGGCAATACTATACTAGGTATTATTGTGTTCAAGTTTCAATTTGGCTTTCAAATATTTAATTTAATTTGATTTGAGATTTTTACTTTTCATAATTTTGCTTCATAAGTACATGTCATTATTATATCGAGATTCGAGGTATCAATGCTTCCTTCAAACTAGTAGCCTTGCCTCGTGTGTCAAGACTATATATCATATGTTGCTAATTATGAGAAATTTTATTTTTTATTCTTTTGATTTATTTTAATATTAAAATTTGTTTTAATTTACCATTGGTGGTTTCAATTTAAAGAGTTTAATAATTTACAAATTTATTTCTATTTTTAGATACATTTTATATTAAAATGAAATTTATGTTTTCAAGAATGAAGAATATAAAATTTCTACTTTGGGTGGAACCCATTCTCTTTAACATCCTAAATCCTAATAGAATGATGTCTTCACCCTATGTGAAGATTCATTTTAAGGGTCAAGCTAAGATCCTAAGTATCTTGATTAACCTCTTCTTGAATTATTTGAAGTTGAATTTGGTTTAATTAAGTTCTAATTTTGATTTAGATTTGAATTAAGAATCATTCTTCTTTTTATTTCTTTTAATTTGATTAATGTTTCTTAGTTTAATTAATGTTTAAATGATTTGATTTATTCTTTATTTTTGTTTTCATTTTTTTTGATTAAATGTTTATTTATTTTCATGTGTTTTATTTATTTGATTTGTTTGATTTAAATTGATTTTATTTATTCATTTCATTAATGTTATGTTAATCAATTTGGATAAATTAACTTTATCAATTTCAAGTTGTAATTTGATTCTTTCTTTTTATTGGTTATTTTTATGAATGTTCACGTTTTATAGCTTAATCTTCATATTCAATCCTTTTGATTTGGTTCATCATTTATTTAATTGTGTTTATTTTATTTAATTTTTAAATTTTAGTTGAATTAATTTCATTTATTAATTTAATGTTTACTTCCTTCAAATGATTCAATTCAAGTGATTATATTTATTTGATTTAATTATTTCATTAAGGTTTATGCCTATTAATGTTTGTGTTCATTTAATTTATTTGAATCTAACTTAATTCATTTAAATTAATATTTTGAATCATTTTTAGTTTAAGTTTTGATTTCATCATGTGTTAACATTTCATTAATTAATTCAACCCCTTTAGATTAATTTTTTATCAATTCATAACCTAGGGGTGTTAGGCTATTTTGGGCACCAATCTTAACTTAGGCCATTTCAAGTTTCTAAATTATTTAAAGTTTAATTGATTTGTTTAATCACTTTTATTTGCATTTTGAATTATATTAGTCATTAACTTAAATGGAATTAAGAAGTTTTCTTATGTTTATTAGATTAATATCTTAATTCAAATTTTAGTTTGATTTTATTATTTAATTAATTTATTACATTTCAATTTTATAATATATTGCTTTATATATTTTTAATCTATCATTTAAGTTTGCTTGGTTATTAGTGTTATGTTAATGTATTTAAATTAACTTAATTGAATTCAATTTATGATTTCATTCTTGGTTTAGGTTAGTTTATTACATGTTAAAGTCTAATCTCTTGAAATTAAATTTTACCAATCTTAACCTAAACCTTTTCAATTGTTTAAATTATTTAAGTGTAATCAATTTATTTAGTTACCTTTATTTATGCTTTAGGATTATGTGACTTACTCACTTAAAATAATTAGGAATTTTCATACAAAAGAGTTTCACATTTAAGTATGGATTTGAGGTTAATGAATTTTTATTTTACTTGATTAATTAGTTTATTATGAATTTCTTAAATTGATTATTTTGGGTTTGATCCAATTTCATGTTCTTAATTATTTCATTAATCTCTAATGCACAATTAATAGAATTTCTTAACTGGAGGGCTAGAAAAGTTTCATTAAATTTTATGATGTTAATTGTAATATTTCAAGTTATTTTGATGAATTTTATAATTATAATTTTTTATTTAATATTTATTATAAATTAACATAGATATTAAAACTTTAATAACCTTCAATCGAGAGAACAATTTGCCTTAAAATTTTTATAGTAAGAGAGGTTCCT
The DNA here is from genome assembly GCA_021442155.1 of Cymbidium sinense. Taxonomy (NCBI): domain Eukaryota; kingdom Viridiplantae; phylum Streptophyta; class Magnoliopsida; order Asparagales; family Orchidaceae; genus Cymbidium; species Cymbidium sinense. Next base: position 59,840,547 of record CM038230.1, on the reverse strand, counting down.
TTAATTCCTAAAGTTTCACTTTAATGAGATTGCACTTTAAGACTAATTGGGGTTTTAATTATTTCACTAAAACTTAAATTAAGCCTAAATTAGGCAAAATTGATTGGGGTTTTAATTTTCCTATATTTTTCTAGATGATTCATCCATAGAGGGTTTATTTTAAATTTTTAAAAATTTAATTGATTAACTATGATTTTTCAATGTTTAAATCATTTAATCTAATTAATTACTTAATTATTCTATTTTGGGGATATGAGGTTCCAGTAAGTTTTAATCATATTTTATTAGCCCGTGATGTTCATTATGATGTTTTAAATTAATCTAATGGATTTTCATAATTTTCTCAATTTAAAATTTATTTATTTTATTAAATTAAGGCCTATAGCATGAAAATTTTATAACTTAAGATCTATCTATCAATAAATCTTGACAAATTAGCCTAAGATATGTCTTAGACCTAATTTCAATTTTCTAAAGTTTAGAATTGATTGGATCATTAATTTGAGTTTAATTTAAGTTGAATTATTTTTATTTAAATTTAAATTAACCCAAAATTATCCAAAAAAAATTGGAGATTTTAGTTTTAATAGAATCCTCTAACTAAGAGGAATTCATAGAGCCCTTATTTACATTTTTGAATGTATCTTTTATTTTTTTGTGATTTTTTGAAGTTCCTATTAATTTTTATAATTTTAAATTAAAAAATCTAAATTTCCTACTTATAAAGTAGTGATGTATGAATCGACCACTTTGGATCCACATGGATCTTGCATTAAAATGGCGAGGGATGTGGTTTGATCCGAGTTGTTCGATCGAAGATCTGCTATCATCCCTAGTTTCTTATACAGGATTCAATCAAATCATTTGACTAAATCATGGTCATCCATTCCTAGTAGAAGGAATGGATGATGGAGATTATGTCTCCCTTAAAGATAATGAGAACTTAGCCCATCATTCGCTTGATTTACGATGTTTACCAAGATTTCTCATGATCTCAATTGAGAAATGATCAATGACTCATTTACAACCCATATAAATGGCTTTATCTCACTTGAGATCAATTTAGCTTCATAAATGACTAAGCTCGAATGAAAATGAGGTGGTTTTGGTGTGTACCTCACCGATGATGATCTCAATTGGTGGGGATAATTCAAAAATGTGTCTAGGGATGTGGTGAACCCCTAGATGCAAGGAATTAGATTTCCACCCTATGTATCAGTGTGGAACAAAGATTCACATGTTTTCGAAGGGTCGGTCAAACTCTAGCTTGTGCATGGGATTAGGGGAAAGGTGCACTCATCTTTATTTTGCTTAGGAAGGTGATGGGAATCTCGATAGGCTCGAGAATGACTCTCTTCTTTTTTGTCATAGTGAAGGCTTTAAAGTGAAAATCACCTTGCCTTGGTCAGCCAATGTGATTGCAACCCTTTAAGACTAGCTCAAGGGGTGGTTAGTTAATTGAGGTAGTCCAAGTTGCTAAGGGGATCAAAGATAAGGAATGGATTAGGGAGGAGAAGTTTGTCTCCAAGCACTATTCTCTTTCCATGGTATATTCTTTTCTCTTGGATGCATTTGAACCAACTCATAATATTTAATCATGGATGGCAATCATTCTAAACCAACTTTAAGATGAGTTTAAATCATTTGGAAGTCGATCGGTAAGATTTAAGCTTACATTTTCATCTTCAATGCATGTGGGCTTAAATTAATTCATTGTGAATTAATTATATTTCTTTAATTAATTGATTTTAGATTTTTCCAATCATTGTTGATTATTAATGTGTAATTAAGAATGTAATTATCCCATGCCATATGAGAATTTGATGTGATTTGAGCCAAGTTTGACCCTTTTGACCCAAATTTGTCAAATTAGATCACTTAGCTCAAATCACCATTTTAAATATTTAATTTGGGTTCAATCATATTTATTTATGTAACATGATTTGGAGTGATCAATTTCATTAGATTTAATGATTTCAATTTTCGACCTATTTGACCCAACGCTTAATGGACTAAGTTGGGTTCATTTGGATCAAATGACTAAATAGATTGAATTAAACTCAATGATTGGTTGCATTAGATTTAACTATGATTTTCAAATGATTTTGGACAATCAATTTAAGTATATTTGGATTTTATTTAGGTTTGAATTTATAAAGGCTCATTTAGACCCATTTAGATGAAATGATCTTATTAGCCTAATTAAGGATTTAATAGATTTATAGTTCCTTAAACTCATGTTTAAAATGTTTACTTTATCATTTGGATTATTTGAAATGATTTCATTTGGTCAAATTTAGGGTTGACCTTTGACTTGGTGGGGACCCACATAAAATCAAACTATATCAAGAGTGTTGGTCACATTTGACCTTTATTTAGATTTGACTCCATTTATGTTCATGTTATGATTTCATGTTTTGATTTTGACTTGAATTTCTTTTTATTTAATTTAGATTTCTTTGAGTTCAAGTGATTTTGAACTTTAGTAGTTGGATTAGCTATCTTAATTACCTTAGCCTAAGTCCAATTAGATTTCAATTTTGATTAGGTCACTTATTTGATCTAATTGTGGTAGGGTTTAGATCTACCTAATCTCATTAGGTTAGTTCCGCCCAAAGAGAGCTCATTAGGTTACTAAGCATAGTGACCCAAGTGTTTAATCATGAGGCTCTTAACCTTGGATTATATGTCTTAACACTTAATTTTAGAAATGATGTAAACCTCATCTAAAAAATGAGGTCAATAGGTATGTCCTTGTAGATCCAAAGAACATTGATGGTTGTTGCTCAAGAGATCTCAGTGGAACATAAAGCCGTGATCAAGGACATGGAGAAAGAAGTGATGATCGAGGGCCATCTTGTTATGGAAAAAGATGACCTCTTAGATGATGTAGCAGAGATCTATATGATAGAGATTAAAACATCCTCTCATAGGGAGCAACACCATAGTGAGGCCTATCGACTCAACTCGGTGACTTACTCAAACTAATGGATGATTAGATTGATTTGGAGAAGGGGATGGAAGAGTCAATCATGTTAACTCTTCACGTTAGATATTATTGACCTCACTTTTAGTGAGGTTGACAACCCTTCTCTTAGACTTAGGATTTAATCTAGACACTAAGGTTCTTAACCTCAAGTGAGGTTAATAACACCATAATCTTAGTAAATTAGATCTACAACCTTAGACTAGGAGCTTCTAATAGGCACTTAGGATACTTTAATTAGTGGCTAAGTGAACAACCTCAACTAAAACATAAATTAAAATAATAAAGTAAAATGAAATCTAAATTCAACTGAACCCAAATTAAGGTAATTAAGTTTGTTTAACTTAGTTAAACCAATTAGGCACAAAATTAGCTAAATTAAAAAAATCCTGTAAAATGAAAACAAAATAAAAAACTAAATAAAAGGAACATAATCAATACACAAGTATAAATGAACTAAAAATGAAATCATGGGGTTCAAAGTAGTCAATCAAGTGGTTTGACTTAGAGTTTACCCATGTAGTTCCACCAAGCTAAAAATCAAACTAATTAAAATTTGATCAATTTAAGTCATCTTAAATACTTACATTTATCAAATTAAAATAATAGAGCACTAAATTAATTAATTCTTAATCTAGTGATGACTCAAATGTCCTAATTGGGTCACCTAGTCTAAATGAACTTGAACTTGCCCTAGTGAACCTAAACTCAAAATAAATAGAAATTAAATTAAATTAAATGTTCCAAAACACTTTAAATTTATATTTGAACATAATTTAAACTTTTCATGGGTTTAATTTGACTAAATTTGTCATTTTACCTCGTAGTCCCCAATTTAACCCATTAAGCTCAAATTGGCTCAAAATATGTCTAAATCAAAATAAAATCCAAAATAATTAAAATTAATTACTCTAGATCATTTCAAATACTCAATCAAATATAATTGAAGCTTGAACGCACTTCAATTTGGATCATATTGGTCATTTAACCCATGTGAACCCAATTTGACCCATTAAGCCCAATTTGGATCAAAAATGGGTTTAAATCAAAACTTAACTCAAACCATATTAAACCAAATTAATGCTTAAAATTATTCTTAAGTTGATTATTCAATATGAGTGAACTCTTAATGTCACCCAATTTTTCCACCGGTCAATTGGTCAATCTAACCAATTGACCTAAATTGACCTATATGAGCATATCAAGATAAAATCAAACTAAATTAAATTAAAATCAAAATATATTAAAATTAAATCAAATTAATTATTGTAAATCACATTTAAAACATAATTTAACTCAATTTACTTCTCATTTGGGTCCAATTTTTTTAATTTGGTCCTTTAGCCCATGGAACCAAGTGAACCCAAATTGACCCATTTATGTTAAATTGAGTTAATTTAAGTTTAAGTTAAATTATATTAATTAATCATAGGTATTATAAATAATTTTCTTTATATAATTTAAATTTAATGTTAAATTAATTGGGCAAACAAGACTCACTTGACTCAACCTAACTCTATTTGGGTTAAGATGAGTCAACTCAAATCTTAACCCAAAATGAGTCCACTCACCACCCCATACATCAAACCAAGTAAAATTTCAGCTTTAATAAAGAAAAGAGCATGTAAAACACAAGGAAATAAAAAAAGAGTGAGGTGAGCAAAAGGAAAAAATTATATTTCTTCCTTCACAATGAGTGTTTTCTACACACCTCATTTCTTTTATTCCTAACATACTAAAAAATACACACACACACACACATATTCTTCCAACTAAAAGAAAACTCCTCCCCTCACCTCTTCCTCTAAGTCCAAGAGACACCAATTTATTTAACAATGAGTAGTGGTGAAAGAGCATTTCACATGGAGAAAAAGAGGAGATCCGAGATCTTCTAGCACCCACCAATGCGTTTGAGGTAACTTTCTAAACTTTAGATCAACCTTAGGAGTTTGTGTTTGGTTAAAAGTTTTCACTAATCTAGGATTTTCCTTTAGATCCTATTGCCCTTTGTTTCAACTCCCCAACACGAAATAAAATGACTTTCGATTAAGATCACCAAAGGATCGGAGATCCGATGATGTTTGTGATAGATCCCACCAATCAACCATATTTAGTCGCCTCCCATGAGGGAGACAACCTCCAGTCATCCATCTTATGACTATGATTGGATCTTATTTTTTATTTATTCTATTAGCTTTGACCTAAAATTTCAAAAAAAAAAAATAATAATAAAATATAAAATTCTAAACCAAAATAGTACAAGGGCTCTATTGATTCATCTTTTAAGAGAAATCCAATGAACCTAAAATTGCAAATTTGGATGTATATTTTAGGAGTTATTTGAGTTTTAGTGAAATATATATATATTTTAGTTATGCTTAAAATACTAAACCAGTCAACTCAAAAAATTTTAGAACGTAAAATTAATGTTCTTGCCAACCTATTATAAAATTTTCAAGTTAACTAAATTTCTCTTTTAAGAGTTATTAATTTTGAAGGAAATTGGCTATTTTTAAATAAATAATTAATTAAAAATTATAATTTTTTTGAAAATTCACCAAAATAATTAAAATCAAGTATGTTGTGGTGGTATTCAATTATTTCCTTTCAAGTATCATAAATATGCATGTTTCATGTATTCATGTTTTAAACTTAAAAGAATATGATTGCCTTTAAATTGTTTGAGTTGAATAAATGTTATCATATGGTGTAGCTATTATCATTAGTAAATCTCAAACTATTTTGAAACTATATGTTAATTGTGAATTTTAAATCAATGCTTATTATAAATAATTAATTATGTGAAAATGAAATATTTATTTACTTGTAATCAAAAGATGGCAATTGATTATTTTATTCTTATGTTTATACTTATGTATTCATGTATTTGAATTCACAAGTATATATTATGGGCATCCAGAGAATAGAAGACTTTAAGTAGCCTCAAGGAGGTCTTAGATAATCTCATTTATGTGTATGCATATATTGAATATAAAGTGAAATCCTCTTTACGCCATTAAGCTTTACATAAGATATTTATATACAACCCTTTTCATAATTTTATTTTTATGTTTATGTATATGTTTATGTGCATTTTAATTAGCAAGTATATAATCTGGACATCATGAGAATACGAGGCTTTAAGTAGCCCTAAGGAGTTCATATATAATCTAACTTCCCTGGTTTAACAATGGCATGCACTTGCTTAGATTCCTTATACATGTTTGTATATGCTTAAATATGAGATGAAATCCCTTTTTCTATCTAATCCATGCATCAACATTCATTAAGTGTGCAAAAAAAGAGAGTACATTGCATGTATGTATATATATATATATATATATATATATATATATATATATATACTAAATCAAATATTGAAGAAACTAAAAGAAAAGAATATGAATGTTATTGATAATGAAAGGAAGTATTGGAGTATTATTCATGTGATGGTGGCTTAATTTGATTGGTCTTAAGATGCCTTTCACCGGATAAGATTCATTAAGATTAATCTAAACTTATACTAAAATAAAATTCATAAATGGTCTATTAATAAAGTTAAAGTAATAATAATCTATCTTTGAAAATTAACTTTGGTTAGGGATGAAAAAGTTAAGTCTCCTTCTTTCCTTCATAATGAATGGATCATAAGCAAGAAGTGAACAAAATAAATACATAAGTTAAAACTCAATCAATTTACCAAAAGACTTAAAGTAAAACCACCATTAATGGGTAGTTTAAACAATCCTAAACTTCAAAAATCCTAATTCTAAAGCCTAATTGAGATATACCATACTAAGCCTTAGCACACACATTAGAGTACTAAGTCATCAATGAGTATTCGTAGGTGTATGTTGTGGTGATATGTTTTACTTTATAATGTAATATTTTAGACTGAATGCTAGGATTGCTTGTGTGTAAACCGAATGTTAGGTCATTATTAGCCTAATAATATTTTATGAGAGGACTATAATAATAAAATAATATAAAAATACTTTTTTGTTGTCGCTTATATCCCTAAGCATAATCCAATTAGGGTAGGTGAGCTTGGTTACCCAAGTGTAGGGTGCTAAGTCCAAATATGTGAAATATTACCGGTTGATTTGTATGTTTGTTTAGCTAATATTTATTTTAAAGCGTAGTTAGATTTAATTTTTTTTTAAAGATAAAATTTTGTAATAGGATTAGGATTAGTGTATGGGATTTAGGATGAGCAATGGATAGAAGGCAAAGATCTAGGAGACCCTATAAAGCACTGGAGTATTCAAATCTAAGAAGTGAGGATAGAGAAGAGTTAAAGACCCCATAGATTTTTTTTATTGTAATTATAATCCGAGTTGTATAAGGGTAGTGCTACCCAATTTCTTTTCTTTTAGAGGGTGTATGGCAGGCTTCAAGGCCTTTTATTCTTTTACAAAAATCTAAATGTTTGAGTATTCTGTTTAGATTGTGCAATAGAAAGGACATGTTTTTATAGCTTTCTTAAAGTCGTATGTTTGAAGTGTGGCACGGACATGGTAAGTTCTTGAATAAAATTAAATTTTCTATCCTCACTAAATAACTCATAATTAAGCTCTAATACAACTCATAAACTCACTCTAAAACTTATGTATATAAACAAGATAATAAATGATATAGAAACTCCATAGTTTGAATGGTTGTATGCTATAGCAACATGCCTATATTACTCCATTCTTGAATATAGAGGATTTCCACTCTTGCATGATAGGGGACAAGCTTGGCCTTTGGGAGTCCCCTTATAGTGGAAAACACCTCTTCTATGTAATTTAGCCCATAATCGAACTTTATTTATAGGCATATTTGTCCTAAGCCTTGCTCCAAAATAAATGTGTCCAAATGACCAAAAAACTTGTAAATTTTAGTATTAGACTATGTCATGTTTGCATCCCAAATATTATCTTGTATCTTGTGGAGTCTTAGGATTCTAGCATCCTTCCTAATTAAATAGCAACCTAACTATCTTACATCTACATAAGACTAGCCTACATGATTTTAAAGTGTAAAGTGCTAACCGACATCCACTCTAGGCGATTGTATGTCCGGGTGTCGATGTGTTCAGTCTCTCTTATGGAGGTGAACTACTATATCCCATTCTCCTCGATTAGATTTTTAAGTCATGCTTCAAGCTGCTAAATCATTTTAGACTTAGGTTATGAGGTAGCTTGTTTCTCTTTTGTTATGAGTATAAGTCCTCATCTCTCGTGCATTCCCACAACCTTGTGTTATTGGGACATCGCCCCTTACATTCTAATAAAATTTCAAATTAAAAAAAATAAATCCTCCTCTTAGAAAATATAAAGCCTCATCATAAAATAGATTGGATTAATCACAAAGCTTTGTAATGTTTTGGATACTCCTTACTTATGCTCCTATGGAATCCATAAATAAGTCTTCCCATTTGAACTCTTCCTAGTTAATTTCCAAAAATAACCAATCCTTTGATAGTTTAGCCTTGAAATCTTTAGAGACATTTATTGACTACTTTTATCAAGAGTGTTCATAGGAAATTCTCATTTCCTAGGATATAATTAACTATGGAAGCTTGCTTCCATAGGGAATTAAAAAACCTAGCTTAAAGTAAATTCCACTCTACTTTATCCATGTAATATGGGGAAAATCTTTGGTATATATTAAAACCCATCTTTATTAGGTGATTAAGTCCATTGTATGGTGATATTTTCTATCCTTAGAGATAGTACATTATTAGTTAATGTCGCACTTGACCACATCAACAAGTACCCACTAAAATAAATGTGGTGTCGCTATGACTCCAAATTAAAACACCATAGAAAGACCGAAATGACACCAATGGAGACAGATAATTATTTGTGATATAGTTGGTCAATAGAAAATGCCACTCCACTAGAAGAGGATACAAGAAGTATGCATATGAAGGGTATAAATAGTGTGGTTCTCTATAAATTGGAAATTAAATAGAAAATGGTACAATAGGTACATAAGGTGTTGGTACAAACTCAAGGGGCCTTATTAGTTCTAAAGGGTAGACCCTACACAAAAAACAATTTCATGTAGTCTAATACCCATAAGGTTTTGAGCCACCATTCTTCAAGGTGTTTGATGGAAGTGGGAACTCTAGAAGCATTATTGATTCAAGCTCTAAAACTAGTAATTAGGATGTCCTAATCTCAAATAAGAACCTCTAATGGTGCTTAGGACACTATAGTTAGCGACCTAGTGCACTTTCCTTAGGTTTGATCTAACCTAATTGGCTTAGGTGGAATCAACCAAAATTTCAAATTTGGATTAACTCAAATCAAATCTAAATAAATCAAAATGAAATCAAATTAAAATAAAGAAACCAAATCCAAAGTTAACTCTAGTTAAAGGTCAACCCACCAAGAATTTGACCAAATGAAATATTCCAAATGTCTCAAATAATCAAATAAATATGTTTGATCATGAATATAAAGAAATTCAAATTCATTTAGGCCTTAATTTGGCAAATTAACCGACTTAGTCTAAAATAACCTTAAATGGGTCCTATTGGGTTCAAATCAAATTTAAATTAATTAAATTTGATTATTCAAAATCATTTGGAAATGATAATCAAACATAATCCAACCCACCATTGGGTCTAATTTAATGAAATTAGTTATTTGACCTAAATGAAACCTAAGCTTAAGTCCATTTTGGGTCAAATGGGTTCAAGTTGAAATCCAATTTAAATTAAATAAAATCAATCACTCCAAATCATCTCACATATGCGATCAAGAATGATTAGAGTCCAAACCTAATCCAATTAGTCAAATTGGTCATTTGAACCCAACTAAAACCAAACTTAACCCATTTAGGCCAAATGGGTTAAAATGAAATTAAATTTAAAAATTAATTCAAAATAAAAATAATTAATCAAATATGCAACAACCCAACCATTTTGTATTTATGAGACTTACCATCATGAATTTAAAATGCGCTTAGGTGGTGTTAGTTCGACCCTCTCAGGGTTGTAAGTCCGTAAAAGTCGGGATATGTTAATTCCCTCAAGTGAGATGAATGACCGATAATTCCCAAAATAGAACTAGGTCGAGCATCCGATTTGAGCTTGAAGCACCTATAGACTAGGTTCAAGCATCCTTTTCAAGAATAAGTCTTCAACCCTAGGAATTTCTACGTCTTGTGCTACTAGAATCAAAGTTCTAGACTTCTAAGAAAATGTCAACTCAAAATCTAAATTAAATCCCAAAACTTAAAGCCCAATTACAGGGATAGTTTAAGTGCCTTCTAGGCATCCGATCAATAAGTATTTCTTACTTCATCCCGCTAGCCTCTCAAGAAAACTCTCTCGGTTTGAATCAATGCTAATTGAAATTCCAAAATTCAATCCTTTGAAAACCAACTTTGAAATCCTTAGAAATAACAACTTGTTTCTTTAATTGAGAGTATTCTTAAGAAGAGACCCTTCTTAAGATGTAATTAACTATAGAGGCTTGCCTCTATAAGGAACCATGAACCCAATTTAAATTAAACCCTATTCTACCTTCCATGTAGTTCGGGGGAAAATCTCTAGTACATAAAGACCCATTAGAATTAGAGTCTTTTATTAAATGATCAAATCAGGAAAAATGTTTATCTTTTGAGATAATATGTTTATTCCTTAATGATGCATTTGATCATCCAAATAAGAAATTTCTAAACACTATGTAGTGTCATAAATTTTCTCCACAAGCACATTATACACTTCAAGGCTAGTTGCATTATGCTCTACTCTTTAGGTAGTATGTTAGTAGTTTTTCTAGAGTTTCCTTTGATTGGTACACCAAGTTGCTCAATGGTTTGATTAAGCCTTTATAGAGCTAGAGAAACTTTTCATTAAGAGATTCAGTGAGCTCAAAATGGTAACCGTAGGCAACCTCATAGTAGAGAAATAATAACCTAATGAGTCCATAGTAAATTATATTTTCGTGGCATAAGCTAAGTATGAAATGCAAACCATAATTTTAAGAGAAACATGCTATTCAAATTCCTTTGAAAAATATTCATGGCATGATTTCTTTCATGCTTAAGTGTTTCACAATCAAGATATTTGAGAAGCTAATAAACAAGGCAACCTACAAGAGGAAGCCAAATAGTTTCCCTTCTTAGACCGGTCATGTAAGCCCAAGCACCATAAGGTATTTGAGATGAAGATTGGGATAGTGTTAGCTATAGACAAGAGAAAGCAATCGACAAGAGTTTACTCTAAGAAAACCATATCTCAATAGCCTTTATTCTCCCCACCTCTACCGCCTCTACGACCACTATAGTAGCCACAATATAGGTACCGATCCACCGCCATGTAGCTATTTCTCATTACTCTTACAGATAAGCTCAATAAACATTATTCTTTCAAGTGGAAAGTAGTTGAGAAAATTTTAAGAACCTCCTTAACAAGCTTGACTTTAGCTATCAACCTAGAAAATTAGAGAAAATAGGCAAGAGTGATTATCACTACATGCTAGGTCATGTCTTAAAGAATTATTTTGCCATGAAAGATTGGCTTGAATGTTGCTATAAATATAGATTCATTGTGACACCCATATAATACTTAGTAGAACATGCTACCAATTTTATTAAAATAATTAGTGGGGAATCACTAAATTCTCTCAAGACCAAAAAAAGGTTGGACATCTCTTCATCTTAAACCTAAAAAAACTTAGTCTCTAAAATTAAGGAGGTTTCTCTATATGTGCTTGAACTAACTCAAACCTCCACCACATCGACATATACCAATTGTGATGGACAACTCAAGAGGGTGGATGCCAAGCGAACAATCATTATATGCCTAAGATAGTCCACCAACACAACCACCATCCAAGTCCATCATCTCCATCTTCACCAATATTGCTTATATTGTAGAAGCATTGTATCTCTAGATGAGGGCACCAAGAAACTCATGCTACTTATATTGTATGAATTCTATTTTGTACCACCAAGATCTAATAAATTAATGTAGAAGAAGAATTCCACTAACATTTTGACTCTTTTGATGATCCTATAGCTCATTCCAATAGAAAACTCGCAGGTCAAAATAATAATCTAAATGCTTTTGATCACTCTCTTTTGATTCAAAAGTAAGCTTTCCTTTCATGAATCTTTGGGATTCCCTCTTGAGATTGATTTGGAGTCATCTAGGTGGCAGTAGGTAGGTAGATCACACTATGAACCTTCTAATTGAAGAGGTCATTGAAGTTAATCATCATAATGGAAAAGTTCTACCTCCTAAGGTGGCACCTCGTGATAAAGGTAAATAAGTCAATGGTTCTAATGAGATGATAGGCCCTCCATAAGATGCTCCATCACCGATATGCTTGTGGAAGACAAGCCCAAACTCATCTTCAACATCTTGTCACATCTAAGAAAGTTGCCATGCCCTCATCATATCCAAAGAGATGAGACAGCCTTTTAATCAAAGTTTTGCATGATCCTAAAATATGCTTAATTTAGATGGATGCTACGAGCCCAACTAAGAAAAGGCATATATCTTGAAGAAGATTATTGGAGTTACATTTTTAGATGAAGATGCTACTTGGGATATAGAGCACAACCACTTACTATACAATACAGAGGATGTGGGCAAGTTTAGATTATCTAGAGTACTTGTTGACTCAAGTGCATCAGTTAACATCATGAGTCTAAGAACTCTTACCTTCTTGAGGATTGACATCACTAAACTTTAATCTAAGAAGATGATGTTGAAACGATTCAACCAAAGAAGGTGAGAGGGATTTAGGCTCCATTACATTACCATTAAAGATAGATGATTTAAGACTAATGCTTACTTTTAGATAATAAATTTAGGTGCATCTTTCAATGTTTTATTAGGGTGACTTTAGATTCATTAGAACAACATTATATCATTCTCATTCCATTAGTGCATTAAGTTCATACAGGTGGCATAAAGTATTATGTCAAAGGTTATTTAATGTCATTCTCAATACATGAGGTCAAGATTTATGAAGATGTGACCTACTATCTCCTTAAGAAGCAAAGTGTTTATTCTCATACGATCATTTAAAAGAAAAAGAAAAAAATAAAGAAAATAAAGAAAATAAAAAAATGAAAAAAGAAAAGATAATGAGAAGAGGATTTTGGGGAGGAAGTAGAGCATGACATTATTTTTGCCCACATATCACTACTCCTTTCCATTGAGTGAGAGAGGCCCCAACCTCTTGTAGGATGAGAATGAGGTGGTTAGAGGAAGCATCAAGGGAAGGAGACCACCATACATACCACTAGGTCAAGGTCCTTCTAGTGCCTTAAAGCCCTCTTGTGATCTACATAGATTTAGAGTTTAGTTTAGAGGAGGATGTAGTGAGCGGGCCTAGTCAGCCTCACCACTTTTGAAGACTCGGTTGGTGGTGACATTCAAGCGACTGATGAGGATTGGGTGCCCGAACAAAGCTTAAGTGTATTTGAATCATCTTTATATGAAGTTGTGAAGTAGCGTGTGAGCACCTTAGCTCTAACCCTCTTGGGAGACCACCATACCACACAAAATGTTGAAGGTTTAGTAGTTAAGAATGCTCCATAGTTATTCATAAATGCTAAACCTTAGAAGTTTCATCTAGAGTAGCATATGCAAGTTTAAAAGTTGATGTAGAACTTGAGGATTATTCATTTAAAGAATTAATAGAACTTCCATTTGATTGGTACTCACCTTGTGTTTTAAATTTATGAAAAAAGTTTAATACCACATACTTGTTCTAAGCATAGTTCAACATATTTCAAAAGCTTTAGAATAATAAATGCAAGGACTCTCAATCAAGATTGGGATTAGGCTTTTGCATAATGGATCCGAGATGATGATGAGTACCGCTAGTCATCACCAATCACTTAGAGTTTGATATATTCATTTCCATCAACACGGATTCATATGAAGAGGTGTACTTAAAACTTTAGATGATCCGATGACCTCTAAGTTATGGATGCATCCCTGGAGCTAGAGGAAGAAATTAAGTCAACTATCAATGAGATGATAGAGATCAACTTGGGCACTAAATAAAATCCATGTTTGACATCCGTTAGTTCCTTGTTGAATGAGTCTCAAACTAATGAATTAGTTAGGTTATTCTTAGAGTTTAAGGATTTCTTTACATGGAGCTATGAAGAAATACCCGGATTAGCTCCCAAAATTATAGTTCATATACTAGCAATCCAACCTAACACAATCCTTGCCAAGCAAGCTCCTAGATGCATAATGATTAAACATCGAACAACCGGTCATTTTAGAAGTTAAGAAATTAAACTATGGTACTTTTTTCCCAAAGTATAATACCTCATCTAGTTAACCAACACCATTTCAATTAAAAAATAAGAATGACCAAAATCACATATGTATTGAATTTAGGGATCCGAATAAGACATATCCCAAAGATGAGTTCTCGTTACCAATACCGAACTAATGTGGACATAGCCTCATCTCATGTAGTCTTCTCATTCATGGATGGCTTATTTGGCTATAAAGAAATTAAGATGGCACCATAACATGAAAAAAATACTTCATTTAAAAGCGCCATTAAAATCTTTTATTATAAGGTCATGTGTTTTGGCTAAAAATTGGAGCTACATATCAATAGACAATGACTCAAATCTTTAATAAACTCATTCATCATCAAATTAAATGCAACGCCGATAATCTCATATAAAAGCAAAAAAAAAGAAGACCACCTATATGACTTGAGAGTAGTTTTCAAGCAATTAAGGTGATATAACCTAAAGATGAACCCTATGAAGTGTGCATTAAGAGTAACTTAAGTGAAGTTTCTAGGGTTTATCGTAGGACACCATAGAATTTAAATCAATTCTAAAAGATTAAATCAATATTAGAAATGCGACCTCTAAAATTCTATTCCAACTAAGATCATTCTAAGGAGGGTTGGCATATCTAAGATGCTTTATAACAAATTTATTCGATATATGTCAACCATTCACAACACTTACCAAAAATGATGCCAATTTTAAATGGGATGACCGTGGAAGCACACATTTGAAAGCTTCGGTACCTCATGATGCCTCTAGTTCTAGCCATCCCTATCCCAAGTAAACCTCTTATATTCAAATGGTTGCATTAGATGATTACCTCAAAGACTTTGTTAGCTCAAGCTAATGACTAAGGGAAGGAGAGAATGCACTCTACTACTTAAGCCATTGTCTAATTCTTGTAGAAGCAAACTATCCACCCATTGAGAAGCATTACTTAGCTCTCATCTTTATCGCCCAAAAGTTATGATACTACATGCTTTCTAATAAAGTTAACTTGATATTTAGAGTTAATCCAGTAATATCTCATGACACGACCAATGGTATCTAGACAATTGGCATGATAATCCATGATTTTATTACAATTGGATATTACATTCTTACCCCTTCATGCCATGTAAAGGCAAGAATTTGTAGATTTCTTAGAGATGCAACCTCTCCATTTTGATTCCCCTTTAAATGACAACCTCCCTAACAAATAAATCATTAATTTAGGGGATAAAAGCTATTGCTAATGATAAATGTGCTCTAATGGCGTTGCTTCCTCTCAAAGAGGAGAAGAACTACAAACCATTATCCTAGGAAAAGCATAGATAGAATAGTCAATCAAATCATTATATCTTATAAAGTTCTTAAAGCTAAACTCCATAATTACCACAAGTACACTATGGAGTTATTGGGTATTCATGAAGTTACCATTTATAATATTCCCGATGAGGAAATATCATAGATGATGCTTTAGCTAAGCTCCCAAAGAGATGGCCTATCCGAAAGAGAGTCCATATTAATAGAGGTATGCAACCATTAGATCCTCTCCCATCGATGTTGAGCTCATTGATAGATGAGCTCTTGAAGAGATTGCCATCATTGAAAATGATGAGGGAATAGATTAAAGATAACTCTTCATCAATTATTTTAGTGGAGGCAAACTACCTTAAAAGAAGACTCAAGCCCATCAAGTCAAATAAAGAGAATTATTTTATGCTCTCATTGATGACACTCTATAATGATGGTCTTTTGATCACATATGGTTATGATGTTTACACAAATATTAAGCCTTAAAAATTATGATTAAGGTATATTCAAGAATGTATGGAGCCCACTAGTGAAGATGAAAGACAAAATCAAAAGAATCGTTACTATTGGTTAATGATGATCATAGATTACATGGATGCAGACATTATTCAATGTCAAGTGCATGGAGTGGTCCTACATTAGCCACCCAACATTCTCCATCTAATTATAGCCTAGCCATTTGAATGTTGGGGATATAGACATAGTGGGTATGTTTGTCCCTTTTATTCGAGGGTATGTTGACCTCATTTTTGGATGAGGTTAACATCAGTTCAAAATTAATATTAGGATACCTAATCTTAGATTAGGAACCTCCTAATTAAGTGCCTAGACACTACATTTAGTGACCTAGTACACTTTCCTTGGGTTTGATCTAACATAATGGGCTTATATATATTCAGCCCAAAATTCCAAACTTTGATTAACTCAAAACAAATCCAAATAAACAAAATGAATTCAAATTAAATTAAATTAATGAATCCAAAACCAAATTAAGGTCAAATCTAGTCAACCCTTTTGACATAGGATTGACTTAATTAGGTCCCACCAAGTCAAAGGTCAACCCACAAAAAATTGACCAAATGAAATAATTTTAAATGTTTCATAAATAAATTTAATCATGAATTTAAAAAAATTTAAAGTTATTTAGGCCTTACCTAAGCTAATTAGACCAATTAGTCTAAATAAACTTAAATGGTCCTTATTGGGTTCTAACCCAAATCAAATTAAAATCAACTCATTTTGATTGTTCCAAATAATTTGGAAATGAATATCAAACATAATTTAGAAAATATTGGGCCTAATTTGGTCAAATTGGTCAATTGATCCAAATGAACCCAAGCTTAACCCATTAAGCCCACTTTAGGTCAAATGGGCTAAAATTGAAATAAAATTGAAATAAAATGAAATATATCACTCCAAATCAACTCACACATGTGATCAAGCATTGAGTCCAAACAAAATTCAATTGAGTCAAATGGGTCATTTGACCCCAATTGAATCAAGCTTAACCCATTTAGGCCTAAATGGATTAAAATGAAATGAAATCCATAATTAATTTAAATCCTAAATTAATTAATAAAATCAAAACATAATAAATCATGAATTAAATTTGATTGAATCCAATATTCAATGAATTAAATATAAAACCACTTTGAATCCAAATGCTTGAATTAGGTTCAAATTTCTAACACAATTCAAATGGATTTGGATTTAACCTAAAACTCACATTGAGTTTGATTTGGGAAGCCACACACTCGCCTAAAGGTCATGGTGGTGATGACAAATGCCAAAAATAAAACCAAAGGGAAATGAGTTAAGGTTTGGACCGGTAAAGATACTTGGTAGATTCCTCCTCCTCATCCATTTTATTCACCACTTTTGGCCACCTCTTGGAGGATGGTTCTAAGGCTTGGAATCAATTGACTAGCCCTCAAGAAAAGGTGGAATTACCTTCCTCCAATAGGGAAAGCAAGAGAGCAAGAGGAAGAAAGAAAATGAAAAGCCATGCTCTCTAAGGGAGGAAAGGGGTGGAATTGATTTCCTCCACTCAAATATTTTATCCAAATATGCTCACAAGCCCAAGGGGACTAAATCCACCCTCTCGCTAACCATCCCATCGCTAGTGGCCAATTCAGCCACCCTAAAGCTCACATACATGGCTCTTATCCATGTATGGAAAGAGAAGAGGGAGAGCCTTTCCTCTACTTATTTTCATCCCAAAACATTCATAAAGGTAGGAGAAGAAGAAATGAAGCATCCCCACCCTCAGCAAGCTGGAATTCAGCTAACTGGTGACCTCTATTCGCCTTTAATGGCAAAACACTAGGGGACTATTTCAGCTCAAATTGAACATTCAAACATGTTCTAGAGGTTGAGGTGACCTCAAATGAATTTTACCGCAACCCATCATGTTAACGAGGAGAACCATCAAAGTTGATGGAAAACAACTCAATGTTTGTCTCCAAAGCATTTGGTGGGAGGCAAGCCACCAAATCACCTTCATCACATCAAAGCAAAGGTGTTCGAGTCAATCTCACCACTAGAGATCGCTGAGTTGAGGTATGCCTCACAAGTGACGCCTATTGCATTTGGATTTGGTCTTTTATAAAACAAATTTGATGCCTATAAAGATCAAACTATGTAGATTGATTACAATCAATTCTTGATCATTTTGCAATCAAAATCGCATCAAAAGTGACCTTGGATCATCAAAATCCATCAAATTTGATGAATGACATCCATCTCTCGCTAGAGAAGCTCGGGAATGATCTTCACCGTACATTCCTTCTATTTGGAACGAATGGCTAAGATCTAGCCACGATTTGATTAATCCACTTAAGAAAATCACGATGATCGGGACCATCCGATCTTAGATCGAATGGTCGAGATCCATCCCACATGGCCACTTTTGATGCCGCCATGCAGATTTTGCGGCCTAGTGGCGTATGCCACGCAAAGGCGCCATGTCGGCACTTCCATTTTAAAATGGTAAATCTGATTTTAATTAATTAAAAATCATTAAAAAATGCCTAAACAATAAAAAAATCATATAAAATAAAATATTAATAAAAAAATGCAAAGGGGCTCTATGGATTCATCTCAATGAGTAGAATCCATTAAACCCAAAATCTCCAATTAATTTTCAAGAAATTTGGCTTAATTTTGCTTTAAATAAAATCAAATAAAAATTTAATCTCAAATCATAAATCCAATTGAAATGTAACTATGGGGAACTAAAATTGAGGTTAAAACACACCTTAGGAAAAATGTTCATCAATTATCTCAAAGTAATTTAAGAAATATCAAATATCAAACCTAAAATTTAATTTTAATTAAATAAATTAAAATTAAATAAAATTAGATCATAAAATAAATCAAATTACTTTAAATCAACACCCTAATGAACTTAGAAACATCAATGAAACCCATTAAAACTTAATAAATCACAAAATGTCTTAATTAGATGATTAATTGAATTAATTAATTCAAATAATTAACATGAACATAGGAAAATTACAATAACTAAACCAAATTTTCCAATTTTATGAATGAATTCTTTATGGATGCATATTCCAAAGAGAAATTAAGGAAAAATAAAATCCCCAAATAATCCTAACTAAATTAGGCTTAATTTTGGTTTTAATGAAATAACTAAAACTTTAATTAAAATCTAATTATGCATCTATTTAAAATGAAGCTTTGGAAATATGAAATTGACATGAAACCACACTTTCCATAAAAGTTTCAAATCCAATTTCCCTTTGGATTGGGAATTATTGAATTTCCAAATCTTTAGGTCAATATAAATCAAATAATGAATTAAAAAAGTTCATAAATCACAAAATTCATAAAATAACTTGAAATAATCCTAATTAACATAAAGACACTTAGGATAGTTCTTTGCATCCTAAACTAAAGAATTTTATTACTAAAGCGTTAATCAAATTAATAACGAATGCTAAGATTAATTAAAGACTAATGAATTCATAATCAAATCAATACAATGTTGATCTACAATCAATGTAACCTAAGAATGAATTAAAATGTTAACCTAAGTGTCTTAGATTAACATAATTCAAATCAAACCAAATGAACATTAATTCAATGAACATAAACATACTTAAACTAAATGTTAAACTAATTTAAATCAAATGAAATAATTCAAGTAAAATGAAACAAATCAAACCAAATTAAAATAAACTAAACCAAGAATGCAAATTAAATCAAGATAAAGAAATGAAATGAAGAATTAAATTTCAAAAGAATTGAAACATCAAACCAAATTGAATTCAAACTCAAATCATCTAAATGAAACTAAAAGATTAATTAAGATACTTAAGGATCTTAGTTAGACCTTTGGGATGAATCTTCATCTTAAGATGAAGGTTTTATTTCACTAGGGGTTAGAATGTTGAATAGAATGGGTTCAACTTAAAAGTGAAATCTATTCTAATCTTCATTCTTTGAAAACCAAACTTCATATTAAGAAAATAAAAGTGAACTTGAAAATAAAAAAATGAAAACAAATCATTAAGTCATTTGAATTGAAACCATCCAAAGCAGAAAAATTAAATAAACTCAAAACTCTAAATTGAAACTTGAACTAAAAGGCCTAATAAAGTCTTGTTAGACAAGCCTATACCCTTCATAGACTAGATCATCATTAGTCATGGACCCTAGACTTAGGTTAGGTCATTTGTGCTTTTCTATTATACTCTATGCTATGTTGTGATGTGCTTTTCATTTCTTTATGGTGTACTATTTTAGACTACATCTCTAGGATTGTTTGCTGTTAGACTGGATGATAAGACATTTTTTTTAGGACAAACATTGTTTACTACAAGGAGCTATGCTAGAAAGGACTACCATCATAAATAAATTAAATTGTTATTTTCTTATAGGTATGCTTAAGTCCTTAAGCATAGCCCAATAGACAGTGTACTTGATAAGCAACTAATCCTAAGCCCTTATGTTTGTAAAATATAACTATTGTGTGATTTTGTATTTTTTTCTATCATTTATTTTGTAGGGCTTAAGATTTATTGTGAATTTCAAATGCAAATTTGAGCTTAGAATTATGTTAAGATCTATAGGGTATAGGATTAGTAGGAGCTAATCATACTAGTAGATGGTTGTAGTGGTCCTCTATGAAGCCCAATGGAGGTCCTCAAGAAGGAGACGATCCCGGAAAGAAGACTCATAGATCTAAACTTGT
Source organism: Cymbidium sinense (assembly GCA_021442155.1). Taxonomy (NCBI): domain Eukaryota; kingdom Viridiplantae; phylum Streptophyta; class Magnoliopsida; order Asparagales; family Orchidaceae; genus Cymbidium; species Cymbidium sinense. The sequence goes on along the minus strand of CM038230.1, from coordinate 59,819,770 downwards.
AGTTTTATGTACTATATAAGGATAGAGCTTACCGGCCATTTTCCTTTCTTCTAGGGTGCAGGTACCGGATGCTTGGCCTTTCTTTTAATTAAATTAACTTAATTTATTTTGGGTGTGCAATAGAATCAACTTATTTATTTAGGTTTCTTTCTGTTGTTCTTTTTATGATGAATGCTAGGACTTAGGCTCATAGAGAAAATTAAATTTTGTACCCAATTTAAATCTAATCAACTGAAACAAAAATATAATGAAATTCAAAACCTCACATAAACTAAAGCCCTAAAAAACTTAGGATTAATTAGAAACAATCACTCTTAAAATGATGTAATCATATTGCTCAATTCTTGAATTGGGCACTCCACCCATTGCATATAAGAGGCATATGACTTATGAGGATGATCACCTTCTTACAGAAGTCGGCTTCTTTTATTGATTTATCCCACAAACAATTCTAATTTGCATGGCATTTAGGCATAAAATGCATACCCCAAGACCTTAAATGAATATTCCATCAAAATACCTAAAAATCTAAAAAATATGCATTTGTTAGATTTATATTATACTATACATGATCTTAAGGTTGGGGAGTGAGTCTAGGTTCTTAGATTCTTTCTTAAAATATAACAACCTAGCCATCTTGCATATATGAGACTTGGCATCATGAATTTAAAATATACTTAGGTGGTGTTAGCTAGTAGCCCTTCCAAGTGGGTTATAAATCTAGAAGAGTCAAGGATAAGTTTGTTCCCTAAAGTGAGAGGAATGACTGATAATTCCCAAAATAAAATTAGGTTGAGTATCGACTTGGGTTAGAAGCATTTATAGACCTAGGTTCTAAAGCATCTTCCTTGTAGTAAGTCTTCAACCCAAGGCATTTTTATAATTTTTTGTCGCTAGAATCTAAGTTCTAGACTTCAAAGAAAATATCAACTTAAAATATAAATTAAATTTGAAAATTTAAAACCAATGCTAGGATAGTTGAATTTCCCATTGAATATCCCATTATTAATAAGAATTTTCTACTTAATCCCATTTAGCTTCCAAAATAACTCTATCCATATTGGATCATTCCTAATTGAAAACTCTAAACATCATTCTTTTGAAAACCAACTTAGAACTCTTTAGAAATAATAACTTTTCTTAAATTGAGAGTATTCTTAGGAAGAGTCCATTATTAAGATGTAATTAACTATAGGGGCTTGCCATTATAGAAAACTATGAACCCAATTTAAAATAAACCCCTGCTCACTTTCCATGTAGTTCATGGGAAACCTCTTTGGTATACAAAAGATCCATCGACCTTAAGAGTCTTTTATTAAATGATCAAATCCATTATAGGATAACTTGTTTATATTTTAATATAATATGCTTATTCCTTAATAATGCATTTGATCATCCAAATAAAAAATTCCTAAACTCTATGTGATGTCATAAATTTTCCCCACGGTCATCACTTTATTCTAATAGCTACAAACTACTTCTCTAAGTGAGAGGTAATTAGAGAGAGGTTAAAGCCCACTATGTTCTTTAGTTCTTTATGAACCATATCATATATAGATTTGGTGTATCTTTATGAATCATATTTGATAATGGTACAACATTCAAGAGTACAAAAATTAACAACTTTGCTAGATGACATAATATAGATTAGAGATACTCTACTATCTAGAACCTAGAATGGATTAGTTGAAGTGGAGTTTTAACTGGGGTTGTGTGGACACCACGTAGATCTTAAGGGGAACTTATTGAAGTGATTTGGTATTAAGGTATGATGTATCATCTCAAAAGATGAAAACATCACCCTATAATGGACCTAATCACCTAATAAAACTCTTAAAGTAGGTATGTAGATTTTTTTCTCTACTTTACATGGAAACATAAAGCGTTTATTTTATATTGGGTTATTTAGTTCCCTATGAAAGCAAGCTTCCATAGTTAATTGCATCCTAGGAAATAGGGATTTCCTAAGAATAATCTCTATTAAAGTAGACAATCATATCTCCAAAGACTTCAAGGTTAGACTATCAAAGGATTGGGTATTTGGAAAATTAAATGGGAATGTTCAATTGGAAAAATTTATTTTTGGAAACCAAAGAAAGATAAGTAGGGAGCAATCATGATACTAAGAAGCCTAGTGAGCACTCCAATCTAGCCTATGGTGAGGCTTTATATGTTTGAAAGAGAATTTACTTTAGTTTGAGTTGGAATCTTTATTAGAATGCTATGGCTTATAGTCCATCAACACAAGATTGTGAAAATGTCTAAGAGGTGAAAATTTATTCTCGTAGCTCAAAGAAACTAAGCAACTCCAGATCCTAAATCTATGAGAATTTAGCACAAGCTAGAAGCACAACCTAAATCTAACCATAAGGGGGACATAGTAGTTTACTTTCACACGAAAGGATAAACTTATCACGCTTTTGGACTTACAACGCTCTGGAGTGGTCGCCACTAACACCTCCTACACTTTAAAACCATGTAGGCCCTAATGTGTATGCAAGATGGCTAAGTTATTAATTAATTAGAAAGAGACTAGGACTCACTCCTCAAGAGACTAGATCATGGTTAGCTTAAAGAAATGACTTAGATTAAAATGCAAATTTTACAAATTTTATCATTTTGATGCAATCTTTTGGACAAAGGCTTAGAGCAATTATGCCTAAATGCATGATGAATTTGATTATTGTCTAATTCAGTGAGAGGAGGTGTTCTCCACTACAAGGAATGCCCTCACAAGTCTAGCATTCCCCTATCATGCAAGAGTGGAGGCCCTCCCTAGTTAAGAATAAAATAATATGTTATGCATAATGTTAGAACATTCAACATTTAGCTAAGGGGTTGTTAAATCTTTTAATTACCTTGATTATGACTTAGGCTTTAAAATGAGATTGTGAGTTATTTTAAAATTTAATTATGTGTTATTAATTAGGATAGAAAAATTAATTTTGTCACGAGGACCCTACCGCATCCAGTCATTCAAACATTAAGCTTAAGAAACCTATGAAAACATTCAATTTCTATTGTGCAATCTAAATACAACAATTAAACATTTATTGATTCCATAAAATAATAGGCCACTATAGTACCGCTATACACCAAAAGGACATGAGATTGGGTAGGAGCTTTTACCCTTATACTAGAATCATAATAAAATTTTATAATTACCATTAAGTTAGATGCTATGGGGTCTTCATTCTTCATCTTTTCTTTTCTGTTTTGGTTTGATTGCACTCCAAGGCTTCATAAGACCTCTCGTGACTTTGCCTTCTAGCCAGCTCATCTTAAACCCCATAGCACTAATCCTAATTCCTATTGCAAAATTACACATTTATAGAAAGTAACATCTAACTAGACCTACAAGATAAATGTTAGCTAAACATTCATACAAATCCAAGAAGTTATATTTCACAATTTAGACTTAACATCCGCACATGGGTAGCCAAGCCCACATGTCCTAATATGGATTATGTAAAGGGGATAAGCAACCCGCAAGTAGAAACATTTATATTTATTATTTTAGCAACCCTTTAGCATAATACCCTATAGGAAACAACATTAGGCTAACAATGACTAACATCTAGTCTATGTACATGTCCTAACATCCAATCTAAAACATGATATCACAAAATAAAACACAACATCATAACATACACCATCCTTACTTGAGAAGTGGTGACTTAGTATTCTAATGTGTGTGTTTAGGCTTAGTGTATGTCGAGCTAAGCTTTATAATTTTAATTGGCTAAAGTTTGGTATAGTTTGAGTTAAACATGATGGTGGTTTCATTTCAAGTTATTTAAAGAATTGGTGGATTTCAGCTTTTTACTTTCTTTTGTTTCATTTGATATTTACTTAGCATCTAATTGTTGTAAAAAAAAGGAAAGAGGTTTGACCCTCTTCATCACTTTCTTACGTTGTTTCTAAAGGCATGTTATTATGACTTGGTTTCTCTTAGTGAATGTTTTATTAAATATTTTATTAATCCTAAGTTTAGGTTAATCTTAAAGAATTCTATTTAAACATGAAAGGCATCTTAAGATTAATGAGCTTGAATTACTATCACATGGATAATGTCATATCATTCATTTTCATCATTAATAGTATGCATGTGATTTTGAACTTAGCATACCTATACATGCAATGTATTTTGGCACACTTAAATGATTATGAATGCATATACCTTTGGTAGAAAAGAGGGATTTCATTCCTTAGGCAAATACACATATACAAGTATTAAATATTTAAGCAAGTATGTGCCATTATTTAAACTAGGGAAGTGAGATAATCTAAGACCTCCTTGGGGCTACTTAAAGCCTCATTTTCTTGGGATGTCCGGACTATGTACTGTTATCTTAAATACATATGAATGTATGTACAACCATGAGAATGAAAATTATGCAAAAGGTTGTATGTTAACAAATTTAATTATTCAAGTAAATTAAAGCTTTATCTAAATTCTAATTTATGTAAATATATGAATGAAATTAAGTAAGTACATGCCATTGTTAGCCAGGGAAGGTAATCTAAGACCTTCTTGGGGCTACTTAAAGCCTCATATTCATTCGAGATGTGCCTATATACTTACTAACATTTAAACATATGTAAACATACACATGAATCACGAAAGTAAAATAATACTTTAGCATGTTTAAGCTATAAGCAAATGCAATGTACAATTTTCATAACTAACATCAATTTAAACCTTCATTTATAATTTTAAAATAGTTTTATAATTTATTAATGATAATAGCCACACATATAATAGGATTAATCCAATTAAATTATATTGATTCTTTTATTTGAAAACATGAATGGATAATATCAAATGACATGCAAAATTTATAATAGTTGAAAAGGAATAATTGAACAGTTCCACATAATATATTTAACTACATTAATTCCTAATGACAATCATATTAAATAAAGTCATTTACGATCAACCAAAGCTTCTAATGGAATTTGATGTTTATGTTTGAATTATTAAACTTAAAGAGAAGTAATAACATAAACTATTTCAACCCCATCCCACATAAGTGACTTAATGTGTTTAAGGAAAAGTAACTTAGTGAATTTCATAGATTAATTAAGTTCAAGTCATTAAGCAATTCATTTAATTTCCCTTTCCTATGCTTCTTTAATTAAATTAATCATTTGACCATGAGCCTCTAATGGTATTCCAATGAGAAATTAAAATTTGCAATGCTTCTAACAAGACCTAATGTATTTAGGCTCATGATTAAGTATTAATTAGATTAAACAAAATCTAATTAAGTATTTATATGATTTTTCCACACCCATGAGTGAACTATATGTTCCTTAAGAGTCTTTATGTTATTAAACACATAAAGAGGAACCCACAAATTTAAATTAAATTATCCAATATAATTATCATTTCAATTTGGCTTAATTTCATCATTAATTACATAATTAATCCTTAATTAAATCAAAATTTAATTAACCCTCCCATGGAAAGGGGATTTAGGCAAAATGATTAAGAAAGAGGTCTTAATCATTTACCATCATCCTTTCCACTATTAGTAATGCTTAATCAAATTTAATTAATTTTTCTTATTTAGCATTTTTAATAATTATTAAATCACTTCTTGAGGGTAATTAAGATTTGAATTTCAAATTTTCTAATTACTTAGCCAATAACTCTCAATAAAATAATGGGAGGCCGTAGAACATCCCAAGGAATCAACACATCTAATTTACAATTAATTGGCAAAGTAATTAGGCTTAACTAAGGTAATTAGGAAAAACTTCAAACCCTAATTAAGAATTGTTCACTGCTCAAACATTAGGGATTTTATTAAATTCCCCTTTAACCCTTTCCAAAATGGGTTTACTCATATTTTAGGAATTTTCTACAATTAGTTATGATTTTCAAATTTTGAGTGATTAATAATATTTTAATACCTAATTAATCTAACGTTGATGCCTGATGTGGCATCACTTTCGATGTGGTACCATGGGATGACTACTTAAATTGACCTCTGGTGGTTTGGCGGCACGTTTCATCCCACTATCTACTTTAGCTTCAAATGATTATTTGAGAATGATTATAGGTGTTGATTTGAATTGATTTAGATTTGGGAATGATTTAGCTCAATTTGACCCTTTAGGTCAATTTGGGCTAAATGGGTCAATTGGGTTGGTTTGATCAAATTGGGTTCAATTGAGGCTTGGATCATGTTCAACAATCAATTTGTGAGTGATTAGAGGCATTGGTTTCAATCAATTGGGTTTGGAATGAGATTTGACTCAATTTGGCCCTTTAGGTCAAATTGGGTTAACTTGGGTCAAGGGGAAAATGGGCTTTGTTAGGTCCTATTGGTGTACAAGTCCTATTCAATACTCAATTTATGATTGATTAAAGGTATTGGTTTAAATCAGTTTTTATAATGAAGTTTAGTTCAATTTGGTTCATGTGGGCTAATTGGGTCAACTTTGGTCAAGTGATCAAATTAGCTTGGTTTGGCCCAATTAATTGCGTTGGACAATCAAGGGTGATCAACAATCATTATAGAAGGGTTTGGATGGGTTGATTTAATCCAATTTAGGTTGGATTGTGGTTTGGATCAAATTTTCCCTTTAGTTCACTTTGGGTCAAGTGGAACAAATGGGTCAATTGAGTTGAATTAGTTTAAGTTTGATGATTGATTTAGGATTGATTGATGGTTTTGATTCTAATTAATTTGGGTTTAATTGGATATTGATTGATTTGAACCCTTTGGGTCAAATTGATTTGGGTTGATTGATTTGATTTTGCTCAATTGGTTTGATTGTAGATATTGGAAGGGTTTGAAATAGAGATTTGAATAATTGGAGTGCTTTTGTAAAGTTCAATTGGATTTGGTTTCAATTTGATGGGTTGGATCAATGAGATGATTGTAGAGTTGATTTAGGTTAAGGTTTAAGTTAATTTGGCTTGGAGATTGGATATGAAAGAAATTCAATTTGAGGTTGGTTATGTTGGCTTGGGGTTTTTTTGGATAGGTGGACAAACATGGGTCATGATTTAGGCCATAGGATAGGGACTTATTTACCCTGTGGTATGACCTAACCTATGCCTTCTTAAGTCTCTAAGATCGAGTTTAGTGTTCCCTTAATCACTAGAAGCACCCTATGACTAGAGAAATCTATGTGTCTAGAAGACTCCTAAGTCTAGGATAGGAAGGATGAATCCTCACCCAAAAGTGAGGTAAATAATGGCCTTCAACAAAACTCTCATTCAAATGTAAGAAGACACTTGATGACAACAAATGACAATGACATGAGAAATTAGTTGAAGCCTTATGGGCTTATTGTACTTAAAGGACTCTAATGTATTCCACTCCCTTCTCCTTTGTGTATGGGTCTAAAACCATTCTCCCCTAAAAGTCAAACTCCCATCACTAAGGATTTTGTGTAGCAAAATCATAATCGAGCAAAATGCTAGGCTATGGTTGGAAGAACTCAAAGGTCATTAGGAGAGGTGTCTTCATGCATGCCAAAACCTCAAGTTGTATGAAGCATGAATGGTTCAAGCTCACAATAAATTGGCTATTTGTGAGCTATTTTGTTGGAGAGCTCATTTTAATTCTTAGAAGCTTAATTATTATCCATCGTAAGATGGGAGGAAAGTTTGAACTAACATGCAAAGGCCCTTTTATTATAAAAAAGGCCAATCAGGGATGAATGATGTGAACGAATTAAACATAAAGGTGAATTCTTGATGCTTCTAGTCAATGGGCTTTATCTGAAGAAATATTATGCATGATCCTATCTAATCAAAATTTTATCAATAAAACATATTTTTTATCTACCAAATAGTTCTTCTTCCCTAAAGTCATTTCTCTCCAACTTTATTAACATCTAAACCTTAAAGTTATCTCTAAAGTATGTTCTAGGTGTGATTAGGATAAGTGTAAGATAACTCAAAAGGCATCATATTCTAGTTATCACAACACAAACATAAATATCTAACACAAAAAATACATACACAAACACAAATGCCTCACCACTTCAAGTTGAGATAAGACTCGGTCCTCACTTAGTAGTCACCTTAGGTAGAGTTTGATTTATTATGCAACTAGTAAGTCACCCGGTGGTTATTCTTACTTAAGAAAATGTGAGCCCCTATGTTTTATTCCTAACTTAACTAAATTGATGGGCACTGCTCAATCAAGTATAACCTATTATGTAGTTAATAGCCCACCCAACGGTTGATCTTGCTTAAAAGGATGTGAGTGCTTGAGCTTTCTGCTTGAGCAAGTTATTGTAGACCGACTAGGTCTACATATACATTTCAAAGTAAGACCTCCCCCCCCCATCCCAAATGGCTCCATTTTCTTCTGACTACTTTAAGTTTGGGACTGAGCCTTGTGGCCTCCAACTTGGTAGTCACCCTAGGTTGGATAGTAGCTATCTACCCGACAATAGACTATCCCATGATCGGTTCACTTAGGAAAATATGAGTTCCTAATGCTTACTTCTTAGATCATCACAAACTAATAGGCACCTCAAGTTGATTAGTGTTTTCATAACAACAACCCACCTAGTGGGTAATACCATTCAAGTAGATGTGAGCCCTTATGCTTTCTCTAAATTGGCCATTGTATACCAACAAGATTTATATGTTTAGGGATTAAGATAGGACCCTAGAGGCACCTTTCCTTGTCGCAATCTATTTGCATTATATCTCTATGAATCCTTTTGACATGACCTAGGTTACTATCGGATTAGATAGTTCCCATTTTCTATTAGCCACTCCTTTGGTTAGATATCGTTATTCTATAAATGTATGAACTATTCATTTGGGGTAGTAAAATAATATAAGTCAAAGCCTCGTGGCTCCTCCTTAGTGTGTCCTATCACAAATCAATAGGGTCTATACTAAACAAATAAGCAAACATAAAAATATCTTGAGGATTAGGATAAGACAACCTGACACCTTTTTAAAATAAACATCCTACTTTTGGGAGTTTCAAAACTCCCTATAAGAATGACCTAGATTTCTTCAGATAAGACATGAGCCCTCACTTTGTAGTCACCCTAGTTAGCTCATGATAGTTGGTTGGCTACCTAGGTAGTTGATTCGCTTAGGAAGATGTGAGTCCCAATGCTTTCTTCCTTGTTCAACTGACAAACCAATGAGAAATCCTTAGGTTGAATACCCTCACAATATGATTGATAGACTATTCCATTGAGCTAATAATCTAAGATAAGTTTAGGCTCTTATAGCCCTTCTTTAGTATGACCCATCACAAACTAATTGTCCAAGTTCATATGTTTAGGTCGGATCATGTCCTTGTGGCTCTTTTCTCAGTGACTACTCTGGTCCGATCAATCCTTCATGGCCCCATTATTAGTAGTTCCCTTTACATTGGGTAGCACAATTCTATGAATAACTGTTACCCCTTTGGGCTAATAAATTTAATGTAGCTCGGGCTCTTGTAGTCCCTTCTTAGTGTAAACCATTAGAAACTAACAAGGTTCAAGTCCATTTAAAAAGAAAAATCAACATAAAATCAAAATAATCAAACCAAATCAAATTTGATTCAATCAACTCACATCAATCCCTAGTGGATTTCGATTCTCTTAGCACTAGTCAAAATAAATCAATCTCAATCTTGTTTAATCCCTAGAGGATTTCCATTCATGTCCTTGGAATAAAATCAATTCTTACTAATAAAATATAATCGACTCAATACTCAAAGAATTCCTCCTCTGTTCTCCTAGCATGAAACAAAATAAATTAATCAAACTAAATATTAATCTTCTTTATAAGGGACTTTTCCTTATTTGGGCTTTGATGAATTTGGATCATTAATTTCTTTGAACCCTTAACCACTAGATTTTTCCCTTGAACTACATGGAAGGTAGAATAGGGTTTATTTTAAACTGGTTCATGGTTCTCATAGAGGCAAGCCCCTATAGTTAATTACATCGTAAGAAGGGTCTCTTCCTAAGAATACACTGATTAAACAAATGAGTTGTTATTTCTAAGGATTTTAAAGTGGTTTTCAAAGGAATGACTTTAGAATTTTCTTTGGGATTGATTCAAATTGGAGAGAGTTTTTCTTAGAGCCTAAATGGGATGAAGTAGGAAATACATATTGATACTAGGATGCCTAGTAGACATGACTAACCACTAATTGGGCTTTAAATTTTGAAATTTAATTTATATTTTGAGTTGACATTTTCTTGGAATCTAAGACTTAGATTCTAGAACACAAGACTAGAAATGCCTATGGTTGAAGACTTATTCTAAAAGATATTTTAGAACCTAGTTTATAGGTGCTTCTAACACATGTCGATGCTCAATCTAATTTTATTTTGCTAATTATTTGACATTCCTCTCACTTGAGAAGGATTAACCTATCCTGACTCTTACGGACTTACAACCCACTTGAGGGGTAAGCTAACACCACCTAAGCAAATTTTAAATTTATGATACTAAGTCTCATGATTGCAAGATGGCTAGTCATTGTATTTTTAGGAAAGGAAATTATGAACCTAGACTCACTCTAATCCATAAGATCATGTAGGGTATGAAATGCACCTAACTAATGCACATTTTTCAAATTTTTAAATGTTTTGATGCAAGATTTATTTGAGATCTTGGGTATGCAATTTTGTGCCTAATGTCATACAATTAGAAATGGTTACGAGCCAAATCAATAATAAGACAAGCTTCCTCAAGAAGGTAGTCATCCTCATAGGTCGATGCCCCTTATGTGCAATGAGATAAGTTGCTCAATTTAAGGATTGGAATAGTATGATTTCATGGTTTTAAAACATGATTATTTCTAATGATTTTATGTTTTGCCTAAGGCTTTAGTTTATGTGAGGTTTCAAGTTTTCTTTAGTTTTTTTTTAGTTGTTTAGATTTAGATTGGGTTTAAATTTTAATTTTCCCTATGAGCCTAGTCACCCATGCATTCAATCATTAGAAAGCACATCATAGAAAAAAACATAAAAGCGGTTGATTCTATTACACACCCAAAATAAATCAAGCCAATTTAATTTAAGAAAAAGGCTAATGCGGTTGGGTACCGCTATACACCTGGAAGAAAAGGCAAATGGGCAACCAAGCTTTACCCATATAGCCGAATAGAACTATAAGTCTAGATCTATGGGTCTTCTTTCAAGATTGTTTCCTTCTTTAGGGACATCCATTGGGCTTCATGGGGGACTACATCTATCTTTTAGTAGGGTCAGCTCTTGCTAACTATAGACCCCAAAGATCCTAACCTAATTCTAATTTTACATTTTGATTACAAAATTAATTCTAAGCCCTATAAAATAAATGTCGAAAATATAAATATCATGCATCATTTATATTTTACCAACTTACATGCTTAGCATTAATTTCTTTCCAAGCCCACTTGTTCAATGGGTTAAGCTTAAGGAATTAAGCATACCTACAAGAACATTGCATTTTTAATTTTTATTTATGATAGCAATCCTTTCCAAAGCATAGCCGTCATAGAAGACAATGTTCTAAAATAACATCTTATCATCGCCTAACGGAAAACAATCCTAGATTTAAAAAAAAGGACACCACAAAGACATGTGAAGCACATCATATCACAACACATCGGGAATCATAAAGAATCATAAAATAGCCTAACCTATTGTGACATAATAATCTAGTGAAGTAAACATGCTTGTGTAGCAAGACTTTGCTAAGCCACTTTAATTCAAGTCTCAATTTGGAGTTTGGGTTTGTTTGAATTTTACTTTTGGATGGTTTCAATTCAAATGATTTAATCATTTTTATTTCACTTTTATTTGGTTAATGTGAAGCTTAGGTTTTCAAGAATGGAGGGTAGAATCAATTCCATTTTTGGATGGAATCTATCCTATTCAACATCCTAACTCTAATAAAAGAAATCCTCATCTTAAGATGAAGATCCATCTTAAAGGTCTAACTAAGATCCTTAAGTATCTTAATTAATCCTTTTGATTTCATTTAGATGGTTTGGGTTTGAATTTAGTTTGGATTTTGGTTTAATTCTTTTCTTTGAAAATTAGAATTTTTATCTTATTTCTTTTAATTTGAATTGATTTTCATCTTGATTTAGTTTATTCTTCTAATTTAATTTGGTTTGGGTTTTTTTTTTTCATTTGGTTTTATGTGTTCATTTATTTCATTCAATTTGATTTGAATTATGTTTAGGTTTTAAGTTATGTTCATTCTATTTAGTTAGATTTATGTTAATCTAAGATACTTAGGTTAAAGTTTGAATTCATTATTAGGTTAGATTGATTATGTATTTAAGTTAACATTATTTTGATTAAGAGTTCATTAGCTTAGGATTTAATTAAGCCTTAATATGTTTTACCACATTCCTTAACCCTTAAGTATATAAAATGATTAAGTTCTTTGACTTAAGATGTTTGGAGAACTATCTTAAGTATTTCAAATGTTGATGAAGACTAATTCCAGTTGTTTCATGATTTAATGAGTTTATGGATTTTCTTTATTCATTATTTGATTCATATTGACATAAGAATTTAGAAATTCAATAATTCCCAATCCAAAAAATCAATTGGGTTTGAAATTTTATGGAAAGTGGGGTTTCATGCCAATTTCATGTTTCCAAAGTTTCATCATGATTAGATTTATAATAGTGTAATTAAGATTTTAATTAACTCATTAAAACTTAAATTAAGCCTAATTTAATTAAGGTCATTTAGAGAATTTATTTTCTTTGATTCCTCTAAAGATATTCCAATAAAGTTCATTCATAATTTTTTGATAGTTGGTTGATTTATTGTGATTTAACTAAATTTTGGTTAATTATTTGAATTATTTAATTCAATTAATTAATTAAGTTAATTTACGATTTATTAAATTCCAATGAGTTTCATTAGTGTTTTGATGTTCATTAAAGTTCATTAAGTTGGTTTAAGGTTATTTAATCCATATTCATGAATTAATTTATCTTATATTAATTTATTTAATTAAAATGGAGGTTTAGGATTTGAAATTTCATATCTCATGAATTACATTGTAGTAATTCATGAAAAGTTTTCTAATGTGTGTTTTAACATCAATTTTAGTTTTCCAAAGTTTTATTTGAACTTAATTAATGATTTTGATTAATTAATGTTTTAAATGATTTTATTTAAACCCAAATTAAGGCTAAAATATTCAAATTTAATTATGGATTTTAATTTTAATGGATTCCTCTTATCAAGATGAATCAATAGAGCATAAGTTTGTATTTTTGGATTAATAATTTTCTTCTATAACTTTTGTATTTTTTGAAATTTTTAATTAATTTTATGGGAGTTTTACCATTTTCTAATGGCTATGACATGGCATCTTCCGCAAGCATGTGGCGCAAGGCGATTTGGCCACATGGATCCTATGTGGCATCTATGTCAAAAGCAGATGGGGATTTTGATCTTCGATCAAAGATGAGATGGTCCCGATCGATCTACGACATCTTTAAGGGTTTAAATTGGACCGTCGACTAAATCACCACTGTCCATTCTAATAGAAGTATCGGATGATAGAGATTAGATCTCATTGAGGGAGAGAGACAAACATTGTCCGCCATTTTCGCCCATTTTTTGGTGATCACCAATGATTTTCATCATGATTTCAATTACAAAATGATCAATGATTGATTTGCAACCCATCCATACGGTATTATCCACTTGGGGATCAATTTTTTTTCAAAAGAACCAAGCCTAATGGCCTAAAGAGGTGGAGGTGGAGCGAACCTCAATTTGGTGATCACCAATAGTGGGATCGACTCCATTAGCTTCGTTTGATGTGACGGTGGTATAGTTTGATGGCTTGCCTCCCCATGGATTGCTCCCTAGACCAACATAGACTGTTTATGGGAAGTGTTGATCATTTTTGGCTTGACTACGGTGAGGGGTGAGGTGGCTATTTGTTAGGTCCTCAAACTCTAGAATGTGTTGGAACCATCAATTTGATGAGAAAACCTCTCCCTTGGATTTCACCATGAATGGAGCTCTATTTTGTCCATTCTCCAACAAGGCTGGTGAGGGGTTGGGGAAGGTTCCCATCCTTCTTCTCTTTCCTTGGTGGACATTTTGGAATAAAAGGGGAGGGAAATGGCTCTCCCTCCCTCTTTCCATGGTTGGCTCTCTCTCCCTGGAATCCTACCACTAGCTATGGCAAGTTGGCCAAGGGGTTGATTCAATCCCCTTGGCCTTATGAACATGCTTAGATGGTTACCTAGAAGGGAGGATGGCATCTACCTTCCTTTCTTCCCTTAGCTTCTCCTCCTTTTTTCTTTTATTGGCTTCTTCCCAAGAAGAAGGAGAGCCAATTTTTATTTTTTTTTGGTTGAGGGCTTGGTTTGGTGGCCTTCAATTCTTGATAGCCATTTCCCATGCCTTTATGAGATAGAAATTTAAAGGGATAAGGGGCTAAGGAAATCAAAGTGTATTTTACTGATAATCCTCTTTTCCATTAGATTAGTTTATCATTTTGGCTTAATTTATATTTAATTAAGGTTACTTGACAACCTCCATTAAATTTTAATAAGTTCTATAAGTTTCATTTAAAATTAAATCCAATTAGTGATTAATCTCGCATTAGAATTGGTTTAAATTTTAAAATGCTTTAACCACCATCAATTGAATTTAAATTTTGATTTGCATCATCCTTAATTTTCCATTGGATGATTGATTTGGTTTTGATTTAATTAATTCATTTAAATTTGAATTAATTTTGGATTCCATTTCATTTTAGCCCATTTAAGCCTAAATGGGTTAAGTTTGATTCCAATTGGGTTCAAATGACCAATTTGACTTAATTAGATTGGGTTTGGACTCCAATCATGCTTGATCACATGTGTGAGATGATTTGGAGTGATTGATTTCATTTTATTTCATTTGGATTTCAATTTAAATCCATTTGACCCAAAGTGGACTTAATGGATTATATTTTGGTTTCATTTGGGTCAAATGACTAATTTGACCAAATTAGACCCAATAATGGGTTGAATTGTGTTTGATTATCATTTCCAAATAATTTTGAATACTCAAATTGAGTTGATTTCAATTTGATTTGGGTTTGAATCCAATAGGACCCATTTAGGTTCATTTAGATTAAGTGGTCTAATTAACCCAATTAAGGCCTAAATGAATTTTAATATCTTTAGATTCATGATTAATCATGTTTATTTAATTATTTAGGACATTTGGAATGATTGAATTTGATCAAATTTTTTAGTGGGTTGACCTAACTTGGTGGGAGCCACCTAAATCAAACCTATGTCAAATGGGTTGACTAGATTTTACTTTTAATTGGTTTTGGATTCTTTCCTTTTATTTTAATTTGATTTCAATTTTATTTATTTGGATTTGATTTGATTAAATCCAAATTTGAAAATTGGTTGAGTCTATCTAAGAAAATTAGGTTAGATCAAACCCAATGAAGATTTTCTAGGTCATTAGGGTATAATGTCCTAAGCATTGAATTTGAAGATTCCTATTTGAGATTAGGACATCCTAATTGCTATTTTTAGAGTTATATTAACCTCATCCAAAAATGAGGTCAACATACCTCTTTAAACCTAAGATCCAATGGCACTAAGGCTCCTTTAGAACTAAGAAATTTCTAGTGGATTTGTGAACACCAATCTTAAGCTAAGAGGACTCATAAGGCTCAACCCTGTTCCCAGGTGGGACATACTTACCCCAAATTCAAACCAACTCACTTGATTGAAACCAAGTCCATCTTAACACCAATTATAATTAAATTAGGTTATCAAAACCAAATGTTTTAGCCTAGTGAGCTAGTGGACCCCACTAAGCCTAATTAGCCTACTTGACCCATATAAGTCACCATGACCCAGCCCAAACCAAGACCAAATTAGCTTATAATGAATGAACCATTTAAAACTAAATACTCCAATTCAAACCCAATTGAACCCAATCAGGGCTTGATTTGAATAGTTAGTTAAGTTGACCAAATATGACCCATTTGAGCTTAGAGGGGCTAAACCAAAAATTAACCAAATCATTTTAAAATTTAACCTACACAAACCCTCTTAAACCATAGTTGAACTTGATTGAAGTTTGATTATAATCAAATTAATCAAATTGACTCACTATGCCCAATTTAGCCTAAATTAGCTTAAAAGCTTAATTTAAGTTAAATTCAAATTCAATCTAAATAAGATCTAATCAAAGCTATTAATCACCCTTAAACCAATAATTGATCATATCCTAAAACTTAGTTGATTCTAATAAATCAAATTAACCAATTACTCACTTGACCTAAACTGACCTAAAGGGTCAAATTGAGCCAAAACTTGATCAAAGCCAAATTTGACTAAACCAACACCTCGATCACTTTCAAATTGATTATTGAACACTTTTGATCATCAATTAAAGCCAATTTGATCAACCCAACTTAATTGAGTCATGTTGGCTAGTTTGATCTTAAGAAGATTGAGTCAAAAATCTATTTAAATTAAATCAATTGAAATCAAATCCTTCAATCATCTTCAAATGATCAATCAAATATGACTCAATCTCCCATTCATTTTGGCTAATTTGACCAAATTGGTTAACTCAACCATTTTGACCCAAATGATCTAAATTTAAATCAAATCCAAATTAAACCTAATCAATTTGACTTAGATAGTTCCAAATGATCCAAACATAACCAAACCAAGTCCAAAACTAACCAAACTTAGCATGACTCATTCTTGGACCCCTTGACCCCAAGTGAACCTAACTTAAGGTGGATCCAGTTCAACCCAAACTAAGTGAGCGAAGGGTTCCAAATGAGATAAAATTCTAAAATAGAATAGTTCAATCCCTCCTTTGCTTAGCTAGCCACCATAGATGCCTTGAGCTAACCCATGTTGACCCAAAGCTATTGGGCTCAATTAATGACCAAAGTTAGGTCTCCCTCATCATGGCCGAACCTTGGTTCATCCTTTATGTGCTCCACTTAATTTCGTGCTACCAAACTCCTCCATCCATTATGTGAGGTCCAACAAATTAATCCTATGCCACTTTCGACCACCTCCGCTACTAGGCGGTTGATAAGGCTGAACCAACCTATTTGGTTGGTTCACTTAAGGAGGATGGTATACACCTCCTCCCTAGTGAAACATAACACACACATTCCTCATAACCCCATAGCTAGTCCCTAAGTTCTTACAGGTTCCTCAAACACCCCATCATGAAACCAATACCACCTTAAAATTGATTACCTCTCACACCCAATTCCAATTTAACTCAAGAAAATTAAAATTAACTCTTTCC
The DNA here is from genome assembly GCA_021442155.1 of Cymbidium sinense. Classification (NCBI taxonomy): domain Eukaryota; kingdom Viridiplantae; phylum Streptophyta; class Magnoliopsida; order Asparagales; family Orchidaceae; genus Cymbidium; species Cymbidium sinense. Next base: position 59,802,514 of record CM038230.1, on the reverse strand, counting down.
ATACCTTCCCCATATCCTCACAATTGGGAATGAAATAAGACACTCTTAATTTAATCACGAGCATTTATTTTGATCAAGTAGCAGTAGTGGAAAACCTTCATCTTAAGAGCCTTTGATGAGGAGGCAAAAGAGGATCATCTTTCGAGCTTCACCTCTTCAAGATGAACCTACCATAGTGACTATTAGTCTTTAGCTCTGCAAGGTAACTCTTTCAAGCTGTAGGCATGACCATTGGTGTTGGTCTTTTGTGAAGTGAAATTCCATTTGGTGCTAATCAAGCTCTGAGGATACCATTAGTTTCATTATTTGATCATTTTTGAATCTTTTCTTGGTCAATTTGAGCTTTAGTGAGCTTAAATAAAGCAACGAGGGATGGAAGGTGTCTGTCTCTTACTAAAGATTGATGGATCATCATGTTTGTCCACATGATTAGAGTGAACAAACATAATTAAATTTGTTAGATTTTATTTTATTTAAATTATGAGATTAATCATGGTTATTAAATCTATGATCACATGTCGAGATTAAACTACATCTACCGCCATTGAGTCGGTGTCCCATGTAGGATATTTTAAGTAACAAACTATCGACACCATGTGTAAAGTTCTTCCACATTTACGTGGCACTAAATGTGTAAATGGGCTAATTAAGTTAGAAAAATCTAATAAAATATCTAAAAATTTAAGAAAATCATAACTATTTATAGAAAAATTTTAAAAATATAAATAAACTCTCTATTGAAACCTTAGACTAAGGAGAATCTTTAAAAAATAAAATCCCTAAAGTTTATTAAGTATATAATGACTATTTTTGGTTTGAAGATTTTCTTAATTAGTGAAATTAAGCTCTAATTACTTAGCTAATTAATTTGAAACTTTGGGTGATTGTTCTATGGGAGGACTTCTACCTCCCATACATATTTAAAGTTAATTGGTTTGGTAATTTGAAAAAACAAAATTTCAAACCCTAAAGAGTCCTTTTATGCATTTAATAAATTTATATAATTAGGAAAATTTTGAAAATTATTGTGAAAAGTTAAATGCACTTTAGAATGTTAATGGTGATCAGAGAAATTAACCATTGGTCTCTAACTATTACTAAAATTATTAAGTAATTTTTAATAATTACTTAAATCATCAATTGTCTTAAATTCATAATAAATAGCCTAGATCTCTAAAAAATTATAATCAAGCCCTCTTTGTGCTCAATTAGTAAAGAGGTTTTCAATGAAATCAAAATCCTAAATTCATTGATGTATTTTGAGTATAATAAATGATTTTGGGTTTTCTCATTTCTTAAATTTGCCTTTAAATATAAGCCCAATTGTATTGGAACTTTTAAGACATGTTTATTTCATGCTCATTAATGTTTGGTAATTTTCTCATAGTTTTGGGCTTATGTTTAAGGAATAATTAAATTTTTGGACTCTTTAGGCTTAGTTGACTAAAATAATTAATTAACCTTATTTAATCTATAAATATCATTTAAGTTAATTTTAAATCACTTAATGAATATAAGTGGGTTAAAGGATAACCTTAGACTCTTTATCTTTTCATTATATTTAAATAACTCAAACTTTAAAATTGATGCTTGTGGTGTTTTAATTTGGGGTCATTGGGACACCACAAAGATCTTAAGGGGCACTTAATGAAGTGATTGGGTAATATCAAGGTATGATGTATCATCTTGAAAGATGGAAGCATCACCCTACAATGGATCTAATCAACTAATAATGATTCCCAAAGTGAATGGGCCTTCATATATACCAAAGATCTTTCCCTACTTTACATGAAAAGTAAAGCGTGGTTTATTTTATGCGGTTCTTTAGTTTCCTTTGGAAGTAAGCTTCCATAGTTAATTACATATTAGGAAATAGAATTTCTTAAGAATAATCGACTAAAGTAGTCAATAATATCTCTAAAGATTTCAAAGCTAGACTATCAAAGGATTGGGTATTTTTTGGAAGTCAAATGGGAGAGTTTAAGTAGAAAGACTTATTTATGGATTCCAAAGGAGGATAAGTAGGGAATGCTTGTGATACGAGGAAGTCTAGTGAGCACTCGTCTATCTTATATTGTTTATATATTTGAAAGAGAGAGTTTATTTTATTTGAGTTAAAATTTTATTAGAATGCTGGGCTTTCAATCCCTCAACATAAGATTGTGAAAATGCCTAAGAGGTGAGGACTTATCCTCATAGCCTAGGAAACAAATAGCCTCGATCCTAAGATGCTTTAGCATAAGCCAAAAAGCACGTCCTAAGTCTAATTGAAAGATGGGACATGGTGGTTTACCTCCACAAGAGAGTATAAATTAGACACTCTTACGGACTTACAAGCCTCGGAGTGGCCACCACCTAACATCTCTTATACTTCAAAATCATGTAGGTTGGTCTTATGTATATGCAAGATAGCTAGGCTATTATTTAATTAGGAAGGAAGCAGAATCCTAAACTCATTCAGTAAGAGACTAAACCATGACTTGCATGAAGACATGACTTAGACTAATACAAAATTTTACAATCTTTTACTTTGACACATTCATTTGGACAAAGGCTTAGGAAAATTATGCCTATATGCATGTTGAAATAAAATTATGGGCTAAATCAATAGGAGGAGGTGTACTCCACCACAAGGGATGCCCTCACAGTCAAGCATTCTCTATCATGCAAGAATGGAGACCCTCCCTATTCAAGAGTAAAATAAGATGATATACATGATTGTTGTCACATACATCATTCAACTAAGGGGTTGCTAAATCTTTTAATTATCTTGATTATAACCTAGGATTTAAAGTGAGGTTATGAATTATATTTTAAATTTACTTAAGAGTTTCTTAATGAAAAAATTAATTTAATCCTAAGGACCCTACCACATCTTGGCCACATTCAATTATAAAACTTAATAAACCTATGAAAAATATGTCATTTATATTGCACAAGCTAAATATGACAATCAAACATTCATAAATTTCATTAGAGAATAAAATATGGTACCGCAAGGTACCATCATACACCCCAAAAAAATAAAAGAAATTTGAAGCTCTACCCTTATATAGCTGATTATAAATGAATATTGCAATTACAATAAAATAAATTCTATGGGGTTTTCATTCTTCATCTTTCTTTCCTTCTTTTGATTTGGTTTTGCTTTAGGCTTCATAGGATCTCAAGTCTTTGCCTTCCATTGCTCATCTTAAACCCCATAGCACTAATCCTAATCCTATTTGTAAATATTATATATATATATATATATATATATATATATATATAATCTAACTATCCTAGCAAAATAGATGATGGCTAAACATACATACAAATAAGCAACTATATTCTATAATTTTGGACTTAGCACCATGCATATAGTAACCAAGCCCACTGTCCTAATCACGATTATTAAAAGGGGTGGGGCTTGGGGAGGGGTGGCATTTATATTTATTTCCTATTTTACCCTTTAGCATAATCCCTGTAAAAATATCATTATGCTAATAGCAACTTGACATCCAGTCTACATTAGTAATCCTAACATCCACTTTAAAACATTACATCACAACATACACTATCCTAACTTAGGTCTAGAGTGACATAATATTCTAGTGTGTGTGCTATGGTTTGGTGTGGTATATTTTAGCTAGGCTTTAGAATTATGATTTTCTATGGTTTGGAATGTTAAAGTTATACATGAATGGAAGTTTTACTTTAAGTTTTAAAAGGATTAGTGAATTTTAATTTATATTTTCTATTATTTCACTTAATATTTACTAAGCATCTCATTGTTATAAAGAGAGGAAGAGGTTTGACCTTTCATCCCTATCCTAAGTTATTTTCTAAAGGCATATTATTATGATTTTGGTTCTTTTAGTGAATGATTTATTAAAATTTTTATTAATCCTAAGCTTTGGTTAATCTTAAGGAATCTTATTCAACATGAAAGGCATCTTAAATATAATGATATTAAATTTCTATCACATGGATAACATTTCATCATTCCTTTCAACATTAATAACATACATATGCTTTCATTCAAATTATTCATGATATTTTTTAACTTAACATACCTATTCATGTAATGCACATATGTGTATTTTTTACACACTTGAATGATTGTTAATGCATACATTTTGGTAAGAAAGAGGGAAACCATTTTAAGTACACATACATATGTATTAGAGATTTAAGCAAGTACATGCCATTATTAAACCAGGGAAGTGAAGTAATCTAAGAACTCCTTAGGGCTACTTAAAGCCTCATGTTCCTAGGATGTCTTGACTATATACTTGCTATCCTAAATACATATAAATGTATATATAAACTTGAAGATGAAAATCATGCAAAAGATTGTATTATTATCTACTCATGTAAAGTAAAACTCTATCCAAATTCTATTACATGTCTACTTATGAATGAAATTAAGCAAGTATGTGTCATTGTTAAACTAGAGAAGTGAGGTAATATAAGACCTCCTTGGGGCTACTTAAAGCCTCATATACTGGATGTCCATACTATATACTTACTAACATTCAAACATATATAAACATACACATGAATCATGAAGATAGAACAATCCTTAAACATGCTAAAACTATAAGAAAATATAAATTACATAAGATATTCATAATCAATCATCATTTAAAATTTCATCATTAGTTTATAATTTTGAAAATAATTTTAGATTTATTAGTGATAATATCCACCATATGATAAGATTAATTCAACACATTGAACTTATACATATATAATCATATTCATTTGATTCTTTTATTTGAAAGCATGGATACATGATACAAATGATATACACATTTATAATGATTGAAAAGGAAGTATTAAACATTGCCACATGATACATTCAATCACATTAATTCCTAAGGACAATCAAGTCAAATAAAACTCTCTAAGATTAACCAAAGTTGTTATGAGATTTAATTTTGAATTTTGATTATTAAAACTTAAAGAGGAGAAATGATATTTGATGTGTTGCCTCATCCCTTGTTAGTGACTTAATAATATTTAAATAAAAATAACTTAGTAAGTTCTATGGATTGATTAAGTTCAAATCATTAAGAAATTAATTTGATCTCCTTTTCTTAACCTCTTTAATTTAATTAACTATTTAATCATGAGCCTCCAATGATATGCTTATGAGAAATTAAAATTTGTTAAGCTCCTAAATGGACCAAATGCAATTAGGCTCATGCTTAAAAGTTAATTAGATTAACGAAGAATCTAAACTAAGTACTCTTACGGTTTTCCCACACCCATGGGATAACCACAAATTTCTTTATGATCTTTATGTTATTAAACACATAAAGGGAACCCATAAATTGAATTTAAATTCTCTCCTAATTATCATTTTTTAATTTGACATAATTTCAACATTAATTTACTTAATTAGTTTTAATTAATAAATGCATTAATTAACCCTCCTATGGAAATGTACTTAGAAAAATAACTAGGGAAGAGGCCCTAATTATGTTTCCTCATCATTCCCGTATCAGGATTAATCATCATTAACCATTTAATTTTTTATTGTTTAGTAATTTTAATAAACATAAAATTGATTAGGGAGGGTAATTAGGATTAGAATTTCCAATTCTTCAAATTATATGGCCAATAAATCTCAAAAAAAATTATGAGAAGACAAACCATGAAATTAACCTATAAACTTTAAGATCAATTAGTAATTAAACTTTATTAAGATAATTAACCTAAACTTCAAACCTTAATTAAACACTACTCATTAACTAAATATTAAGGATTTATTTTTTAAATTCTTCTCTGTTTACCCTTTCCAAAATGGGTTTATCTATATTTTCTTAGATTTTCCTACAATTAGTTATGAATTTTCAAATTTTTGGCTACTTAATGATATTTTAGTAACTTAGTTAACCCCTAAATCATTGCCATGGGAAGCTGATGTAGCTTTCCATGTGGTGCCATGAGAAAAGTTATTTAAAACATCTATCACAAGAACTCTCAACGACGATGGATGATTTCATCCACAGCTTGATCTTAAATTAGATTGTGAGATTAATCCCATGGTTTCTAATGCATTTAATCAAAAAATCTAATGGATTAAATCACGAGCGACCTTTCTAGTAACATGGAATAGACGACGATGATGTCATCCCCGAAGCTCAGAAGATGAACACCGCGCCTTTTGTCATATGGTCCACCTCTATCGCTGATCCAAACTTACTGGAGCTTGTAAGACATCGTGATTGACTCCAAAAGTGTGGGGAGGGATCTAAGGAGATCATATGGTGGAAATTATGTGTAATCACAATTTATTTAACAAAAGATCAACACATATGGGAAAATATCATTTATTGGATTTTACCACACCGAGCTAGAGATGACACAAGAGGTAGATTCTTCTTGAAGAGATAAAGCCCGTTGAGAAGATATTGACATCCCCGCCAATTCCTTTGTGGACTAGATGCCATCATAAAGCTCATTGGAGTTAGTCTTGGAGTGTCTGGTGATTAAATAAATCGGGGTTGATTTATTTTAACTCATTGGAGTGAGAGGAAGGAAGAGTTATTTTGGATTCAGTGGAGTTTTGGCAGGTTGGAAGGACTCAATTTCGTTAGGTGGTTATCTTGGTGTGCTAGGGATCTGTGAAAGGTATAAGACTGAAATGTGAGCAAGCTCGGTGCAAAGTTTGAATAGATGGGGAGGAGTATACTCCTCGCTAAGTGAACCAAGGGTTGAGATTGGCTCACCTTGGCGGTCAAGAGTAGGTGGCTAGAGATGGCACCGAGGTGGAGGAGCTTGAGAGGCGAGGTGGCATGGGTTGGCATGGGGTGAACCTCCTCCTCCATGTGAACCAATGGGGAGTCAAGGGTGAGTTCACCCTCTCATGATCCAAGGCAACATAGCCTTGGGTCATGGTCTTAGTGTCCAAGAAGGTTAAAGGGGTTGCCAAGGTTGGGGAGTAGGTGAACCCATCCAAATGTGGATTTTTCTCATTTGGGTGGCTTGTCAGGTTTTGACTAAACTAGGGTTGAGTCCATGGTGACCCAAAGATGAGTCATCCCAAATTTGATTGGGTTTGGACATCATTTAGAAGGGTTTGCTCAATTTGACCTATATGGGTGAAATGGGGTACAATGGACCAATTACAATTGGTTAAACTGGGTTTCGAGTGTTCAAATGATCATTTGAAATGTATTAGTTCAATTGGTTCGATTTAATTTCAAATAGATTTAATTTTGGCTCATATGGGTTCATTTGGGTTGAATAATTAAGTTGACCAATTTGGTCAAATTGGCCAAATTAGCTTGGGTGGAGGGTTGGTTTAGGTTCAATTGATCATTTGGGAATGATTGTAGGTGTTGGTTTGAATTAATTTAGATTTGGGAAGGGTTTGGTTCAATTGGACCCTTTAGATAAGTTTTGGCTAAAGGGAAAATTAGGTTCAATTGTGGAGGTTGGATCTTATTCAATAATCAATTTATGATTGATGAGCTGATTGCAAACAATTGGAGTAGGAATGAGATCTGGTTCATTTTGGTCCATATGAGTTAATTGGGACAATTTGGATCAAGTGATCAAATTGGTTTTGTTTGACCTAATTGATTGTAATTGGTCAATCTAAGATGATCAACAATCATGGAAGGGATCGATGGGTTGATTTAATCAAATTTGGGTTGGATTGATGTTTGAGTCAATTTGGTCATTTTAGGCCACTTTTAGTCAAGTGGACCAATTGGGTTGATTAGGTAATTGGATTGAATTGGGTGTTAAGAAGAGTTCAATGATGATTTAGGTTGATTGATTGATTGCAATTGATTTAGGTTTGATTAGATTTTGACTAATTTTGACCTTTTAGGCCAAATGGGCTAACTTGGGTTAACTGATTCATTTGGTTCAATTAGTTTGATTATAAGTCTTGGAAGGGTTTGAAGTAGACTCTTGAATGGTTGGAGTGCTTTTATGAAAATCAATTGGATTGGGTTTAATTGAATGGGTATGGGTCATGGGATCATGATGGAATGAAGTTAGGTTTGGGATTAAGTTAATTTGGCTTGGAGCTTGGATATAAGATGAAAATCCAATTTAGGTTGGTTGTGCTTGGCTTGAGGTTGGATTTTGGACTGGACAAGCATGGGTTTTGGTTTATGCCATAGGATGTAGAACCTATTTTCCTTAAATCCCATCCTAAGCTTGAGGTATGCCTTCCTAAGTCTAGGCTTGGGCTTAGTGTTTTCTTAGTCACTAGTGTTCTATGGCTAGGGAAATCCTAGTGCTTAGGAGATTTCTAAGTCTAAAATGGGAAGGATGAGTCCTCACTCCAAAAGTGAGGTCAACAAAGGATGCCCAATAGGTGTGGTGTAATTGGCAAGGCACACCACACATACATTGAATGATCAATAGCATCAGAAGATTACAAACACTAATGATGGCTATCCATAAGTGAAGAGGTAGATGTAACTATGGACCCTAATGTGAAGTAATTCATTTGATGCCGAGGGCATGGGAAAGATGAGTAGTTTGGTTTGATTTGCTTGAGGGTTGATTTCATGATATGAAGAGAGATCCACGAGCATTCACACATGAGTTTGATTGGATTGTAGATTGATTCATGCCGGGCATAAAGGGTGATCCCGAGGATTGAGATTTGATTAAGTATATTTGATTTATCTGAATTATGGTGATTAGCTTTGATTTGAACCTAGGTTTTGGGTTGATTTGATGTTGGTTGATTTGGTTTGAGTTTGGTAATTCTTATTGATTGAATTAGTGTGGAACCTATTAGTTTGTGATGGATTGCGAGAGGGAGGGGCAAGCTTGCCTTAGATTCACTAGTCCAAGTGAGTAGTCTATCGACCGTATAATATGGAATCTTTGTAATAGCTACACTGGGAAGAAAGCTTAGGGACTCACATCATTCAAAGTAGAATCATCCATTTATGGAGTTCGATGGCACAACATGTTAAATTTGACCTAGGGCAACTACTAAGTGAGTACCTCTAGGGTCTTATCTTAACTAGTAGTTAAGGTGATTCCAATAGGGAGTTTTCTGACCTGCTCAAAAGATAGGATGCCTACTTATGAAGAGGTGCCTACTGGGGTCTTATCCAAATCCATAAGAGATTTCATTTTGTTTATTTGTTTGTTAGTTAGTATTTTGGTGTGGACCTTGTTGGTTTACAAGGGGACACACTAAGGAGGAGACATGGGGTCTTTGGCCTATCTCAAATTTTGGTCCAAGGGATAGTTCAAACATCCACATGAGTTTCCAACCATAGGGGTAGCTACTAGGAAAGGGAACTATCCAATCGTAATAACTTGAGTCATGTTCATTTGGGGTCATGAAGATGTAATCTAAATAGAATGCCCATAGGCAAGGTGCCTCTTAGGGTCTTAATCCTTGAAATATAAAGCTCATAGGTAGCTAGTTCAGGGAGAAAGCACGGGACTCACATCTACTTTGGTGTTATCCATTGGGTGGGTAGCAGTTCAACACCAAACAAAGGTGCTCGTCAATTTGTGATGATCAATCTAGGAAGAAAATATCGTGGGACTCATATCTTCATAAACCGATCATCGAGATAATCCATCATCGCCTATATAATACTATCCGACTTAGGGTGAATACCAAGTGGGGAGTCACAAAGAAGGACTAGACTCTTGAAGTAGGAGGAAGAGGAGCCACCGGGGTCTTACCCTAATATCATATATAAACTCGACCCGCCCAGCGATCGATGGCTAGTTTAAGAAGAAAGCTCGTGGACTCACATCTTCTTAGATAAAGCCAACCATCGTGATAACTTATTAGTCATGCAAAAGGTATACCATCCTAACAAGACTCTCATATTATTGTAGTGGTTAAGCTAGGAAGAAAGCACGGGTCTTACATCCTCTCTTAAAAGACCACTGGGAGACACAATGTAGTGGATCAAGCGACCTATGGTGGCTACTAAGTTAGAGTCTTATCTCACCGAGGTAGCCTAAAGTAATTGGATTTGTGTTTGACTTATTTGTGTTCATATGTAATTTTGTGTTTGTGATGTGCTAATGAAGGATATGATGTTGCTTGAGTTTTTATACCTACCCTAAACACATTGAGAGTTTGGTAATTGGAAATATTCTAAACTTGAAGAAAAGTTTAATCAAAATGAAATTTTATTGATGGAAAATTATTTTGGACATTATTTAGGCATAGTATTTCTTTAAACAAAGCTCATTGATAGGAAGCATCGCGTCACTTTGTGATTTATGAGTGCTTGGATCCACCTTGGTAGGCCTTTTCTATGGCAAAATGGAATTCCCAAGTAGGTTCATACTTACCTCCCATCTGCGATAAATACAATTGGTCTCCTTTGATCTAAATAAGTTACTTGAAAATCTCTAGAATAGACCAACATATTATGAGCTTGAATAATCTTTGCTTTGTATAACTTGAGATTTTGGCATGCTCACAAGCGTCTTATAGACCTTTGAGTTCTTCTAACCGCAAGATGACATTCCTCGATAGAGATTTTATTGCCTACAACTATCCAGTAGTGATGAGAGATGGAATTCTAATGGTAGAATGGCTTCAACCCATACACTAAGGAGAATGGGGTAGAATATGTTGGAGTTTTGTAGGTAGTATGGTAAGCCCATAAAGCATCAACTAAGCTTAAGCCAATGTGTCATCAGTATCTTCTTTAGTATTTGGATGAGAGTTTTATTGAAGGCTTCTACTAAATCATTTCGTGGGTAGATGGTAGAGTATCTCTAATATGTGTTGTGTCTCGCAGTTATTGATTTTGGTGCTCTTGAAATCGATACCATTATCGGATATGATTCAATGGGGTACTCCAAATCTATACACGATATGGTTCCTAAAGAATTGGAGCACATGAGATTTATCTTCTGGAATACCTCACTACTTGGAGAAGTTGTCTATAGCCGAGAATGAACTGAACCCTTAGATGAAAGTGGATCAATCATACCCACCACGCTGCCCCAACACTAATGGCCATGAGGCTAAGGTTGGAGTTAGAATGTTGGATGATTGATGTAGGAGCACTCTATGTACTTAGCATTGCTACATCCATGTAATCCGTGATCATTATTGGCCAATAGTATCCAAGTCTTTTGATTTTGGCTTTCATTTTGGGACTAAATTGATGAGCTCCACATAGTCCCGATATCATCATGATGTTATGAGCTTCATGTTTATCTAAATAATGTAACCATATATGATCAAAGGACCATCGATATAAGACACCATCCACGAGGGTGTAGTTGAGTGCCCTTTATTTCACGATGTGCTTGAGATTTCTTTTGAGCTAGGTAGTTTGCCTTTATTTAGGTAATCAATGAAGGGTTGCCTCTAATCTAGTTCTTCATCCTTTGAAAATGACAACCTCCCCTTCAAGAGAGCATTTATTGATGAGTTCAACATCAATAAGAGGGACTTATTTATTATGGACCTCATTGATATCGGCTCATCCTAAACATGCTAATTCTTGCAAGCTTAGCTAGGAATCAAGTATGAAATTTTCTCCTCGAGAATCTTATAGATTGTGAGCTCGGGATTTGGGTTAGTAACTCCATGGTGTACTTAGTGATGGAGTTTGGGCTTTAGGATTTTATAGGTCCCAACAATCTAGTTGATGACAAGTGAATCCCCAAATATGTTAATATTCTAAATTTCTAGCAAGATAGCTAAGTCCAAACAAAGGATCAAAGCCTCATATTAGGCTTCATTATTAGCTTAAGGCTTGGATAGATGATTTAAGAATCTCAACATATAATGGTATGGTTTAAGGAAGACTATCCCTACTTGTGCCTTACACGGGAGAGATCGTGGCTCTTCTCTTTTTAAGAGGAAGCCACACCATCAAAGTATAACTCCCAGTGGTGAATTCTTATATTCCCTAAGTTCATGATTTGTTTGTTGAATAGATGATCACTAAGGGAATCCAGGTGGATGTGCTATTAGAAATCCATGAGTGCTTATCCCTTCACTGCATTGAAGGGTATAAATATGATGTCCAACTATGATAAAATTATGGACCATCATGCTAACCATCCAGATAGCATTGGTCATGAGATATTATAGTGGATTGATTCTAAAAATTAAGTTTACTTTAAGAGAGAACATATAATTCCAGCTTTAGGCTCAAAGAAAGCTAAGCTAATTGGTGGATGATAAACATTTCTGAATAGAGAGTATTCTCTTGGCTCCAACAAGGGAGTCATTTAATATAGTAGTATAGAGTATCATAGGTTTTCTTGGGATGGGGTCGCTGGATCATGAGATATTGCTTGATTCCCTCAAACGCGTTGGAACTTGTCATCCCACTCAAACTTGGCATCCATCTTGACCAATGCAGAATGGTTGACATCCTAATAAATTAGATATAAAGTATCTTAGATACCCTAACCTTCCTTGGAATGATCCGAGTTGAGTCGATTTTTAGGGGTGTCATTTCCAATATCACTTTAATTTTCTAGGATGATTTGAATTTTGTAGTGTCGAACAAAGAACCCAAAGAACTTTCCCGAAGTTACTCCAAATAAGCACTTCGTGGATTTAATTTAAGATTGTATTATCTTAACCACTTAAAAATAACTCTCAAGTCAATGAGATGGTCTACATTTTCTTTAATTTTGACCATTAGATCATTGTACCATTCTACTTGGTGATGAATGTGTTTGCCAAAGATAGTCATGTTCTACCGGTATGTGGCGCCAACATTTTAAATGAAAAGCATGACCTAATAATAATAAATTTTGATCGTTCTAAAAGTAGTGTACTTTTCATCTTCGTGCCAACTTTATTTGGTTATATCTAGATGAACCATCCATGAAAGATAAGATTGTATAAGATGAGGCACCATTAGTTCTCGGTATCCCGAGTGGAAATTGTCTTTTGGACATGCTTTATTGAGATCCCTAAAATTGACACATATGTGAATTTAGCTATTCTTCTTCTTAACTTGAATGACACTAGCCATCTAGATGGGGTATTTCTTCAATGAAACCAACATCACTCAATTTCTTGATTTTGAAAATGACTTGTTGTTCAATGTCCAATCACATCGTTTAAGAGCTTGCTTGATGGGGTTAGTATCAAGTCGTATCACTAACTTATGAATCGATATATTAGAGCCAATTCAGCATTTCTCATAACTCCATACAAATTAGTCCTTAAACTCGAGTAGCCAAACTAAGTCATCGTTTAGATTTATTCAATAAGAAACCGATTTTGCATATCTTATCTTTGGTCCCCAAGTTGATTTCTTTACCAATGGTTGATTTGATTTCTTTATCAAATTGGAGGTACATCTTTGACTTGGAGATCATCCAATCATTTAAAGTTTCTAAGCACACCTCCTCATATGAGTTAATGTGATCCGAGAAGAACTTATTAGATTATAGATGATTGGTGATGACCGTGCAATAATCATCATCACGACTAGCCCACTATACCAAAACCTTGTCCGGTCTTTATTGAGAGCTCTTGCATTTGTTGTCCCATAACCTTTCAAAGTACGACCCATGGTTAGACCATGTATGTGGAATTATACCTTTCTTTGCTAAGTTAAGAACATAAGTACCAACCAAAAGATAGTTTTATTAATTCTTTAAATGATTCATCCTCAAGCTCTACACCAACTTCTAAGGTTGAGGATGTTGCTCCTGTATAGAACCTTTGGATTTTAGTATTTGCACAAAGTTTGAGGGCTTCCTTAACTACCAAACCCTCAAATTTTGTAAAAAAAAGTGGGGTTAGAGCTAAGGTACCCATATGTTGTCGATAGTTTCACATAAAAAAGATTTAGATACACTCATGTTTTGCTTGGGGACCAAGTTTACATCACTATCAAGCTTAAGTGTCACCTTCAATAGGATCTAATGAGAGCTCAGCTAACTACATAGGACTCATCCATTGAACTAGATTCTAAGTCTATGTAGATAGCAAGTGTACCTGGATGTTGGGACAAATCTCTAGTAGGTATGGAGGTCTTCCACCTTTGGGGCTCCCCTTGAACTTGCCTCTTCCTCATCCCGGTGGAGGTCGACATCCTCCCTACTTGTTCAATGGAGTAAGGAATTGTGGGTGGAATCTAATCTCAAACTCCATATCCTCCCTAAGATTTTCTTCTTTTCTTTTCTTTTTTTTTCTTTTTCACTTACTTTTTCTTTCTTTTCCTTCTTTTAATTTCTCTTTTTTCTTTTTCTTTTGATTTTGATTAAGTTCACAAGAAAAGACATTTTATTTCTTAGGGAGGTAATAGTCGCATCCTCATATATCTTAACCTCATGAACTACAAATGGCTTGAGATCTCCTTTGACACAATACTCATCTTCACCTGATGAACTTAATGCACTAAATTAGGGAGGATGAAACCATTTTGTTTTCATGTATCCAAGGTCACCCTAGCAAAGTATTGAAAGATGTATCGAATCTATTATGCAAAACTTAGGTTGTCTTCCACCATCTATCTATCTCCAAAGGCAACACTATGGAGCCTAAGGCTCTCTCATTGTTCATTGAATCCTTTCAACATCATCTTCTGCTTGGAGTTTGGAGATGTCAATCCTCAAGTAAAGGTTCTTAGACTCATAATGCTTTGATGCACCTAGATCAACCAACACTTTGGATACAACTGCCAACATCCACGGTGATGTAGAAGGGACTGCTCTATTGTCCAGAAGTAGGTTTTCATCTAGAAATGTAACTCTTAAGACTTCCTTTGAAAAGCATGCCTCCTCTCCAGGATCAATAGCGACCAACTAAGCTAAGTATATTTTAGGGTCAAGCAATGCTTTGACTAGTGACCCCTCATCTATTTGGATAAGACAAGGGCATCATATATGCTTAACTTAGTTGGTAAGTTTCAAAGGTGCTAGAACCTTGTAGTCAACTTTAGGTTGGTCCTCCACAAGCTTATCCAAGGGTGGACCATCTTGTGGAGGGGTTATCTACTCATTGAAACCAATGGCCTATTTACCCTTATCTTGAGGTGCTACCCTAAGAGGTAGAACCTTACTACTATAGAGGTTGACTTCAATGACTTGTGATGAGGAGCTTATGAAAAGTTCTACTCATTAGGCATACCTACAGCCTTCTCTTAAAGGATCATCGAGTCTAATGACTCCAAATCAATCTCATATGGTGACCTTAAAGATTCAAAAAATGGCAATCTATTTCAATTAGAGGGATTGATTAGAAATATTTAGATTATTATTGTTAAGATTTGGAGAGTTATCTATAGGAATGAAATCATTAAGATCATTTAAAGAAGACAAAGAGTAAACTTATTCTTCTTTATTGATTTCTTTAATATTTGGAGGTGCTACATAGTAGAAATCAAGTAAAGTGAGCGGTGTGAGCTGCATGGTGCCCTCATCTATGGATACAATTCTGGGGCAAAGGTAGGAGAAATAATTACAATGATGGAAGGAAGGATACTTGGACTTAGATGGTGGTGGTGTTATGGGACTATCCAAGCATGTAATGGATGTTACCGATGGGCTTCCACCCTACCCGACTTATCGTTCATAATTTGCACCTTCCTTGATGTTGGAGGTCTGAGTTTTTGGCACCTATAGAGAGAGTTTCTTGAATTTAAAAATGAGTTTCTTAGAGGTACGGGATAAAGAAATATCCCAACCTTCTTCTTGTCTTAAGAGGATCATATGTATCTCTAAAGACTACTTTAATAAAAGGTTGCTCGCTAAGTATTCATTGGGATAACTATGAATCATGACTTGTAGCTACACGCCCTTTGTATGTAAATCAATCCTTTAACACATGGTCTAGCATGTGATGGTAGGGGCTAGGTTAGGATCATCACTCCTACCCACTTCCTCTAGCTTTCTAGGCAAGGGTAGCTAGAAATCGCTTCTTAAGAAGGTTCTTGAAGATTTTCCCACTACCTCCCTCTTGAATGAGTATGGCTTATTAAGTTTATCTACAAGAGTAGGTGGAAAATAACTATCTAGTGGTGGATATTGATAGCGCTACTATGTAGGCTATTGTGGTAGCCTTTATGGTGGCTAAGGTAGTAGAATAGGAGGCGGAGTGGAGGTCGCTAAACTCTAGGCCTCTCAAACTGTGGGTCTAACCTGCGCTTCCCCTTATCCAAGGCAACTACTATCCTAGCTTCTTCTCAAACACCTTATGGGGCTTAGGCTTAGATGATTGGTCCGAGAAGGGTAATTGTTTGGCTTCCTCTTGTAAGTTAGTCGCTCGATTAATTTCTCAAATGTTTTATGGTACAACCCTTGAGCATGCAGTGACTAGGCCATGGATATTCTTGAGAAAAATCTCAATGGCATGCTACACTTATAGTTGTGGTTCGATTTCATGCTTAGGTTTCGCTATCTAAGAATATAATTAATAAGGGACTCATTGGGTTTTTCTCTACAATGAGGTCCCCAAAGTTACCCTTTGCTAGGCTCTTACAAATCCTTGATGATGTGCTCTAACTCAAAGGACTTCACTAAACCATTAGGTAGTTCCGCACCAATCAAATGCTACTCCAAATAGGCTGACAAACCGCCAAAAAAGTAAAGCCGCTACCATTGAGATTACAACAACTAGCCTCAAGAGTACTATATGCTATCTAGGGTTCCCACGCCATCAAATACCTTGAAGGATGGTGGATAAAACCCTTGGGGTATTGAGCTATATCAAATTCCTCCGAGTAGGGTCTACCCTTTGGAACCAATGAGCTCCCTCAAGCTTGCACCAACGCTTCCTTCACTTGTTGCTCAACCATCCGCTGATATCTTTTCATGCATGGAGTTACTATCGGTCACCATCCCATGTAAGCTATCGACATTCCCATCCATAGGTTCTTGGGATGATCTAGGATGTACACTAGCTCAAGTCTATCGCCTCTATAGAAGTGGGTTGTGAGACATGTGCTTGGTTTTGCAATGCTAAAACCATCGCCATCAATTCCTCCACTCTTCTTTCCATTCTATCAATTTGATCATCTTTGAGTTCAATTATTGGAGAAGGTGTTGAGTTGAGTTTTATGTTTCACCTTCCTCAACTACAATGCTATAGGCTTCCTAGTCGCCCCTTTGAAAGGATTCTCTGCATCCATCATATGGATTTCGCAATATCATTCAAAAGTCATCTTCATCGCATTAAAATCTACCATACCCTCCTCTTAATCGACCGATCATCTCCAACTAATTGCCTCACTACAACATGACAGTCCTCCAAAATCTCCTCCAAAGATATATCATCCACTCGCCGACTATCGGGATGTATGCTAAGTGGTGACTCACTTGGTCGTGCTCTAAAGAAGTGATGCACTGGATGTTCCGGGTGGAGGAGTGCTATCTCTAACTAGCTCAACAACCAAGGGAGTCAACAGTATCTCCTCCTTCCTTCTATTCTCGACTACGGTGGTGGAGCAACCATGATGCTCTTGGGCGCCACTCCTTCTCCATCGTTGGGATGGAAGGTGGAGCTAGGAGGCCTCACCTCAACTAGAGGAGGATGAAGTGTGGTCCTTAGGATGGAACCGTATCACCAAGGGGAATCTTCTTTCTCTAGATATTGACTTGTGGTACTTGGTGGGCACCTTAGATGATGGTGGGGGTGAGTGGAGCAAAGGTGGTGACACACTACCTCTAAGATCTCCTCATACGGAAACGGATGAGTACTATCCCTGTAACTTGGTTAAATGGGTTCGACCAAAATTAGGTTCGCATGAGTTGGGCCCACTTTAGGGCCCATGGTGACCCAAGGATGAGTCATGCCAAGTTTGGTTGGGTTTGGGCTTGGTTTGGTTAGGTTTAGCTCAATTTGACCCATATGGATCAAATGGGTCAAGGGCTGAAGTTGACCATTTTGACCAAATTGGGTCAAAGTGATGACTTGGTGAGATCAATTGGTCATTTGGGGTGAATGAGTGCAATTGGTTTGATTCAATTTGGGTTAGATTTGAATTTGGCCCATATGGTTCAATTTGGGTCAAATGGGTTGGTTGACCAATTTGACCAAATTAGCCATATTGGCTTGAGCATGGGTTAGGTCTATGTTTAATTGATCATTAGTGATTGATTGGAATAGTTGTTTTGAATTAATTTGGATTATGGAGTGAATTGGTTCAATTTGACCCTTTAGGTTAAATTGGGCTATATGAGCTAATTGGTTAGTTGACCAATTTGGATCAAATTGATGGATGTATTATGTTTAATGTTGAATTAGTGATTGGTTGGAAGCATTGGTTTCAACCAATTTGGTCTAAGATGTGATTTGATTCAATTTGACCCTTGAGGCCAAATAGGGTCAACTTGGGTCAAAGGATCCAATTAGCTTGATTAGTTTCAATTGATTATAGTGGAGTGTTCAATAATGACTTGCAATCATCAATTGAGGGATTGGATGGCTTGATTTGATCTAATGGGAGTTTAATTAGAGTTTGGATCAATTACCCCTTTTAGGTTACATTGAGTCAAGTGACTTGGTCAACTTGGACCAATTGGGGTTATGGATTGTTAGGATGTTTTCAATGATAAATTTGAAGTTGATTGGTGGTTTTGATTGCAATTGCTTTAGGCTTAATTTTTTTGGCTCATTTGAATCCTTTTGATCAAATGGGTTAGCTTGGGTTGGTCACCTTCCTTTGGTTCAATTGGCTTGATTGCAAGTGTGGCTTGGAATGATCTACTAAATAATTGAAGTGATTGATAAAATCAAATTGGACTTAGTTTACTTGAATGGGTTTGAATTGAGTCGTAGGATCATGATGGAGTCAACTTAGGTTAAGGTCCAATTTAATTTAGCTTGGAGCTTGGATTAGAAAACCAAATTCAATTAAGATTAATTAAATAAGTTTGAGGTTGGTTTAGCTCCATCTACATGAGCTTAAGTTTGGATGAGAGAATAGGTATGAAGTTTTGTTTTTTTTTTTTGTTTTTTGGTTTAGGCCATGGATAAGTGAAACCCATTTGTCCTAAGGTAGAGTCTAAGCTTAGGGTTATGTTGTCTATGTCTCTAAGATAAAGTTTCCTTAATCACTAGAAGTGTCCTAACATTAAGGAAATCCTAAGGTCAAGAAGGTTCCTAAATCAAAGATGAGAAAGATTAATCCTCACTCCAAAAGTGAGGTCAATAGTTGTATGCCATAATATCATGCATATTATCTCATTCCTTATAAATAGGGGTCTCCACTCTTACACAATTAGGGATTAAGCTTGATTCCCTTATAGTGGAAAACACCCTTTCTCTCTCTGATTTAGCCCATAACCTAATTTCATCATGCATATAGGCATAAATCTTCCTAAGCTGCTAAGTCAAAAAATGTTGAGTCAAAATCAAATATAAAATTTTAAATTTCATTATGCTAGTCTAAGGCATGATTTTATACCAATCATAATTTAGTATCTTTGAAAGTGAGTTTAGAATTATAGATTTATTTCTAATATATAATAACCTAGCCATCTTGCATTTACATAAGATTGACCCCATGTAGTCTTAAATCGTAGAGGTGTTGGTTGGAAACCACTGTGTAGTTGTAAGTCCAAAAGAGTAAAGATTATCTCACTCTTTCTAGTGAAAGTGAACAAATATATCACATTTTCTCCAAGTAAAATTAAGTTGAGCTCTTAGCTTAGGCTAGATCACTTTAGATGTAGGTTCAAAAGTTGCTTATTTCTCCTTTGCTACAAACGACCTCTCATTACCACAATCTTGCATTGTTGAAATCAAAGTTATAGCATTCTAATAAAATGCTAACTTAAATAATCATAATTCTCTACTTTAAAAACCTCCTCACTATAAGGTAGATTGAAGTGTTCACTAGGCTTGTTAGTATCATGAGTGCTTTTACTTATTCCTCTTTGGATTTGCTAAGAATTCTTCCTATTTCAACTTTCCCGTTGATTTCCAATGAGCACCAATCCTTTGATGCTAAGCTTTAAAATCCATAGAGACACTAATTGAGTACTTTAATCAAGAGTATTCTTTGGAAATCCCTATTTCCAAAGATGTAATTAACTATGGGGGCTTACTCCTATAGGAAATGTAAGAGCCTAGAGACACTAATTGACTACTTTAATCAAGAGTATTCTTTGGAAATCCCTATTTCTTAAGATGTGATTAACTATGGGAGCTTACTCCTATAGGAAACTTAAGAACCTTACTTGATAGAAATATTACTTTACTTTATCCATGCAAATTAGGGAGAAATTATTGGTACACGTAGACCCATCTACCATAAGAATCCTTATTAGGTGATCGAGTCCATTATAGGTTGATATTTCTACCTCTAGAGGTAGTATATCATCTCTTGATGTCATACTCAATCACTTTAATAAGTATCCCCTAAGATCTACATGGAATCCTCCTCATCCCCATCTTAAACACACCACTGTTTATACACAAGTGCACTCATGGCATTATTGCATTGGTTGACTAGTTTGGCCAAGGAAAGGTAAATAGGCTAAATGGACTAAATTGGGTTAAATTGACCTATTAAACCACTTGAAGACCCATTTAGGTCTCAGTTCAATTGAATTGAGTTTAGTGTTAAGGCTCATTTGGTTCAATTTATTTTGGATGTCACTTGGGATCTCTTACTCCTAACATCATTTCTAAAGTATGCTTCGGAATCTCTTACTCCTATCTAAGAATGCTAATGGGAAAGGATATTGTTTAGGTTTTCTTACGTAATCCACACTAAGCTAATGTGACTCAACTAAGAAGGATGTTGTTTAGGATCTCTTACACCTAGCTTATCTTTGCTAACTAGAACAAGAAGTCGCTTGTATTTTCTTACACTTATCTTGATCAAATTGAGTGAATGTACTAAAATGATGGCACCAAAGTTCTCTTACCTCTGCTCTAAATATGCTAATATGGGAAATGATTCCACATAGGTCCTCTTACTTTGATCCTCATTTTCTTAGAAAATATGCCTTTAGGGATCTCTTACTCTTTATCTATATATTCAAATGGTAAAAAATGCTACTTGGGACTTTTACACCTATCCACTCTAAGCTAATATGACTCTAATAAGAAGAATGTTGCTTGGGATCTCTTACACATATTTTAGTAGTGCTAGTCCTAATGGATGCCACCTTGGTTCTTTTTACATATCCTAATCATAATTGAGAAAAATATACTAGAAAGGATACCACACGGGATCTCATAGTCCTATCATAGATGTTCTAATAAAAAAAAGATGCGATCTGGATTACTTACTCCTACCCTCATTTTCTTAGAAAGGATGTTGCCTAGAATATTTTACTCATTATCTAGCTATGCTAGTGGGAAAAGATGTCGCTTGGGACTCTTACAAGTTTCTATCCACACTAAGTTAATTTGACACCACTAAGAAGGATGCCACATGGAATCTCTTATGCCTTCCTTAGTTGTGTTAGTTGAGAAGGATACCACTTGGGTTGTCATAGGTATCCTAATCCTACTAGAGTAGATTTACTAGAAATGATGCCAACTTGGTGCTTTACTCTATCTTGAATGAGTGATTGATTGAAATTTCACTTGAAAGATTTAGGTTTAGGATGAATTAAAAAAGATTGGATTATAATTTGGATTTTGTTTCAAGATGGTTTTAATTTTCATTTTGTAAAACACATTTAGTGAGGATATAAGAACAACTAACATATTTGTTTTTTCTTGAAGAATTTTGACCCAGTCAAAGTCTATATAGCAAGAAAAGAAAACTTTATTGATGAAATTTGTTTTCAAGAACAATCATGTGCAATATTTATTTAAATAATGCTCATTGATAGGTAGCATTGGTGCTCTTCCTTGTTGTCATCGAGTTGATATGATCTACTTTGATAGACCTTCTCTATGATGAAATGTCCCTCCCATGTTGGTTCTAACTTAACTCCCAATCAATAATTGGATACAATTTTCTTTCTAACAATTAAGACCATCTCTTTAATTCAAAAAAGTTCTTAGATAGACAAATTTTGTTTTTGATTTTAAACCACCGTGCTTTCTATAACTTGACATTTTGTTGAGCATGGAGTTCTTTTTATGACATTCAAGCTCTTTTAATCATAGCCTAGTATTTTGCTCAATCATGATTTCACTAATAAAAGTGATCCTTATTAAGGAAAGCTATAGTTCTAAAGGGAGAAGAATTTTAGGCCTATAGATTAAGGAAAACTAGGTGGACTAAGTCGAGTTTTGTATGTAGTGTGATAAACACATAAGGCCTTCACCCACCTTTCACATAATTTCCAATTGTTTTCATTAGTGTTTTTCAGGATTTAGACAAGAATTTTGTTGAAGACCTTGGCTAATATATTGGTTAGTGGATCATAAATACTTGAGTACCTAAAATCTATGTTATATTTTTTTAGCAAAGTTTTCAATTTTAGTGTTCTTAGTGCAATACTATTATTAGATATAATTCATCATTGTATACTAAATCTATATGATGTGGTTCTTATGGAACTTTAAAATACGTTGGGCCTTGAATTCTATTAAAGAAATCACTTTTGCCCACTTGGAAAAGTATTTAGTCTATTTTAGGATGAACTTGTAACCCTTAGTTGGTTAGTTGGGTTGACAATGTCAGACTCTACTCTCAAATGGCAATGAGACAATCATCGATGGAGGATGTTGGATGGCTAGTGTAAAACCACTCCATGCAATTGGGACTAGTGATAGTGATGACTAATGTCTATGTAGTTGGTAATCATTAAAGGACAATAGTGCCCAAGTATCTTCATTTTGGCCTTTATCTTCAAACTTCATTCATGAGCACCACAAAATCCTATGTGTACCTTTGTCACAAGTTTTTGAGCTTCATGTTTGACTAGAAAACATAATATAACCAAAGGACTATTGGTAGAAGATGCCATCAATAAGAGCATAAGATAGTGATATTTATTTGATTTGAAGGGCTTGGGACTTCTCTTGAGATTTGGCCCTCATGCAAGTAGGTAATGAATGATTATCTCCAATTAACCTCTTCATCATTTTTGGCAAGTACAACCTCCCCATTAATGAATTGTTTGTCGATAAGTTCCATATTAATAAGGGATAGGATTTTGCAATTTTGTACTTTAATTGAAATGAACTCATCATTTAGATAGGCCATCCTTTGGAAAGCTTACCTAATTCATTTGTAATATTATTCTCTTTATGGGGAATTTGCTACCAAGACATCTAAAATCTAACTAACCATTGTGTACTTTATGGCATTAATAAAGCTTAGGCTTAAGGAGATTGTAGGTTTAAGTGAATTGGCTCACCACTAGCTGTGAAACTCGTTAAAGATTTTATGTCTTTACTCCCCATTCAAATGGCTAATTCTATACTAATAATTAAAGATTCATATTATTCATGCATGGCTAGCGATTCAAGAATCATATCATCTCTCAATCGGTTATTAAGATCAAAGAAATTTATGTCTTTCTTGGGAGAGTAGATTGTGGTTCATCTCTTATATGAAAAGATACACCATCAATGTATAGGTCCCAATGAGGGTCATTTTCATCCTTTAGACTCATGACCTACTCATCAAGGTAATCATCATTTAAAGGTGAGTTGACAAGGAGAGGATGTGTTGTTAGGACATTATTTACCTCACTTTTAGAGTGAGGGTTAGACTTTCTCATCTTGTAGGAACCTTCTAGACACTTAGATTTCCTTCTAAGACACTTCTAGTGATTAAGGAAACACTAAACCTAAGCTTAGAGACCTAGAAAACATAACCCTAAGACAAAAGTTTTCCTTATGAAAATAAGTTGTACCAATCCTATGGCTAAACCAAGATCCATGCTTATTCACTCATCCAAATCTAAACTCATGTAAATGAAGCACAACCAACCTCAAACCTATTCAATTAATCATAATTGAATTTGGTTTTCCAATCCAAGCTCCAAGACAAATTAACCTAGACCTTAACCTAAGTTAGTCCATTTGACCTAAAGAGTTCAAATGATCCAAATTCTAATTGAGCCTAATTCAATTGTGATCAAAGTCACTTGTTGACCTCATTTTAGGATGAGCTCTCAACCCCTTCATCTTAGACATAGGACTCCTCTTAGACTTCAAGATTTCCTTAGTCTTAAGACACATCTAGTGATTAAGTGCACACTCTACCTAGCCTTAGAGACTTAGAAGAGTTTGCCATAGGAATAGGTCATGCCTTAGGTTAGGAAAATTTCCTACCCTTAGCTTAAACAATTTCTCACTTTCCTTCTTTTTAATTCAAACTCCAAATCAATCTTAATTGATTTTCTCCATACTCAAATCAATTCCATGACTAAAATCCATGATTTAAATCTATGATTGAAACCCATGATCAAAATCCATCAAAATTCCTAAGTCTAAAATTTTCCTAAACCTTAGTCTTCCCTTAAGGACTTAACCAAAATCATGATCAAAACCTATTCAAACCTTTGAGATTTTCTCATAATAAATTTATATTCTCATGTATATTCACATAAATAAATGAAATATAAACTCAAACCCATCAAATCAAACTCACAATTCCAAACCAATTCATGAAATTTTCCATAAGTCCCTTAATTTTCCATTAATGGACTTAGCCTAAACATGATCAAATCAATTCAAATCCTTCAGATTTTCTCAAAGCTCATTTATAGTTTCATTTATATTCACATATATATAAATGAAATATAAATATAAATCATCAAATCAAATCCAAAATTAAATTCTAATTTAAAATTTCCTTAAATCCATTAAATTCCCTTTAATGGATTTAACCCAAATCTTGATCAAACCATCTCAAAGTCATGGGATTTTCTCATAATTCATTTATATACTCATTTATATTCACATATATAAATGAAATATAAATTTAAATCAGTCAAACCAAATTCAAAATTCAAACTCCAACTTCATGAAATTTTCCCAAGTCCTTTAAATCCTTCTTAGTGGATTTATCCCAAATCATGATTATACCATTTGAAATCCTTATAATTTTCTCATGATCCATCTATATTCTCATTTATATTAACATATATAAATGAAATATAAATTCAATCAATCAAAACCACCAAAAAAATCAAACTCAAATCCACTCAAAATCTAATCTAAGCTTTTCAAGCCAAAATCTTGAACTTAGCCAAATCAATTTCAAATCAAACCAAACTCTTGATTTTCTCTCATGATTCAATCACCCTAAAATCATGAGCTCATATATAAATCAAACTTCAATCAAATAATCAAAACCCAAGTCAAAATCAAAGCTAAAACCCTTTCATATTCTTCCTTTGAATATGAAATTGTCAAATGGATCTAAACCCATTTTACTTCAAACCACTTATAAATGAATTTATATTTCAATCATGAGTACATATACAAGATCAACCAACTTCAAATCAAGCTTTGAACAAGCCATTTGACCCACTTAGGCTCACTTGACCCAAAGTGACCTAAAGTACCCTTATGAACCAAATTATATTCTAACCAAATTGGATAGAACCAAACTCATATATCCCTCTCATCATGATCAACAATCATCATGAGATGATCAATCAATCAAATTGGGTCAAATTAAGTCAAACCTAAGGGTTGACCAACTCAACACTTAACCCAAAATGAAACCTAACATAGCCAAATTCCACCATAGGCCAAATTGATTGAAACCATTGATCTAAGTTCACTCATGACTTATGTTTGAACTTGACCAAGCCAACATTTGAGACTAACCCAATTGGCCACTTGTTTAAAGTTGACCCATTTTGACCTAGAGGGTCAAAATGTGTCAAAACTGATCTAAGCCAAATTGATTGAAACCAATGGGTCAATTTCATTCCAAATAATTTGTGGAACTTGACCAAAGCCTCAATTGGCCAACTAGACCTAATCCAGCCCACTTGACCTTAAACCCAACAGACCTAAAGGGGTCATGTTGAGCCAAAATGGAACTTAACCCAAATTGATTATTGAAACAAAGATACCAATACACTTCATATGAATAACCTAACCCAAACCTACCCGGGACCTACCTCAAATAGAAATGGGTCAAATAGGTCTACTTGACCCATTTGACTAAAATGAAGTCATATGAGCCAAATTCAAAACTATACCAAATTGAATCAAACCAAAGCCACCAAAATATTTCAAATGGTCATATGAACTTGACCCAACCCTTGGTTTGACCAATTTGACCAATTGGTCAACTTGACCCAAGTTGACTCATTTTGACCTAAATGGGTCAACATGAGCCAAACCCTATCAAAGGAATTCCAAATCTCATGAAACTTGGCCAAACCTAATTTCTACATACCCAACATATCCAAAGCAGAGAAATAGCAAAATGACCATCCTACCAGGCCATAGAAAAATGTTGGCTTAACCCATGGGTAATTTGGTCATAACCTTTTCACAATCCCTTGAGGCTTTCCAAAAGCTCAAGGGGACCTAGTTAGTGATGAGTGGTGCACCCAACCCAATGGGTTTTGCCCATTTGGTCCCTAAACCAAACCCGACCTATGGGTCAAAAATGAAAATTCAAACTCCCTCTCAAGCTCAAATCCGTGCACATGCAAGGTTGGCAATCCATTTCTTGGCTCGAACCGACCATGTGCACACTCCTAACAGATCAAACAACCCCACTATGATCAATTGGATTAAAATGACAAGTGCATTGTCCGCTCAATCCTTCAAGAGGGAGATATACTCTGCTAATTCACTTTTCATTGACTCAAGTCAATTGAAGGATAGGAAGCCGAGGAGCCATTGGAGATTGATCCTAAGCCTCCTAGAGTTCTTCCTATTTTTCCTTTTCTCGGCTTTTGAATAGTGAAAAATAGGGAGGTAATGAAATTCCAATCTTCTATATTCCATTTGAATCCAATTGCTCTTGCACACTCCATCGAGGGTCAAGTCGAGCTTGCCTAAGCTCTCTTTGAAGTTTTAAAGGCAAGGGGAGACCTAGCTTGATCAAATTCATAAAGGAAGTGAAGAGGAGTTGGTCCATACATCCTCAACCTCAAGTGCTCATACTCTCAACAAGGTTTCATCTCAACCAGACAAAGCTTCTCCAAGAAAATCGAGAATGAGGTATGGGATTTTTCACCATTAAACTCAATGTGGTGTGGAGCTTTATGAAAGAAATTTTACCCCATCAATTTTGACCGTTGGATTTGTTGCTCTATCTTTAGATGGTGTGGGTTGAGTTTGATTAAAATCCATGCTAGATCAAGCTTGGAACTTCCCTTGATCATGGATGGTCTATGTTGATCAAGGGAAGAACTTGGGAGATCTCACCATCCATCCGCACATTTTAGATGGACGATTGAGATAATTTTGTACATTAGAACTTTTTTTACCCATTTTAAAATGCGGGAGATACCCGGCCATCTAATCTTTGATCGGACGATGAGGATTAAAGCGTGTGCCACAAGCTACCATTTGGGATGTGACATTTAAGTGACCCCTCAGACATGATGCATGTAAAGCACGACCACATCGCCATGCGTCACACGTGAGCCAAGGATTAGTTAGGATTAGTAAAATTCTTTAATTAATTCCTAATAAACTTAGAGGTCTTCTAAAATTCATAACTCTTGCTAGAAAATTCAGAAAAATGTGAAATAAAATCCTATGGATAGCTAATTAAACTTAAAATATTTTCAAATTAATTTTGATAAGTTTTGAATTATGCTTTTCTGAATTTGGGTTTTATTGGAAAGTTTATTTTACTAATTACTTTTAATTAAGCCTCGATTAATCCCAAATCTTTTGGGTTTATTTTAGGGATGATTTCTACCTCCCTATTTTTCTTGGGGTTTGTTGAAGGCTTGATTAAAAGAATTGCATATGGTTTCCTTAATTACCCTCCTTATGTAATTAAGCGTAATTAGAGTATGATTAGTTATTTTAACATATGATTAGGGTTGATTAAGGTCATATCCAGTAAGTAGAAGGTTTATGGAATATTTTTGGGGCATTTCCCTAAGCTATTCTTTAAACCCCTCTTCTCTCCTTAATCTCCTCTTAATTAAGGGTTAATTCATTAATTATCCCTTAATCAATTTCTAAAAATTCTAAAAAATTCCAGAACTTAATTA
The DNA here is from genome assembly GCA_021442155.1 of Cymbidium sinense. Taxonomy (NCBI): domain Eukaryota; kingdom Viridiplantae; phylum Streptophyta; class Magnoliopsida; order Asparagales; family Orchidaceae; genus Cymbidium; species Cymbidium sinense. The sequence continues at coordinate 59,774,518 of CM038230.1, read as the reverse complement.
ATCTACTTTGGGTATATGCTTAGGTATTTAATAGCCTAAGTTTAATTAAGGAAATCGAAACCCAATTCACATGTGTGAAAGGGTGTTTTGAAATTACTTAAACCTCTTAGCTTAATTAACTTTAATTGTGAGCCAAATTGAATTAGGCCTCTTCCTTATTAGGTGTATTGCAAATTTAAATTCCTTATGGGTTTTATGTCATCTCATTGGCTCATAATTATTTAGTTAATTCTTCTAAGGTGGTGTAGGTAAGGGTTAATTAAGTTAGTAATTCATACCTTAACCTAATCAACTCATAAAATGAATCTAATTATCTAAAAATTAAACAAAAATATCAAACACATGTGAGAATAGGTTAGGAACAGCAAACTCATCTCACCTTTTCAAAATTAAATCAAACTTCAAACTAAACAAAAGTCACTTTGAATTCACTTTGATTTATTCTAAATTTCCTTATTCCATAGGAATGTCTTTATGATTTAAAGGAAGTGAGTTTGTTTACATGCTTTCATTACTTTGGATCTTTCCCCAACATGTTAAGTTGTATTCCATGTGATTTCATGCATTTATAATTTTATTTTTTTCAAGTTTTAAAATGGTGTTATTTACTTTATGTCAAATTTGCATGTGTTGGCTAAAGTAGAAATATCAATGGCTATTATCACTACTAAATCCATTTTTTTTTCAAAACATATAAACCAAATACTAAATCTAAAAGTATGCTACTTATATTTTAATTGAGTTTGCATGTGATAGATTATAAAGGTATGCTTAGCATAGGTTTCCTTTCTTTCTTATGTAGGTATAGTTTTGAATAGAATTTGGTGAGGTGTATGGTTCATTTGAAAAGAACCTAACACTCACTTAATTCCATATACTATTCATCTCTATGCTATCACTTAATGAGGGTTACTTATATTACATACATAAATTGCATAAAATAAAATGAATCCATTAAACAACTTTTGCATTCTCCTTTCCTATTTCATTTCTTTTATACACATACATGAAGGAAAGTGGTATATTAGTCCGGATAACCGATATTGCAAGACATTAAATAACCCTAAGTAGGTCTTGTACCTTACACCTCTGGTTAACAATGACGTACTCACTTATACCTTTCTTACTTTCATGTGTGTATGTGAAAATTTGGATAAGGAAATTTTCTACTTAAGAAAAATCATGCATATTTAACTTCTAAATTTTCTTAAATGAATTACTTAGCACACATCATAATGTGTATTAAATACTCATTTGTATGTATAGATATGCTTAGGGTCCATTCATATGCATGTTATATATATTGGGAAAGAAATGAAATAATGTGTGTTATGTGAATTTTGATTTATTTTATTTAATATTAAAATTCCTTTCTTTTGAATAGGTTTGTTTAGAGTTTCTCTAAACTTAGGATTAATTAAAAGATGTAATCAAAATGTTCACCTAAATAAAACTAAAATGTGAATCTACTATAGAAATTACTTATAGGGGAAGGAAAGAGAAGTTCTCTTCTCTTTCCCTCTCTTCATAACTTAGTAATTAATTGTAGGATCCACTTAAACCAAATGAAAAAATGAAATAAAATTAACCCAAAATAATTAAACAACTTAAATGAAACCCTCCTCTAAATTGAACATGTTTTTTCACACTTTAAAAATTTGAACCTAAAGCTAAGCATACCACACAAGCCTTCAAAGCACACACCCTAAGTTACCACTTCTAGCCTTAGGTTAGGTCTGCATGGTTTGATATTTATTTTATTTTATTATGTATATTTTAGACTGGATGTTAGATGTATGCTCAGTAGAATTAATAGTAGGATACTTTTAGTCTAACTATTTTTCTCTGTAGGGATTGTGCCACTATCATAAGAATAATCCATAGTGGTGGACTTAGTCACCCATGTGTGGGGTGATAAGTCCAATATACATGCTTGGGATTTGTGTGGTTTTTTAGCTAACCTTTATTTTGTGGTGCTTTATACCCTTAAGCATAATCCATAGGGTGGACTTAGTCACCCATGTGTGGGGTGATAAGTCCAATATACATGCTCGGGATTTGTGTGGTTTTTTAGCTAACCTTTGTTTTTGGTGTTAGTTAGATTTCCACTTTTCCTTTTCATGTAAATTTATGAAATTAAGATTTTGGAATGATTTGTTATGGAGATTAAGATCAATATTGGTCATAAGATTCTATCTTATGCACCATGTGAAGCCTTGGAGCATCCACCTTCCAACCATCCAAAAGAGAAACCAAAGAAGAAAGAAAGAAGAAAAGAAGAAAGAAAAGAAAAGAAAGAAGAATAAAGCTTGAAATTCCCCATAATAATGAATTCCTTGCTTAATTGTAATTTAATTCATTTGTAATCCGTTGTATAAGGGTAGAACTCTACCCACATTTGATACTTTCGTGTTTGTGGTGCCCCACCACAATGGCCATTTATTCTTTTGTAATTAGCTTTATAAATTGGTTGATGATTTGTTTAGCTTTTGCATTAAGCGACATGATTTTTCTAGTTTCTTCCTTGCTTTATGTATGGCTGGATGTGGACTAGGCTCTTTAGGAAAAATAAATCTTTTACCCAACTTAAAACTCAAATTAAAATGAAACAACTCATAACCTCACCTAAATCTTAGGTTTAAAATCAAGATAAAAGAATTAGCAACCCTTAGTGGATGAGCATTTATTTTATAATATCATGCATAAATTCATCTTATTTCACTCTTGATTGGAGGGCTACCACCTTTGCCGAGAACTTTGGCTTGACTTGAGAGCCATGGTGGAAACTCACCTCCTCCCTTCTCGTTGATTTTGGGCAATAACCTTCTTTCTCATGCATTAATCATATGAAATCTATTATCTTGAGTCAAAATAATTGTCCAAAATAGAAATAAAATTAAATTTGAAATGCATTATATTTAGGTCATTTGAAGCATGTCCCTTTACATGATCTAGTCTCTTTAGGGAGTGAATTTAAGGACTTAGTCTCTTTATAAATAAATAACCACCCAGCCATCTTACATAAGCATAAAGACTTGTGAGGATGTATTGAAAATTGTAGGAGGAGTTAGTTACCACCCCGTGCGGTTGTATGTCCAAGTCAGTGGTTTGTCGTCTCTTATGGAGGCAAACCAAATACCCATTTTGCCTTAGATTTAGGTTATGCGCTAAATCTTCCTAGATTTAGCTTGAGGTTGCTTCTCTCTTTTGCCATAAGCATAATTCCTCACCTCTTAGGCATTTCCTTAATCTTGTGTTAAGGAATCATAAGTCCTAAATTTCTAATAAGAAAATGCAACTCAAACAAAATAAATCAATTTCAAAATGTAAAGCCCAACTATAGGATAGTTTGAGATGCTCGTTATGTTTCCTAGCATCGTGATCATCTCCGCTTATCTTCCTTTGGCTTTGCTAATAACTCTCTTTTGATCAATCTCATTTGATCTTCAAAAAAATAAGCCAATCGATTGATAGTCCTTTACTATTGAAATCTTCAAAGACAATAATCATTTACCTTAATTGAGAGTTTTCTAAGGAATCCCCATTCCTTAGGACATAATTAACTATGGGGCTTGCCTGTAGGGAACTTAATGAACCCGTTTAAAATAAACCTTGCTTTACTTTTTCATGTAAAGTAGGAGAAGAATCTCTAGTACATATGCACCCATCATCCTTAGGAGTCCTTATTAAGGTGATTAGGTCAATTAAAAGGTAGTGACTGTCTTTCAAGATAGTACATTATTTCCTTGATGACGTACTTGATCACAATAAGCACATCTATGGATTTGTGTGGCATCTGAAAAGATGAATTTCTATAGTGTCTATATGTCCTCTTTCATTTCTCACCAATAGATTTGAAGGCAACTTGATTCCCCATTCAATAGAAATTTTACTCTACACCACTACTCAACTCTAAATCTATCGTGAACCCCTCTCAACACTTAATTGACACCAACTCAACCCATTTAACCCGATCAACCAAATTGGTTTGTTGCCCCATGAGACTTAAATGACCAATTTCATTCAAACTTCAATCCAACCCAAATTGGATTAAATCATCCCATCTAATCCCCTCCATAATGATTGTTGATCATCTTTGATTACTAATCAAATTGGGTCAAATCAAGCTAATTTGACCACTTAACCCAAGTTGACATAACGACCTAAAGGGGCAAAGTGAGCAACATCTCATTTTAATCCAAAATGATTGCAGCCAATGCCTCTAATCAATCAAAATTCACTATTGAACACCATACAATCATCAATTAAAGACAATTTGACTAAGCCAATCCAACTGACCAACTTAGCCCAAATTAACTTAAAAGATCCAATTGAACCAAATCATTCCCTAATCCAAATCAATTCAAAAAACACCTACAATCATTCCAAAATGATCAATTGAACAAAAACATAACCCATGCCCAAGTTAATTTGTCCAATTTGGTCAAATTGGTCAATATGACCCATTTGACCCAAATTGAACCATATGAGAAAATTCAAATCCAACCCAAATAGAATCAAACCAATGGCACTCACTCATCCCAAATGACCAGGGGACTTACCCAAATCATTGGTTTGATTGAATTTGGTCAAATTGGTCAACTTAATGTAATTGAACCCATTTGACCCATATCAAAATGAGCCAAACTAACCAAATTAAGCCCAAACCCAACCAAACATGGCATGACTCATCATTGGGTCACCATGGGCCTAATCAAGTGGACCCAACCCATGGTGAACCTAGTTTACGTTAAACCCATTGAACCAAGCCATCCAAATGGGAGAAAATTCCCATTTGGATGGGTTCTCCAACTCCCACCCCATGGCAGCCCACCTTTGGCTCTTTTGGACAAGAGGACCACTAACCCAACCTAACCCAAGGCTATTGGGATCAACCTTTGACCATGAGAGGGTGAATTCTCCCATGGTAGCCCATTGGTCCACCTAAGGGAGGATGTACACCCCATGCCGACCACTCCACTCCCTCGCCTCTCACCTTAAACCACCTTAGCGCCCCATGCCACCTCGACCACCTACTTTGGCGGACGATTGCCAAAGGCTAAACCAATCTCACTTTGTTTGGGGAGGAAAGTATACTCCTACCCATGGATTAAAACTCAACACACTCCTTAGTCAAAGCATTCCACATAGTCCCATACCATTTCTTGAGCTATTTGTGTGCTCAGTGCAAGACTAGCCCCATCAAACCCAGAACTCCATCCATCCAAGCTTTCAAAATCTCTACTAACCCAAATTAACTCTTCCCACACCTTTACACTCCGGAACCAAAATGAATAATTTTGTGAGCAATTTGAGCACAAAGATGTCCCAAGATCAACTCCGGTGAGCTTTTGATGGTGTTTGATCTACAAAGCAATTGGTAGGGAGGTAGCTCATGATCTTCTCAACAAGGCTTTGTCTCTCCAAAATTAAGCTACTTATCAAGCGGGTTGCGATCTATAGCTGATGACATAAAAATTCAGCAACGATAGTTTTCCCCAAAGTGTTGGTGTTTTTTGAAGTGAAATAAGGTTTTATACAATTTCCACCGTAGAATCTCATAGATCTCTTCCATGATAATTTTGGAGTCAATCTCATCATTGAATAAGCTCGTGAGCTCGAGTGGTGGAGGGTGGATGATGTCCGCTTCTAGTGCTTGAGGGATGACAAATTATAGGTTATCCATTCCATATGATTAGAATGGACTAATCGTGATTAATTGTGCTAGAAATTGATTTAATCCTTTTAAAATTACAGATTAATCTTGACCATTCGATCAAAGATTGGATGGCCAAGAAAAATGCGTCTCTGTCATTGAGTCAAATGCTAGGTTAAATGGTTTAAATAACCAATATCGTGATGCCATGTGGATAGTGTTGCCGCGTCAGGTGGCACCATGATTTAAAAGAATAATTAGGCTTAAAAATGTAATTAAATGGCCAAAACTTCAAACCATCATAACTAATTATAGAAAATTATAAAAAATATAAATAAACCAATTTTGAAATGCTTAGATAGAGGATAATTTAAGAAAAATAAAATCCTTCATTTATGTCCAATGAACAATGCTTAATTAAGATTTGAAGCTTAACATAATTACCTTAATTAAGGCTTAATTACTGGCTAATTAATTCCAAATATTGTGGGATGATTCCATGGGATGTCCTATGCCTCTCATAATTTTTTTGGAATTATTGGCTATGTAATTTAAAGAATGTATAATTTCAATACTAATTACCCTCATTAATTAATTTAATTTTTATTAAAATTTTTAAATAGTAAAAATTCAAATAATTCATAATGATTAATTACGTGAATAGTGAGAGAAATAATTTGGGCCTCTTTCCTTATTATTTAAAATGTATTTCCTTAGGAGGGTTAATTAAGTCATCTAATAATTAGGGTTCAATTAGGGAAAATTGATGATAAGATAGAAAGCAAACTAAATTAATGATTGGTTCAGATAATTTAAATATAATTCATTAGTTTTCGTTTATGTGTTTAATAACACAAGGTTATTAAGGAAATTATGGTTGACCCATTGGTGTGGAAAAATCATAAGAGTACTGAACTTAGATTCTTTCCTTCTTTAATCTAATTAACTTTAAGCATGAGCCTAATTGCATTAGATTCCTTTAGGTGTATTGTAAATTTTAATTTCCTAAAAGCATATCATTAGAGGCCCATGATTAAGTAGTTAATTAAATTAAATAAGCTTAGGAAGGGTAATCAAATCAATGTGCTTAATGGTTTAAACCTAATCAAGTCATAAAAATCTATTTAATTGCTTTCCTTAAATATATTAAATCACGAACATAGAAGGAACATGGGAGGGGTAATTACTAAGTATCAATTCTCCTCTTTAGGTCTTAATAATTCAAACACTAAAATCAAATTTCATAAGAATTTTGGATAGTCTTAAGGAATATTTAATTGGCTTGATTGTCCTTAGGACTTAATGTAATTGAATATGTTATGTGGCAATGTTTAATTACCACTTTCCAAGCATCATAAATGCACATGCCATTTGTGTCATATATTCATGTTTTAAAAGAATCAAAAGAACATGATTACATCTAAGTTACATGTGTGAGGATAAATATTATTATATTATGTGGCTATTATTACTAATAAATCCTAAATTATCTTCAAAACTATAAGCTAATGATATAAATTTTAAATTAATGTTAGTTATAAATGTTTGATAAAATGTACATTTACTTATAATTTAAACATGGTAATGGATTATTTTATTTTCATGATTCAAGTGTATGTTTACATATGTTTGGAGTTAACAAGTATATAGGACATCTCTAAAACACGAGGATTTAAGTAGCTCCAAGGAGGTCTTAGATAATCTCACTTCCCTAGTTTAACAATGGCACGTACTTATTTAATTTCATTCATGTGTATGTATGTGCTAGAATTTAAGATAAAGCTTTGCTCTTCGTGTCACTAAGTTTTGCATAAATAAAAGGGATTTGCTATTATATAATCTTTGCATGATTTTCATTCCTATGCTTGTGTATATGTTTACATATATTTAAGTTAGCAAGGATATAGTCCGGACATCCCGAGAATAAGAGGCAAGTATATAATATGTAGAAATGTGTATACTATTGATGATGAAAAGAAGTGGTGTAATTTTATCCATAAAATGGTGATTAAGTTTTAATTATCCTGAGATGCCTTTCATGTTTGAATAATATCCCTTAAAACTAACCCAAATTCAGGTCTAATAAAAAAATATTTAATAAATGATTCACTAAAGAAACCAAAGTCATAATAATATATCCTTAGAAAATAACTTAGTATAGGGATGAAGGGGATCAACCACCCTTTTCTTCTCTTCATAATAATTAGATAATCAAGTAGGCATCAAATGAAACAAGATAAAGAAAATGTAAATTAAAATTAATCAATTCATTCAAAGGTTTGAAGTGAACCTCCCTAATATTTAACCTCCAAAATTCTACTTCTAAAGCCTAACTAAGACATACCACACTAAACCTTAGCACACACATTAGAATACAAAGCCATTAATTCTAGACTTTAGGTTAGGCCAATGTATGTTGTGGTGCCATGTTTTATTCTATGATGTAATATTTTAGACTAGATGTTAGACTGCTATGTGGACGTATGTTAAGTCATTAATAGCCTAATGATATTTTCTTGGGTTATGCTAAAGGGCCGCTATCATAATAAATAAATAAAATGTTCTTGCTTATAGGTTGCTCATGCCCCTAAGCATAACCTAGTTAGGGTAGGTGGGCTTGGTTACCCAAATGAGGTTTTAAGACCAAACATGTGAAGTATAATTGTTTAGCTTGTATGTTTATTTAGCTAAGATCTATTTTGTAGGATCAATTAGATTTCATTTTTCATAAATATAAAATTTTTGCAATAGGATTAGGATTAGTGCTATGGGGTTTAGGATGAGTAGTGGCTAGTAGGCAAAGACCTAGGAGGCCCTATGAAGCATAGAAAACCAATCTAAAAGAAAGAAAGGAATGAAAGAAAGATAAGAAATTGAAGACTCCATAGCATTCATTATAATTATAATATTCTATAATCTGGGTTGTATAGGGTAAAGCTTATTTATTTTCCTTTTTCACTTTACATACCTAGTTGCATCGACCTCTTATTCTTTTATGATATTCATATGTTTGATTGTTATGTTTGGATTGTGCAATATAAATGACATACTTTTCATAAGTTTCTTAAAGTGTGATGATTTTTTGTGTGGCTGGATGCGGTAGGCTCTTGGGATAAAATTAAATTCTTTATACTCACTAAATAACTCATAACTAAAAAAACAACTTACAACATCACCTTAAAGCCTCATCATAATCAAGATAAATAAAAGATTTAGCAACCCCTTAGTTGGATGTTGTATGTTATCACACCATGCATATCATCTTGTGTCACTCTTAAATAGGGAGGGCCTTTATTCTTGCACGATAAGAGATATGCTTGACCTTTGAGCCCTAATAGTGGAGAACACCTTCTCCTACTAATTTAGCCCACAACTTTATTTCATCATCCATATAGGCATAATTATCCCAAGCTTTAACCCAAAAGGAATAGGTCAAGATGGTGTAAAAGCTTATAAATTTTTTCATTAGTCTAAGTCATGTTTTCATACCAATCATGATCTAGTCTCTTAGGGATTGAGTTTAGAATTCTATCTTCCTTTTCCATTAAGTAATAGCCTAACTATATTGCATCTACATAAGATTGGCCTATATGATTTTAAAGCATAGGAGGTGTTAACTAGTGGCCCCTCCAGCAAGCCCATAAGGGTTGAGATGGGTATGTCCTCTTGTGGAGGTAAACCATTATGTCCCATTTTTTTATTATACTTAGGTCATGCTTTTAGCTTGTGCTAAAGCACATTACATTCGTTCCAGGCAACTTATTTCTTTTGGCCTATGAGTATAAGTTCTCACCTCTTAGGTATTTCCATAATCTTGTGTTGACTATAATCCTTAGCATTCTAATAAGATTCTAACTTAAAAAAAAAAAGTAAATTCTCTCTTTCAAATATGTAAAGTCTCACTATAAGACTGGAGCACTCACTAGGTTTTCTAGTATCATGAGTGCTCCCTATTTATCCTCCTTGAGTTTGTGAATAAGTCTTCCTATTTGAACTCTTCCATTTGATTTCCACAAGTACCTAATACTTTTATAGTTTAGCTTTGCAATCTTCAAAGATACTTATTGACTACTTTAATCGAGAGTGTTCTTAAGAAATTCTTATTTCTTAATATGTAATTAACTATGGATGCTTGCTTCCATAGGGAACTAAGGAACTTGGCATAAAATAAACCCTACTTTACTTCTCCATATAAAGTAGGGAAACATCTTTGGTATATACACAGACCCATCTACTTTAAAAGCCTTTATTTGGTAGGGTGATGTCTCCATCTCTTGAGATGATACATCGATCTCAATGCCGCACCCAATCACTTCAATAAGTACCTCTAAGATCTATGTGGTGTCTCTACACCCAAATTAAAACACCACAAACATTAGCCATGACCTAAACTTTCATATCACAAAGTGGGATAAAAGTGATGTCAAATATAATAAAATGATAGACCAACATGCCAACCATTTGGATAATATAGGATGTGTCATGAGGTACTATAATGGGTTCACCCTCAAAATTAGGTTGACTCGTGAGAGTGGATATGGTGCCTTAACATGTGTTGTGAATAATAAATCTAGGTAATGGTTCTCAATATGAAGATACTTTGATTATACATATGTGACAACAAATTAATTAATAAACTATATTTTCTTTCCCATCTTCATTTACTTAGGCTAATAATGTGCCGATGGAGTCATCTAACTCCATTATGTAAAGAATGAGTAGTCTAATTGGGATAGGAGTACTTAGCGGGACATGTCATAAGATATTATTTTATACATTCAAAGACATGCTTACACTTATCATTCATAAATGGAGCAAATGGTGACACTTAGAAGATTTAATATAAAGTGTCTTAGATATGTCAATCTACTTTGGAATGATCTAAGTTAACTTAAACTCATTGGGGTGTGTGGTGAAAATTAATATTCTCATCTTCATCTATCCCTTTGGAAAGAGATAAATGAAGATAAAACATAAGCCACTGTGTGGGACACCACGTAGATTCATAGATGTTCTAATTGGGGTGATCGGGTACAACATTAAGGAAAGGTGTATTATCTCAAAAGATAGAAGTCACCACCCTACAATGGACCTAATCACCTGAATAAGGACTCCTAAGGACTATGGGTCTTCGAATGTAGAGATTCTTCCCTACTTTACATGAAAAGTAAAGTAGTGTTCAATTTAAATCGGGTTCGTTAAGTTCCCCATGAAGGCAAGCCCCATAGTTAATTACATCCTAAGGAATAGGATTCCTTAGAATACTCTTGATTAAGGTAAATGATCATTATCTCCAAAGATTTCAAAGATAGTACTATCAATCAATTGGTTTATTTTTAGAAGATCAAGTGGGATTGATTAATAGGAGGGAGTTATTATTGAAGCCAAAGGAAGATAAGTATAAGACACTTATGATACTAGGAAGCATAGTAAGCATCCCAAACTATCCTATGGTTGGGCTTTATATTTTTCATGTTGAGGGAATTAGTTGTTTGAGTTGAATTTTTTTGAAATCTAGGACTTATGATTCCACGACACTAGATTATGGAAATGCCTAAGAGGTGATGATTTATAATTATAGCCCTCAAAGAGGAGGAGCAACCTCTAACTTAAATCTAGGGAGCTTTGGCGAGGGCTAAAGCAGACCTAAATCTAAGATAAAATGGGTATTTAGTTTACCTCCACAAGAGAGGATAAACTACTGACTATTTGGACTTACAACCACTGTGGCACCAACTAACTTATCCTACTATTTTAAATCTATGTAGGCAAGTTATATGCTTTTGTAAGATAGCTCAGTTGTTGTTTATTTAGAAAGAGTCTAAGTCCTTAAACACACTCTCTAAGAGACTAGATCATGTAGGGCATGATTTGATGAGTTAAATCTAATGCAAATTTTGTTACATTTTATTTTTTTATTTTTGGACTATTGATTTGACACAAGCTTGTAGGATTCATATGCAATGAATGAGAAATTGGATTATGGGCCAAAATTAGTAAGAAAGGAGGTGTGTTTCCACCATTGCTTCAAAGGTCAAGCCAAGTTCCCCACAGGTGGAAGCCTCCAAATCAAGAGTGAAATAATATGCTTTTTATGCATGATGTGAGAAATAAAATACAACATCCTAGTTAATTCTTTTATGATGGTTATAACCTAGGCTTTAGGAGAGGTTATGAGTTGTTTATTTTAATATGAATTGATTAGTTGGATAGAAAATTTATCTTTCTAAGAGCCTAATCATCATCCACCATACATCAATGCAAGGAAGAAATTACAAAACATGCCATCTTATTTCACAAGCTAAACAAACATCAAATAATTTATAAAGCTAGCATAAAAGAATATAAGGCCTTTTGTGGTCGGGCTCCACTGCACAAACTGAAAAAAAACAAATTGGTTAGAGCTCTACCCTTATACAACCCCAAATTACAAAATGAACTTACTACAATCAAGAAGGAATTCATTTTATAGGGGTCTTCATTCTTCATTCTTCATTTCTTCTTTCTTCTTTCTTCTTTCTTTCTTCTTTACTCTTTCTTCTTTTTTCTTTTGGTTGGTTGAAATGTGGTTGCTCCAAAGGGTTCACATGGTGCATAAGAGATAGTCTTATGACCAATGTTCATCCTAATCCCCATAATAATCATTACAAATCCTAATTTGCAAAATTACATGAAAAATGGAAAGAAAAATCTAACTAAAACCTACAAAATAGAGATTAGCTAAGCAACCCACACGCCCTAAGAATGTATATGAAAAAATTGGACTTAGACCCTACATATGGGTAACTAAGTCCACTGCCTACTATGCCATCTACACAACAAAAGTATTTATATTTTTATTAAATCACCCCTTAAGCACAATCCCCTATAGAAGACATTGATTAGACTAAGATCATCCTACCATTCAGCACATACACCCTAATATCCATACTAAAATATCACAACATAAAATAAAAGAAAACATCAAACCGCACCACCCTAACATAGGACTAGAAATGGTGACTTAGCCTAATGTGTGCCTTATAAGGTTCGTGTGGTATGCTTAGTTAGGCTTTGAGGTTTAGTTTTTCTAAGTATGAAAATGTTCAACTTAGAGGGTGGTTTCATTTAAGTGGTTTAGTTAATTTGGTTAGTCATTTGAAATGTTTTACAAGCTTTGATTTCAATCAATTTTGATTTGATTTGATTTTGGCTAAATTTGACCTTTTAGGTCAAGATGGGTTCATGGTCAATTGGGCTAGGATGGGTCTAGTTGGCTTGAGGCTTTGGTCAAGTTCATCAAGTGATTTAGAATGAATTTGACCCATTAGTTGTAAATCAATTTGGCTTAGATCAAGATTTGACACATTTTGACTTTTAGGTCAAGTTGGGTAAACTTGGGTCAAGTGGCCAATTGGGCTAGAATAGACTCAATGATGACTTGGTCAAGTTTAAAGATTGATCATGTATTAGTTTTGATCAATTGTTTCAATCAATTTGGCCTATGATGGATTTTGGCTAGTTTAGGTTTCATTTTAGCTAAGTGTTGACTTGATCAACCCTTAGGTTTGACTTAGTTTGACCCAATTTGAGTGATTGATCATGCCATGATGATTGTTTCTCATAATGTGAGGCTTAGGTTAGTTCAATCCAATTTTGGGCGGGATTAGAATTTGGCTCAAAAGGGTACTTTAGGTTACTTTCAAGTGTAAGTGGTCAATTGACTTGATCAAGGCTTGAATCAAGTTTGATTGAACTCACATATATACTTATGATTGAAATATAAATTCATTTGCAAGTGATTTGAAGTCAAATGGGTTTTGATTCATTTGATAATTTCAAGTTTGAAGGATGAACATGAGTTTGAATTGGGTTTGATTTTTAAATTTTGTTTTGGTTTGATGATTGAGGTTTATATTTCTATTTGGATTTATGTTTGAAGGGTTGATTGAATTATGAAGAAAAATCAAGAGTTTGGCTTGATTTGAGTTTAATTTGGCTATGTTCAAGAATTTGACTTGAAGAAGCATAGGTTGGATTTTGATTAGATTTGGATTTGAGTTTTGATTTTGGTTTTGGATATTTGAATTTATATTTCATTTATATTTGTGAATATAAATGAGAACATAAATGGGTTATGAGAAAATTTCTTGAATTTGAATTGATTTTGATTTGATTTGAGTTAAGTCCATAAGGTGGAATCAAAGGGACTTAGGAAAGATTTTTGAACTTGAAATTGAGTTTTGGATATTTGATTTTATATTTCATTTATATTTATGAATATAAATGATAATACAAATGGGTTATGGGAAAATTTCTTGAATTTGAATTGATTTGGATTTGATTTGAGCTAAGTCCATCGGAGGAACCAAAGGGACTTAAGAATGATTTTGAACTTGAATTGAGTTTTGGATTTAGTTTTGGATATTTGAATTTATATTTCATTTATATTTCATTTATATTTATGAATATAAATGAGAATATAAATATGAGAAAATTTCTTGAATTTGAATTGATTAGGATTTGATTTGAGCTAAGTCCAAAAGATGGAATCAAAGTGACTTAGGAAAGATTTTAGGTTTGGAGTTCAATCATGGGTTTCAATGATTTGAAATTGATTCATGATTTGAGAAAATTCATTGGAATTAATTTAAGGTTTGTTTTAGAATTGAAGTTGATTTGAGTTTGGGAATGATTTGACTTTGGAGTTTGACTTGAAAGAAGAGAGTAAGGATTTGGTTCAAAGTATAGGGTAGGCAAATTTTCCTAACACCCATAAGGCATAACCTATTCCTATGGCTAACTCTTCTAAGTCTCTAGGGTTGGGTTAAGTGTTCACTTAATCACTAGAAGTATCTTAAGCCTAAGGAATTCTTAGTATCTAAGAGGAGTCATATGTCTAAGATGGAGGGGTTGAGAGGTCATTCTAGAAATGAGGTCAACAACAGCCCAATAGGTGTGTGACCGACAAGGCATCAAGACGTATTGGTGACCATGGCGATCAACAATACTGAATTATCACAAGCACTAATAGAAATGATTTACTCCTAACCCAAGGTGTAGAAGGAATCAAGAGCTTAGTGCAATGTTACTCTACTCATGTCAAAGACATAAGAGAGTGAAGGAGGAATCCACTGGGGACTGAGTATGTGAACCTTCCACTAGGGAAAGAGGTTCAAGTCATTCACAAAGGGATGAGATATTTGATTTGAGTTGAGTCTTAGTGCAGAGAAATTGATTTGATTTGTTTGATGGTTTAGTTGTGTTTATTTCGACTGCTAGATAGAAAAGTGAACTCTCCACCGGGGAGCAAGTTCAAGTCATCCACTAGGAGGAGAGGTTATAAAATCGAGGGATTAGAATTCTAGATCCTCTAGGGGAACTAGAAAGATTTGCATCTCATTGAGGAGAGGCAAATCAAGTTGATTGTTCGTGTTGTTTAGTTTTTTGTTGGTTTTTTGATTTGACTCCACTTGGGAGATTGATTGGATTTGTTTTGTGTTGTTTTAAATTTTGGATTTTGAGATGGACCCTATTGGTTTGAGATGGACCGTCTTGAGTTGGGGCCATGTGCCTTGAGCTACATTCAGATTTTCCAATCCAAAGGTGTAGTCTACTAACCATATAGTAGACTAGCCAAAGGAATTGCCTTTCGATTTGCAATGGTCAAGTTCAAGGAAGAAAGCTCAGGGGCTCACATCTTCCACTAAAAAGACCACTAGAGTGACAAATTAACAAGGTAACATGTCAACTCGACCTAGGCTTGACTATTGATTGAATGTCGCTGGGGACTTAGACCACTCAAAGATAGTCAAGGTTAATTTTGTTTTTAATTATTTTTGATGGATTCGTTGGTTTATGATGGATCACACAGAAGGATCTCATATCATCCTAGACATATCTCAAATTCTTGAACTAAAGGGAGTAGCTTCCTAGCCAAGAAGAGAACTATCCAACCAAAGGAGTGCCTTTGGTTTACAATGGTCAATTGGGGAAGAAAGTATGGGGACTCACATCATCCACTACAAAAGACCACTGGGTTGATCAATTGCTTTGGGAAACAAATCAAACGACCTAAGGCCGCTTTGTCGGTATGATAATCATGCTAGAAAGAATTCATCATAGGCTTACATCTTCCAAAGTGAAATGTCGGCAGCAACTGCCTATAGCAAAATAAATTGAACTCAAGGGGCTACGGAGAGAGTGCCAGGGACTTATCTCAACTCAAGTAGTCGCAATTCCTATAAGGAGTTATGCCGCACCGCCTAAAGATAGATGTCCGCTTGGGAAAAGGGGCCCTTTGGGGTCTTGAATTCTAATTCACAAAAAAATTATTTGTTTGTTTTATTTTGTTTGTTTATCGGACCTGGCTTGCAAGGGATCACCGAGAAGGAGCTTATATTAGCCCTTTTTTTTTAGGAGTGCAACATGAGGACTTCTAGGAGGTCACCCATCCTAGATCGCTCGCAAGCACTTAACTACGAGTTGATGGGATCCAGTCGGTGTGGTCGCATGAGCTTATATTAGCCTAGACTTATCTGATTCTTGAACTGGAGAATCTGCATCCGTTGAACAAATTCTCCAATCATAGGGTGGCTACTAGGTAAGGGGACTCAATACAAAAATAACTTGGGTAGTGTCTAAATGGGGTCGCAGCGTGATCCAAATAGAGTTCCCATGGGAGAGGGGTTGCTAAGGGCTTGATCCAAAACCACGGAGAGTATAATATGCATAGGTATTTGGTGGCCAACTCAAGGAGAAAGGGGGACTCACATCCGCCAAGAGTGGTGTATCCACCTTTGGGTGAGTCACCTAGCATAGTGAACATCAACCAACCTAATGTGCCCATTTGCAATAATCGCCCAGGAATAAAGCTCGTGGACTCACATCCTTCTATAGTGGAACTAATTGTCGTGATAGTTTATCTTCGGCTTGACGCTATCCAACCTAGGCTTACTTGAGTGAATGCCACTAAGGGACTTATATCAACTCAAATGTACTCACGAGGAAAGGAGCCTGGGGCTTACTTTAAACCTCAAATGTACTCAACCTACAAGACATGATGGTTAGTTCAAGAAGAAAGATCGAGACTTACATCTTCTTAAACCAAGTTAACATGAGGTAGCTTACCGGGCTAATGCGAAACTACCAAACTAATAAGGTGCTCATCGCTTTGTAATGGTCAAGTTAAGAAGAAAGCTTAGGGACTCATATCTTGAAATAAGTTACTATTGGGGTGATGTACTAGCAAGATAGCATATCGGTCCGACCTAGAAGCCTAATGAGTGAGTGTCACACGGGCTTTCTCCCACATGAAAATAGCTTGAGATAAAAGGTTTGTGTTTATTTTTGTTCTTGTGTTATAGGGTAGGATGCCTCTTGGGTTCTCTTACACCTACCTTAGACACACTTGGAGAATTTGATGAAATGATGGCACGAATGGAAGTTCATATCCCACCAAGAAAGGATGTCACTTGGGTTCTCTTACACCTAACTTAGTCATGCTACTCGAAATAGAATGCCTCTTGGTTCTCTTGCACCTATTCTAGTAGCACTGGGAATTGTGTTTGATTGTGTTTGTGTTGTGAAAGGGTGATAAGATGCCTCTTGGGTTCTCTTACACCTATCTTAAACACGTCATGGATTCACAAATAAGAAAATAACACTTTGAATGAAGAGAAGATTTTTGAAGTATTGGAATGAAATTTTGTTCTTTTAATGATAGTTGTTTTCAAACATGTTTTATGGGTAATATTTATTCAAATAGAGCCCATTAATTGGAACCATCGGGTGTTCCTCTTTTACAATCAATAAGCGATAAAATCCTCCTTGGTAGGCATTCTCTTTGACATTGGGGCCTTCCCAAGTAGGTTCAAACTTGCCTTCCATCTTTGACGGGTAATAATTGATCTCCTTAGGACTAACACAAGTTCTCCTACTTCAAAAGCCTTAGGCGACTTGTTGTGAGCTTGAATCATTTTGGCTATATATAACTCAAGGTTTTGGCACGCCGTAGGCATCTCTCCTCTAAACCTTTGATCTCTTCTAACCAACTTTGCATTCTATTATGTAGTGATTTTGCTACCAGTGTTATCCTTAGTGATGGGAGTTGAACTTATAAGGGTAGAACACTTCAAGCCCATACACTAAGGAAAATAGGACGATTTTGTTGGAGTTCTCAGTATGCGCGGTAAGCCCATTAGGCTTCAACCAACCGCTCATGTCACTATCACTTATTGTTATCGAGTGTCTTCTTTAGTATCCGAATGAGAGTTTTATTGAATGCTTCGCTAGGCCATTTGCCCTAGTAATAGATGGTAGAGTATCTCTAATCTATAATGTGTCTTCGGAAGCTATTGATCTTGGTGCTTTTGAATGCGACTATTATCGATATAATTTGTCAAGGCACCCCAAACCTATATACAAAATGGTTCTTGAAAAATTGAAGCACATCTGAAATATGACCCTTTGAGTGGGATGATTGCTTCCACCCACTTGGAAAAGCGGTCGGTGGTAGCTAAGATGAACCGATGACTGTGGAAGAAGGTGGATCGATAGGACCCACAATGTCCCAACACTCAAATGGCCATGAAGCCAAAGTAGGATGTAGAATGTTGGGTCATTGATGTAGGACCACACCGTGTACACCGATGGCATCTCCTAGCCATGTTCATGCGGCTATAATCATTGAAAGTCGGTAGTATCCTAGTTTTTACCTTTGCTTTCATCTTTGACTGGATTGATGTGCTCCACATAGACACGAACCTCGATCATAATCCTACACACTTTGTGCTTATCCACATAACCACATTTGATCGAAGATCGTTACAAGGTGCCATCCACAAGAGCATAGAGAGCTCTCTATTTTACCCGATGGGCTGTGACTTCTCTTGAGGTAGTTTATCGGTGTTCAAGTAATCTATGAATATTTTCCTCCAATCCATCTCCTCATCCTTTTGGCAACAATAAACTCCCCTTCAAGAGAAAGTCTCTCGATGGGTTCATCAATAAGGTATAGGACTTGTCTATTTTGGACCCTTATTGGAATGTACTCATCTCTGACATGCCAACTCTTTAACAAGTTTGGCCAAAGTAGCTACTATCTCTTTGAGGGACCTTGTAGATGGTGAGGGATTTGGGCCAACATCTTCATGGTATACTCTTGGTAGTGATGAAGCTTGGGTTTGAGAACCTTATAGGACCGATGTCGGTTGATGACCAACTAAGAATCCTCATAGATGTTGATGCTCTTGACATAATAATGGCTCTAGAATGGCAATAAAAGCCTCATACTACTTCATTGTTGGTGCATGGATTGGAGAGATAGTATGAGAATCTCATCATATCATAGTTTAGAGTTAAGAGAACTATTCCTACCCTTGCTTTTCCTAGAAGAGTAGATCATGGTGTCTTCCATTTATGAAAGGAAGCGCCATCAAAATATATCTCCCAATGGAGGTTGTCAACCTCCCCAAGTTTATGATTTGTTCGTTAGGAGATCATCACTAAGCGGGAATCGTGAGGTGGTGTGCTACTAAGAAATAAGTTAGTGCTTGTCCTTTCACTTACGGAGGGTACGAATGTGATAGTAAACGAAAAGAATCATGGACCAACATGCCAAACATCCGGATAGCATTAGCGTGTCATGGGATATTGTAGTGGATTGGTTCTTGAAATCTAGTTCACCTTATAAGAAATCATATAGTGTCATAGCTTTTGGGATGCAAAGATTAAAGCTAGGCAATGTTTCTCAATAGATGGGTAGTTCTTCAAAAGGAATTAGATGATGGTTGAGATAGTAGAGAGCACTCTACCCTTTGTCATTGGTTTGGGCCAATAAAGCACCAAGGAGTCATTCAATGCATGTAGAGGATCGGTGGCCTACCCAGATACTGGTCTAGAACCGATAGCTTCACCAAATACTACTTGATATTTTCAAAGGCATCTTCGACACTTATCATCCCACTAAAACTTGGCATCCTTTTGACAAGTGTTGAAAATGGATTGCATCTCCCGATTGGTTGGAAATAAAGCATCTTAGATAATAACTATCCTTGGAAAGATCAGTTGAGTTAAACTTTTAGGAGGTGGCATTTCTAAGATAGCGTGATATTTTTCAGATCTATTTCTATTCTTGGTGGGATAACAAACCCAAGGAATTTCCATGAAGGTACTCAGAATGCACACGAGATTCATTTAGAGGTTATATTCTCTTAACCATTCAAAACTACTCTCAAGTCAAAGAGATGGTCTTTTTTTGTCTACTTTTGACTACTAGAACATCAACATAGCACTCAACGATGATGGATGAGTTTGTCGAAGATCTAAGTCATGGCCCATTGGTATGTAGCACCGCATTTTAAAGCCAAAAGGCATGACCTTATAATAATAGATTTTGAACGGGGTTCAAAAGCGTGTTTCTTTCATCCTCATTTGCCATCTTGATTTGGTTGTAGCGGATGACCCGTCCATGAAGTTGAAAACTACATGAGATGAGGCAATGTCCACCATTATTTCGGTATATATAGAGGAAGAGGAAACTCATCTTTAAGGCATGCCTTATTTAAGTCCCAATCGGATATGTGAATTTGGTCATTCTTCTTCTTAACGATCTTGACTAACCGGTAGGGTATTTTTCTTCCCGATGAAACCATCATCGATCAATTTCTTAACTTTAGAAATGACAGTTGTTCGATTTCTAATCGCATGCATCTAGGAGCTCGCTTGATGGGATTAGTGTTAGGATCTATTGCTAGTTTGGCTATGTCAAGAGATAAGGGCATCTCTTCATAACTTCATGCAAAGCGGTCCTTAAACTCAATCAATAGCCTAACTAAGTCATTAGTTTCTTCTTCATTTAGCAATGAGTGTATGTCGAGTGGATTTTCTTCCATCCAGGTTGATTTCTTTAATCTTATCAATTATTGAATGGATCTCCTCTTCAAATTTTGGCGGCATCTTTGATTTGGAGATTATTTGGATCACCTAAAATTTTTGAACATACTTCCTCATTAGAGTGGTATGGTTGGAGAAGAACCCATTAGATTCTAGATGATTGGTGACAACTAATTAGTAATTGTCATCATTGTTGGACCCAGCAAATCCTAGTCCTAATCTTGATTATGCATCCACGCCTATTGTTCCACGGACTTTTTTGAAGTACTCTAACTGCTTAGACCATGTATAAGGAATCAAACCATTCTTTGTAAGATTAAGAACACAAGAGGAGTACCAATCAAAAGACAATTCCATTAATTCTTTATATAAATTATCCTCAAGTTTTACATCAACTTCAAGACTTTGGGATGATGATCCCAAAAGGAATCTCTTCACTTGACATCTGGAAGGCGAGGGGCCTCCTTAACTACTAGACCTTCAACTTTTGAGATGAAAGTGAGGTTAGAGCTAAGGTTCCTAACTATTTCCTGATAGTTTCACATACATTTGATTCAAATATATTTGTGCTTTGTGGAGGCCTCATCTTTGTTGCTATCTAGCTCAGTGTCACCTCCAATGAAACCTGTTGGGAGGGGTTGGTGGTATGCTAATCATATTAGACTCATCCTCCAAGGATTCCAAGTCTATGTGAATAGTAAGGGTACTCTTGTGAACTATAACATAACCCCTATTGGTGATGACCAACCAAGGGGTCTTGCCTCTGGGGTGCCCTATTTCTACCTCACCTCTACCTCTACCTAGTGGAGGTGAGTCATCCTACTCACATGTCAATATGGTGGACACGTGGGTGGAATGTGATATGAGGCTACTTCTTCCTCAATTTCCCTTTCTCGTTCATTTAGATTTTCATTTTTCTTTTCTTTTGCTTTCTCTTTTTTTTTCCTTCAGTTTCTTTTGCATTTGAATTTGAATTTTGACCAAGTTCATAAGAAAATATGTTTTGAGAAAGATAGTAGGTGCATCCTTATATATCTCAACCACTCGACTAAAATGGCTTCTCATCACCTTTAACACTCAATCCCATCCTTTTTTGAACTTGATGCTCTAATGGAGGGAGGATGGAATCATCTTATTACGATGTATCCAAGGCCTACTAGGCAAAGTAGTGAATGAAATATTTGAATCAAATATGTAAAACTTGGCTTCAATCTTCCATTCACCTATCTCCAAAGGTAACACCATGGAACCCAAAGCCCTCTCACCTTGTTCATTGAATCCTCTCAACATCATCCCATCTCCTCAAAGTGTGGAGATGTCCCCTCAAGTCGGAAAGAGTCTTTAGACTCATAATGTTTATCGATGCACTCAATAAAACCACGGAGAGTTTGAATCTTCCCATGTCCACCTTGTGTAGGGACATTGTGCTCCATGTCCTCTTAGAAGGTCTTCATCTATGAAAGTGACTCCTTGGGCTTCTCGGAATAATGTGCCTCCTCTCCAATAATGGTCATGAGCCAAGCATATTTTAGGATTAAGAAGATCCTTAATTGACTCCATCATCTCTTTGGATAAGACAAGGGCATCATAAATGCTTAACTTAGGCGGCAACCTTCTTAGGTGAGTGAGAACATTATAATCCACTCAGGTGATCCTGACAAGCATATCCAAGGGTGGAGCATCCTGGAGGAGCTTCTTGATCATCTAAACTAATGACTTGTTTCCCTCTATCTTGAGGTGCTTCCCTAGGAGGTAGAACCTTGCCACTACGGAGATTAACTTCGGTGATCTATTTTTCCGTGTTAGTGGAATGTTCTACCCTTGTCTGCTCACACTGCTTCTCCTATGGGACCCTCGAATTGGATGATTCCAAGTCTATCTCAAGAGGTGAACCCATAGTATTCGTGAGAAGAAAAGTTTGACTCGAATCGAAAGAGGAAGATCAATGTTGTTATAATTGTTGTTTAGACTTGAAGAGTTTTCTAAAAGTATAGAGTTAGACAACCCATCGTGACACCGATATAATTCAAACTTACTTTATTTCTTGATTTCTTATGTTTTGAAGGAGGTACATAGTAGAAGTCAAGTAAAGTAAGTGGAGTGAGGGATTTGATGCCCTCATCCACCGATATAAGATGTCTACTAAAGGAAGAGCTAGCTAAAGTAGAGGTCCCCAAGTAGTAGTAGTATGGGTGAATCTTTGGACTTGGTGGTGGTTGCACTACTTGGCTATCTCAGTGGCAGCAGGCATTGCTGTTTCTTGAGCTCCTACCTTCCCTAAGTTATTTTGGACAACTTGCAAACCTTCCTTGATGTTAGAGGCTCGAGTTGCCTCACACCTACAAGGAAAGTTTCTTGATTTTGGATAAAATCTTCTTAGAGGTTCAAGATAAAGAGATATCCCAACCATCTTTAGTTTTGGAAGGATCATAGGTATTCCCAAGGATTAACCTAATGAAACTGGATGGTTGTTCCACAAGGTATTCCTTTGGGATAATTATAGCAGAAGGTATGCTCAAGCCAATCCTTGAATGTAAAATAATCCTCCAAAACATGACCTAGCATGCGGTGGTAGGGGAAAAGTTTAGATCTTTTCTCTTGCCCACTTCCTCGGCCTTCTAGGTTCTAGGTGGAAATCAAGTTTCTTTAATTAATTCTTAAAGATTTTCCTAATTACCTCCCTCTTAAATGAATATGCTTTTTTTAATTTATCCATAAGACTAGGGGACCATAGCTACTTGGCGGTGGATATGTGTACCACTACTGTGGATATGGTCGAGGAGGATGTAGTGTAGGCCATGGAGGCTTCTATGGAGGTTGGAAGGATGGCCTGGTGGTAGAGGAGGTGGAAGTGATGGTGCGAGCACAGGTCTCTCATATTGCTCTCTCACGGTTTCCCCTTGTCTCTTGTTGTCACGCCTGGTTTCTTTTCAAAAGCTTTCTATGGCTTCAACTTTATATATTGATCCGTAAAAGGCAACTATTTGGCTTCTCCTTGTAAGTTGCATTGTTGATTAGCTTCTCAAATATTTTCATGATGAAACCACTGAGCATGAAGGCAACGATCCATGGATATTCTTAAGAATATCAATGACATTCAGATAAGCGTAGTTTTTTTTATAGAGGGACTATCCACTACCTTCCTATACAAGTCTGTCTCGCTCTATTGGAGGTAAAGTCTTGGTTGGATCAAGACATGCAACAACTCGGATAACTAGTCTATGCTATGATAGAATGAAATCTTTGGGGCTTAGTTTTGAAATACTAATACTACGCTAGCAAATCCTTGAGTCGCTTCCCCATTCTATCTATTTGTTCATCCTTTGCCTTAGTTTCGATGGAAGTGTTGGGTCGAGTAGGCCTTGTCTTCTTGCTCACATCACCCTCCAAAGTTAGATCACGTAGAGAACCCCGGTGTCTACCATGTGAACTCCCAATCCTCCAGATCATCCTCATTAGGATCAAAAATTGACCTTTTCATTCTCAAGATCGCACCGGGCATATCCTAAGATTTCCTTATTCTCAGCCATGGGGAAGGCGAACTGTCTCCTCCTCCCTATCTTGCAATCTCCATAGGGGTGGTGGTGGTGATGGGATGACTATGATACTCCAAGGTCTCCATTCGTTCCTCACCACAACTAGGGAAGGTTGAGTAGGAGAGCTCCATAGTAGTGGTGTAGATGGAACAAGTCTCTCTTGTGATCACCTAGGTCTTGTTCTCCCCGATGTGGCCTTCATGGACTTTAGTGAATAGTTGATGCTAGAACATGTATGGGAGATGGTGGATTGGGGGTAGAGGGGTGTGGTGAAGGCACCACCACTCTCTCCAAATAGGAGCTCCTCTTATGATGGGTAGTCCCCATGAGTAAGATCTTTGTGTGATTGATACAGTAGCACACCATTGAGAAAATCTATGAGTGTGGAGGGATGGAAGAAGCACAATTATCATAACTCCGCTCCTAATATTATGAACCCGATGTACATGCCTCCCGGCCCTCTCACGTCTGCTGCGCACATTGTGGGGATAACCTCACCTCAAATCAAATTGAGCCTCAAACTTTGATCGTCAGGCTCAGCCAACTTGAAGAACCGACCTCAAGTGTATAACCTCCTCCTCTCATTAATAGGAGCACGAAAATGAAGCTGGCAGAGGTGAAGCTAAAATCCTCCTAACATCCTCTTATCAAAACCAGAGAGGGAGACACGTCCTCTATAATGAGAGGAGACACTAGCCTAGGTGATCCAAGCGACTGTGGCGCCTCCAACTCGAGCTATGCGAGTGTGATATCTTGATCATGAAGTTCTTGTTTCTAAGTCCCGGTAAGTTGAGCGGTGTATGAACTAGACCCAATCTTGAAGGCAAAGGAGACAATCCTTGGAATCAAGGGAACCTTCCTCTTGGAAGGTGCCAAGTTGGTGCTAGCCCTAATTGGGGCGCAAGGGGAACAATGGGGCACTATTACTACTATGGGAACTACCACTTCCTCTTCTGAGGGGATCTCAATCGATGGCATGTCAACTTGGATGTATGGCTTACGCTTGGTCACCATGCTCCCGACTATCGTGGGGATTCCCTCACATGTGATCCTAGCCCCTCAAAGCCTCGACCAAAGTAGATGAGGTGGGCATAGTCGATCGTGGGAGGCTGGCGATCAAGGCCAAATCCATCACATGAGGAAAGGTGAAGACATACTACGCCATTGAGATGAACTAACTAAAATTGAGACCATAAAGTCGACTAAAGTCTACAATGTTAAAAATATGTTTGAATCAAATTTTTCTTTGTTGATATTTTTGAATTTTAATTTAGAATTTGAACCCACACTCAACAACTTGAAAGTGTTAAGTGGGGCTCAAATGAATTTGGAAGAGAGATTTTGGATTGATTGGAAAGAAGATTTTTGAATGTAGAATTCATTTTCAACAAATTTGTGTATGTTGAAAATGGGTTCAAATATTTTGAAGAGATTGATGCTTCCATAGGTTCATATTTAATTTTGATTTTTTGAGTTTGATGACCCTTCATTTAACAAATTTGAGTATGTTAAAATAAAGGGTCAATTATTATTATTTTTTTGGATTTGTGATTTTGAATTTACTCACTTAGCAAATTTGGGTATGCTAAGTGAGGTGTTTGAAAACAATTTTTTTCTTTTGCTTATTTGTGAATCATGTTTGGATTTGAAAATGGAATCTTCACTTTAGCAAATTTGGGTATGCTAAATGAAGAATCCAAATGTTTTGTTTTTTTGAAAAGAGGATCTTTACTTAGCAAATTTTGGTATGCTAAATAAAGGATCCATGTGTTTTGTATTTTGATGATTTTGAAAAGAGGATTCATAGCAAATTTAAGTATGCTAAGAAAATCCAAATGTGATTGATTTTGTTCTTTTGATTTTAAAAGAGGATTTCTACTTAGAAAATTTAGAAATGCTAAATAGGAAATCTAAATGGGTTTCATATTTTTGCGATTTTGATTTAGAAAAGAGGAATCTTAGCAAATTTAGGTATACTAAAGAAATCCAAATTTGTTTCATGTTTTGTGATTTTGATTTTCAAAAGTGGATCTTCACTTAGCAAATTTGGTTATGCTAAATGAAAGATCCAACTTGTTTGAATTTTGATTTTGAAAAGTGGATCTTCACTTAGCAAATTTGGGTATGCTAAATGAAAGATCCAAATGTTGTTTAATTTTTTTAATTTTGAAAAGTGGATCTTCACTTAGCAAATTTGCATATCCTAAATGAAAGATCCAAATGTTGTTTGAATTATTTATTTTGAAAAGTGGATCTTCACTTAGCAAATTTGGGTATGCTAAATGAGAGATCCAAATGTGTTTCATTTTTTGAAAAGATGGTTATTGATTTTGTTTTGAAAATGAAATCTTCATTCAATAAATTGAATCAGGATGTTCATTTATGCTTTTGAAATTATGATTGTTGATTTTAATTTTTGAAAATGATTATTGATTTTAATTTTGAAATGAAATCTTCATTCAATAAATGAATGAAGATGTTCATTTGGTGCTTTTAGAAAATATGATTTTGGGATTTATTTTTGAAAATGAAGTCTTCATCAAAATGAATTGAGTAGAGAAATTCATTTGTGCTTTTGAAAATATAATTATTGAATTTAATTTTTGAAAATGAAGTCTTCATCAAAATGTATCGAGTGAAGAAGTTCATTTGTGCTTTTGAAAATATGATTGTTGAAATTTTATTTTTGAAAATGAAGTCTTCATCAAAATGAATTGAGTGAAGAAGTTCATTTGTCATTTTGAAAATATGATAGTTGGAGTTTTAATTTTGAAAAGAGATCGATTGATTTTGTTTTTAAAAATGTGATTGTTCATTTTGTTTTGAAAATGAAATTTTCATTCAACAAATTGGATGAAGATGTTCATTTGTACTTTTGGAAATTATTATTGTTGGAATTTTATTTTTTGAAAATGATCCTACATACAACAATCATGAAGATTGTTAGATGAGGGTGATTTTGTGTAAACATTTTATTATGTGCATTTTGAAAAAGTGCTTTTGGAAATTGATGTTTTTTTAAAGAATCTATTTTTCTTTTCTTTACTTTGAAATGAATCTTTCCTTACCATAAAAAAGGTAAGGAGGAAGCCTTTAGTAATTATTTTATTAAATTTTTATTTTCACACCTGGGAACCCAACAGGGGTTTTAATACCCACAGAGTGAAATAAACTATGTGCCAATAGAAAAGAAAGATAGTCTTGGATTCATATATAATATAAACTAATACTTGGAGATAACAATCATTTACTAAAGATGGAGAGAGGAACCTTCCCCATCGAGTCGCTAGAAAAATATGTGGTGAAAATTTATATTCTCTTCTTCATCTATCCCTTTGGAAAGAGATAAAGGAAGATAAAAATATAAGCAGTGTGGGACACAAGCGTAGTTCAGATTTCTTATTAGGATGATCGGGCGGCATTGAGAAAAGGTGTATTATCTTAAAAGATAGAAGTCACCACCGCATGGATGGACTGTCACACGAATAAGGACTCCAGGACTATGGGTCTTGAATATACTAGAGATTATATCCCTACTTTACATAGAAAAGTAAAGCGAGTTTATTTTAAATTGGGTTCATTAAGTTCCCTATGGAGACAAGCCCCCATAGTTAATTACAACCTAAAGAATAGGATTCCTTAGGAATACTCTTGATTAAGGTAAATGATCATTTTCTCCAAAGATTTTAAATATATGACTATCAATCAATTGGTTTATTTTTAGAAGATCAAGTGGGAATGATTAAGAGGAGGAGTTATTATCGAAGCCAAAGGAAGATAAGTAGGGGATGCTTATGGTACTAGGAAGCCCAGTAAGCATCCTAAACTATCCTATGATTGTGCTTTATATTTTTTGAAGTTGAGGGAATAAGTTGTTTGAGTTGAATTTTTTTTAGAAATCTAAGACTTATGATTTCAACACTAGATCATGGAAATGCATAAGAGGTGAGGATTTATACTTGTAGCCAACAAAGGGGAGGAGCAACCTCGAACCTAAATCTAGGGAGCTTTGTGAGGGCCAAAGCACCTAAATATAAAGTGAAAATGGGTGTTTGGTTTACCTCCACAAGAGAGGATAAACCACCCGTTTGGACTTACAACCCCTTTGGGTGGTCGCCAACTATCTCCTCCTACGATTTTAAATACATGTAGGCGGACATATGCTTTTAAAAGATAGCTCATATTATTTATTTAGAAAGAGACTAAGTCACTTCAAAGAGACTAAATCATGTAGGGCATGATTTAATGACTTAAATCTAATGCAAATTTTGTTATATTTTATTTTTTTATTTTTGGACTATTGATTTGACATAGGCTTGCAGGATTCACATGCCTAATGCATGAGAAATTGGATTATGGGCCAAAATTACTAAGAAAGGAGGTGTGTTTCCACCATGGCTCTCAAAGGTGCCAAGTTCACGGCATGGGTGGAAGCCCTCTAAATCAAGAGTGAAATAATATACTTTTTTTTGCATGATGTGAGAAAGAAAATATAACATCCAATAAGAGGTTGCTAATTCTTTTATCTTGTTTATAACCTAGGCTTTAGGTGAGGTTATGAGTTATTTAATTTGAATTGATTAGTTGGATAGAAAATCTATTTTCCTAAGAGCCTAATCATCATCCATGCCATACATCAATGTAAGGAAGAAACTAAAAAACATGCCATCTTACTACATAAGCTAAACAAACAAGAATAATTTATAAAAGCTTAAAAGAATAAGAGGCTTTTTTGTGGTCTCCACCATACAAACAAAAAAAAAATAAATTGGGTAGCCGAGCTCTTCCCTTATACCACGAATTACAAAATGAACTTATTACAATCAAGAAGGAATTCATGTTATAGGGGAGGGTCTTCATTCTTCATTCATTCTTCATTTCTTCTTTCTTCTTTCTTCTTTCTTCTTTCTTTCTTCTTTCTTCTTTTGGTTGGTTGGAATGTGGTTGCTCCAAAGGCTTCACATGGTGCATAAGACATAGTCTTATGACTAATGTTCATCTTAATCTCCCAAAACAATCATTCCAAATCCTAATTTGTAAAATTACATGAAAAAGGGAAAGAAAAAGCTAACTAAAACCTGCAAAATAGAGATTAACTAAACAAACCACATAATCCCAAGCATGTATATAAATAAATTAGACTTAGCACCCACATATAGGTAACTAAGTCCACCTATTTTTGGATTATACTTAGGGTATAAGCAACTTGCACAAAATATTTAGATTTTTATTATCGCTCTTAAGCACAACCCCATATAGAAGACAATGATTAGACTAAGATCATCCTACCTTTCAGTCACTAACATCTAGACCAAAACATCACAACATAAAATAAAAGAAAACATCAAATCATGCACCGCTCTAACATAGTACTAGAAATGGTGACTTAGCCTAATGTGTGTGCCTTATAAAGTTTGTGTGGTATGCTTAGTTAGGCATTGAGGTTTAGACTTTCTAAGTATAAAAATGTTCAACTTAGAGGGTGGTTTCATTTAAGTGGTTTAGTTGATTTGGTTAGTCATTTGAAATGTTTTGCAAGCTTTGGTTTCAAATAATTTTGTTTTGATTTGATTTGGCTCAATTTAAACTTTAAGGTTAAGTTGGATTCATGGTCAATTGGTTGGTTGGGTCTAGTTGGCCAATAGAGGCTTTGGTCAACTTCAACAAGTGGTTTAGAATGAATTTGACCCATTGGTTGCAATCAATTTAGCTTAGATCAAGATTTGACACATTTTGACTTTTTTAGGTCAAGTTGGGTCAACTTGGATCAAGTAATTAGCTAGGTTAGGCTCAAATGATAACTTGGTCAAGTTCAAACATTGATCATGAATTGGTTTTGATCAATGGTTTCAATCAATTTGGCCTATGGTGGATTTTGGTTAGTTTAGGTTTCATTTTGGCTAAGTGTTGACTTGATCAACCCTTAGGTTTGACTTAGTTTGACCCAATTTGAGTGATTGATCATCTCATGATGATTGTTACTCACGGTGAGGCTTAGGTGGGCTTAGTTCAATCCAATTTTGGGTAGGATTAGAATTTGGCTCAAAAGGGTACTTTAGGTCACTTTGGGTCAAGTGAGCCTAAGTGGGTCAATTGACTTGATCAAGGCTTGAATCAAGTTTTATTGAACTCACATATTGACTTATGATTAAAATATAAATCCATTTTGCAAGTGATTTGAAGTCAAATGAGTTTTGATTCATTTGATAATTTCAAGTTCAAAGGGTGAACATGAGTTTGACTTGGGTTTGATTTTGAATTTGGTTTTGGTTTGATGATTGAGTTTTATGTTTATATTTGGATTCATGATTGAAGGATTGATTGAATCATGAAGAAAAATCAAGATTTTGGCTTGATTTAAGTTTGATTTGGCTAAGTTTAAGAATTTGACTTGAAGAAGCATATGTTGGATTTTGATTAGATATGGATTTGAGTTTTGATTTTGGTTTTGGATATTTGAATTTATATTTGTGAATATAAATGAGAATATAAATGGGTTATGAGAAAATTTCTTGAATTTGAATTGATTTGGTTTTGATTTGAGCTAAGTCCATAAGGTGGAATCAAAGGGACTTAAGAAAGATTTTTGAACTTGGAATTGAGTTTTGGTTTTAGTTTTGGATATTTGAATTTATATTTCATTTATATTTTAAATATAGATGAGAATATAAATGGGTTATGAATAAATTTCTTGAATTTGAATTGATTTGGATTTGATTTTAGCTATGTCCATAAGGTGGAATCAAAGGGACTTAGAAAGATTTTTGAACTTGGAATTGAGTTTTAGATTTAGTTATGGATATTTGAATTTATATTTCATTTATATTTGTAAATATAAATGTGAATATAAATGGGTTTTAGAAAATTTCTTGAATTTGAATTGATTTGTTTTGATTTGAGCTAAGTCCATAAGATGGAATCAAAGAGACTTAGAAATGTTTTAGGTTTGGGTTTCAATCATGGGTTTCAATCATTTGGAATTGATTCATGATTTGAGAAAATCCATTAGAATTTATTTAAGGTTTATTTTGGAATTGAAGTTGCTTTGAGTTTGGGATTGATTTGACTTTGGAGTTTGACTTGAAAGAAGAGAGTAAGGATTTGGCTCAAGCTATAAGGTAGGAAAATTTTCCTAACACCCAAGGCATAACCTATTCCTATGGCTAACTCTTCTAAGTCTCTAGGGTTAGGTTAAGTGTTCACCTAATCACTAGAAGTGTCTTAAGCCTAAGGAATTTTTAGTATCAAATAGGAGTCCTATGTCTAAGATGGTGGGGTAGAGAGCTCATTCTAAAAATGAGATCAACATGACATTTCTAAAATCGCTTTAACTTTCTTTAGATCAATTTTAATATTAGGCTATTGTACTCAATCCTCAAAACTTTTGAAGTTACTTTGAAAGCACATTTCAAAGAGTTCATCTTCAGTGATATTATTGTAACTATTCAATCATAACTCAAGTCATATAGATGATCTTTCTTTTAGTTTCTCTTGGTCACAAGATCAACAACATAACATTAGACTTGGTGATGGATGAGTTTGTTGAAAATCTAGGTCATGGTTCACTAGTATGTGGCTTAAACATTTCTATGGTCAAAATACATGGCCTTGTAACAATAAATTTTATCGAGTTTGAAATATGTCTTAACCTTAGGCCCATCTTAATTTGGCTATAACCAGTTGACCCATCCATGAATAAGAGATTATGTGTGAGCGATTATGTCTACTATTAGCTTCAGCATTGTCAACTAGAACTCATCTTGGAACTTGCCTTATTTAGATCCTTAAAGTTGACACATGTAAATTTGCCCAATTTTATTTTAAACAAGGATAACACTAATTAACCAAATATGATATTTTTCTTCCTAGACAAAACCAACATTAATTAGCTTTTAAACCTTAGTAAATGCCTTCTTGTTTGATGTTTACTTGTATGCATTGGGAGCTTGCTTTATTATGATTACCTTATGTTGAATTTCTAGTTTATGGATTGCTATATTGAGAGATAAATTGCACATCACTTCCTCCGGTGAAGCAATCCTTAAACTCAAGCAATATAAAAAACTTATTAGATTTGTAATAATTCAAAAGTGAACAAATGTAGGTCATGAATCTTCTTCAATACCCAAACTAATCCCTTTAGCTTATCCATAGTTAATTTTTTCTCTTTGTTCATCTAGGGTGCATCTTTAAGTTGGAGGTCATTTGGATTGTTTAAAATTTCTAAACAATTTTTTTCCAAATAAGATGACATCTTTTAAAAAGAACCTATAATATTCCATGTTGTCAATGATGACTAACAACTAATCATAATCTACAAACCCACTACTAATCTTTATCTTCATTAAGCTTTCTTGCACTTATCATCTTAGAGTTTCTCAAAATAGTTAGACTTGTATGTTCATGCTTTGTTAGAATTTGAAGACAAGACAAGTATTTCGGAAATTCTACATCAACTTGAATGGAAGATGATGAAGCACTACTTTTGAACTTTTATTTCTTACTCCATGGTGTAGCTTTGACTACTAAACCCTCAAAAACATTCAAAGATAGTTAAAGATTCCTAAATATAGTAACTCAAGTTTGATCCTTTCATCATTTAACTTCAAGATTCCAAGTCAATATCTATTATGAGGAGTCAATATCTTGATTGTTAGGAATCATAATCTTCCTTCTCTTATTTCCACCTAGTGTGTTTCCTATATTTATCTTTTGGTTGGATGAGGCACCCCAATTCTTTGGAATGGAGAGGTATGATGTAGCTAGATGATGATGTATGGGCCTACTTACTTCAAGAATTTTTCTTCATATTTTCTTTTTTCTTTTTTCTTCTTCCTTTTGTTTTCTTTTTTCCTCTTACTCTTATTTATTTTATCTTTAGGACTCTTCATTTTGTTTGTTGTTATATCGAACATCCATAGAGAAGACTATTTATTTCTTTGGGAGGTAGTAGGTTGCATTCTTATGAATCTTAACCACATGCAACAAAAAGACTTAAGTCCTTTTGATGCAATACTCCATCATGTAGAAATTTGATGCACTAGTGGAGTGAAGGAGGTACTTCTCATAAAACTAGGGTCATCCTATAAAGGCATTGAAAAATTTATCTTAGTCTATAATGTGGAATTTCTCTTTAGTATTCTAATGACTTTTCACCTTACACATTGAATTCTTTTGACATGATCTTGTTTCAACTAAGTTCGATAATATTAATCCCCAAATAAGCAAATGTTCTTAACCTTATTATGATGATTGATGCATCCAAATCAATAAGTTCTCTATAAAGTTTGAAATTGCCCACCATTATAGAGATGTAAAGTAGATAGTTATTATTAGTAGTCATTAGAAACAAGCCTTCATCTAAAATATGACTCTAAAAGTAACATGCATCTTCTTAAGCTATGGATGTAGCTCCAAGTTGAGCTAAGCATATCTTTTGATTAAGTATAAATTTTATTAGTGACTATATCATGTCCTTAGATAGAATAAGGGTGTCATAGATGCTAAGCCTAGCATACAACTTCCCAAAATGAGCAAATACACTATAGTCCACTTTGAGCCACAAACATATCTAGTAGGGAGCCACTTGTGGTGGGGCTATTTGTTTATTAGAGTGAACAATTTACTTTCCCTTATTATTGGGTTCCATATTAAGAGGTAGAACCCTACCACCATAGAGGTTGACTTTTAATCTCTTATAATGGATAGTAGTGGTGTTTACTTACTCTTCCATGGCATCTAAAGCTTCTCCTATGGTATTTTTTGAATCAAAAATTTTATTTCTTTCTCAATGGAGACATTCTAAAATTAAAGATAGCGACATCACCATCGAATTGGAATTACTATGAGGGATGTATTGATCAAAATCATTCTAAAAGTTATCTTGATTATTGTTAGACTTATTATGAAATTTATTGTTTAAATTTTTATTTGGAGATTGATTATCCAAGTCATCTAAGTCATCCTCATCTCAAATAGATAAAACATAAGCATAACCTTATTTTCGTGCTTTATTGGTCCCAAGGGGAACAAGATAGGGTTCATATAAAGTAAGAAACATGAGTGGGTTGATGTCCCATCCATGATAATAATGCTTCTACTACTCTTTGGATGCAAATGGTACACGGGCTTCCAGAGGTTTGTTTAGTATTCCCCTCGAGTTTATTTTTTAAACTTCAAATTTTCTAGTGGTGTGGAGGCCTAAACTTGTTGGATGTATGCAAAAATATTTCTTGACTTAAGAGATGATTTTAAAGGGATTTTAAGATAAAGATATTTCTAAACCTTCTTTGATCTTCAAGGGATGGAATGATCCCCTAGAGATTATTTTAATAAAAGCTATTTCAAGTTCTATAAGGTATTCTTTGTGGATCACTAAGACTTTGATCATGTAATTTATTTCTAGCTAGTTATTCACTTTATTTACGAATGAAGTTAATATCATCTCTAACATCAGTAATTAAGATACCTAATCCTAGATTAGGAGCCTCCTGATTAGACACTAAGGACACTATATTGGTGACCTAGTAAATCCTTCTATGATTTAACCTAACCCAAATCAAACTCAAATTTAAATAAATGCTTAAATCAAACACATTTTAATTGAAATCTAAAATCAAATTAAGCTTAAACCAAGGAAATTAGGGTGGTCAACTCACCAAGATTTGACCAAATGAAGTCATTCCAAGGACTCAAAGTCATCAAATGAATATGTTTAAACATTAATCTATGGAAATCTAAAATTAATAAAATCTTAAATATGTTGATTAGATCATTTAATCCAAAACCAAATGAACTTTATTGTATTTAAATCTAAAGTAAATTGAAACTAATTCAAATTAAAATCTAAAATCATTTTAAAATTATAATTAAGCATTATTCAACTAATTATTATGATTTATTTGACCCATTTGTCATTTAACCCAAATAAACTCATGTTGACCCATTAAGCCTAATTTGGGCTAAAGAGGATAAAAATTCAAAATCAACTTTAAATGAAATAAAATTAATTGACCAAAATCATCTCAAACACTTAATTAAACATAATTGAATTCCAAATATATTTTAATTATGTCAAATTGGCCATTTCATCTAATTAAACTCAACTTGATCCATTTAGATTAAATGAATTAAACTAGCCAAAAACCACATCAAACCTAAGCTTAAAATGGACCAATCAATCCATAAATCATTCAATTGTCAATTAACAATAATTAATACCTTTAAATCAATGCAATCAAACAAATGAAATGAAATAAATTAATCTAAACTAAGGCAAGTCCAAAGAACATGAAATATAGACCACTCAAATTCATTTGGATGCAAATGCCATCAAAATAAATGGAATTACTAAATCCTAAATGAATTTAGGTTAACTTAAAGATCACCCCTAACTTGATTTGGACTAATCATGCTCTAGTTCAAATGAGGTTAACATAGACTAAAGTTATGTGGAATAAAGCTAGGGATGAGATGAATCCATGAAAAGGACAAGAGGTCAAACATATGCACATGAAGTCAAAATCTAATTGTACTTCTTCCATCCCTCCTTTATTCCGCATTTAATTGATTTGGATTCAAGCCAATCACTTAACCACCTCTTCTAGCTACAATCCAAAGCTTCCAATCACCATGGCCTATTTCCACTTGACTTTTCCATGGTAGAAGCTCTTGATTAAGCATAAAGAGGAAGAGAGAGACTTCCTTTCCTCATTCTAGCCATCCCTACAAGTTTCTAAGGTGAAGAGGGGCTTAATTGAGCCATTACATAACTCCTTTGCTACCGCAAGTCGAGGATCAGCCATGGCTAGTGGCAACATAACTCTTTGACATGTATAAAAGTAAAGAGAAGTGCTTCCATCTCAATCCTAACACCACCCAAACATCCTAGAGATAGAAGGTGAACTAACCCATTTCTTGGATCTCTCATCAATAAGCTAGAATTCAACCAAAGCCAATAGTTAAACTCTCGGTCAAACATAGATATGGGATGAACTATTTTTCCCACGCCAATCCATGGGAGGAATCCATAAATTACCTACCGAGCTTCCTTGTGTTAAGCGAAAGTGCATGAAGCATATCCACCATCGATGATCAATGCTAGTGAGATAAGTTCCAATCCGACCACCCCTTGCCTTAGTTCGGTACTTTATAAAGTTAAATCGATCATTATTATGATCAATCCATTTATATAGGTTGCAAATCGATCCTTGATCAATTTTTAATCAAAATCATAAGATTTCACCACTTAGATTTTGTTGGAGATCACCCTAGAAATGCCAATAGCTATTGGTTTTGTTAGTGAGAATAAGGATGAAATCTAAGCCATCCATCCATTTTATTTGTAATGGATGATTGAGAACTGTAGCTAATCTGCGTTCCCACACCTTTTATGGATTCAACATACATAGTGGCATTGTTCCATGTGCAAAGCGGTGTCCAGATCAACATCGCATGGTCATTAATTGGATTAAGTAGGAAAAATGGAATTTTCCTAATTTAAAAAATACAAAAAATTATTAAAAACATTAAAATTTATATAAAATAAAGTACTCACCCAAAAAATTCAAATAAGGGATCTATGAATTCATCTCGGTGAGGGAATCTATTAAACCTAAAATCCCCAAATTTTATTGAGTATTTTTGAGTTAATTTGAGTTTAATTAAAAATAATCAAACCTAAATTAAATCCTAAATATTAATTAACTCAATTTAAAACTTTGTAAAATTAAAATTGAAGTTAGAACACATCTTAGATTGAAATTTGGGGATTTATTGATGATTAAATTAAAAGATTCAAAATTTTTGACATTAAAATCTTATTTTAGTGAAATAAATTCATAATAAATTAAAATAAACTTAAGAAAAGCATTAAACCTCACGAAGTCTATTAATCTTAAAAATAAACTAATTAGAAAATTAAATGAATTAATTAATTCAATTAATTGATCGATTTTCAAATAATCATAATAAATCAACAAAAATTTTAAATATTCTAAATAAACCCACTATGGATCTATCTTCTAGAGAGAAATTATTGAAAATTAAAACCCTTAAAGAATCCTTAATAATTTAGGTTTAATTTAAGTATTATTGAAATCATTAAAATCTTAATTAGCCTTAAAATATATCGATCAAGATGAAACTTTAAGTAAAGGAAATTGGCAAGGAAGACTTGCCAAAACCATTTCAAAGCAAAATGACTTGTGGATCAAAGTTATGAAAATTTTAAATTCTAGGTTAATTTGAATCAAATAAGAAAAAATTATAAAAATTAATGAAATCAATTCAAAACATTTTAAACAACATTAAAGATCCATAGGAAAATCTCTTAACTCTCTAAAATTGAGAAATTTAATTAATCACATATTTAGGATTTAAAGATCAATTAAAGGAAACCTAAAATTAATTAAGCCACAAGTTATTAAATTGATAAACTTATAATAATGTAAATAATCAATATAAAATAAGATTAATTAATCTCTAGATTTCACATTTAAATGGAAATTCATTAACATTGAAATCATCTTAAACCCTTTTAATATTAAATGAATGATGATAATTACAATTAAACATAAATGATTAATCAAATCATCTAATATAAACAACCTAGAAGCTTAGGATGGCCTAGATTAGGTTTGGGACCTAAGTAATTCATTCCTTTAGGTTTCTTAGGTTAAAATCAATATCTAAATATTAAGAAACAAAATTTCAGTCATAAGAAACTTAAGTCCATTTAGAAAAGTAGTTTAACTTGTTAAACGAGTACCATTTAGAAAAGACCTAGATAAACTTCAAGTTCATGAAGCACCTATAGAATTTGAAGAGTAAATTAAATCCACAATTGACAAGTTAAGGGAAATAAATTTACAAATACAAGGTGATCTACAAACCAATATCATTACTCTCACTCCATAGAAAGTAAGATATTGATGACATAATCAAGTTATTCTTAGAGTTTAAGGACTACTTTATCTAGAATTAAGATAAGATATTTACTTTACTTCTAGATGTAGTGGTTTATAAGCTCAAGATTAAGCTTGATGTTGTTCCAATAAACTAAGTCCTTTGTTGGGGTTAAATTTCAAAAGAACAAGATATTGCTAAATTAAAAGCTAGTTAATGATGGCCTTACATAAAAATAAAATATTTTTCTTAGTTGAATAACATTGTCATAACAAATGAAAATATATATAATAAAAAGAGAAAAGTGTCAAATCCAAATATGTGTCAACTCTAAAGACTCGAACAAAGCTTTATCTTGAAGATAGGTTCCTATTACCCATACCTAAGTTGAGTGGATAAAGATTCTACACATAAGATTATTTCTATCCACGGATGATGCATGAATATTATCAAATCAAATCAACCTTT
This sequence comes from Cymbidium sinense, assembly GCA_021442155.1. Classification (NCBI taxonomy): domain Eukaryota; kingdom Viridiplantae; phylum Streptophyta; class Magnoliopsida; order Asparagales; family Orchidaceae; genus Cymbidium; species Cymbidium sinense. The sequence continues at coordinate 59,736,079 of CM038230.1, read as the reverse complement.
AAAATTAAAGCACATGGCGTTCTAAATTCCAACGAGATATTTACATGGTCATATTGTTAAGTTCAAGATATTAGGATAATATACCAAAGGATCTTGATCAAGGTTTTGATAACCTCACTCTAATCAAGCGAAGTGTTATATTGAAAATCTTGTTAAAAATAATGAAATAAACAAATTAAAAAAAAGAGAGTAGAAAGAAAACAAAATATCCTATGACTTGAAACAATTGTGTTACTACATATAAGTTCCTAAAAAATAACTTTGAGGTAATTTAGAGAATTTCTTAAAGTTTATGGTAGAATTTTGTGGGATCAAAAGTAATTAAAAATTTGATAATTATAGCTATCTATGTAATATCATCTCCCAAAAAAATTTATTCAAAGGAACCTTTTAAAGAATGTTAATTCAACTTATAAAAATTTATTTCAAAATTATCATGAGAATCCTAATCTATCAAGCAATTCAACCATCTTAACTTCTTTAATGATTATGGTTAAAATGAATAATGTATATATATATATATATATATATATATATATATATATATATATATATATATATATATATCAAAATACCTTTGAGAGAATCTAAAAGCTTGCTCATGTTGATTCTCACTCACTCTAAAAAATTTATACATTGTAACTTTAAAGGAACATTTTAATCTTTATTGAATCTAAATCAATAAAAAAGTAAGGCCTTTTAAGCTACAATTTCATATCAATGGAATAATCAGTTGTAGCCTTAAAATAATCTCTTACTCTTTATTGAATCAAAATCAATAAAGAAAATGAAGGAAGTCCTTACAAGCTACTGATTCATATTAATAACAAAATGGATTACATATCAATTGTAGGTTGATGTTCATTGAGTCAAGTCAATAAGAATAACCAAGAGAATGTCATATAAGCTACATATCCATATCAATAGAGAATAAATATCCATCAATTGAGAGGCATTATTTGAATTTAGTTTTGCTGCCTAAGAACTAAAATGTAGCATGCAAGTTGAAAATAAATCTCACAAGTTGATACTATATAATGTCATGTCTAAATTTGTTTGGACATTTGATGTTGTTGTATGTAACTCGAGATGATTGAAAAATAATGAAATCTTAGTTTTATGACATTTCCACATTACAAACTTGGTTTGAATCATTCTTATAATAAATCTATTGAGCGACTTGAAATCTTTGTAAATCTCTTCAAGCCCTTTAGGGAATAATTTCAGTTTTTCATAGGTTGGGAGTAATTCATGGCACCTTCCTATGTATCTTCCATAAATTTGGAATAAGCCCTTTGTGACACGATTATTGCTTTCCATAGGTTGGGAGCAAGCCTAATCATGGAACCCTTCCTATAATTCTCTTATGTTTAGAGCCTTTGTGCAATAATCCCACAAGTTTGGAGTAAGCCCTTTGTGGAACCATTCCTGCTTTTAAACTAATTAGGAGTAAGTCCCTTAGTAGGCATCCTTTTTAAAAGTCAAGGATAGGATTAAGTCACTAAGACCCCTTCCTATCAAATAGCTATCTTTGGTAGATTTGTTGTCCTCATTTTTGGATGAGCTTAACATCATCTCTAAACCAACAAATCTAATCCATTTGAGTTTAAAATAAGATAATTGGAGTGGTTAACACAATTATCCTACGTAAGCTCAAAATCACCTAAACTCAAAGAAAGTCAAATAAAAATTAAAATAAATTGAAGTCAAATCAAATAAAAGTATAAAGTCAATACATAAACAAAATGGATTTAAACATAAATCCAAATGAAGGTCAAAGTTGGTCAACTATTTGACATAGAGTTGACTTATGTGGGTCTCAATGGTTAACCCTCTAAAATTTGACCAAATGAAGTCATTCTAAAGACTCAAAATCATAAAATGAACATGTTTAACCATGAATTTAATGTGTTTAAATTTATTAAAGTCTTACTTGGGCTAATTAGAACACGATCTAAATAAACCCAAATGAACCTTATTAAAACCAAAATCCAAATTAAATTAAATTATTCTAAATAAAATGCCAAAATCATTTGAAAAATATCATTAAACCCAATCCAACCAATCAATGGGTATAATTTGACCAATTTGATCATTTGACCCAAATGAGACCAATTTAACCCATTAAGCCTAATTTGGGTTAAATTGGTTAAAATTAAAATCAATTTGAAACCAAATGAAATAATCACTCCAAATCATTCCATGTGACTAAACATGATTGGAGTCTAAACATACTTTAATTAAGTCAAATTGGTCATTTGACTCAATTGAACTTAATTTAACCCATTTAAGTTAAAATGGATCAAATTAAAATAAAACCAAATTAAACCCTCACATGGCATGAAGTAATTGGCTTAAAATTATCTATTGGATAATTAACAATGATTAAAATTTAAATCTAAAATTAATTAATCATAAAACATAATTAAACCACTTTAATCAATTTAAATCTAAATGGAATTTAATAAGGTTCAATCTCCAAATCCAACTCAAATGGACTTGAGTTTGACCCATGATTCATCTTTGTTTGATTTGACTAATTAACCACCAATCCAATGGAGCAATAAGCCAAAATTCAAAAGATGCCATGGAGGATGAAATATATCCATGAGAAGAAAGAAAACAAAAATAGATGCCAAGCAAAAAATCCAATTCTACTTTCTCCATGCCTCATCCATGCCTTTATCCTAACTAATTTGGGATAGTCCTAATTAGTTGACCACCCCTGGAGCTAGGCTCCAATGGTGGCAATCACCATGGAAAATACAATTTTGCCTCCTCCATGAAAGAAGCTCATGGCAAAGCATTAAGGGAGAAGGGGAGAGCTCCTCTCATGCTTCTATGCATCTCCATAGACCCTTGAAATGAAGTGAAATGGGGTAGAGCTAGGTCTCCATGGTGATCCATGGGGAGGTCAGTTGAGATTTCTTCATTAAAGCTTCATCATGTCAAGGTGAAGGTGTATGATCCATCCTTGTCGCCAAGGATCGACATTGGAAAGGTATGGATTCAACTCCACTATTTCCCATCCACGATTTGGTCCTTTATGAAGGGAAATTTGTTTATAGAAAAAGCAAGCTATATAGTTTGATAGGAAATAACCCTAATCATTTTGTAATTGAAATGAGAGAAACCCCAACCTTAAGAGTGGGCGAATCTCAACTTTTGGTGGGAGATCAAGGACAAAATCATAGCCATCCATTCCTTCTATGTGGAACATATGGCTGTGATCTCTCGAATATTTGATTAAAATCCCATAGAAGTCATGGATTAAATCCTAATCATCGATCTTTGATCAGATGGTCATAGCAAATCCGCATCTCCACCGCCTTTTGACTTAGGATCGGCGTGGGTGATGGAATTATACCACATGTAAAAGGGTGCCTAGTTTTGCCATGTAGGCATGTTTCCATTTAAATATGATGAAAATAAAAAAGTTAAACATCTCGCCTATAGCACCTAGTGATGCCAACCACCTTACGACTCTAGAAGCCAAAACTAATCTAACGATTACTTGATCAAATAAGAGCTGAAATGAAATGATAGCGTTGAGGCACTATCATGAGGTCTTTCAATTTTAAAAGCAAGAAAACCACCATTCCCATACCATGAGCACTAGCGCCAAAATGGGAATGGGGTGGGGGGTGAGGCGAGCATGAGGCAATGGTTATGGGGTTGAAATGTGGAGAGATATCTATAAAATGGGAAAGCGACCACCCTCTTTCTCCTTCCTTCCTCCCTCACTCACTTATGGAGTTGAAATTTTTCCATTAGTTGAGAGATCTCGAAAAATGGAAAAGCAACCCCTCTCTTTCTTCTTCCTTGCCCCTCACTCTCACTCTCTACATATTGGACATTTTCTATACTCTCTTCACTATATATTCTTTTTATGCTCTCTGCACTTGCTCCACTCTTTTCTCATGTAAAATGATTGAAGTAAAGGGAGAGAATCATTGCAAACATTATTGATTTAATATTTGAAGGCCTCCACCACCGAACTTAGTTTCGACGTGAGAAGAAAAAAAAGAAGCCTCCCTCCATTGATCTTAGATCTAGAACAAGGGAGAATTATACTATAAACATGAGAACCTAGCATTGCTAAAGTGTTACTCTACCAAATTTTTTATAAAATCATTAGAATACTCAAGAATTCTCGTTCAATATGTGCATTTCTATCTGCGGCTCGACAACAAGATCTAGTCTTGAGGTGCTAAGCTGTCGTGCATGAAGTCCTCAACACTTTGCCTTATAGTCTTTGAGGCACGGATACTTAAAACTAAGGTGCTATGCTCTCGAGTTTCATCTATTTTACATAATGCCAAAACACCATTACCACAACACCGAGGCCATACGGAAGTCCGTTCTACAATCAAACTTAGTTCCAATGTGGAATGAAACCCTCTCTCCATTGATCTTAGATTGAATAAGGGAGAAGAGTGTAAATATACTATAAAAAAATTGTAAAGATTAGATTATAAGGCATTACGATGCCAAAAATTTTAAATTTTCTCAAAAGGTTTTAATGAAATAGCACCATGGCTAATATTCTAGCACCAGCGCTACATCCTCGACAAATAAAACTTAAAGATGTCACATAGTGTCATAGCATTAATACCCCAACACTAAAGTGGTGAATTATTGAAATAGACATTTAATGGACAATATTAAAGCATTTATTATTCTATTTTAAATTGAACCATAGTGCCACTTAGGTCACGACAAAGCCCTCATTTCTTAGGCTTATGTTTAGGCGAAGCTTAGAAAAATTAGAGGGATATCTTAAAATTGAATGTTTAATGATGTTGCATGGGTTAATTTCTCGGTTGGGTCTCATGAATGGGTCAAGGGTACCCAAGCCTAATCTTTCCCTAATGATGGTTGTGTTGATTAAATATTTAACGAGGAGATATCTTAAAACTAAATGAATTCTATCATCGAATAACTTAAAGTAAATAATTATTCACACATCCATCATCATTTGTCAAGGAAGATAAGTTAAGAAAATTTTTTGCTCAGAAGACGATGTCAAATTAAATATATCACTATGTTCATATTTAAATAATCTTATGCGAATAAAGATGTGACTTATGTCCTTTGTCCACATGGTTTTGCCAAATGACACCACATGAAATGTCGATGACTAGAACCCTCATCGGGTGGCTTGGCATCCATATAGATCCACTATATTTTGGTCATGGTAATAAATCCTATATTCTTAAATGACTTTGCTCTTTAAGTCATTAATTATGGAATATATTTAATAGGAAAAAACCCTTATGTTAGCTAAGGTTGACTTAAAATTTTCACCTTAACCAAATGTCACCCAGCCTACAAGCAAGAACACCTTAGATAACACAATCCATGGCTATTGATAAGGATTCTTTGGTTAGGTTGGGCCGACTATCTCCTCGACTAAGTAGACTAGGGACCACGATAGCCCAAGATGATGGAACCATGGGACCTTGATGCATCATCATCCCTCTAACATATGCTTTAAGTTAAAGAGAATGATAACCCATTCTATTTGGCATTCAAAGAGATGTAAGCCAATGTCTTTATTCACCATGCAATTCTACCCGAGATAGTTAGCTATGCCATACTACATCGTTATATATTAGAAATATATATTATCATTATATATTAGAAATATATGTTTATTTCCAACCTTAATTTAGAGCTTGCTTCTAATTATGGTAAGAGGCATAATTAACAATGGAGGCATGTGTCAATAAGAAGTAGAACCGAGATCTAAATAAACCCTAACATAATGTTAGGTAGGTGTGTGTGTGTATATATATATATATATATCATCCTCATGAAAATATACTTCTACCCATCACAATAAAGATGGAGATGGAGAGTATCATCAAAAGTTCCTTTTTTAGTGATGATGTCAGCGACTCCGGGATTACTTCTCTCTCCATCTCTAGTTGAAAATATGCAATGTCATTATTGACAATAAAGTGTTATAATCTTTTAAACCTTAAAATCTATGACAAAGCTTTTCAAATGGAAAACATCAAGAACATGATACTATTAAGCTCGGAGAGAACCACTATAAGATTACGTCAAGCCATTATTAACATTAGTTTCAATGGAGCTACTCTCTAGTTGGGAAAAATCTTGAAAGTTATTTAATTTTTTCCGTTGGACCTATTAGTAAGCCTATAGTGAGGGGCACCGAATGTAAAGGCATTCAACAAGGGGACACGGTTGAATGTAATCATTCTTAACATGCCCAACCCTAAAGCGAAGAAATCAAAGAGGGCTTTTGTCTTTGATAAACTATTAAAGGAAATGCCAACTACCCTGTTGAAGATAAGATAGTCAAGCCCAAGTTGAAGTCCACTATAGCCAATCCATTTAATTGTGGATCAAGGGAATGTACTACTTCACATGATGTAGCCTTTACTCCGAAAGCAAGCATGACCATGAAGCATCTTCCTTGGGCACTAAAATGTTGGGATAGCTCATAGAGTTGTTAGTTGCACATTCATCTTTGAGCAACAACGACCACCGGTGGAAGTAAATATACCCACCAATAATAACTTTGATCCACTCCACTAGGTCAAATAAAATAACTCAGGAGGAAATTTGTTTCATATACATCCTAGTCGACATTGTCAACCACGGAAGGAGAAATTTGTTTCATCCAAAATCTACAAAGTTCTAAAAGCTATCAAAAATATAAACCTTGAGAAGAATAAAGAAGTTAGTGAGCGGTCACTAAACCAATAAATTTCTTTCCTAAAAAAGGTGGAAATATTCAAACATTTGTTCTCATTTAGCAGACTCAAAGTCTATATATATTATAGTGAACATAGATAGCGAACCCTTGACACGAAGACACTAAGTAGTCAATTGTTGGTAGGTTCCACCAACCCATCTAGTGGGTGTGACATATTGTCGAGATCCCAAGTACTAAAATGTCACGATTGATTTGGGTACTAAAGAATCCCCAAATGAT